>OX424556.1:25130400-26335750 GCA_949152475.1 Terebella lapidaria
TTATGATATATTATAAATATATAAATATTTATATATATTTTTCATAAATATTGAATAAAAATTGGCAATGACACTGACAAGTACTTGTTTCCAAATGAAGGTGAAATTGACCAATATGAGGAATGCATTTAGATCTAGATGATACCAAGCAATTGTTTAAAACATGAATAATAACATTTAAACCTCGAGGGCAGACGGTGTGAAATTATAGTTGTTTAATTATATATATATAACTACATCAACTACATGTAGATGGATTCTACAACAATTTAGAAGCACAGAACGAACCCCGTGCAATAGCTTTATGCGAAGTACAAATTACCCAGTCAAATCCCAAAGGCTACTCAGTCGAGCGAATTACATCTTCCATTCCACCAGAATAAAACATTCATCAACAAATTGAACATTTTCATTCTCTAATGCATGCAATTCTGAAGAACACTTATTCAGCATTGATGTGTACTACGATATCAAAAATTATTTGGTGAAATAGCTTTGTTTACTTTATCAGTGGACTTCATTCCTAATGAATAAAAGTCTGATTAGCTGGCAAAAGTGATCGTGTTATACTGTTCACTTATAACACTTAGTATGTCTATTTGGGATGAGAGTACATGCCATGATATGAACTAGGCCATACACTGTTATTAACCCGGTGTGGACTCTTTGTATCATCGTCCTAATCAGGAACGTGTACACGAAAGCCTGGCTTCAGTCTGACCTGTAACCCAATGATGGTTAAACTTCGGAACAATAGATCGGTGAAAGATACCCGATGAGCAATTAGTGCCCGTGCATGACGTCACTTCTCCATACTTGTATCCGTGGTCCATCCAGCTACTGGCGTCTATCATCGATAAATGTTCATTCAGAGAAAAGGCTAGGTTGTGATCTCCAATTTTGCAAAATTGTTTCGCGTTGGTAAATATTTCTTTCCAGCGGGCAGTGAGCCCACATTCTTACTTCTCCAAACTTCTCAACTTCTCCTTTTGGGAAATGAGTTCGATTGATTCTTCGATACCGAAAGAAATACTGCAGATATTGGTCGTAACAGACGTCCCATCTCTCAGACAAAACATAAACCACCAATGAGAAAAATAGCGCGCTCTGGTATGCTTATGATTTCTTGCTCATCCTCACGAAAGTTGTGCCTGAACATGTGAATTCATGAAAAACTTCCAAATTAATTTGCTGGCATTGATCGCAGACCGTTCGAGGAAAAATGCTCTACTCTCGGACGCAACACCATGTTTTGTAACTGGCAGAGATTACTTTAGGAGATAGTTGATTAATTCCGACAAATGCTGCCACCATTTTGTACTCGAGCATCACATGATCGGGCCAAAGAAAAAATTGTAGAATTTCATTAATCAAGGGCCTAATCGTCACTGTAGAGTTTCAAGAATTCTGCAACATGACATTTCTGTAGACAGTGTACATGTATGGCACACACACACACACATATACATGGATCCTCGATCCTAGACAATGGATCCTCTCACTTACACTCTTACAGTATGACCAAGGAAATACTGTTGATTAATGTGTTGTGCAGTGATCATACATGCAACCCCAATTTATCATTAGTTTACACCATAAGATATATTCCTTTGGAAAAAGGAATACGCATATTTGGTCATCAAATCAGTTTACAGAAAAATGATCATTTGGTTTAGTTTTCAAAACGAATATTCCCACCATACTTTTCATGCTGTGTAAATATCAGAAGTGACAGCCATTTCACTAGTAAGCATCGCTTTTTTCTGGAACGAAAGTGTGTATGCACATGGTGGGAGAAGTGTTGTCCTCGACGAGAATAAACGCCCATTGTCCATTGAACACAAGGCACATCGCCTTGTGTTCGTCCTCTAGTTCTGCCCTTTTGTCTGATTCCCAGATGGGACAGGAGTTAGCCTTGACGTACATGACATATATCGGACTGTATTACTGACACAAAAGAAAGCCACCCAGTCCCCTTTCAAATTACCGTTGCAAATATTCAGTATTGTCTATTCTTCTGACCAAATCGAAATGTATTAGGAGTCACTGCAGGCAATTGGAAGTAAACCTGCTGAATATATATTTATCATCCGCTTTCAGGTGTTAGCACCCGACATCCACGTGATTTGGACAAATGATAATTGATATAGATGTTGGTGATTTCCAAGTATAGCTGTTCTTCCAGTAGACTGGGAAACTTCCATGCCCAGGATACATGCCATAAGCATCAAATTCATTCCTGCATCATTTTGGCAATGTGTTCACGTGTTCACACCGATACAGGGAATGAATAGTCTCAACTGAATATATGTTTTAAACAATTTTCAACTGAACATACGCTCATGAACACATGAAATAAAGTAAAAAATATAAAGCAAACATGTGTTACACTATCTATAGATATGCTGTCATACTGCCGTGTGAACCATAGATAAACAATATTAAGGAGTGACTGCGTATAACAGACCGAACATTGTGGTGAGCCGCTCTCCCATTCATTTGTAATGTAAACATAAAGGTAACAAAATCAGCAAGACTACCCAACCCTTCTTCTTGAAACTTCATTAACAGAGATATGTATAGCCATGGATGATGAACCGAGACATGGTTCTATAAAAAGTGTCACAGCTATTGTAGAAATTGATGATTATAGATATCACTTTTACACGCGCCAGCAAACAACGCGTAGTATCTTCAGCGTTACAAACATGCTGTTGTTGGTATGTATGCTTTGTTGTGTGACCATCCAATAATAGATGCATATATACGACTTGAATTTCTGCGAGAGGAATACAATAGGCAGATTTGGTGCACCCGAGCGCAACTCACCAGTGAGCTTTACTAGCATTACTAGTTGTCCGCAGTAAAAAATAATCCTGCCGTTGGGCATGTTTTGAGTGTAACTTGTCTTTTGAGAAATAAGTCACAAAATGACATTTGAAAATGACAATAATCAGACAATTAGTCATATCTAGTCAAGAACCAAGTCTCGGTTGGTGATCCTTGATGGCTATAGGTCGCCACAGTAAATTCTGGTGCCAAATGGATGTTTGCAAGTTCATGATTTTGTTACCTTTATATTTACATTATAAGTGAATGGAGAACTGGCGCGTTCCAGATTCGGGATTTTACGTGCAATTCGTCCTTAATCCCCGATGCAGAAACCACTGGTATATCGCGATGAAAAGAGCAACATAAAGCATTATACTGGCAACAAATCCCCATCATCATCTTTTATTGGTCGCCATGGTCTCCAGTTGTCTGGTTTTCAGATGGGACATAAGCTGTGTGCTCCACCAAACCATTATCAATATTGTTGACTAAATTATTATCTGCTGTAAAGGAAGGACTTCAGAAGTATTGTGATACTGCTTATTCCAGAAGTGGAATTAATCAGATGTGGATTTTGAAGAATTCAAAAGAGCTTGTTGAAAATCTCAAATCACGCTCATTTTCCACAATAACCAGTATCAAAACTTTTGACTTTTCTACCCTTTACACAACCATACCTCACTCTAAACTTAAAGAAAGATTGAAAAATCTCATATTACAATGCTTTTTCCATAAGAATGGGAAAAGACGTTATAAGTACCTGGTAGTTAATTATAAATCTGTTTATTTTGTTCAAGAACATTCAGCACCAGACACTAAATATACTGAAACCGATGTCGTTGGCATGCTGGAATTTCTAATCGACAACATTTTCGTAGAGTTTGGTGGTGAAATATTCCAACAAACTATTGGAATTCCAATGGGGACTAATTGTGCTCCATTGTTGGCAGATTTGTTTTTATATTCATACGAAGCAGAGTTCACACAATCGCTTCTGAAGAGAGGAGAAAAGAAACTAGCCAGTTCATTCAATTTTACATACAGATACATTGACGATGTATTGTCATTGAACAATCCAAAGTTCAGTGATTATTTACATCTCATATATCCGGATGAACTGGAAATTAAAGACACCACAGACTCCTCCAAGTCTGCAGCATATCTTGACCTATACCTCGAAATAGACAAAAATGACAATCTATGTACCAGATTATATGACAAACGTGATGACTTCAATTTTCCCATCGTAAATTTCCCAGTACTGAGTAGTAACATACCAGCAGCTCCTGCGTATGGCGTCTATGTGTCTCAACTCATTCGATATGCTAGAGCATGTTCAAATTACCAAGATTTTCTAGCCAGAGCCAAAATGCTAACTGATAAGTTATTAAAGCAGGGCTATTTGAGACCTAGATTGCAGTCGACCTTTAAGAAGCTTTATGGTCGTCATCAGGAATTAATAGACCATTTCGGTCTTTCTGTAACTCAGATGATAGGAGATATTATCACATCATGTTGATTGGTACTTGTAGAGTCGTTATTATAACCTAACTATGTCCTTCATCTCGATGGCATTTAATTTGGATATCACAGTGGGTGTCGCATGCGAGGCAAGAGAAGCTTACTCTTACTGGTACACCTGATCTCACATTTGGCTTCGCCGGATGTCTGTGATATTCAAATTGCTCGGACCTTGATCACCAATTTTGAATTTTTGTCCAACCTTAACATACCGACTGTGTAAATTTTGTCCATGGATTTTGAGTTTAGTCTTGCGGATTGTTTGGTGTTTGGTATCATACTTGTCTTAGCATTGCCATCCTCGGCATGTACTGGTAGAATCATGAACATGAGAGAAAAAAAACAACCAATTCCTCTTTGATACAACTAGTTGATCATACTCGTTATTACTCATTCCATGACCGAATAGATTGGCAATCCAATTAAATGGACATGAACGTACCGTTCCAACAATGCACAGCAGACTGAACGACTTCTATGCCCAGGCGATATTAGCATAGGCAGGAAATTCGTTCATGCATCATTCTGATAATTGTGTTTCAGATATCATGTATCCAGGCCGATATATCGAGAATGAAATACCTAACTGTTTGTAGTTCATTCAATATTACTGAATATATAGTCTCAGTGGGTTTTTCCCATTATTCCATGTAGCTTGATACAACAACTATTCGCATAAACTGTCTGCCCGTTAGAACATATGAAATAAAATGAAAAGACGGGTCAGAAAGAATATGTCACAGATATGCTACCTGCTGCCGTCTCATGACAAAGTCGACAGGAGAGATCCTTGTGCATGATCAGCTAGTGTCAAGTCGCGGACGAATGAAGCAGGTATACCTTCAGACTGTCGAGAAATCCCAAATATTTCTTGTTAGGGATGGCCCTCACAAACTCGACATATATCGAAAGGTGTTATGTTCACAAAAGAAAACTGTCATGTCATTTTCAAATTGTAAGTTTACGTATTCGGAATTGCACATTCCTATGACCAATTCAATACGATCCTGCAGATAATAACAAGTGAACATCGTAAAAGGATTTGTAGTGGATAGTTTCAGCTGTTAGCATCTGACGGTGTTGGTATGATGCATACATTCACGTAAATAAGATATACTCGGAAACCTATTCACGAAGGGACAGTTGAACAAAAATGTGCACAACAGTACAAAGCAACGTGAAACAATACTGTGAAATTTAACAGCTCAATATTGAACGATAAGGTCAAGGTCAGAGGAATGATCAAAACCGAAAAATTGCAATAACTCTGCATATATTGGTGATTGATTTCCCTTATTAATGTCGTATTTTACTGTGCTCAATTCCGATCATTTGTTGTATGATCGATGGTCCTATGATCAAAATCCCCCATTATCGCCCCAGGTAGAAAGTGTAAGGTTCATCAGCTGAAATCACTGATTCGTAGTATTTCAAGGGGTGGTAATTTCCAAACCACTGACGATATTCAATAGAATGTTGAATTAAAGTATGCAGTATAAAGTTGTGAGAGCTGGCGAAGTTTGGGTTGTCAGTATCGAGAACTCAGGTCGTGGTCGACAGGTCGAGAATATGTTCAAGATAGAAAAACAATTCTACTTTCATTAATGATTATTCCTCCCATGATTTTTGTATTTTTTATGGCCAATTTCCGACCATTTGATATATGACCAATGATAGTACGACCGAATACCCGATTATCGCCCAGGTCGAAAATGTAAGGGTCATCAACTCTAATTTTAGTAACTAAATCTGGAAGGGCGAGGGTCTGCAATCTCTGATTGTCTCGTTGTTACTGCTGTGCACAACATGGATTCTACGATAATTTAGCTACCCCAATACGAACCCCGTGCAATAGGTGTATACCGAGTAAAAAAGAACCCAATCAAAGCCGGCAGGGTACTGAGTTGAGAGACTTACATCATCCATTTTATGAGATTGAAACATTCATCAACACATTCTGAACGATAGGAAAAAGTTTGTATTCAACATTTCCATTCCCTAATGCATGCAATACTGAACTGCACTTGTTCAGAATTGCCGTACACTAGGATATCACAACCAAGCTAAGGTATAACTTTATCTACAATGTGTCTCTGTGGACATCACTCCTAATTAAAAATAGTCTTAATAGCTGGCAAAGGTTTTGTCAAAGATGAAATTCGTCATTCTTTTCTGGAGTTTTACTTGATTAGCCTGTACCAAACTTGCGAAAGTGATCGTGTTACACTGTTCACTTATAAACACTTAGTATGACCATTTGGGATGAGAGTACGTGCCATTATATACATGTAAATTAGGCCATACACTGTTCATTAACCCCATATTAACTCGTGTCCTCGTCCTAATCAATAACGTGAACATGAAAGCCTTGCTTTCGTGTCTGACCTGTATCCCAAGTCTGACCTGTATCCCAATGATGGTTCAAAAGTCTGACCTGTATCCCAATGATGGTTCAAATGACAGAATCCCGATGAACAATTTAACTAATAGTGCCCGTGCCTGACGTCACTTCTACATGTATGTCTGCTGGTCCGTGCAGCTACTGCCGTCTAATATCGATAAATGTTCAACCAGAGAGAACGTTTTGTTGTGATCTCGAATGTTGTATAATTGTTCGTGTCGGTAGATATTTATCTCCAGCGGGCAGTGAGCCCACATTGCCCAACCTGCGATTCTGGGAAATGATTACGATTGATTTTTCCATACTGAAACAATACTGCAGATGTTGGTCGTAATGGACGAGGCGGGCGCCGACTGGATAGAGTTCCCATCTTTCAGACAAAACATATACCACCAATGATAAAAATACCGCTCCGGTATGCTTATGATTTCTTGCTCATCCTCACGAAAGTTCTGCCTGAACATGTGAATTCATGAAAAACTTCCAAAATAATTTGCTAGCATTGATCGCAGACCGTTCGAGAAAAAAGGCTCTACTCTCGGCTGCAACATCATGTTTTGTAACTGGCAGAGATTACTTTAGGAGATAGTTGATTAATTCCGACACATGCTGCCACCATTTTGTACTCGAGCATCACATAAAACGGGCCAAAGAAAACATTGTAGAATTTCATTGATGAAAGGCCTAATCGTCACTGTAGAGTTTCGCGAATTCTGCCACATGACATTTCTGTAGACATTGTACATGTATGGCACACACACACACACACACACACACACACACACACACACACACACACACACACACACACACACACACACACACACACACACATGTACTAGATGTAGACATGAAGCATCTCACTTCCACTCTTACAGTATGCCCAAGGAAATACTGTTGATTAATGTGTAGTGTGTTGTGCAGTGAACATACATGCATCAGCAAACCCCAATTTATCAACCTTAAGATATACACCATAAGATATATTCCTTTGGAAAAAGGAATACGCATATTTGGTCATCAGATCAGTTTACAGAAAAATTATCATTTGGTTTAGTTTTCAAAACGAATATTCCCACCATACTTTTCATGCTGTGCAAATATCAGAAGTGACAGCCATTTTACTAGTAAGCATCGCTCTTTTCTGGAACGAAAGTGTGTATGCACACGGTGGGAGCCGTGTTGTCCTCGACGAAAATACACACCCATTGTCTTGTGTCGGCACATCACCTTGTGTTTGTCCTCTAGTTCTGCCCTTTTGTCTGATTCCCAGATGGTACAGGAGTTAGCCTTGACGTACATGACATATATCGAACTGTATTACTGACACAAAAGAAAGTCCTGTATTAGGAGTCACTGCAGGCAATTGGAAGTAAAATTGCTGAATGGCTTTCAGGTGTTAGCACCCGACAACCACGTGATTGGACAAATGATAATTGATATAGATGTTGGTGATTTCCAAGTATAGCTTGGTGAGAAGAGAGAGATACGGTCACGTGCTGTTCTCCCAGTAGACTGGGACACTTCCATACCCAGGATACATGCCATAAGCATCAAATTCATTCCTGCATCATTTTGGCAATGTGTTCACGTGTTCACGCCCATACAGGGAATGAATAGTCTCAACTAAATATATGTTTTAAACAATTTTCAACTGAACATACGCTCGGTTTTGCATATTATCCTTGAAAGCTTCAGGTTGTTTGGTACAGCAGTTCATATCCACCAGAACACATGAAATAAAGTAAAAAAAAATATAAAGCAAACATGCGTTACACTATCTATAGATATGCTGTCATACTGCCGTGTGAACCATAGATAAACAATATTAACCCCCGACATAGAAACCACAGGTATATCGCGATGAAAAGAGAAGCATAAAGCATTATACTTGCAACAAATCCACATCATCATCTTTTATTGGTCGCCATGAGCGCCAGTTTTCTGGTTTTCAGATGGGACATAAGTTAGCATTGCCATCCTCGGCATGTACTGGTAGAATCATGAACATGAGAGAAAAAAACAACCAATTCCTCTTTGATACAACTAGTTGATCATACTCGTTATTACTCATTCTATGACCGAATTGAGTCGCATTAGCAGTCACTGCAGGTTACTAGAAGTGAATAATTATGGAAAGGGGATATGTAGTATCCGCTTCCGACTGTTAGAACGCGACATTAACACGTTTGACATGAGTGGCACAAAATTAATATAAGTTGATGTTTTCCAAGTGATGCTTGTTTAGAGGAAAGTATACCTGTTACGTGCCGTTCCAACAATGCACAGCAGACTGAACGACTTCTATGAACAGGCGATATTAGCATAGGCAGGAAATTCGCTCATGTATCATTCGGATAATTGTGTTTCAGATATCCTGTATCCATGCCGATATATCGAGAATGAAATACCTAACTGTTTGTAATTCATTCAATATCACTGAATATATAGTCTCAGTGGGTTTTTCCCATTATTCTCTGTAGCTTGATACAACAACTGTTCACAACTAGTTCACAACAACTGTTAACAACTAGACAGTTCTGCATACTCGATATCACTTATTCTATGACTAAATCGAA
Source organism: Terebella lapidaria (assembly GCA_949152475.1). Lineage (NCBI taxonomy): Eukaryota > Metazoa > Annelida > Polychaeta > Terebellida > Terebellidae > Terebella > Terebella lapidaria. Next base: position 25,139,734 of record OX424556.1, read on the forward strand.
ACTCATTTGCAGTCACCGCAGGCAGGAAGATAAACTCGGTGAAAGGAAATGCAGTGTCCGCTTTCAACTGATATCACCTGACAGTAACGCGTATGTCACATTGCTTCCAAAATATGCTAGGCCTTTAGATGTTTAAGAAGTTAATGTTGTTATGTTAAAGTAAATGCATTTTTCTGTGAATAGACTGGAAAATTCGTATCCGCCGGAAACACGGTATACACGGAAGTTCGTACTGGCATATATCTAAAAAGATGAGACGACAGAGGTTAAGAAAAAAAAACAGAAAAAAAACATTGATAGGGAAGCGCTTGTCTCTGAATGAGGAGGAAACTGACTACTACTACAAATACATTTGTTGACCTCCTACTGCTTAGATGTTGATGGCGCCAATAGAAAACTCAACATCAAGCAATGTCGGCATAATGAAGCAAGATGGCGGCTGGCAAGACGGGTGTTCTTTTGGCCTTACTTTTCTATAGTGTTTTACGCAACTCAGTCCCTCGCAGCGATCTGAGATTTGGATATTGTGTTCATGGTGATGGATACAGTGCAGTATTATCGCAATCTTATGTAAGAACTGGCAAAACGATTGCCGACGGACATGAATGTCTCTACAACTCTCTATTATCGCCCATCTTCTCCCGACCTAGAGGTGAAGGTCAAGGACGTAATGGACGCCCGCGTAAACAAAGACGAAACCGAAAAACACAAATAAAAGTGAAAACAGACAATTTGGTGTTTAACCTCTGTCTCCTGATGTGCGGAGACGTTCATCCATGCCCAGGACCCACCAAACCAAAATACTCATGTGTGCAGTGTACAAAAGGTGTGAGATCCAACAGCAAGGCAGTGTCATGCGACATGTGCAACAACTGGACACACATCAAATGCGGAGGTATCTCCAAGGAAGACTACGATGATGCTGTCTCCTTCGGCAAGGAAATCCCCTTCATGTGTACTCTGTGTTCACTGAACAGTCTTCCAAACACATTTCAGACACCTAACGTCATGCTAGATGGAGAAATTTCGGAAGAATCCAGTCAAGAGTCGACGAGTGCCAGTGGTGAATATGGTGAAGAGGCGCTGTTTGCAGGGTTGCAGTCAATTAACTCTAAAAAAGGTTTGCACATATTGCACCTAAACGTCAGAAGTCTACTCCCAAAACTAGACGAAGTGAGTTTGATTATGAGACAGTCTAATGCAGCAGTTTTTGGGATAACAGAAACATGGCTTGACAGCTCCGTATGTGACTCCGAGGTAGCTGTCCCTGGATATACAATTACTCGCAAGGACAGGAACCGCCATGGTGGAGGTGTATGTGTGTATGTGAGGAATGATCTGACATTCAATGCCAGAAGTGACCTCGGTGAGTCTATGGAATCAGTTTGGATTGACTTGTTACTCCCAAAGACGAAACCAATACACATCGGAATATGCTACCGACCACCAACTCAAAGTGACTTTATTGAAAAACTAGAAAATACATGCAACTCTTGTGAACTGTTGAGTGATGAATGTATAATCCTAGGTGATTGTAATATCAATGTTTCAGATGCATCATGTCGAAATACTAGCAATAACTTGTTGAGTCAATTGAAAAACTTCATGCTAATGTATGATCTCTCTCAACTAATATGTTCGCCCACCAGAATAACAAAATACACTTCCTCAGTAATTGACTTGATTTTTGTGTCTGACATTAACAAAATTTCACAGTCAGGGGTGATAGATGTTTGCACGAGTGACCATCAGCTGATTTTCTGCACACGTAAAGTCTGCAAAACACCCATTAATAACCACAATTGGGTAAACATCAGATCTTTGAAAAATTATTCTAAAGCTGACTTGGAGACCAGATTAGCTGAAGTTGACTGGTCAGTTGTAACTAACAACAATAATGTTGAGGATTCATGGCAGCTATTTAAAGCAGCAATTCTGAAGGTCATCGATAAAGTGGCACCCTCCAAAGCCATACGTGTGAAACAACGTACAGAGCCTTGGATGACAGGGGAAATCCTCCAAGCTATACGGGAGCGTGATAAGGCCTTCCATAAGTTCAAGAAAACAAAACAATGGGAGATATATGATGAATATGTGGTACATAGAAACAAAGTACAAGCTTATAAGAGTAAAGCAAAATCAGACTACTATAAGGTAAAGGTTGAGGAATGTCGAAGTCAACCAAAGAAATTGTGGCAATGTCTGAAAGAGTTAGGAACCTCACCAAAGCCTAAAGATGGACCTAAGAATATAGGGCTGTTGATGGATGACCAAATTTGCTTTGACAAAACCAAGGTAGTCGATCATTTTAACACATTTTTCTCTACGATTGCTTCCACACTTGTCGATAAGCTACCTAGTGCCTCTGGCATATATGGTTACAAACACTTTTGTGCATTTTATGAGAAACTAAATGTAACCCCTAACATGTTCACATTGCGCACTGTTACAACTGAGCAAGTAACTGGAATTCTGATTGCTTTAAACGGCACGAAAGCAACTGGACTGGATAACATACCGGCACGATTCATCAAAGATGGCGCTAAGGTAATAGCACACCCACTCTCCCACATTATTAATCTATCTCTCCTTTCAGGCACTATTCCACAGGACATGAAGGCAGCTAGGGTGACCCCACTTTTTAAGAAAAATAGTAAAATAGATGCTGGCAATTATAGGCCAGTCTCCATACTGAGCACCATATCCAAAGTATTGGAGAAAGTTGTCTGTCAACAACTAGATACATTTATGAAAGAAAACGAGTTACTATTTGAACACCAGAGTGGTTTCAGGTCCTCATACTCGACCGAAACGTGCCTGATCCATCTAATGGATACAATTAAGATAGAGAGCGACAAAGGAAATTATACAGGCATGGTGTTACTCGATCTACAGAAGGCGTTTGATACTGTTGATCACACGATCCTTCTGCAAAAATTGAAAGCTATGGGTCTAAATAAGACCGCTGTCGACTGGTTCCAGGCTTATCTTGTAGGAAGAACACAACTGGTGGATATTGGGGGTACTCTTTCCTCTGTGGAAAATGTAACTTGTGGAGTTCCCCAGGGATCCATATTGGGCCCTATCCTGTTCTTAATATATATAAATGATTTGCCATCAGCAGTCAGATGCAAGGTCCTAATGTATGCTGACGACACAGCCCTAATGATATCGGGCAAAAATGTCCTGGAAATCCAGAACCAACTGGCTTCTGAACTGAATTCAGTCAGGGACTGGTTGAATGATAACAAGTTGTCACTTCATCTGGGTAAGACCGAATCCATATTGTTCGGCACCAAAAGGAAGCTAAATAGTAAGTCCGACCTTAATATTTCCTGCGCAGGTAACGATATTAAGAGCAAAGCCCATGTGAAATATCTTGGTGTGGAGCTCGACCAATCACTTTCAGGCGAAATCATAGCCCAGAAAATAATAGGCAAATCCAACGCAAAATTGAAGTTCTTGTACCGCCAGGCGAGAAACTTCGACATAGAAACCAAAAAAACTCTTGTTTCCGCTCTCGTTCAGTGTCACATGGACTACGCCTGCTCAGCTTGGTACCATGGCCTGTCGAAAAGAAACAAAAACAGAATGCAAACCACTCAAAACAAAATTATTAGGTTCATTCTGCAGTTACCTGCAAGGTTCCATATTGGGCACATGGAGTTCAAAAAGGTCGGCATGCTTCCTATTCAAAAAAGGGTCACCCAGTTACAGCTGAATCATGTTCATAATATTATTCATGGCTCTGCCCCTAAATATCTTGAGGCTAATTTTAACTTTGTTCATTCTCAGCACATTTTTAATACAAGGTCAAGTTCAAGATCCCTCATAATACCCGCATTCAAAAATATTTCCAGCAAAACCACTTTTAACTACACCAGGATAGCAGCATGGAATGCCCTACCACCAGCACTGCACAATATAACATCTAAAGATCTTTTTAAAAAACTAGTCAAAACTCATTTATTTGACGAATTGTTACATCAAGAACATAGTCAGTTTATATACTAGTCAATACTCTACTTTTAATATATATATATTTTTTTGATGTATTTTATATTTACTATTTTTTATGTTATTATTAGTATTAGTATTCTTAGTCAATATTTCATCTAGTCATAATCAAATTTAGATCTTTTGGCTTTTGCCTATCTTGTCAGTGCCTAAATGTTTCAGAGGGCCACAATGGAAATAAGTGTTCGGTCACTTTCTTGTGCTACCTCGGTGCTATTTTATGTACCTGATCATAATAGTCAAATGTACATTTTTTACACCAAATAAACTAAACTAAACTAAACTAAAAATAAAAATAAAAATAAAAACAGGCATAAAAACAAAGCCTGTTTAATATTTAAACCACATTGGGGTCATCTGGGACAGACGGTGTGTGATTATAATTGTTACTGCTGTGCACAAGATGGATTCTACAGTAAGTTAGGTACCCCAATACGAACCCCATGCAATAGGTGTATACAAAGTACCCAATCAACGACGGCAGGGTACTGAGTTGAGAGACTTACATCATCCATTTTATGAGATTAAAACATTCATCAACACGTTCTGAACGATAGGAAAAAGTTTGTATTCGACATTTCCATTCCCTAATGCATGCAATACTGAACTGCACTTGTTCAGAATTTCCGTACACTAGGATATCACAACTAAGCTAGGGTATAACTTTATCTACAATGTGTCTCTGTGGACATCACTCCTAATCAAAAATAGTCTTAATAGTTGGCAAAGGTTTTGTCAAAGATGAAATTCGTCATTATATTCTGGAGTTTTACTTGATTAGCCTGCACCAAACTTGTGAAAGTGATCGTGTTACACTGTTCACTTATGAACACTTAGTATGTCTATTTTGAGATGAGAGTACGTGCTATGATGTAACTTATGCCATACACTATTAACCTGGTATGTATGGAGCGTTTTTAGGGTCAATATTCATTGACATGCACTGTAGATTTTCTTGTTTTAATTTTTTTTTCAACCGCAAAATTCTTTATTCCACATTACTGTTTCTAAACTTTCTGTGTCGAATTTACATATTCTTACTGCACAGTTCTAACTTTCATCTCCTTGCTGCTTACTTCCAAGTCCTTACTGGTACTTTCTCAATGCTTAATTCATTATATCAAATTCTAACACCTTTGTCCATGCAAACTATCATGAACAAATCGCATCTGGCACAATGCATATGGAACTTAGCACATTGCATTTAGAATATGGCATATCGCATGATGAACAAAGCACAACGAATGAAGCACTAGGCGGTTAGCGCCGCCTGTTGGCAGAATGATACAGTAGTAATTGTTGTGGACAAAATTACTACTGCTACATTATGACGACAGAAGGCGCTGGCCGCACGTAGCCACATGCTGTATGAGAAACTAAAACCTCCCTTCATTGATCACGTGGAATACACAGGAATGCAGCTGAGATGCACAGGCCTCAATGAATTCCCGCACCCTGCCCTGTAAATAAAAGAATAGTGAGAGATGATAAATATGAGCTTAATAATAAGATTTCTATGTTTATTAAAATCAATTTTCGATGTGACGTCATGAATATTCATTATAATTGAAATACAGGTGCAAATATTATCATCACATAGGCCTAAAATTAACATAAAAAATGGTCATACCTTGAGAACAGACAGTGATAATTGAGATGTGAAAAAATATTCTCAGGAAACTGATGGCTATCTCATTCAAGGCAAAATATGATGATCTCTCCGATCATAATTTTTTCATGCCGTTACTTTGTCCAACTCGTGAAAGTACAATATATACACTAGTACTACGCTACGGTAGTTGTATTGGATTTAACATTTCTTATTTGACTGTTTGCCACATAAAGAGACAACGTAGCACCAAGGGTGCTGCAGCTTACCGGCAGATCATGAGAATTGCACAGGGTATTGATTTTCCCAAATATAAATTGTTACACTGATCTTCAAACCTATTGTCAAAACATATTCGTAAATGATGCCACACACATTTCCTGTATGGAATATAATATGAAATCAAGTTACATCTTGAAAGGTATCTTTCGTAAAAGACATATATTCACAGACGGTCGATTCAAAGGCAACAAAACTTATACGCATCACAATGGTACATAGGGAGAATCGTATGCATTTTGAGGGAAATTGTCAGAATAGTTTTTGAGAAAATGGCAACCAAAGACAAAAATCTTCGTTTCTTTTGACAAAATAAGGTCGTTTTGACCTTCCAATGTCATTCAAGGTCAAATTCAAGGTCATCCATCATTCAAACCGCAATATATGATTTCCCATTTTAATGTGCCAATGCTTAGACTCTATCTTGAAAAAGTTCTAGCAGTTTACCCCCGCAAAGCTCCCATTATGAAAGAAAAATTGGGTGAAATTTCCCCAAAAATTTTCCCCAAAAAGTCCCAAAAATTTTTCAATGGCCAAAACAAAAAAATTGCTGGAAATGGCTCAGAACGAATAGCGGCTCGATTTGGGACAAAAAAAATTTTTTCGCCGACACATCAAAAAATCAAAATGGCTGCCTCACGCAGACCGGCGATTCAAGGGCAATGAAACTTGCCATTGATGTACATGAGGGAGATGTCTTGAAACAAAAATCTCAAACTGATCAGACAGTTTTCGAGAAAAAGGCCATCAAAGTCCAAAATTAGCCACTTTTCATAAATATGACTGTCAAATTGGCAGAAACGATTGAATTAAAAAAAACGAAAAAAAAACGTCTCAGGATATTAGCAGAAATGTTTTAGTAAATTTTCAGAAAAATTCATCAAGGCAAAAAAAAAGTTATTTGCTGGACGGACGACGGACGAACCTACCAAATTTTTAGGTTAAAGGGCTTTCACCATGTTAAATTTCTTCCTTGTTAAAAAGAGCCCCTTATCCCCAATTTAATCCCCTAAATACACGTCTGCTTATAAAAAGTGAGTTTAGGGGCTATCTTTAGCTTTTTCAAGCCCCTAAACCCCGGAAGTTTTCCCGAACGGACGACGGATGAAAAACCACGCCAATAGCTTATCGGGCCATGGGTTGGTAAGCTAAAAATACAGCACCGGACAAGCGGTCCATCGAAGCAAGGTCTTTCCTTCATCCGGGAGTCTTCAGTTTCTCATTCCCAATGTGGCCACTCGACCCGAGCGCCGTCTGTCGTCATAATAGTGCAGTAGTAATTTTTGCACATGAAATGCTTCATTCGTTGTGCTTTGTTCTTCGTGCGATGTGCTTTATTCTAAGTGAAATGTGCTAAGTTCCATATGCATTGTGCTAGATGCGATTTGTTTTTTAATAGTTTGCATGAACAAAGGTGCTAGAATTTGGCATGATGAATCAAGACTTAAGAAAGTACCAGTGAGAACTTGGAAGTAAGCAACGAGGAGATGGAAATTAGAACTATGCAGTAAGAATATGTAAATTCGACACAGAAAGTTTAGAAATAGTAATGTGGAATAAAGAATTTTGCGGTTGAAATCATCATTCACAACGAGAAAATCTACAATGCAAGTCAATTAATATTGACCCTAAAAACGCTCCATAGGTATGGGCTCTTTGTATCCTCGTCCTCATCAATAAAGTGTACACGAAAGCCGGGCTTCAGTCTGACCTGTATCCCAATGATGGTTCAAAAGACAGAATCCTTATGAACAATTTAACTAATAGTGTCCGTGCCTGACGTCACTTCTACATGTTTGTCTGCATTTCCCTGGTCCGTGCAGCTACTGCCGTCTAATATCGAAACATTTTCAACCAGAGAGAACGTTTTGTTGTGATCTTGAATGTTGTATAAATGTTCGTGTTGGTGGATATTTTTCTCCAGCGGGCAGTGAGCCAACATTGCCCAAACTGCGATTTTGGGAAATGATTACGATTGATTTTTCCATACTGAAACAATACTGCAGACATTGGTCGTAATGGACGGGGCGAGCGTCGACTGGAGAGAGCTCCGATCGCTCAGACAAAACATATACCACCAATGATAAAAATACCGCTCCGGTATGCTTATGATTTCTTGCTCATCCTCACGAAAGTTTTGCCTGAACATGTGAATTCATGAAAAACTTCCAAAATAATTTGCTGGCATTAATCGCAGACCGTTCGAGGAAAAAGGCTCTACTCTCGGCTGCAACACCATGTTTTGTAACTGGCAGAGATTACTTTAGGAGATAGTTGATTAATTCCGACACATGCTGCCACAATTTTGTACTCGAGCATCGCATGAAACGGGCCAAAGAAAACATTGTAGAGTTTCATTGAGGAAAGGCCTAATCGTCACTGTAGAGTTTCACGAATTCTGCAACATGACATTTCTGTAGACAGTGTACATGTATGGCACACACACACACACACATGTACTAAATGTGGACATGGATCCTCTCAATTCCACTCTTACAGTATGTCCAAGGAAATACTGTTGATTAATGTGTAGTGTGGTGTGCAGTGAACATACATGCATCAGCAAACTTTAACTTATGAATAGTTTACACCATAAGATATATTCCTTTGGAGAAAGGAATACGCATATTTGGTCATCAGATTAGTTTACAGAAAAATGACCATTTGGTTTAGTTTTTTCAAAACGAATATTTTCACCATACTTTTCATGCTGTGCAAATTTCAGAAGTGACAGCCATTTCACTAGTGAGCATCGCTCTTTTCTGGAACGAAAGTGTGTATGCACTTGGTGGGAGCCGTGTTGTCCTCGACGAAAATAAACCTGCCCTTTTGTCTGATTCTCAGATGGGACAGGAGTTAGCCTTGACGTACATGACATATATCGGACTGTATTACTGACACAAAAGAAAGCCACCCAGTCCCCTTTCAAATTACCGTTGCAAATATTCAGTATTGTCTATTCTTCTGACCAAATCGAAATTTATTAGGAGTCACTGCAGGCAATTGGAAGTAAACCTGCTGAATGGATATGTATCATCCGCTTTCAGGTGTTAGCACCCGACATCCACGTGAATTGGACAAATGATAATTGATATAGATGTTGGTGATTTCCAAGTATAGCTCGTTGAGAAGAGAGAGATACGGTCACGTGCTGTTCTTCCAGTAGATTGGGACACTTCCATACCCAGGATACATGCCATAAGCATCAAATCCATTCATGCATCATTTTGGCAATGTGTTCACGTGTTCACACCGATACAGGGAATGAATAGTCTCAACTTAATATATGTTTTAAACAATTTTCAACTGAACAGACGCTCGGTTTTGCATATTATCCTTGAAAGCTTTAGGTTGCTTGGTACAGCAGTTCATATCCACCAGAACACATGAAATAAAGTGAAAATATAAAGCAAACATGTGTTACACTATCTATAGATATGCTGTCATACTGCCGTGTGAACCATAGATAAACAATATTAACCCCCGACGCAGAAACCACCGGTATATCGCGATGAAAAGAGCAGCATAAAGCATTATACTGGCAACAAATCCCCATCATCATCTTTTATTGGGCGCCATGGGCGCCAGTTGTCTGGTTTTCAGATGGGACTTAAGTTAGCCTTGCCATCCTCGGCATGTACTGGTAGAATCATGAACATGAGAGAAAAAAAAACAACCAATTCCTCTTTGATACAACTAGTTGATCATACTCGTTATTTCTCATTCTATGACCGAATTGAGTCGCATTAGCAGTCACTGCAGGTTACTAGAAGTGAATGATTATGGCACGGGGATATGTAATATCCGCTTCCGACTGTTAGAACGCGACATTGACACGTTTGACATGAGTGGCACAAAATTAATATAAGTAGATGTTTTCCAAGTGATGCTTGTTTAGAGGAAAGGGATACCTGTTACGTACCGTTCCAACAATGCACAGCAGACTGAACGACTTCTATGAACAGGCGATATTCACCCTGCAACATATTTTAAATTGATATTGGCAGGAAAACTATTTTGTTCCAAATCAATGACATATATGCCTGTGGTCTCAGAAAAATAGGTTACAAAGCAAATTATGCTTGATCAGATGGATAAATCAAGCATATGACAGTACTAGCAGACGCTTTCTTTTGTTTTGTGCGCCACTCAGAGTTACCTCTGACTTAACCTAGTTCACGCTCGATTGGCTGGAACATATACGAGTAAGCTGGGATCGAACTGCATCAAGGGATACAAAACACCGAGAATGGCGGTAATGTAAACAAACTCAAAATATCTCCACTAGAAACTCGCAATTTAATCTATATAAAGGGGCGTCTGTTTGGGCATACAAGTGCAGATATATAACTGTTATGTTTTGTTCATTCGATCAGAAAGATATGGAAAAATCCATAACTTACCGCCAATATCACTTCAAGGCGGTGACTGACCTAGTTCTTTTGTCTAGGGGTCGGGTCATGTTATTGTCACCGACTTGTGCTAAGATTTTTTGGAAGGAAGATCAACACACGGTAAGAAAAATGCAATTTCTGCAACATAACGCATATATATAATAACTGACGGGGATGATATGATGTCCGAGATACTACTACAAATTTATGTATCTCACAAATATTTGTAGGGGCTGAAATTCCCCAGAAATAAGGTTTCTTTCATCAATATTTATCCCAATTTTGACACGGTGATCACGTTTATGGTCATTTTCAATAAATTCTGCACATTGCATTTTGCTAATTTGTACATGGGAGTTAAGATAATCATGTCATGTTTCATATATCCTGCGCATACGCACCAATATATTGTGATTTTTCACTCCTTCCCAAATTACTACACACGCTTGTCGTGTCACCGATTTGAGTCAAGCGTCACCGACTTAAGATGTTAGTTGCCCAGGAAAGGACTGGTACCTCTCTATGAAAAACGCAGAAAGTATTAGCCACCGCCGATGTTCAATCAACGGTATGCATTGCAACATCATAATGCAAATGATTATATTATTTTCTTTCCATGTTCTTGTCTTCATATTTGGAAAATAAGCAAAATTAACATTACACTATACATACTCATAATACGTAATGCCTTAATTATTTCCATAGTCCCGTCATTTGTTCATTCAGGAATCATGGCAGGAAAAGAAAGATGTACATGTCCAATAAAGTGTGCATGTACAAACTGCGAAGATAGCAATGCGACAATGCCGCACCGACGGGGTCTGACTCGGGGGATGATCTGGACACCACAGTGTTTTATAGAGAGTGTTTCGGAGAGCGATAACCACCTGCATGCACGAAATGCAGTGCAATACACACTTTTGCAACGGTTGCTGGTTACGACCGTTTTTATGATAATTTGTTACATAGTATTGAAAAAGGTCTTATAGGCAGGGACACTATGTCGTTCAAGCTATTCAATGAGTATCTGTCGTCCGTGTCATCCCGCGATACATTTCAACACAGTGATGACACTTTGATGTGGTGGATGGGGGGATTCGACATGTTCGGAGCTCGCAGGCTTAGGTTCATACCGTGCGCCCATGAATCAGGAAACCGTTTGCCTGTCTCTCCGTTTGCCTGAAACTACCCTTCGAGGAGTTCCAAACTCACTGTCTCCCACTGCTGGTGTTAGGAAACCAGGTAATAAACACGATAAACAGTAGAATATCTTTTCATAGAATATCGGGCTGCTGATGACTTTTCATAATTAAACAAATGAGAAGTGTGTTTTTGACATTAGAGCGTTGGGGGCGAAGCCCCCAACTCTCTACATGTCTATGTGCTGACTTTTTCATGGAGGTTTCATGCCAACCTATCGACGCCCGTTTTGGCATGTAAACCTTTGTACACCTACTTCAAATGAGTATTTTCTTCGTCCTTGACATAAAATCTCTCGATTTGATGGCAAGCTTTGAATATTCCACAGATATATAATGCATAAATCGATGTGTTAGGTTTGAGAAAATTACGCAAAATGGTCAGCTCGTCTGGAAAACGTCAAAATGGCGGAGCCGATGGAAATTCACGTTCCCAGAATGCAAAGCAAATTTTACCGCAATGACGCGTACTTTGGAACGTACAATTTTCTGTGCAGCATTTTGTGCATGCATGTACATGTAACCTTGCGTGCGGCCTTCTTTGGCGTAATGAAGTAAACACAACGTTTCGTCTACGGTACCACGACTACATTCACCGTAATTGGACATATTTTATCACATGACAAGGTGTTCCATGCTCGGTTGCGAAACCTTTTTATTTTAAACTGGTCTTTTAATTTGCTCAGTATGCATGTGTTATCTATATCATGATATCAGATGCAGATATTCCTCATAGTTTCCAATATTTTAAGGATATTTTATTGAGGTTCAATATCATTTTATCAGGCGTATCTGTTTCATTGAGTTCAAAATAAATGTTTACTCATTAGGAATATGATTGAAGTAGGCCTATGTGTTTCATCATAATATACGGGAATGAATTGGAATCATGTGGGACATGATATGTTTCAATTTCCTTTTTTTTTTAAGGGGGGGGGGTGTGTGTGTAAGATATATTCAGGTCTCGTGGTGCTGATGATGTGCTCGAGCTCTAATGTCGTCTCCCGCAGTAGCTGCATTTTCTTGTTTCAGTATAGGTAGCCCGATTTACGATTTGCAATTTAAGCAAGGCTACATAAAGGATCTAGAAATATATTTTGATATATTTCTTAGAGATCTTCAATGACATGCTGGAAAATGTTAAAGACACTGCGGGCAGAAGCTACATACTTTTTCATACTTCAGTACGACGGAAAGTTGATTCGAACTGCATTGACACAGAACTACGGAGACGCAGATTACATTGGAGTGGAGATGAATATGTTGTGCACCAACACATCAATAAAGGGGTCTTACGAAATGTTGTTGGGATGTATACTACACAATATATAATGTACAGATTATCGAAACACAATGTGCAGAAATTATTGAAAACGACCATGAACGTGATCACCGTGTCAAAATTGGGGTAAACATTGTTGGAAGAAACCTCATTTCTGGGGAGTTTCAGCCCATACAAATATATGTGAAATACATAAATTTGTAGTAGTGTCTCGGACATCGTATCACCCCCCTCAGTTGTTATATATATGCGTTATGTTGCAGAAATTGCATTTTTCTTACCTTGTGTTGGTCTCCCTTCCAAAAAATCTGAGCACAAGTCGGTGACAATAACATGACCTGACCCCTAGACAAATGAACTAGGTCAGTCACCGCCTTCAGATATGTTGCAGGTTGTATTAGCATAGGCAGGAAATTCGTTCATGCATCATTCTGATAATTGTGTTTCAGATATCATGTATCCATGCCGATATATCGAGAATGAAATACCTAACTGTTTGTAGTTCATTCAATATTACTGAATATATAGTCTCAGTGGGGTTTTCCCCATTATTCTCTGTAGCTTGATACAACAACTATTCACATGAACTGTCTGCCCGTTAGGACATATGAAATAAAGTGAAAATACGAGTCAGAAAGAATATGTCACAGATATGCTACCTGCTGCCGTCTCATGACAAAGTCGACAGGAGAGATCCTTGTGCATGATCAGCTAGTGTCAAGTTGCGGACGAATGAAGCAGGTATACCCTCAGACTGTCGAGAAATCCCAAATATTTCTTGTTAGGGATGGCCCTCACAAACACGACATATATCGGAAGGTGTTATGTTCACAAAAGAAAACTGTCATGTCATTTTCAAATTGTAAGTTTACCTATTAGAAATTGCACATTCTTATGACCAATTCGAAACGATTCTGCAGATAATAACAAGTGAACATCGTAAAAGGATTTGTAGCGGATAGTTTCAGCTGTTAGTATCTGACGGTGTTTGTATGATACATACATTCAGGTAAATAAGATATACTCGGAAACCTATTCACGACGGGACAGTTGAACAAAAATGTGCACAACAGTACAAAGCAACGTGAAACAATACTGTGAAATATTGGCGATGTGCCAATTTACAGCTCAATATTGAATGATAAGGTCAAGGTCAGAGGAATGATCAAAACCGAAAAATTGCAATAACTGCTTATATTGATGATTAATTTCCCTTATTAATTCTGTATCTTACTGTGCTCAATTCCGATCACTTGCTGTATGACCTATGGTCCTCTGATCAAAATCCCCCATTATCGCCCCAGGTAGAAAGTGTAAGTTTCATCAGCTGAAATCCCTGACTCGTAGTATTTCAAGGGGTGGTAATTCCCAAACCACTGAAGATATTCAATAGAATGTTGAATTAAAGTATGCAGTATAAAGTTATGAGAGCTGGCGCAGTTTGGGTTGTCAGTATCGAGAATTCAGTTCGTGGAATATGTTCAAGATAGAAAAACAATTCTACTTTTATTAATGATTATTCCTCCCATGATTTTTGTATTTATTTATGGCCAATTTATGGCCAATTTCTGACCATTTGATATATGACTAATGATAGTATGACCAAAATACCCGATTATCGCCCAGGTCGAAAATATGTAAGGGTCATCAACTCGAATTTTAGTAATTAAATCTGGAAGGGCGAGGGTCTGCAATCTCTGATTGTCTCGTTGTTACTGCTGTGCACAACATGGATTCTACAATAATTTAGGTACCCCAATACGAACCTCGTGCAATAGGTGTATACCGAGTAAAAAAGAACCCAATCAAAGCCGGCAGGGTACTGAGTTGAGAGACTTATATCATCCATTCTACGAGATTGAAGCATTCATCAAAACATTCTGAACGATAGGAAAAAGTTTGTATTCAACATTTCCATTCCCTAATGCATGCAATACTGAACTGCACTTGTTCAGAATTGCCGTACACTATGATATCACAACTAAGCTAAGGTATAACTTTATCGACAATGTGTCTCTGTGGACATCACTCCTAATTAAAAATAGTCTTAATAGCTGGCAAAGGTTTTGTCAAAGATGAAATTCGTCATTCTTTTCTGGAGTTTTACTTGATTATCCTGTACCAAACTTGCGAAAGTGATCCTGTTACACTGTTCACTTATAAACACTTAGTATGACCATTTGGGATGAGAGTACGTGCCATTATATACATGTAAATTAGGCCATACACTGTTCATTAACCCGGTATTGACTCTTTGTGTCCTCGTGCTATTCAATAACGTGAACACGAAATCCTGGCTTCAGTCTGACCTGTATCACAATGATGGTTCAAAAGACAGAATCCCGATGAACAATTTAACTAATAGTGCCCGTGCCTGACGTCACTTCTACATGTATGTCTGCATTTCCCTGGTCCGTGCAGCTACTGCCGTCTAATATCGATAAATGTTTAACCAGAGAGAACGTTTTGTTGTGATCTCAAATGTTGTATAAATGTTCGTGTTGGTGGATATTTCTCTCCAGCGGGCAGTGAGCCCACATTGCCCAACCTGCGATTCTGGGAAATGATTACGATTGATTTTTCCATACTGAAACAATACTGCAGATGTTGGTCGTAATGGACGGGGCGAGAGTCGACTGGAGAGAGCTCCCATCGCTCAGACAGAGCATATACCACCAATGATAAAAATACTGTCCGGTATGCTTATGATTTCTTGCTCATCCTCACGAAAGTTCTGCCTGAACATGTGGATATATCAAAAACTTCCAAAATAATTTGCTGGCATTGATCGCAGACCGTTCGAGAAAAAAGGCTCTACTCTCGACTGCAACACCATGTTTTGTAACTGGCAGAGATTACTTTAGGAGATTTCCGACACCAGCTGCCACCATTTTGTACTCGAGTATCGCATGAAACGGGCCAAAGAAAACATTGTAGAATTTCATTGATAATAGGCCTAATCGTCACTGTAGAGTTTCACGAATTCTGCAACATGACATTTCTGTAGACATTGTACATGTATGACACATACACATGTAGTAGATGTACACGTGAAGCATCTCACTTCCACTCTTACAGTATGTCCAAGGAAATATTGTTGATTAATGTGTAGTGTTGTGTGCAGTGAACATACATGCATCAGCAAACCCCAGTTTATCAATAGTTTACACCATAAGATATATTCCTTTGGAGAAAGGAATACGCATATTTGGTCATCAGATTAGTTTACAGAAAAAATGACCTTTGGGTTCAGTTTTCAAAACGAATATTCTCACCATACTTTTCATGCTGTGCAAATATCAGAAGTGACAACCGTTTCACTACTGAGCATCGCTCTTTTCTGGTGCGAAAATGTGTATGCACACGGTGGCAGCCGTGTTGTCCTCGACGAAAATAAACGCCCATTGTCTTGTGTCAGGCACATCGCCTTGTGTTCGTCCTCTAGTTCTGCCCTTTTGTCTGATTCCCAGATGGGACAGGAGTTAGCCTTGACATACATGACATATATCGCACTGTATTACTGACACAAAAGAAAGTCACCCAGTCCCCTTTCAAATTACCCGTTGCAAATATTCAGTATTGTCTATTCTTCTGACCAAATCGAAATTTATTAGGAGTCACTGCAGGCAATTGGAAGTCAACCTGCTGAATGGATATGTATCATCCGCTTTCAGGTGTTAGCACCGGACATCCACGTGATTTGGACAAATGATAATTGATATAGATGTTGGTGATTTCCAAGTATAGCTCGTTGAGAAGAGAGAGATACGGTCACGTGCTGTTCTTCCAGTAGACTGGGAAACTTCCATACCCAGGATACATGCCATAACCATCAAATACATTCCTGCATCATTTTGGCAATGTGTTCACGTGTTCACACCGATACAGGGAGTGAATAGTCTCAACTAAATATATGTTTTGAACAATTTTCAACTGAACAGACGCTCGGTTTTGCATATTATCCTTGAATGCTTCAGGCTGCTTGGTACAGCAGTTATTCATATATGCTGTCCACCAAAACACATGAAATAAAGTAAACAATTTCAAGCAAACATGTGTTACACTATCTATAGATATGCTGTCATACTGCCGTGTGAACCATAGATAAACAATATTAATCCCCGATGCAGAAACCACTGGTATATCGCGATGAAAAGAGCAGCATAAAGCATTATACTGGCAACAAGTCCCCATCATCATCTTTTATTGGTCGTCATGGGCTCCAGTTGTCTGGTTTTCAGATGGGACATAAGTTAGCATTGCCATCCTCGGCATGTACTGGTAGAATCATGAACATGAGAGAAAAAAAACAACCAATTCCTCTTTGATACAACTAGTTGATCATACTCGTTATTACTCATTCTATGACCGAATAGATTGGCAATCCAATTAAATGGACATGCACGTACCGTTCCAACAATGCACAGCAGACTGAACGCCTTCTATGAACAGGCGATATTAGCATAGGCAGGAAATTCGTTCATGCATCATTCTGATAATTGTGTTTCAGATATCATGTATCCATGCCGATATATCGAGAATGAAATACCTAACTGTTTGTAGTTCATTCAATATTACTGAATATATAGCCTCAGTGGGTTTTTCCCCCATTATTCTCTGAAGCTTGATACAACAACTATTGACATAAACTGCCTGCCCGTTAGGACATATGAAATAAAGTGAAAATACGAGTCAGAAAGAATATGTCACAGATATGCTACCTGCTGCCGTCTCATGACAAAGTCGACAGGAGAGATCCTGGTCCATGATCAGCTAGTGTCAAGTCGCGGACGAATGAAGCAGGTATACCTTCAGACTGTCGAGAAATCCCAAATACTTCTTGTTAGGGATGGCCCTCACAAACACGACATATATCGGAAGGTGTTATGTTCACAAAAGAAAACTGTCATGTCATTCTCAAATTGTAAGTTTACCTATTTGAAATTGCACATTCTTATGACCAATTCGAAACGATTCTGCAGATAATAACAAGTGAACATCGTAAAAGGATTTGTAGCGGATAGTTTCAGCTCTTAGCATCTGACAGTGCTTGTATGATACATACATTCACGTAAATAAGATATAATCGGAAACCTATTCACGAAGAGACTGTTGAACAAAAAATGTGCACAACAGTACAAAGCAACGTTCTCTGCGTGGAAGTATTCATCATAACATAATAATTATCCGAAATGAACAAACTTAATACCGTAAAACGCTTTGATAAATAAACCGGACTCGAGAGTATTTTTCCCATGGGTTTCTCGGAAGGCGTTTAAGAAGTCTCTCCTCTGAGTAGACAATGAGTACCGGTTACTACCGGTTAGACTGAAATATTGTCATGCCTAATACATGTACGCCATAGATGGCAAATTCGATCATGCATTATTTTGGGTGATGTGTGTTCAGGTTTCTCGTGTTCACACTGATAGCGAAAATAAAACCGTACAATGTATTGTCGCGTATAGTCTCAATATTACTGAATATTATATGCTAGTCTTTTATTGCTCAATATAGTTTATTCCGAAACATCAGGTTGCTTGACATAGCAGTTATTCACCTTTGTTATCCGCCGGTGGAACAAATGATATATGAACCAGCAAGTACACATCACACCAGCTATAAAGATCTTATAGAGAAGAAGAAAAAACATAGAGACACAAACAATGATATCCAGTGCAGATATCACTGGTAAATCGCAGACGGTCTTCTACGATTAGAATATACGCCCATGTTGTCAGTAAATCCTAAATATCTCCTTTCATTTTTATTTTAGGGCGCCAATTGTCTGGCTCCGAGATGGGACAAAGGTCAGCTTTGACATACACGTAATATACTCGACCTCGACAGTATCCTGGACAAAATGAAAACTATGCGCAGTTGAATATACTCAATATCGTCTATTCTTTTGACCAATGGAAATGCATTAGCAGTCAGGTACTTCATGCAATGTAAAGTAAACATGGTAAAAGGATGATTAGCATCCGCGTCTATAACTGTTAGCACCTGACTGTGAAGTTTATGATAAGTGAGAGTCACACAAACTGGTACAGCTCGATACTTGTTAATGGAGGAGCAAGGCTGTTTTCTTACAGTAGACTGGAGAACGCATCTACCCAGAAGATATGTCATAGATGGCAAATTCGATCAGGCATCGTAATGGCAAATGTTTCCAATCTCTATAGCAAGTTTACAGACTTGTTAGCCTGTTTTGATGTTCGTTATTATTGTTCTTGTATATACTTTTGTGTAGATCCAATTAGCTATATGCTATTGGGCAATCCAATTAAAAATATATACGTTAAGCTTAAGTTTACACACATATAAATAATGAACATGGACATGTATAGGGTCGATGTGCATTTGAAAAATATATTCCTTCGAACGCTGCATGTGGTTTGGTCAAACAGTATTCACAAATACTCATGTGTGAAATCCAATAATGTAAAAAAAAGTATATAAGCCAGCACGAAAATACTTCAGCGGCAAATGACAGATCCTACGACACAACAAACTGACAATTAGGACTCTAGCCTCATCAATGTCAAGAACATTCATCAGCATGTTCTGAAATAAGAAACATTAAATTAAGTTCAAAATTGCCGTTCCATCGCGCATGAAAATCCGCATAGGACTTGATAAAAATACCGTATTTCTTCGACTAAAACATGCCTCAACGTCTACAACGTGGTGTATATTTGACTACAACGTGTCTGCATTTCACTTTGATGAACTAAATTCTGAAGAGACTAAATTTATGTATTAAGAAAGGTGGTACCAAACAGTAAATTCTGCGTAGGTTACTGACCCCTGTATCTACAATTCTCGAAAACTGTACGCAAACAAAGTGAACAATAGTGTACGGTGAAGACATACTACACAATATGTAATCGTAATTTAATTAAATAGATAACTTGCCATTACATGATTGGTGGAAGTAATTCATAATAGATTCATCCATAAAATTATCACGTGTTGATATTGCCTCATTGGACTTCCAAACTTTAATTATAAAGATCACCCAAGACTGAAAGCCGGAACACAACCAAGAGGATTTAACATCGGAACAGCAGAATATAATTTGAAGGCATTTTGTCATAAATTTAACGTCATCAAGAATCAAAACGAGAAAAGTGGGGAAACGCAATTAGCTCAAGATATACACTGCAAACTGGGCAGTATTACAAGTATCCATGTTACATAGCACTTGCAAAAAAATCGTGAAGCTTTCAGAAATTCAACCCAAAATTCTCTATTAAATAATCTGCACAGATGAGTTCTTGTCATGATGTCGAATGTTGTCTGTAAATTGTCGTCGGAAAGTATCCCACGCCATCTCTAGGAATGCGAAATAATAATTATGACCATGCAGACCGCGTGGATACTAATAAATGTAACCGGTAAAAACAGAACTTGTTTCATGTTTCTTCTAAGCACCGTAAACAAGCTGTTGTTAACGTATATGACGAGATATCAAACCAAGTGTGCTGTACCTCAGCATCCATCAAACTATTGAGTTCGAAATTGTTCGCATTGGTTATTGGGCAGCTGGACGCTGATTTAATCAGCCGTACAGTCGATATAAATACATACACATGTTTGGTGTGGGTTCTGTATCTATTTCAGGTGTGAAAGGCATATAAACAATTGTTCAGTTGTGAAAGGCGGTCAAGTACTACATCCGTCAGAAATGTTGAAACAGCCAGATGTACCACGTGTGAACTGAGTACACGTTTTAGAATCTAATTCAGGCCGTTATAGGATTTGCAAACTGTATTTGAATCCTTAATTTAGAATAACCAGTAAAGAACAATGAACTTGCCCCCGTTTTAAAAGATTTAAAGTTAGTTTATCACAAAGATGGTGATGATTACCCCGCAGCCAAAACAAATTTAGGCCTAACCGATATAGGACTGTCAATGTCCGTCATGACGAGTCATAACGGCATCCAATAAAACACTTTGTGAGTCTGCTACCCACTAGCTGCACGTTGCTTTATAATTTATAGATTACCGCACCTATATATAGTCTGATAACCTATCGGTATTTGTCATACACTATTTTTGTTGGTGGTAATAGGTTGATCCTCACAGAACATTGCTCGAACCATAGATCTATCTTTATTCATTCGAGTAATATAAAATCTTTAACGTCGTTAGGCCACCGTTTACCCTGCGTATGGTGACCATTCACACACGTTGGTAAGCGTCCATTCTTCACCTAGCAATTGAAATGGACGCTTTCTGTAAAAAGTTCTCAACGATAGAGCTCAAACGATGAGAAGCGTTAACCCGAGGGAAAATGCACATACTCAAAAGAGAGATATTTCCCATTTTGTGCTTTGACCTTGAAAATGAAGTCCAAGGTCAGTTCAAGGTCATGACACTATTCAGTATATATCATTTCCTATATGTGCACAATTGATCCCTATCTGTGAAGTCGTTAATAAGCGAGATATGGCCTATTTTGTGCTTTGACCTTAAAAAACGAGGTGAAAGGTCAAATTCAAGGACATCAAAATAATCGGCATACATCATTTCCTATATGCTCACAATTGACTCAAAAGCTGTAAAGTCGATAATAAGCGAGATATTACCCATTTTGTGCTCCGACCTTGAAAATGAGGTCAAAAGTCAAAATCAAGGTCATGACAGTATTCAGCATATATCGTTTCCCATATGTCCACAATTGATTTCTAAGCTGTAAAGTCGATAATATTAGATATCGAGATATTAGCCATTTTATGCAGTGACCTTGAAAATATAACCGATGATCAAGTTCAAAGTTATGAGAATATTCGGCATATATCATTTTCAATATGTCCACAATTATTGCCTAATCTCTAATCTCAATATTAAGTGAGATATTAGGAATAATGTGTCCCATTATAAAGCATAGCAGAACTTAACATCAAAAAATCAAATTGGCCGCCACACGCAGACCGATTCGAGGGCAACGAAACTTATAGACGTCACAGAGGTATATGAGGAGAATCTTTTGAAACAAAAATCTCAAATCTGATCAGACAGTTTTTGAGAAAATGGCCGCCAAAATTCAAAATTGACCATTTTTCGTAAAAACTGTAAGTTAAACCTAAAATTAAAGCCCGACCGAACATTTACAGCTAAAGCCACACTGGTGTCATGGACTATACACTAAATGGAATCAGTCTACAAGTGTCCCACAAAAACTAATCCGAAATAAACACGCGCAATAAGTGTATGACAAGTACATAAGTAACCAATCACAAGGCAAAAGGGTTGTCATTATTTAAACGTCATGGTGTGGTGCATCTTAAGCAGTCGACTAGCATTTGACAGCTGCTATGGTTATCTCTATAAAACGTTTATACACAGGCACAATACATTTTATCAGAAAGTCATAAGATTGTATATACTTGTTTTTGCGCAACTATACTCGTGCATAACACATGAATTACTCTTCGGTTCATTTTGTTAATTATATGCAACAGACGTAGAGCATAATTCAGTCCCTAACTATTAGTACATCCTCGTGAATTCACAGCAATGTGAAGGGTTTGAATGAATCGGTATGGGGTGATATAATTATATTTATTTACTCTTCATTTTCGTTCAATTCGACCTGATCAAGGTATCAATCGAGTAGTGTGTTGTTGGAATATCAATATCTGCTAGAAAGAATATACCCTAGACGTGATTACATCTCGATCCGTCTAATGTAGGTTAAGTTGACACGTGCCGGGTTTCGAGTTGAGACACCTGCGCACAACCGTGTCCACAGCCGTACACATCTCCTGTTTCTGGCGTAGTGGTCTGTTTGGATACAATGCGGATGTTCCAAAGGAAGGTCATTCATATCGATTCTCTTCTCTGTCTTGTCGGAAAGTTTTCGTCCACGAGAATTCGTGTTGGTTTAGGGCATGGATAACATCTACGCCCTTGGACACTGTATCCAACTATTACTAGCCGAGCCGGTTATTATGGTAAGAACGAATGTTGTTGCATTTCTGCTACATTTTAAACTGAAACTGATTGACAAAATTATTGCAATAAACACAATAACACATAAAAAAAGTATGCAATCAATGTTGTTTCTTCATCTCATTGGAAATTTGTCTAAAATGCACTTCAAAACTATAGCGTACTTCCTCTAAGCAAGCAAACATTTGTTCGAATAAGTTGAATATCCTGACAGATTCTCAAGTTTTCTGAAATTGTGTGAAAAATTACGACACGATACCCAATTGAGAAATTGAGAAATTATCCAAAACAAAACTACAGCCAAAAAGCGTGTTTCACTGATGGATGAACTTCACTTTACAGTAAAAAAATTGCAAGACACAATCAAATATTTTTTTACACCATAATGTATTTTACGATACTCATTGCCTACTATCTAAAATTAAATATATTTTGGGGTATTTTCTTCAGTTCGGAACGATTAGAAACGTCACCGTAAACATGCGTGCTGCATTTTGGATTTTGATGTGCCTTCTGCGTTCCATGTGTTGTGAGTATATTTTGTTTTGATACTGGCTTCAAATTTGAAAACAGGAGAACAAACTCGGGTGTTTCTCTCATGTTCATAGCAACATCGAAACATGCTAATATTTCCACAATATTTCGGTCGAAAAAAGCTGGTACATATTGGCGACGAAGACATATATACTTGATCACATATATAAAATCAGGAATAGTAATAACAGATATGTCTGATCACCAGTTCAGGACAGGTTCAGGACATGACGAAATATCAACCAAAGTTATTAAAGGGACAATAAATAGTATACTCCATCCTCTCACACATATAACTAAAATATCATTAAACACCGGAATTTTTCCTCATCAACTAAAACGGGCCAAAGTAATACCAATATCTGAAGCTTCAGATAATAGCAAAATAACAAACTATAGACCAGTGAGTCTGCTACCTGCATTCTCCGAATTTTTTGAAAAAGTCATGTACAGTAAAATAATCCGTTTTCTCAATAATCAAAATCTATTTTACGAACATCAATATGGATTCCGAAAAAACACAGCACTATACATCCAATAATTCACCTGCTGAATGAATGTGCTGAATCGTTGAATAGTACACCTAAAAAATCAACACTCAATACTGTGTGACTTGTCTAAAGCTTTTGATGTTATTAACCATGATATTCTATTTAAACATTTGGACCACTATGGGATAGGAGCGAGGGCAAAAGATTGCTTACGCAATTACCTGACAAACAGAGAACAGTATGTTGTAGCGATAGATTCAGATTCTTCGTGTACAAAAAAGATATCATGTGGGGTTCCTCAAGGGTCGATTTTGGGACCACTTTTATACTCAATACATGTAAATGATGTTCCAAATTGTATTACAGCCAATATCTTATCATTTGCAGATGATGCAATTTTATCTATGTTCAGCTCTACTATCAAACAATTATTCCATGATGCCAATATCGAGGTAGAAAAATTATGTGAATGGTTTTGATCCAACAAACTTCAATTGAACGCTACCAAAACTAAATTCATTATATTTAACAATCAATATGAAAAACAAAAAAGCGAAAACCTACAATTATTTATTGACAATATTGCCCTTGGAAAAATAGGAAGTAATTTTAAAGAACCTTCTACTAAATTTTCAAGGCTGAAACTGGATGAGAATTCAACGTGGAAACACAAAATAACCCACATCCAAACTAAGATTGCAAAAAACACTCTCTCAAAATAAACAAGTGAAAAATTTCCTACCGATAACATCTTTAAAGACTTTGTACTATACTATGATACACCCACACATACTATACGGGATACTGGCATGGGGCAATGCATCATTCAGTCATATAACTAAACTAGTGAATATACAGAAGCGGGCTATCAGAATTGTTCATAAAGTCGCATACAAAAGTCACTCAGAACCTTTATTCAAACAATATAATATTCTGAAAATCTCGGATCAATATACATAAAAAATTATTCTATTCATGCAAGATTACCACTTGGGAAAGCTTCCAATGTCATTTGGAAATATGTTCAAACTCACGAGGAACGTCCAAGAAAATTATGAATCTAGACAATCAAACTATATCAGACACGTTGTGACTCTCATGCAGCTAGAAAATTACCTCTCTATTATTACCCGGTAGTATGGAATAATTGGCTCCCGTCATTGACACATGTAATTAATCGATCAAAACAAGTTGTAAAGAAAAATGTTAAAAGGCATTTACTGGCATCTTATTCCGAGTCAATGGTATGTTCAAACAAACAGTGTCTAAGCTGTAACTAATATGTATATAATGACGTTAATTGATTCCCTTGAACGAAGTTATGAGAATAATATGGATTTGTCTCCGTCGCGCTGCCGCCTCTTCTGCTACGTCCGCCATACAAAATTTCTTGTACGGTTCCAAATGTTACAGGTGCCAAATCTCAACCGATTCCAATAATTTTTTATACAGACATATCTTATGGTAGATCTCGAACAACCGAATTTATCGATTGACGACTCATATCTTGCTAAATATTAGCCACATTAGTTTTACTAGTTATGTCTATTATTGACCACATTTAAAATAGTGAAGACAATTAAAATAGTTAAATATATATTATTGGGGTTAAGGTGAATGATCTGGTCAGTAAATATTATATATCAATATAATATGTCAATATTATTCCTGTTCATTCTTGGTCTCCTCTAAAATTAGATTAAACCTCCCCACTGCCGCTTTGCCCTCTCACTTCTCAGATGCTTGTGTGCACTAGATTTTTCCATATTCCCCACTGCCGCTTTGACCTCTCAGTTCTCAGATGCTTGTGTGCACTAGAGTTTCCCATATTCCCCACTGCCGCTTTGCCCTCTCACTCCTCAGATGCTTGTGTGCACTAGGTTTTTCCATATTCCCCACTGCCGCTTTGCCCTGTCACTTCTCAGATGCTTGTGTGCACTAGATTTTTCCAGGTTCCTCACTGCCGCTTTGCCCTCTCACTTCTCAGACGCTTGTGTGCACTAGATTTTCCTCAGATGGACAATTGGTTCAAATTAAAGTTATTCAACGTATTATTTATGTTAAATATGCATATAGTATATAGTTTTTATTTTGTATTAAATGTAACTCTTAAATTAACTCTTTGTATTAAATGTTTTATTTTGTATTAAATGTAATGTAATTCTCTATGTCTATTTTTCCAACTCAAAATAGTATTGAAAAAACATGTCTCATGTGAAACGTATTCACAAGAATTAATTTAACCTTTGTTCAAGGGGCCAAATGGAAGACAGCTTAAAGCTAATTTGGTTCCTCAGTTTTCACTATTATTTTGTTTTTCAAAAAAACAATACGTAATTATTCTAATCAATTGTATCATACATCTATAAATAATGAGAAAACTGAATGAATTATATCCTATCCTATCCTATGTAATAAACATCGCGAAGTTTCGTAGTGAATGGTGAATGCCAAATACAACACTTTCAATTCAACGTAGATTTTTTTCTTCAACTGCTGCCACTTGGCCGTGCACTACTAGGTTCAAGACCTGAGAGTGAGTTGTTCACTAGTCTGATGAAGAACTACAACAGATACATTCGCCCCGCTTCGAGCACCAACGAGACCACCGTTGTCAATGTGGACTTCGGCGTCCGTAAGATGGAATACCTGGTAAATGTGCTGATATAGATGAGTGGAAATACTAGGAACCATTTCTTTTCGTTTATGTGAAAATGTTCCGACATTCGTTTTCAGGACGAGAAGAAGCAAACGATGACGACGTTCGGTTTCCTGATGATGGTAGAGTCTATGTTGCAAGTAGATGCCATTTCGAACGACTATCAGTACTATGATAAGTATTCATGACACAGATTTATGATTGTTCAATACGTGTAGAATTGGATGGATCTAAAATTGGGCTGGAATCCGGAAGAATTCGTTGGCAGTGACCACCTGGTTATACCTGGAGAACTTGTCTGGCTGCCAGAAATAGCTCTCCTAAACGGGTGAGAACTAGTCATTTAAAAAATATTTACATTGATTCAAATTATGATCTTCCGAATACTGAAGCCTCAGGAATGTCAACCCATGTACTCATAGTATTCTCCATAATGACATGCAGAGTGGAAAAGGGACAGGATCTGTCCCTGGGATTGGCAGACAAGTTTCGGGTGGAGATAACTTCGACTGGCAAGGTGTCCTGGCTGCCAGCAGCTCGCTGGGTCTCGGAGTGCGAAGTCAACCTTCGGAGTTTCCCATTTGACATGCAGTCGTGCACGGTGACCTTCATCAACTGGATGTACAAGACCCGGGTTTTGTACCAGTTGAGGAGCGACGGGGTTGTCCGAACCGAAGGCTACAGCCCCAATAATGAATGGGATCTCGTCAACGCCTACTCCAACGCCAGCGTCTTGAATTTCACATCGGATGAGAAAAACTTCGTTTCGGTATGACTCATTGATTCGCTTCCTTCCCATGCGAGTATTTCGTGCTTTGTTCATGCCTAATTCAGGCAGATGGCGAAATATGACCTTACTATTTTATGACAGTTGATTTCGTTGTTTCTCATGTTAAATGTAGTTCCCGACTGTCAGCTTCACGCTGGTCCTCCGCCGGAACTCAGAGTTCTATGTGTTGAACATCTTGGTTCCGAGTCTGCTGCTGTCTATCATCTCGCTCATGATGTTCTGGCTGCCACCTGAGTGCGGCGAGCGCGTCTCCTTTGGCATCACCATCCTGCTCTCTTTCTCCATCATCATGCTGATGGTCTCCGACATCACACCCAAAAGTGGCACCGGTTTACCCCTCATACGTAAGTCTTAGTGATCCAGATAAGTGCAAATAATCACCTGTAATTGATTCACTTCAGTTATTTTCTTTTTTCAAGGAATTATATTCTGATGGCAGAAGTGAAATAAGTTCTAAAAGTGACTAAGTGATGATATTGGCACTTACGTGGATTCGGAAAAAACATACCCATTTATAAATCAGTAGTTCCAACCGTTTCACAGTGTACTACGTTGTGGTGTGTATGGTGGCGACGGGCTGTTCCCTCTGCCTCTCCGTGTTGGCAATCCACACGTGTAGTGATCGAGTCCGTACCCGACCCGTTCCCCGGTTCCTCAAGGCATTCACGTGTCGCTTGTTCGCGCATCTGTCCTGTATGCGCAAGTCCGCGAAAGTTGCCCTCGGGAACCCCACTCCCAACGATGTGACCCCCTTTGAGCCACCGGAGAAGGACGCAATGCCTCAGGGCGACACGCAGCCCACCGCGTACAAGCAAATGATCGAGATTACAGATGGACGCCTCGTGGAGCTCCCGTCGCCCCTAGAGCGCTTCCTCGCGAGGGCCAACACCCGGATGGAACAGGAGGACTGTGCCAATAAGCTCAAGGAAGATTGGGACATGGTCTGCCACGTTCTGGACCGCGGTTTCTTCACTATCTTCCTCATCCTAATTACGGTGGCCACTCTCAGCATCATGCTAAAAATAACTGTATCCCACCCGGATATATAGAGTGGCTGGCAATAGGTGATGTATGTCTACATGTTAATGAACATTTCACAAAAGACGATTTATCACGAACATGTGTCGAGATTTCAGTTGTCAAATGAGATAATTCTCATATCTTGCTTGAACTGTGCAACAACACATGAAACATACTAACATCGATACATATGACTGCATTGGTATTCCTCACTGGACGTATGATTTTATGTTTTGATGAATAACCCCAGCTGCACGTATCTTTATTCACTTTTAGCTTCTATATTACTACAATGAAGACCTCAAACGTAAACATATTTTTTAACATTACAAATACATGTTGTAGTTGAAAAATCTTGCTTGTGAACTACCGAACGTTCATTGTACTCAGCTCGCATAATACCTCTGATGCACGATGCACGTGTCCGAAAGAGTTATTCACAATAAATGTGTGTCAATCATAATAAATCAGATCTATTACGTGATTTATCACATTGCGGAAGCAAACAAACCCAATCAGTGCCCTGAAGCCTCATCATGAGAACATGTAAACGGCGGTGTTGTGCACATGATTTAGTATCGTACTTGCATGAAATATTCATTCTGGATGCGAGTCATGAGATGAGAACTACGTCGTCTCATAACTAATGGAATGTACGTTTTTGTGATACACCTCGCTCACGATGAGAATTACACATTATCAAATTCTGTTTTGTTCTTTCTTGTCAGTTGAAATATTATGGAGAAATCAGTCGATGAGGAGGTTGAATATAGGAGGAGGTTGAATATAGAATCGTCGACTATATAGACTTGTCATGCAAATCTAAGCTATCCTGAGATTGCCTGGCAAACGAATTGTCGAGTAATAATTTCGAAATGATTTTAGTTTTGGATTTCTTCCATGCAGTTTTATATGAAACAAGTGGTATCATTGTTCTTTTTTTTTGTTATGTAACAGAAAAATGTTGATATTCATAAATCTAATGAAAAATTGAAGAACCATGATAACTGCAGAGTACATAGATAATTTGAAATGTAGCTTAATCTTCAAGCGAATATGTGCTGAATACATGAATAACACTGAAATTGCACTAGGTTTATTAATACTGCACGTCGCTGGCAGCTGAGTCATAGATAAGATACCGAGTGAACAACGAAGTCGGGGTTACGCGTGCGCCTGCGATGTTATTCGTCCGCATAACACTGTTTGTGCCCTGTACGATAACAACCCTCAGCGGGCAAATACGAGGGCAAATACATTTATCAGGGCAAATACTGACCTGTGTCCTGCCCCCTGTCAACGATCGTTCATGCGCATCAAATGATGTTGTCATAACAACACATGCACGTGTCCTGTTGTCGTTTACGTTATTCTTTTCACGGTATATGATAAACACAACATCACCTGCAAACGGATTATGGCTCGTGCCAAACATGGCAGGTTACATGGTATTAAAAGTCGACACCATTGTTGCTAGGAGTTCCTGGCAAGCGTCATTGGTGTCACTGTGTGGACAGTGTAATATTCCGCGATTATTTCGTACATCTCGATTAAATTTAGGAAGGAATACTAATGGTTGAGATTGGTAAGTAAACTGAGACAGTAGCTGATTGACCTATAATGTTATCCTCACATGTACATAATGGAACACGGAAAGGCAAGACACTATCATCCTGACGGTACGTCGTCCGGAGCGGTACATGTAAATGGTCGATTTCACTAGATTTTTACAATTACCTTTCGCTGATCACTCGTTCGCTGTTGAGGTGTAAAACGTGATTTCAAAAAAGTAGCATACTCTTTTTGACAATTGTTGTATTAATTTATGCTGTTTCGGCCCTAGCACCCATGTGGTTACCAGGGATAAATATAAAGAACGGTTCCCTTGGCAACTGATTCCGTTACCAATTATTGCTGATGAGCCTACTAGTCTAATGCAAATGGGTGCAAGCTGACTCATTGAGAATTTGACGTCAATTTAAAATTTACTTTGACGTCAATTTATATTGAGATTCATTTTAAATATGATTATGACCTTTGACCTAGATTTCAAGGTCACAGGACAAAATGACTAAAATGTCGCCTAATATCAATTTACTGTTTAGAAATCAATTGTGAACATATAGAAAAATGATATATGCTGAATATTGCCATGACCTTGAATTCGACCTTTGACCTTTTTTTCAAGGTCAGAGCACAAATTGGCTTATATCTCGCTTATTATCGACTTTACAGCTTAGGAATCCATAGTGAACATATAGGAAATAATATTTACTGAATATTTTGATGAACAAAATGTCTTATATCTCACTTATTATCAACTTTTCAGCTGAGGAATCAATTGTGGACATATTAGAAATATGAATATTCATATGACTTTGAATTGACCAAAGACATTATTTTCAAGATGATGGAACTAAAGGCTAATATCTAAAATATATATTGTCGGGTAACCTAAAAGCGGACATTTTTTAGTTTTTGCATTTTTTTCTAAAAAATGTCGGGCATTTTTTTCGAAAAACGGCCAATTTTGAATTTTAACGGAAACTTTCTCAAAAATTGTTCAGAAAGTTTTGAGATTTTTTCGAAAAGATTCCACTTATGTACGTTTGAAATATATATAATTTTTATAGCCCTTGAATCGCCGGTCTGCGTGTGGCGGCCATATTGGTTTTCGACGGATCGACAGAAATTTTTTCTGGCCAAAATCAAGTCAATATTTGTTTTGGATTTTTTTCGTTATTGCAATTTTTCGGACTCAACAATTATGGCTCAACACCATACATTTCCCCGGTAACCTTTCAGGCCCTTGGGCTATTTTTTTATGAGAAGTGTGAAGGATATTGCACTTTGAAAAGAACGTTTCCTGATGTTCCTTAATATCGTATAGCTAACTAGCGAATCCCATTCCAGACTAAAATATCCGATCAGTCTTGCAGTATCAGTTGGAAATAGTTGATATCAGTTGACATTGTTTCTTCATCAATTTAAGACTTGTATATGAACGCCTTCAAAACGCTAATCAAGTACGTTCCAAAGCCATTTTTTCAACGCTTTCTATGCGCAAATAACATGTTTAAATTGCTTAATGAAGAATGAACGCTTACCAACGTTTCTGAACGGACACCAAACGCAGGAGATGCTGTGGCCTAACGACGGTAAAGATACGGTTCGAAAAATCTCAGATAGGTCCTCAAAACTGTCCTCAACAACAGAACTCAAATGATGGGAAGCGTTAGATCGAGGGAAAGTGCACACGTTCAAATTAGCTTTTACTTTAGGGTTTGTCTGCATTCACCAATGATCGCAGAAAGGTTCCCTGACGGCTAGCCAAAAAAAATTGTTGTGCTGCCCTTGATGTGCGTTGGTATAACACAACCAGATTTCTATGATGAAAATAATAAACGTAAAATACAACATTTTGGGAATGAAAATGAAACCCGACCAAACAATTACAGCTAAAGCCACACTGGCCTCATGAGCTGACAGTGTGTGAAATGTATTTGTGTCTATTGTACACTAGATGGAATCAGTACATTCAAAATGTCCAACAACAAAAATCAGAAATCAGAAACAAACCCACGCAATGGGCATGACAAGTACCTTTTACCCAACCACGAGCCAGAGGGTTTGTGTATTATTTTAAACTTCATGGTGTAATGCTCCTAAAAGCAGTCGACCGGCATTTTGTCAGCTAGTATGGTTTATCTTTATAAAAGGTTCATATATTTATTTAATCTACTTTTTTTCGTTCAATTCGACCTGCCCAAGACAACGAGGATCGTTGATTAAGGATTGATTGCATGTGATCGTCATGAACCTGGCAGTGACCAGCTGTCCATTCACTTATAATGTAAATATAAAGGTAACAAGTTCATGAATTTACACACTTCCAACCAACGTGAAACTTTGCCTTTCTGATTGTTAGCCATCAAGGATTACTAACCGAGACTCTGTTTCTTACTAAGCAATGTTAAATTTGTTAAATTCATCGTTTTCATATGTCATTTTCCGACCTATTTCTCAGTCTACAAAATACACTCACAACAATGCGAGCGAAAGGATTATGCTGTGCAGCAAATAGCTAGTGAGGCCAGTAAAACTCACAGGTGATATGCACTCGGGTGCACCAAGGTGTTTGGGATTATGAATGTTCAGCTCATTGTATTCATCTCACAGAAAGTATAGCCCTAGATATTCTCATTATTTTGACGACAACAAGGAATAAATATATGCAACAGCCAGTGCTTGTCAAGCAAAACACTCGAATCTTCGTTTTGGTGAAACGTATAAAATGATTTATCTAATCATCAAATTGCACAGCTTTCGTGTTATCATTTATGAAACCATGTCTCGGTTCATCATCCATACGTATTTGTGTGTGTGCTAGCCAAGTTTTAGGTCAGGGGATTGTATTGTTTTGGTGATTTTGTTACCTTTACTTTCACATTATAAGTCAATGGAAAAGTGCCTCAGTGCAGTCACCGGTAAGTTACGTGCAATCACACCTTAAGGTATCAAGCAAGGAGAGTGTTGCTGGCATGTCATCATTTTCTACGGTGGCTGATTCTTGCCATAATGCGTTTTTCCTGAGCAGTTTTCGTCGCGAATTTAATTGTGACGACTGAAACTATTTAAATCGCGACCGAAATCATTAAATCCGCGACCAAAACGTTTTCGCTGCAGCGAAAACATTCTCGCCGCGAATAAAATACTTTTAGCTGTGGCAAAAACATTATCGTCGCGACCAAAATCATTTTCGCTGCAGCGAAATTGTTCTCGCCGCGATTTAAACACTTATAGCCGCGACCAAAACATTCTCGCTGCAGCGAAAATGATTATCGCCGCGGCGAGAATGGCCGTACTTGTTAAAAAGCTTTTCTTTCATCACCTCAAAGAGAACAGATTGTTTATCATTGCAATTATCGCCGCGGCGAATATTCACAGTTAAGTGCAATAATCGCCGCGGCGGTAAGTATTCTCGCTGCAGCAGAAATGTATTGGTCGCGGCAACAACGATTTTCGCTGCAGCGAAAATGTTTTGGTCGCGGCAACAATGGTTTTCGCTGCGACGAGAATGTTTTAGCTGCGACAACAACTATTTTCGCTGCGACAAGAATGTTTTGGTCGCGGCGAGAATATTTCCGCTGCAGCGAAAAGGTTTCGGTCGCGATTTTAATCATTTCCGTCGTCAGAATTAAAGTCGCGACGAAAACTCTACAGGACAAACACATTATGGCATGAATCAGCCACAGTAATTTTCTGCCAGAAGGAATATCTCCTAGACGTGATTACATCTCGATCTTTCTAACATAGGTTGAGTTTACACTAGTCTTGCCGGGTTTCGATTTGAGACATTACACCTGCAGACAACCGTGTCCACAGCCGTACACCTATCATGTTCCTGGCGTAGTGTTCTGTTTGGATACAATGCGGATGTTTCAGAGGACGGGCGTCCATATCGACCCATGTCAATGTGTTTTTCTATTCTCTGTCTTGTGAGAAGGTTTTGTCCACCAGAATTTCGTGTTGGTATAGGGCATGAATAACACCGCACTGACTTGGACATTGTATCCAACTAGTACCCACAGATCCGGTCATTTTGGTAAGTACAAATGTTGTTGTATTTCTGCTACAACTGTAACTGATCGACAAAATTATTGCAATAAACACAATTATACATGTATAACGAAGTATGCGATAGGAATTGATCATGTGGTTAGAAATCGGTGTAAATTACATACCGCCAGATTCAATAGGCCATTTCAATTTATTTGAGTCGAAACTACATGTATATCATACCTTCTTGTAACAAGCAAATTATTTGTTCGAATACAATAGTGAATACATGTATCGTGACAAATTCTCTTGCTGGAAATGTTTGTTCGGCGATTTCCATTACTAGCAGCGATGACGCACAGTAAAACAAAATTGCAAGACACAATTGTATGTATTTATTTCCCACTATAATGTTTAACAATACAACAATTATATATATGTTTTTATGGTTTTTTTCCTTCAGTTCAGAACGAATCATTAGAAAATTCAACGTAAAATGCGTGCAGCATCTTGGATTTTGATGTGCATTTTACATTCAACGCGTTGTGAGTAGATTTTGTTTTGATACTGGCTCTAAATTTAAATAAAAAAATAACTCGGGTGCTTCATCAGGTTTATATTGACAACGAATCACAATGCTGATATTCTTACAATATTTGGTTGAAAAAAGCTGGTCGATACAGGCGAAGAAGAAATAGTATAATAATGTTCACGAAGTGTCATGGTGAATGGTTGAATGCCAAATTCAGCACTTTCAATTCAACGTTGATTTTGAGTTTCGTTGAGTTTCCGGTCGGGAAACTCTTTGATCACGCCGGTCAATCATGACGCATCCGAACATAATTGATTGTGTTCAAATGATTAGAAATTTCCAACTTGAAACTACTCTTGTTTCTTCAATTTCTGAAAATTGGCCGTGCACTACCAGGTTCTAGACCTGAGAGTGAGTTGTTCAACAGTCTGATGAAGAACTACAACAGATACACACGCCCCGCTTCGAGCACCAACGAGACCACCATTGTCAATGTGGACTTCGGCGTCCGTAAGATGGAATACCGGGTAAATGTCCTGATATACATGAATCGAGGTACTAGGAACCATTTCATTTCGTTCCCGTGATGATGTGTGGGCATACTTTTACAGGACGAGAAGAAGCAAACGATGACGACGTTTGGCTTTCTCACAATGGTATGTTGTGAGTAGGTGCAATGTCCAATGAACTTCTGTACTGTAATAAGTATTCATGAATTATGCTTTTCAATAACTTGTATGATAAGTGTTAATTGTGCAATATGTGTAGACTTGGGTGGATCGGAACCTGGGCTGGAATCCGGACGAATTCGCAGGCACTAGCCACCTGGTTATACCTGGAGAACTTGTCTGGCTGCCAGAGATTGCTCTCCTGAATGGGTAAGAAATAGTCATTCACAAAACATGCACATTGATTCATAATTGATCTTCAGAACATTGAAACCTCGAGAGCGTCAACCCATCCATTCATAATATTTGTTCATACTGATATGCAGAGTGGAGGAGGGTCAGGATCTATCCCTAGGATTGGCCGACAAGTTTCGGGTGGAGATATCCCCGACTGGCCAGGTGTCCTGGCTGCCAGCAGCTCGCTGGGTCTCGGAGTGCGAAGTCAACCTTCGGAGTTTCCCATTTGACACGCAGTCGTGCACTGTGACTTTCATCAACTGGATGTACAAGACCCGGGTTTTGTACCAGTTGACGAACGACGGGGTTGTCCGAACCGATGGTTACAGCCCCAGCAGTGAATGGGACCTCGTCAACGCCTACTCCAACACCAGTGTCGGGAACTTCACATCGGGCGAGAAAAATTTTGTTTTAGTATGATTCATTGATTCACTTTTTTCACAGGCGTGTCTTTTGTGTTCTGCTCAGGCAGACGGAAAAATATGACCTCACTATTTCAGTTTATTTCGTTGTTTCTCATGTTAATTGTAGTTCCCGACTGTCAGCTTCACACTGATCCTCCGTCGGAACTCGGAGTTCTATGTGTTGAACATCTTGGTTCCGAGTCTGCTGCTGTCCATCATCTCGCTCATGATGTTCTGGCTGCCACCGGAGTCTGGTGAGCGAGTCTCCTTTGGTATCACCATCCTGCTCTCCTTCTCCATCATAATGCTGATGGTCTCTGACATCACACCCAAAAGTAGCACCGGTCTGCCACTCATACGTAAGTCTTAGTGGTCCACAGATAAGTGCAGATAATCACCTATGAATGATCAATTTATTTTCTTTTCGAGGGATTCTATTCCGATGACAAACGTGTCAAGTTTTTAAACTGATCAACTGAGGATATTGGCACATACTCGGTACTTGGATTCAGAAAAAAAAACATTACCCACCAGGCAGGTCATTTCCCATGATAAATCAGTAGTTTCAATCGTTTCACAGTGTACTATGTGGTGGTGTGTATGGTGGCGACGGGCTGTTCCCTCTGCCTCTCCGTGTTGGCAATCCACATGTGTAGTGATCGAGTCCGTACCCGACCCGTTCCCCGGTTCCTCAAAGCGTTCACGTGTCGCTTGTTCGCGCACCTGTCCTGTATGCGCAAGTCCGCGGAAAATGCCCTCGGGAACCCCACTCCCAACGATGTGACCCCCTTTGAGCCACCGGAGAAGGACGCAATGCCTCAGGGCGACACGCAGCCCATCGCGTACAAGCAAATGATCGAGATTACAGATGGACGCCTCGTGGAGCTCCCGTCGTCCCTAGAGCGCTTCCTCGCGAGGGCCAACACCCGGATGGAACAGGAGGACTGTGTCAACAAGCACAAGGAAGACTGGGACATGGTCTGCCACGTTCTGGACCGCGGTTTCTTCACTATCTTCCTCATCCTAATTACGGTGGCCACTCTCAGCATCATGCTAAAAATAACTGTATCCCACCCGGATATATAGAGTGGCTGGCAATAGGTGATGTATGTCTACATGTTAATGAACATTTCACAAAAGACGATTTATCACGAACATGTGTCGAGATTTCAGTTGTCAAATGAGATAATTCTCATATTTTGCTTGAACTGTGCAACA
The DNA here is from genome assembly GCA_949152475.1 of Terebella lapidaria. Taxonomy (NCBI): domain Eukaryota; kingdom Metazoa; phylum Annelida; class Polychaeta; order Terebellida; family Terebellidae; genus Terebella; species Terebella lapidaria. The sequence goes on from OX424556.1 coordinate 25,176,588, forward strand.
ACACATGAAACATACTAACATCGACACATATGACTGCATTGGTATTCCTCACTGGACGTATGATTTTATGTTTTGATGAATAACCCCAGCTGCACGTATCTTTACTCACTTTTAGCTTCTATATTACTACAATGAAGACCTCAAACGTAAACATTTTTTTTAACATTACAAATACATGTTGTAGTTGAAAAATCTTGCTTGTGAAGTACCGAACGTTCATTGTACCCAGCTCGCATAATACCTCTGATGCACGATGCACGTGTCCGAAAGAGTTATTCACAATAAATGTGTGTCAATCATAATAATTCAGATCTATTACGTGATTTATTACATCGCGGAAGCAAACAAACCCAATCAGTGCCCTGAAGCCTCATCATGAGAACATGTAAACGGCGGTGTTGAGCACATGATTTAGTATCGTACTTGCATGAAATATTCATTCTGGAGGCGAGTCATGAGATGAGAACCACGTCGTCTCATAACTAATGGGATGTACGTTTTTGTGATACACCTCGCTCACGATGAAAATTACACATTATCAAATTCTGTTTTGTTCTTTCTTGTCAGTTGAAATATTATGAAGAAATCAGTCGATGAGTAGATTGGACATAGAATTTATATTCGTCGAATATAGAAGCGACGACTATAATAGACTTATCATGCAAATCTAAGGTATCCTGAGATTGCCTGGCAAACGAATTGTCGAATTTTGAAATGATTTTAGTTTTGAATTTCTTCCATGCAGTTTTATATGAAACAAGTGGGATCATTGTTCTTTTTTTGTTATGTAACAGAAAATTGTTGATATTCATGAATCTAATGAAAAATTGAAGAACCATGATAACTGCAAAGTACACAGATAATTTGAAATGTAGCTTAATCTTCAAGGGAACATGCTGAATACATGAATAACACTGAAATTGCACTAGGTTTATTAATACTGCACGTCGCTTGCAGCTGAGTCATAGATAAGATATCAAGTGAACAACGAAGTCGGGGTTACGAGTGTTTATTGTATACCTGCGATGTTATTCGTCCGCATAACACTGTTTGTGCCCTGTACGATAACAACCCTCAGCGGGCAAATACATGAATCAGGGCAAATACTGGCCGGTATCCTGACCGCTGTCAGCGATCGCTCATGCGCATCAAATGATGTTGTCATAACAACACATGCACGTGTCCTGTTGTCGTTTACGTTATTCTTTTCACGGTATATAATTATAGGTAATTGACTGGATACAGTGTTTGAGGCCCGTGCGTGCTACGGCCCAGACACGACCGAGGGCCTCAAACACTGTATCCAGTCGATTAACTTATTATTATATGCCGCATCATGATATGCATACCCCTCGAGAGAGATGTGATTACAAATGCTGACATTTTCTAGCCATTTTAGACCCTCAAAGCAAATAATTTTATGGACATTTTCATGTACTACAAAACCAAAAAACGTCATTTCACCAGCGCATGAATACGTAAACTTCAAAAGACCGTCGGTTGCTATTCGCGACGCAGGTCAATATGAATGCGGTCAATACCGCAATATATCGGACCGATTGCACTCTGTGTAATCCATTGTAGCATTTTCATAGACATATAATAATAAACACAACATCACCTGTTTTTTTCCAGCATGTGCCTCGATATTTGCCCTTGATCCCGGCACTTGCCTTCGGCCTCGGGCTAATACTCGGGATCTCGGGCAAATATCAGGTCTCATACCGGAAAAACCAGGTAATATTGTATCTGTAGTTTACAGGCGGCTCGCATCACTTGACCTTGTCCAATGCCTGCTGCAAGTCTTTGATCAGATCGCCCGGGTCTTCGAGTCCGACACTGGAACAAACCACGTGTTTACCAGGTCTGTTGTAACACCACAAAATGGCAGAGTCTCTATCTAGTTGATAACGGCATTATCGGTATACCAATCATTGGCAATGACTAATGTTTGATTGTCTGACTCACCTGAATCTGATGAGACCGTCAGAGATGAACGCCTCCTTGCGTTCCTCGTCTGACATGATCATGGGCCCATGTGTCATGGTGGCCGGGTGCTCGATCAGACTCTCGACGCCGCCCAGTGACACAGCCAGATTGATCAGACGTACGCTCTGAACACGCGTGGTGGGAAATCCATACGTATCAGTACATGGACCATGGACTTGAACACTTGACAACATTCACCAGAACATTAGATATGTTTCTTCGTACCTGCATGAACGAATAAAAATAAACCTAACCTCGACCATAGTACGAGCTGCTTGCATGCCTCCTTTCATCTCGAAAGCGATCATGCCACCGAACATCTTCATCTGTTTCTTGGCGATGTCGTGGCCGGGGTGGCTAGGGAGGCCTGGATAGTAGACCTGGGACACCTTGGGCTGGGCTGCCAGGAACTCTGCCAGTCTCTGGGCGTTAGAGCAGTGCCGTGGCATCCGGACATGCAAAGTCTTCAGTCCGCGACTCAACAGAAACGCGTCATACGGAGACTGCAATACACGACTTGTTGCTAAATATGACGTATCTCTTGTAAATTAATGAGTTAAACCTGAACAGATTACAGATACTCACGAGTACAGTGCCCATGGTACATCTCCAGATGTTGAGTTTGGTCCAAAGCTCCTGCGTGCGAGTACTGACCACTCCCGCCAACAAATCACTGTGTCCTCCCATGTACTTCGTCCTGGCAAACAACAAGCAAATCTTGGATAAAATTACCTGTAGCATTGCTACAGGTGTGGGTTTTTTTTTGGAACCGATTTTGTATACGTGTAAATCTTCAATATTTGCCATTCGAACGAACATTTGGCTGGTGAACGTAAAGGTTCCGAGACTCACGCGCTGTGTATGACGATGTCTACGCCGTACTTGTGAGGTTGTTGGAGGTAAGGCGAGCCGTAGGTTGAATCAACCATAGTGACCACCCCGTCCAGGCTCCGACCCAGCTTACCAAACTCTTCCAGGTCCAGCAGCGAGATTAACGGATTACAGGGTGTCTCTCCGTACAACACCTGTCAACCATCAAGATAAAAAATATTATATTCTTGTGATTGTAAAACTGGGAGTAATATATAATAGTTTGTTCCTAGTTCAGTTCAGTACACTACCTCATACACCTGACAAATGACATATAATATTCCAGACCTTTGTATTAGGCTTGACGCTTTTTCTATACTCTTCCACCGAACACCCAGTTGGCACCCAGGTCAACTCGATGTCGAAATTCGGCAAGTGTTTGGTCAGAATGCTGTGAGTGCCGCTGTACAGAGGGTTACAGGCCACCTGGAAACATAAATAACCAAGCTTTGCGTATATATTTATATACATGTACAATTATCAGTCACAGATCTTCGGTATTCTGTCGTTTTATCAAACTAAGCTTTGTAAGGGAAGTCGTGATATTGGGCATACTACGTGGTCCCCAGCCTTGAGGAAGGCGAGGAGGGAGGTAGTGATGGCGGCCATGCCGGAGCTGAAGAGCTGACAGCCAGCTCCTCCTTCGAGAGCAGACACGGCCGCCTCGGCAGCGCTGCACGTCGGGTTCCCCAGTCTCGAGTAGATATAACCGCCCTGTTAGGTGATAATAGGACTTATTAGACTTTTTTCGTGTCGGGGTTATTTCGAGGGTGTTTCGGGGTGAAGTACCGCAATAATCCCCTCTTCTCGTCACCCAGGGGTTTATTCAGTGATGCGTGGAGCTTAAAGCAAACTAATCCCACAAGAGCGATTTCCAGTCGACACTCCACAGAGATTGAGGCCAAACAAAATTATAAACCAGTTTATAGTGTCTAACTAATTTACCACTATTACTGTTCATTGTATTACAATCTCCGTGTGTGACTTATGCAAGGATTTTTGTTTCATCGGGTCTCAGTAGCTCAATGGTCCAGTGTTCACCTCACACATGTTTTTGGTAAGAACGTGTAGTGTGTCACCGTCGAGATTTGAGTCGTTTGTTATAATTCGGATTCCAATTAGAAGAATTTGATATGCGAAAGCATGTTTATATTTATATATGAAACGAATCATGTTCTATACACGTCGGGAGGAGTAGTCTGTTTTATATTCACATAATGTTTCATTGGAAGTACAGACAGCTATATGCTATTCCTACGATAAATGTTGTATATCAGAGCAGTAAATGTCATTCGAATTAAAAAGCGCCGGTCAGCGTGTTTTTGATCCTTTTTTAGGGGGGGGGGACTTTTGGGGATCACTGATTTCTGTTTAAGGTGCGGTACGAGCACATTAGTGAGCTATAGTATATTTGAGTTGGTGCTAGGGGCCTCTCTAGCCAATGAGGGGGGTTAGATCACCATGGTGAAAGTCAAATACCGCACCTTACTCTGATTTCTTTGGTCTCACGTTACATATGTATAGGCCTACTGACGAATGGATATCGATATAGACAAATCCATATTTTAGGAGTGATTCATGAATGATACTTACAAAATCAGTGTCATGAACGGTCAAATTCGATGAGTGATAAACCTATAGGCCTAATGATAGCCCTGTTAAAACCACAGACACATAACTTTAATGACCGCAGTGTCATTGATTTTGCCCCAGTTTACACTTTTCACACACAAATCATGAAACTGGCCGATTGCTTACTAGCCAAACACTGACGATATTACCTAAGGAGGATGCCTGTGGCATTTTGTTACAATTCACCCATTATAACAGAACCCAGCTATACAATGGATCCGAAAGTCTAAGACTGAGAAACACGAGAGTCGTACAATCATGAAAATAGAAATGTCGTAAGAAATGTGTTTATTACGGGCGGTCTATAATAGTGAATCCCCTGTCTTTACTTTATAGACAAGTATCTCAAAATCACACCAGAAGGTTTATTCTGGTGAAATCGACAAATTATACCAACAAACTTAAATACATATGTCACCAACTCGTGTTACATTGGTGAAACACATGAAAGTAACTGGTTGCAGTGGAACTGATGTTGACCAATATACAATCACCAACCATATTTCACCATTGTCATGTTAATTTTCGCACTCCATTATTTTTCCCCTGCAAATTAATTTAGCGTGTTTCGCCCAATATTAATAAAGTATTCTGGTGTTGCACGATTTCTGAATGTCTGATGTTATTTGTGCATACAAAGATGAGAGTGACTGAAAGAGCAAATAACAGATACCTTAGGTGAAATATATCATATTTTAGCAATAAAATTTACGGCCCAAGTATCATACACTGCGCCTCCCTCTATATTCAATAAGGATTAAAAAGGTGCGAGACGGATTAAATGGTATGTTTTCAGTGGACGAGCAGTATTAAGGAGCAGTGTACGGTACTTGGGCCAAATTTACAAAAGGTGATATGTTCAGGGTTGTCTAAGCCTGTAGAGCCCAATCTGTTAATACTACTCACCCATTTGATGTATACCATATTTAATCAATCTGGCACATTTTTAATCTTCATTGAATTTAGAAGAAAAAGTAAGCTGCGCTACTTGCGCCCAAGTATCAAATCCTGCGCCTTCCTCTATATTCAATAAGGATTGAAAAGGTGCGAGACGGATTAAATGGTATGTTTTCATTGGACGAGTAGTATTAAGGAATAATGTACGGTATTTGGGCCGACTTTAGTATGCTTCCCATGAACACTGCGCAACAACGGGAAACATCTCATTTAATCCGTCTGACACCCTTTTAATCCTGATTAGAGATAAAAGAAAATTCAGTATAGCATACCTCTGCTAGAGTTCGGTTCTATTTTGTGTGGCCTAACAGGCGCTGATTAATGAATCTGAGTTATATTCGCCACGCTTCAATGCGCAAAAACCCCTACTCACTTGACCGCGGTACTTCACCCCGAAGTACCCCCGAAACACCCTCGAAATAACCCCGACACGAAAAAAGTCTATTAGGTCTATGTATACCAAACATATTACATGCTTATTTGGTAAGTGATCGTTATGATGAGATGTTGTTTCAAATATCATGATGTACCGTGCACTATTGTTGTGAAAATGTATGTTGCACCCTTGGAGAAACATTACGCTCACTTACATCTTTGAGAATGTCCAGGTAGTGGTCGACCCCTGGGAGTTTGTACGTGGTGGTGTTGTAGATCGGGGTAATCAGGGGATACTCGAGGTGTTCCTTCTGGTACAAACGAGCAGATGTCACTTTCGTATCTTCTGTGACGTCATCAAGGTGAAGGTCCCCAACACCTCGACTCAATTCGGACTCTGCTGGAGTCCAATGGACACTGTCAACAGACAAGCTCGTTTTTGAATCGACAGTACATCTATCCATGTTAATTGTTTGTATGACAATACCTAACAATAATGTACCTTTTATAGTTGCCAATACAAAACATGTTCTAAAAAGTTCTTTGAAATACCTCATTTTTTCAGGGCTACAATCCAATCTCAAATACCACTGCAATCTTTATACGAACATGTCGCCAAAACAATGTGGTTGATAGTGTGACAGAAATCTGACTGCCCTTGCCGTGGACTTTGTGTTGCATTATTTGAATGATAGCCAATATCTAGTAGGACTATAAGCGATGTAGAAATAACGAACAATCAATCGTCTGTATCGTCAATCGGAAATTCAACCAGTTACTGTATCATGTTTCATACATAAAAATAAGAAAGAAAGAAAACAGTGAATAACGACCTTTGGTGCTATTGTGTTAACTTTTCACCTGTCTCCTAAATGGTGAGTTTGGATATATATGGTATGTCACCCAGAGCACGACATGTAACCTCATCGAAACGAGTAACGAAATCCTCAAATGACTCGACAAAACGAGTGCGACAACAATTACTTTTTAAACAAGTATATTGTAGCATTCGTGAGCCTGAATAATCTTCAGCAGCTTCTCTCTCATTTTTGTCATTAAGAGAAATAGCAAAAGCTGTTTTGAAAAATACTAGAGGAGATGCGGAATCCCCTATAACAGCAAAGAACTCATTGGAGGGTAATTTTTCTAGAGTGCGGACTTCCTCAGGCGATTTCGTCAGCGCGACGCACAGAATGTTCGGCTGTGTGGTGATTGCCAGCACTGTCAAAGGGAGTTAGTAGTGTCCGACCGGAAGTCAAAATGAAAACAGATATATGATTTTTCACATATAGGATTTTGTTACATACTATACAATTGCCACAAGCGAGTATACATGTATCACCATAGGAACGAGATAAAAATAGTATGTCCCTTTCCAGCCAACGTTAGTAACGGAAACGTGTATCATAACGTGTACTTTTTGACGAGAACCAATACACATACGCAAGCACACCACGATTTCCAGAAAATCGTGAGAATGAGACACGTTATGTAGAAGTTTATCTGAAGTCGAATTTTTGGACTCTGCTTGTACGAAATTAATGGGATGCACATGCTGAATAATATATGGTGAATGACAATTGTTAACTATACATTATGTTGGGTTCACTTGGAGGACATATGTCTTGAAATATTAGCCAGACAGTGAGAGTTCACCTAATTTTTGTCATATCTTTGAAATTTGGTGTGCATCATTTTTGGCGAGAGATGTCCGGTAAGTATATATTCCTCTCGAAGAATACAGTCTTGAGATACAATGGAAAGGTTCACAAGGCAATGTCTTGAAGAAATATTATTATGCGCTGGAAGTGCTAATGCTATTGTGAAATCATCATTATCGATGTATTTTAATACCGTAGCTTGTCCATTGAGGTAACACTGCAAATTTCATTGACAGGCCCTATATTCATAGTTATTACGCGACGTATAACACAATATTTCATGAAAATATTACAATGGGTAAGCTGGTATTTTCTTTGGAACTATGACTTTCTACTTCATATCCTGATTGTTATAAGCCCGGTTCAAGCGACCAAGCTTCAGACATCAAAATTCTACCTCGTAATATCCTGTATATTGTTCAGAATTCTTATATTTTGTCATAAGATTTCCAATCAAATTCGTGTTATCTTGTGTGCAAAACATATGTTTTTGCTCAATTGACTTGACCAACAGAAACAACGCGGTAAGTTTTCTGGGTTGTAAGACCCACAGGTGATCATTTTGAATCACTACGCAAATTTGTGTTTACTGTATACATTTATGTTCGAGACCACAAAACACGCATAACCTTCTCACGTGACTTGCATTAGAATGACAGGTCAATGTACTAGTATGTCACAAAGTCCAGTTGGAGGGACATGAGAATATATCTTTGAACACAGGTTGACCAAATTTCAAACTTTCCAGTAAGATTGAATCCTGATCAAACTTCATTCGTTTGATCGATATAACCCGGCTCGATGCCTTGTGTTCATTTATTTCGCCGTATGTTTAATTTCATCATGCCACTGTCGAAAATGAGATCACTTCAAATAGTCGAATCTATGTGACTACTAGTCATTACAATGTAGCTTGTTGTTAGGTCCACACGTCACTACCAGCACTTGGATAACTAGATGAACATATGAATTAATAGTTTGAAGCAAGAGTCGAGCTGCCTGCAGATCAGGTATTGGTCAGGTGTCAAGTCAGTTGAGACTGATTATTTGTCTGAAACCATTCGCGGTCGTCATGGTGACAGGTCTTCAGTTTGTCGCCAAGTCCAACTTGTTGAGATCAATCCCTATCACCGTGTGTGGTGATCCTAGCCATACCCTTGACTCGGTTAATATCCATCAAGAGTTGCCTGGGTTACGGCAGTGAGAGACGGGCACGGACGTGGCTGGGCGTCAGAGGGCGGGCCTCAACTGCTCACGACCGCGGCATGCTAGTGGCAGAGTCAGGCCGCCGACCGAGCACCGTCAGAAGGGTCGACTGTAACAGTCACCGGGGGAATAATTCCTGACAGATCGGTGTCAGAAGAACCGTCTTAAACGAGATTTCCATCCGCTCCATTAACGACCGACGCCGCGCCTGAATTGACAATCCGCAAATGGTCAAATCGGCTTGATGCTCTTCCCCTAAGCGTCATGTGCGGGGTGTTAACAGGTGGGAAATATGCTGAGTGCTTAGTTCATACATGTAGATGCTCCAAGATGTGATATCATAGTTCACAGACGTGTTTTCACTTCGTATTCGGCGTCAAGCAATGAGATCCTAAGATGCGAACTATTCTACAATATAAACCACAGATATCAAACTATTTTTGATTGTGATACTCCCACAATGCTTACATTATTGATTACTTATCCTATGTAATTGCTGACATTCACGTGAGAAGCGTTTGTAAACTCATTTATCGTTGAGTTATTAGACCTCGTGATAAATCATGGAATGATACCCGATTAAGACACACAAAATTTCAAGTTGATTCGAATATCCAAAACACTACTACGGACAAAAAGCGTGTTTCACTGATAGATGAACTAGTCTTTACCGTAAGTTTGTGGTATTTGATCGATGTGCGAAAGCACCACTCTGAAAAGAAGAAAGACGTCAGAATTGAACGTATCCCTCCCGAAACCTAGCAGAGAGCACGAGCTAGAGGCGAGTGTATAGCGTTTTGTTTACGACTGGAAGTGTCTCGTACATAAGGAATGCAATAAGCGCACGTTGTTTGCGGAGCACGGTGGATGAGAGGTCGTTGAAGGATCGTTGCTGACAGGGCGCACAATACGTGTCCGGGACACGTTTCCGTGGTGTGGCCTTTATTGTGTTGCGGCTCATTTGTACTTGACTCCGTCCGACAATTCCGGGCGACCGAGCCCAATACATCATGTCCCAATTCTCGCCACTCGGCCGGGCACACTCGAGTAACGGTCAAAACGTGACGCGCATTTCTTGGCGGCCTCTTGTTGTTCTGTGCCGGAATGAATTATCGGCCAATAAACGTCGTTCGTAGTTGGTCAGTCTTATTGCCATCAAGCGCCCATCCAGAAGTTCCATCGCAATAAAGGTCTCCGAATATTTACGTGGCAGCTATGAACGCGGTCTTTGTGGTCACTCGCGAAAAACTTGATCCCGTGAGATGTTAATCCTTGATTGCCAAAGTTAAACTGCCCCAGGCTGAATTTATGTTTATGATTGCAATTCAGGACTGAGCGAAATTGCCTTCCAAAAATTATATATATTCTCCACCAAAGTGTAATTATTTACATACACCCTGAAATAATATAATGCACTAGCACGTTGAATAATGATACATGTAATATTGACATCTTGTGTGCTCATTACGAATTTACAATGTAAATCAAACACTACATTAGTCACTGTGGCAAGTGATACTGTATAGCATGCCAATATTGACTTCTTTAGGTTAATATGGCATCAGCTTGACTTGTTGGAATGTGGTTCGGAGTGGGGACACAACTTCTTTCCAGATGAAATAATCCCTATTATAGTGATGTGTAAAACATATCGCTGCATTATTTTAGCAACGTGGTAAAAGTTCAGCAAATAAAGGTGTGTCATGTTATAAAGTTAAAAAATAAACCACAATCACACATGCAAGGATGATTATTTATAATGCTTCCAAAAAATCATAACAAGCATAGGGCCTATGTATAATTGTCTCACAATTGTGATCGCGTGTCCTGTGATAAGTTCATAACAGTGTCATTCCACAAAGCCATTTTCTCTGGTTTGTAGTTCTCTGAAATCTCTGGTTTGGAGGATATTTTCATGTACTCTTTGCTGGATGGTCTGTACGGAGGCCAGTGTGGTACGTTGTGACCGTTTGGATCGCTGTAACGACAAACACGTAATAATATATCATACAACAAACGTGTCACTTCAGTTACATATCTGAAACACATCGGCGTTGCAGTAACTAGAAATGGAAAATCTAACTGGATATGTCCAAGTATCATATTAGTACAAGACAACTGACCCGTTCCTGGCGAAGTTGGCCCAGTACGTCATGACCATGTGGCTGACTTGGGTGTCGGGGTCCGGCCAGGCTCGGGGGGAGATGAACGGCTCTCCAAAGACATACGGGATCTCGTCCGTGTGGTCAGACACGGCCCAGGACGGAAGCCGCGAGAAGAACGGTCGGTGATTGAACTCGTACATGTACGTCGCCGTCCGACCTAGCAAGGGGACATCGACCAGTACTCAACTGATATGCATGCAAAATGTAGGAATTAGGCTTGGGAATTTTGCAGATTAAGTGGCAAAACTATATCCATAAATTATGGTGACTAATTTTCGCTGTTTTTATTTTGTCCTAGAACACACCGGAGTGTAGCTGGGCTGCCATGTTTGTGGGTGCCGTGAACTGACAATCACTTTGTACAGCGATGCACTGCTGTAAGTACTCGTCTGCCTGGACCTCGTCCTTGGGGAGGTAAACCTCCCGGACAGCTCGGCAAATATCGGCACTCTTTGGCACATTACGGAACTGCACCATCTTGAGACTGGCATTAATGAAGCCTTCAGCCTCTTCTCTCGATTGTATGGACGTCGCTCCGATGAACATGTTGATGAAAAGCGACCCTTCGTGAGTGTTGACTCCACAAAGGAGCGGGACGTCATGGAAGCGACCTGCTCTGTACAGTTCGATGGGGTGAGCGGGTAGGTAATGACCGTCCACTACCATGCCAAATTGTTTGAAGAAGGCCTTCGTAATATCCTCACCAGACATACGACGTAAATAGGCTTCGACGTCTGGCCCATTCAGAGATCCGCTATAACCTAAAGTTAGAACACAAACGTCAACATAATCAAGGAAGCAATGACAGCTCGGGGAATAATTATGCTTTATGGTATTAATCCCGTACTGGCTGTCAAGAAATGAGACCATTCGGTTCACAAACCATTGAACTTTGCGGTCTATTCACTGACAGATTTCTATTTATATGACACAACTATCCTATTACCTTGAGATGAAAGAGCGTGTTTTAAAAACCTGGCCGTGTTATTGTTGGACCACACGACAGCATTGTAAAGCGCAGTGCCGCTCTCACAAATGCCTCTTCTAAATAATCCCTTGGTCAGCGGCGACAGCACGTGGAGGGAGACGCTGATAGAACCTGTCAGCACAGAAATAGCAGAATGTGCACCGAGACAAATGGTGCTTATTATTATATAAAATTATAATAACCTATATAAAGACTACAGTACGTAAGTATACAGTTATCAGATATTGATTGTTTCGTTGTGATGATCTATTCATGCCTTCATTCAGTATGAATTGAAGGGTGGCATAATCGTTTCCGAAAACCATACATCAGAATATTAATCACAATAGAACACTACCTGCACTCTCCCCAAACAACGTGACATTGTCCGGATCTCCACCAAATTTATGGATATGTCTATGGACCCACCACATGGCCTCCACCTGGTCCAGCTGACCCATATTACCGGAGAAATGGCCGTCCGGAGTGCACAGGTAACCTGTGGAAAGTATTGTATGATACTCTCGTACTATACATAAATGTTGTGCTATTTGAACGGGTTTTCTGATCTGATGTAAAACGACGACTTACCGAAGATTCCAAGCCTGTAGTTGATGGTGACCACGACCACATCGTGCCCACTGGCCAGCGCTCGACCGTCATAAATATCGCTACTGCCTAGGGATCCCGAATGAAATAAAAATTTGACATCCCATGCACCAAAGTATATAAGCCTAAAGTAAGTTTCGACGTCCCAGGTATGATGTAATAGGCACGTCGCGCTCAATGCAAATGAGAGCTGATAGGACAGCTTACCAAGAACGAATCCTCCGCCGTGGATCCAGAACATGACGGGTAGTTTGTGCGGCCCCTCTCCGTGTTCTGTCCGCCCTGCACGCTGTCTGACTGGCGTGAACACGTTCAGGAAGAGACAGTCCTCGCTCATCGTGTCCGGGATCGGGTACCGCTGGAACGCCACCTTGGCCGCCTCCAGGGGCTGGGGGCATATCGGACCTGTCGGGTGGGGGGGGGGGGGGGGTAATGAACAGGCGAAGTGACCATTTATAGACATAGGGTAATTTGCATTATATGTTAACACAACGTCGAATTAAAGAAATAGAAGATATATACAAATAAAAAATATATACGTATCATATAGAGGCATCGATGTCTACGAACCAAACTTTGTTGCATCTCTAGTGCCGTCCCACAGTCGGACAGGTTTTGGCGGCTTGAAGCGCAGGTCACCCACAGGGGGCTGAGCGTACGGTATGCCCAGATACGTGTACACAGGCTTGTTGCTGTTGTTGGCGTACACCGTCTTCCCGCGCAGCCACGTGCCCGGGCTCAGTTCTACGGCGGGTGCGTCCATGCTCTCAGCCGACACACAACGACAGACCAGCGTGAACAGTGATGTGTTCAACCGTTTACATTTGTAGCATTTGTACATCAGAGCCGCAGAACACGTATGTGTATTATACGTATCATAACAAAACTCTAGCTTGTCGCCTTTGACCACGATCGTGTCAACTGTTGTACTTCGCTCGAGTGCGTTCGGGCACTCACGACTACGAGATGTTACATTTATTGACGTTCTTTACACACGGTGGGTATTCGTAACGCCAGTCTTGATCATTACTACATGTAAACCAGAAGAAATATGCCTTATTTATTAATTCAATAATGCCTTGTAAATGTATGATACATCATGAAATATAAATAAATGTAATATGTACATTTAAATGTGTGGTTGATCTCAATTATTGTGTTATATAGCCAGGTTTCAAACGAATACCATACACGTGTGATGCCCTTATATATATGAATAATTATTTTGATGTTCACAAAATCGCTGAACTGTACGCTTTTCATGTTAGCAGAAAACCCATAAGAGAGATGGGTTTCTGATGTTAGACTGTCTAAGTTTATCCGAATTTTCTCCAAGCCAGGCGTACATTAATTACATGACATTGAAAATTCTTCTATTTTGGAGTAGGCGGACGAGTCACATGTGATGAGGCACGTTTTCCCATGTCCGGGCCATAAGCTGATGGACTGACTTCCTATAGCACCCCCTATGTCCGGGGTGACACGGCCCTCGCCTTCCTGTAGGAAACCACATATATACCATATGTCCAGATTATCTCATCAATTTTGTATTACCCTAGATTTGATTTTTCAGACGTTTCAAATGGTCTGGTAAATATAATATAATATAGTAATATAGGCCTATATTTGTATAAATTAGCACCCCTCTGTGTCTAAATTATCATTCATTCGTAAATTAGATAGATCTAGTGATTATTCTCAGTAATTTCAGAAAAAATTAAGTTACGACTTCAAAAAGGTCAGATATTGCAGTTTACCTACCCGTTTCATGGTAGTTATTTTACGTGAGCATTTCTGGTTGTGGTATTGTCAAATTACAAAAACATTCAAGTCTACATTTTAATTAGGTCTGGATGACCGTGTACTTGCAACATCTGTTCACATGTGAGTACGCTCTAATGAAGGAGAATAATTGATGACAAATGAACCAGATGCAGCATGCACGAGGATTCATAATTATTTCCACTCAGGTACACTGCATATGATGATGGACATGCTTTTTCGAGATTACATTACCAAAATCTCTACTGGGTCGATTGATAAACGATGGCGTGAAACAATTATGTTCAAGTTTTTTTTTTTACTTTGCGACTTTGTCTGAGCTCACCTTGGAAATTCGTAGAAAACAATATTCACTACGACATGTTTATCAAGAAATATAATCGTGGAGACATCAGAGCATTCCCCCGTTTATGATCGATCAGCGGCGCGGCAGATGCTGCACTGGCCGAAGAAATGACGGGGAACTTATGCATTGTCTCTGCAAATAGAAGATATACTCTTTTGTGGAAGTTGTGCAGCATATGAAAAGCACAATAATTTTATGCAAGGTATGCGAAGCCGGTCGTTTTATGAAGGACTAAATTGTGTATCCCTTCGTCGCGTCCGGTCGGTTCTGAACACCAGTCGTGTTTCTGGACATTTATATATATACATTTATATATATACAAAGTTTTTTCGTGCTAATTCCTTCAAGAGTATTATCTAAATATATTTCCGTGAGAGACACGTGGTACCACTAGCAAGCACAGCCTAAGGATAATTGGATGTGGCCCGAGACGTGATAATTATAACGTCCAAGGTCTTCCCCGCTGGAGGGTATTAACGGGCCGCTAACGAAAACTGACAAGTGTATCCATAAGCCTTCTTTACGCCTCTTAACGCAAAAGGGCGACAGTAAAAGTTATTGGTTTTTACAGCTTTGCCACTTGGGAAAAATATATACAGACATTTCCTCATATTTGTCTAAATTTACATGTTTCGGATGAAATCATATCTAAGATGAACGTGACATCATTCTATGACAAACACAAAAACGATAGAACGATAAATTAGAGTTACCAATTTGAAAATCAATATGAAGACACTATTGTGAGCATTTAGGATTACCACAAGCATTCCGCTGTGTTTTATCATGCTTTTACATTTAGCGATAGAAGCAGGTAGCCTACATGTTGATTGCAATGTCTTCCTGTGTAGATTGATGAGTAATGTCTGCGATGCACGTGAAAGTTTCCGTTGATGTGAAATGTAAAGTAATTGTATATATTGATGGAACTGAAGAACCTGGATGAACTTATATACGACCGCCACGACGTTTCAAGACGAAGGACTCAGGAAAGTACTGCAGTTGGGAAAGCGGGCATATACCGCGGTGATTTAGCCTTAACAAATTTTTATTGTTCATTAACCCCAATCAAACAAGCTCGACCTCTTCAATGCAGAGTCATCTTCTGATATTTACCGTTGGATGGTCAGGAAATGGGTAGCCGCCAATAACAATAACAAGTTTTCTCGAGGGAAATTTCACAGGTCGGCCGCCCGTAAAAGGCGCGGTAATGACCTTGTCATCTGGCGCATAGACTCGCCACGACACGCCCCGTCTTGAGATTGGTTCGAGGCAACGGAGAATGAGAAATGACTCCATAAGTGATCAACACGGTCAGCAATCAAAACTTCCAAGGGAAAGATGCACGAGCTGTCGTTTTGACGGAACGTAGCATAAAGTGTCGATTCGTACGACCCAACCCGGACCAGTCTGTTGTATGTCTATGCCCGGACATTATCGCGTGTTCCAGCATATATCTAACAGCTATAACCATTACAATTATTATGATAATTATGCGTGATATTTTTTCTTAACATCAAATAGACACCAAATATTATCATATTATGACATTTCACACAAAAAATACTGTCTAGCGGAGCTGCTACTGATAATGCTATCTGCCTCGATGGCAGAATAATAAAATTCAACAAGTTGACCGCATATCAGCGAGTGTCGTGGGAGGTTGCTCTCTCAATCTTACGCCTGGCCGCTCAATTTCAAGATGTTCTCAGATACCCTGCTGACGGCCAGATCCCTGCGACAGATACTGTGACAAGGACCGGATACCACTGGGAACGCCTGGCCCCTAAACCTGACAGGTCCCTTCCGACTCTCAGCTCCCGCTACCGAGGAAGTCGAGAAGCAGACTTGGACAAAGGGAAGGCTTTTTTTCTTCTAGCACTGTGTCTACTTTGATATCAATTTGTTACGTCGCATTGCCCCAAACACAATTGTGGAAAAAAATCCCCTGTTATCAGTCTCACTCTTAAAAGCGTCAACCATTTGTCATTCTGCATAATGTACATTGTAAGATTATATATATTTCATCAACGTCTTCTCCAGAGCAGGAGGAAAAAATAAGATAATTGTATAGGTTGGTTGCAATGCTTTTGACAAGAATATTATATTGCATGTGACCCGAAATACAAAAAGACCCTCACGTATTTCCGATGTTAAGCTTCATATACATTATGCACTTTTTAATTCCGCTTTGTAAATAATATTCAAAATCTTTTAAAATAGTGGGTGTAATGATGGGCTATATAATGTCGGTTATGAATATAGCTTATACCATACTCAGAATTTGCTACAAATTGTTTCGTGAAATTGAATAACACTCCCGATATTTTCAAGATACACAAAATGTCACAGACACGAGTGCAATGTGTAACATAATATTCCGACAGCGATCGTGAGATGTTGAGTATAATGCCACAGATCCAGTTAAGAATGACGGAGTATTTATTGGCCTGGAAGAAGGACATGTTGCCTTGTTCATTTCAATTACCTGCTCTTGGCGACCTAGCGAGCTAGCAGACGAGCACACTTGGCCATCTCCTTGGGAGCCAATTAATACCCCCACTGGCGGATAGAGTGTGTGAATAACACCCAATTATGCCAGCGCTTTATCTGGTATCTCCTGGCTTCACATGGACAACGTCAGAGGAATACAGCTCTTCCCGTGACAGGTCGTGTTTCGCGTCCGATAAACTTGCATCTGTTCAAGGTCTGGCAAAAATTCCATCCTGGAATTGAAGGTTCCTTCGTTGAAAATGTTGTTTTGATCGAAACCAAGGCTGGTTTGCAATCAAAACATACATTAATACATGGAGTTTACAATTATTATATTCTTTAAAAATGATGAAATTGAAATTGGTGGACAGACGGTAAAATTACTGTGAAAATACCTCATAAAATTTCGTGGTCGATACATGCTAAAAACGACCCCTAGTGACAACAACACGTCAGAGGACACCTAAACATGTCTCTCTGAGCATTAGGAACACGATAACAAGAACACCAGCCCAAAAGAATAATTGTGCCATTGTTCAGACGTAAATATGAGGAAATTAGATGATGTAGTCTGCAAAGTTGAGTAGCGCTAGGAACTGGGGAAACCACTTAGTGTTCGTCAGGGCCCCGGATCCCAGAGGCTTACTTTACTAATTCCTCTGGATTGTTTTGTGACCAAATAAAGTGATGTTGCTCAAAATATTGATCAATTCGCTGTGGCGTACAAGACTTTCACATTTATTCGACCTTCCCTTGGTATTTGCTTCCATTAACGAAGATCAAGAAAAATGCGCGATCACTGTAACTGCAGCTCAAACTGTTGCTTTCGTAAAAAGGGCACCGCTGTCGGAATCGATGCTGGTTTATGCAATGCGATAACGAGTTTGGGTGTCCGTGTAGTAGCATAGTATCAATCGTGAAACACATATGGACAGAACAAAATATATTATTTATATTCACCATACCGGCGAGGTCATGGGTTTCACAATATATAACAAAACATTTTATCACAATATGCCTGTCTCCATTTAGTAGCAATAAGAGTATTTCTATTTGCGATCGTATTTAGGTGATACGGTGGTCATGGGTTTCACAATATATAACAAAACATTTTATCACAATATGCCTGTCTCCATTTAGTAGCAATAAGAGTATTTCTATTTGCGATCGTATTTAGGTGATACGGTGGTGAATGATTGCCTGACATCTCGATATTAGAGAATATTAGAGAACATACATCGTGATATTCATACTTCACAATATCATATAAAGTGCTCAACTATATTATCCAAACTCCTGGATACAGGAATATCCATCGAAATATTGAAAACACATTACGGCAACTTTTTCGTTACGTATCACACGCCTGGCAAATACCGGGCAAATATTGCGCATTTATTATTCATGGGCAATTCAGCTTTCGATTCATCGGTATTTGTCGGTATGGCACGGAAGGCCCTCCACCTTGCCGGCGGCAGTTAATGGTGTGAATATTTGCCGCCAAAAAAAAGATGAAGGAATAATACCATATGGTTTGCAGAAGTGAATATTAGTATATCAAGGTTACTGCTGACAATACACCTTTGGTGTAACAGTAATAAACATAATGGGAAACAGTAAAATACCATTGATTCATGATCTTGGTTCTTCTCATGTATCTAACCACAAGTACTTCTCATTTGTCAAACTAGCACTTATATACATGCTATATCGCAGTCCATAAAAAACCAAGTGCGTATCAATCTAATCAGCATATAGGCATAATATTAATGCTGGGAATGTTCGTGCGCAGACAAATGACTCTGCTAATCATTTTTATACCAAAGACCACACAAACTCTCGTGAATCTCTGGTTTCCGTCCGCAGCGAGAAAAGGTAACATTATTTGTGGCTCCACAACAGAAATTCGCCCAAACGAATAAGGCGTCGGTTTTATTTGTACATATTTTACAGAAGGGACTATATAAAGGTCAATATCTCGTATTATCAGATAAGGCGACGTCATCAAGGAGTGGTTTGATAGAGTGGTCCAGGACTGTGCATACACTGGTGTTGACAATTCTCAAGGATCGTCGTGCCGAATGGAAATCACATTGGACACAAAGTTTTCTTGATCTCGTGATATGAAGGTCACCCTTGATTGTCATTAGGTGTACTGTGTTACATTGCTCACATATCAGATGTGATATTTCCACATTACACATTACATGAATTTACAAGTATATGTACTATTATATACAGTATGTTTCCTCCATGCCATAGTTCGTTTCCTTTCTTTCCTGGATCAGAGCGCATTCGCCAGAGTTTTACAAATGGTTTCGCTGATGTTCTTGATTCTGTGATGAATGGCACCCACACCTACGCTCGTGGTCAGTCGAGTTGAATGTCTTTTCAGTGGACTCTGTAGCTGTGACGGTGACGTGAAAGGGTTATTTTTACAGCGAGAAGTAATTATCTTCCATTTGGTTCCTTGCTGCCCGGGACGTGACATTGGATGTGTGGAGTGTTGTTAATTTACCACCGGTTTGGGCACATCCACTAGCACGTATCGCCTGTCACTCCCGATACAGAAGTGACAGAATGATAATTACCGATATTGTACTTTTTAGACGTGATACATTCATCATGTAATCTACCGGGGCAATCCAGAATATCAACGCCTCATACAGAAAATTGAAAATACAGATTTGAACGTCCGGGATTGTTTGTCCAATTGGAGTTTACAGTTTGGAAAGTTGACAAAGTTATCCAGCCGCACATTGTCTTTCTCCAAATACTCCATAGTACAATAGATGGAAATTTGCACGACTTTTATGTAATCATTTCCTGAGTGTTGCTCACAAGGACACACAGTGAAAAATGTATCAATATATTGATCTCCTCGTGGCTGTAAACACTGTTTTGTGAAAGCGGAACATGCATTCCCCATGCGTTTTGTCAGCCAAACGCTGAAATATGGATTAAAATAATAAGTTCTCTTGGGGTTACACGCCAGATCGTTTGAAAGACATATTGTCACTTAATTGTGCGTTTCTTGACAATTCTCCTCATTAGAATTACAGTATGTTCGTCATCGACCGTCACCCACGTGGATATCGACTCACTGTAATGTCCCTGTATGATTGAGATGATGACATCTTCTACTAGAGTATGTCGCTCATTTACGGCGGGGATGAGCAGGAGTTTAGTAGTAGAAGAACATTGCGGCAAATCAGCATCTCAACCACCATCATCATCTCATGTCACAATGAAAATTACGACTCGATATTCTCGAAGGGTCGGTGCTGCCAGCGGCAGTGATTGGTTTCTTCCTTGTGTTCCAGCTCCCTGATTCTAGAGGCCCGTTAATTGACTGACGCAAGCACTGACAAGTACCTTCGATATTGGTTTAACGTGTCAAAAGTCTCCTGCCACGATAATTGAAATGAATATGGGTGGACGTGCTTGGTGCGAGTTGTTATTTGGCCATCACTTTGGTCGTAATCAACTTTCGTTCTCAAATACAGTTGACTATTTGGGGATGTCCTACTGTATTCATATCGAGTATAAATGGATAGTGGCCAGATCGTCATGCAAGTTTGAGTTCCAATAGTAGTGACGATTCACATTGTGGACATTCCAAATATTTGTATTTTTGGTTGGGGCAAAAGAAAAAAAACACCAAATAGAAAATGACCATATTTGAAAACTTTTACCATCAACTCAGTAGCCTTTCGGCATGTGATTGGGTACTTATGTACTTGCCATACACCTATTTCACGGGGTTCGTTTCGGGTTTCTAAATTGTTTTGATAAGTTGTTGTGCACTAATTCCATCTGGTGTACGGTACAAACAACTATAGTAACACACTGTCTGCTCCTGATGACACCAGTTATGTTAGGGTTTTTTTTTTATCGGCATCATCAAAATCTGGTTATCAGCGGTATAAGGTTGATACATACATTGCACCCTACGAATAACTGTAATGCTTAATAATTTTGTATCGTATAACCTCTTTAAAACGTGCTTGTCAAGCAGAAAAGGCAATAAAGAACAAAAGCAGAATCGAGAGCTACACCATTTCGTTGGGATGAACCAGCAAATGTTTAGACACTTACCAGAGGGGTATTACTGGCCAAATCTGCTTGGATACGTCTTCCCGTCACCAAATAGTTGTATAAAACAACTAGCTGTTGTTCATTTTTACAAACAACTGTTGATTCCGATAACGCCGGCAGAATATGTTTCGGGAGTGCACGCACGATGCAGTCCTGCGTATTTCGAATGGATCTTTATTAAAGGCAATTTAGCAATGTCTTGTGTAGGTAAGCATGGTAAGAGGTCGATAAAAAATAATTACATTGTTACCATTCTTTGTTACAAGTATACACAATAGAGTAGAAACCCTTAGAGTTGGAATCAATTTTAAAATCAGCCAAATTTAGCATTCATATATAGGAAATATGCACAGTTCGACAACAGATACTCAGAAAATTGCCGTTAATCGTGCATGAAAAACAGTGAATAGAGAATGATTGGCCTGCCTACATTGCCGGTTGCCACAGTATCTAGACAAATACCAATGACGTCATCAGACTGTGTCTAGAACTCGCCCACAAGGCGGGCCGCTTTGAGGAAAAAATTGATGCGCCCGAATTTGAATCTTGATTAGAAAACTCAATTTAGGCACATAAAACACATTTTCAGACCCAAATTTGTACGATTTCTCATTCTATAGACAAAATAAAGCTATCGCAGAATGATTAAATTTTGTCAATTCTAAAAGTGATTATAGCTTTAACTGAACACCGGGAGGTTGTGGGTGATAAAGTTGTGTAATACTACAGTGGTCTTCAGTGATTCAGATTTAACCACGTGACCAATCAGATATTACTACTCTATTACATTTCGAATAATTTGTGTTGAGAATATTGTGTTGAAAATTGGTGAACGAACGAGAAGGAGAAAATGATTTCATCTGTCATGCCAATTACTCATCGTATATAAACGTCTTTATCAGACCACATACCGAGAAAACAACAACAAGTATAGGATTGATACGCGTCTTGTTTCAATTCTAATGACTCCTCGATATAGCCCATGAGATCCCGAAGCCAGCATAATATCTATTAACGAGGTGCAGAAAAATAGCTGTCCCGGTAGAAGACAAAAGCATTATTGTGACTCAGCCAGACAATTATGCTCTCGAACATCATATTAGACAAGTTGGAAATATGATATAGACTTTATTCTGCTAGACTGACACTCAAAAACATGGGAAATGGGAGGCACAGGGCGCTGAATGAGGGGGGAATCGTCCATTACCAGGTAAGATGAATAACGACAACAACACACAGACAATATATCGTGTTTGTAGGACTTTGTCCTGCACAAAGGTGGTACGATCTACAAAAATATCCACTAAACCACGACACCTATACCACGCTGTAATTTAGAAACATTTCGCCACGAATTCAATGCAAGATACAAAAAGCTGTCATGCAACAGGTGAAGCTCTGGTTGGTATTTCTTGGCCATCATGTCGGAGCTCTGAATCAAACACAGATCCATTCATTATAATATGTCACTGCTAATGTGATATTATTCCGCTATTACGCCCCCTTGTCTGATAGCTGACAAGGCAATTAGGTCTCTTGTATTCTCGGGTCGATTCACCTTTGCGCGTCTCTTGCTACAATATTTCTACCGAGCACAGGATTCAAAAATAATGTAAGAGTAATCTAAGTGATTTAATACTGATATCAATTCTGCTTTCAGGTTTATCGATGTAATTATCATACAACCTCATTATATTACTAATGTTTTCATAACATACTGCAAAGCATATGTATTGCATGTACACAATATAAAATGGACATAAATGCTACCTCAAATTTCACTGCACATGACTGTGTTCCTGTTGAAAAATCCCTGACTTTCAGCTATCATTTTTCCATTACAGTTCCTACGCTGGGGACAACTCTCTCATCAATAATTCACATACCATTCTATTTCATTTATGGAAATGGTACAAATATATACTCAGCCGGAATCCGGCATCTGTTTGTGATTGATCTCGGGCAAAATATTGTGGCTGGTTCGAATGTCAGAAACACAGAAGGAAAATGCCATTTGCTGATTACTCACAAAGAATCTGTAGTAACATTACTAAACGAAAAAAATATTAACGAGTTTCAAATTGGCTAGTATGATTACCTGTACCATAAGTTCATCATCCATATTATACATCTTATATATTTTTTTACATGTCATCAATACTATACATATCAAGCACCTGTAATTGATGAACACAAGAACATATTACTCCGGCTCATATGGACGCCCGTTAAGCAGATTCACGTGTACGTGTATAGCAGCATTTGAGGCTAAGTAATTGCACTTCCATAGGACATAATGCACTTATGAAAACCAGTTCGGCATCGAGCTACGTTTAACGATTTTGAGCGGTCGATGACGGGTCGATATAAACATCGACATGATTTGGTTGTTCAGACAACTCAAATATTATACATTCAAGTACGATTATCAATATCCGCACTTCATTTAGTTCACTGCGTTTGATAGCCACATGTAGTGGTACCATCATTGTGACATGGTATTGATAACCAGTCATCCCGGCGTCGCGTCCTTTCACGAATGCATTAATTGTGCTGCATGATATTTCATTGATTGTATGCACGCGTTAATTCGAATGTAATATTGCATGCCATTTACCAGTTGGAGGAATGAGAACCTCGAGGGAAATCAGTCTGATGGCACTGTTAGGTGACTGTAGTTTTGATAAAACGCACAACGTGCTTTTAGAATAGAATTACATGAACACGCTGTTATTTATTTCCGCGCATATATCTTTGCAGACTCCCTTTGTCTATATAGAAACAATTAGGCGTTTCGTAAAAATGTTCCATGCCTTCTGTTAATATAAATCGAATAACCAACGCACATATTACAGAAATACTGTAATACCATATACTGAGTAGTCACGAACAGGTTCATGGAAGTAAACAATGAAGGCTATGGGGAGTGTATAGGATTACTACTGGTAGTAACTAAAAAGGGAATTGCTTTATTCAAAACTCTACACATAAATTTACAATGTAGCAATGGAACAGTGTCTCATCGCAGGAGACACTGGTGTTTGTGTTTATGCTTAGATGTAAATGCATGTTCGGGACAACACGGATGTCTTGCCGCAGCTACCTATCCCAGGTTTTCCCAGGTCAGCTCCAGGAGGAATAACGTGACTACATTGCAGTCACGTGTCTTTTTACACTATGTTCTACAACATTTGACCAGGCTGATGAAAACTGCTACGCAGACTAAATCGACCACTGTACTAGTTCAGGATGTGGGACCAGTTATTCAAAGTCGCTGGTCAAATATTCTGGCGATTTCTGAGAGAATATGAGTTTTACTAACGTTTGGTTGGACGATTCATTACTTGTACTGTAAACTTCACAACACCAAGATCGACCTCAAAACAAAGAGGTTTTTCACAGAATTATATCAGTATGTGTCACACACGATACGCTTTTCCAGACAGAGCTCGTTGGAGAATCTTGCTTACCGCAACGTTGAAAATAGTGTGTTTCACATTGATTTAATGTGAAACCAGCGCGTGCGATGAACATCACAAAATGTAACAACCGACATTACAAAAATCGAAGAATAAAACCCAGCTGTATTGAACTGAAACGGATATCGATATCAAAAATGGTCATCCCCCCACTGAATGAGCACTGGATGAATCAGTCCATTTCACTTTAAGTTTTTGGGGAGAATAAATACGTGCAATTGTTGTAGTTATCTTGTCCTGCTGCACTGCTCCATTACAATCCAGTGAGCTGTTGATGGGAATGGGACAACAAACTCCATCAAAGCCCGCAGTGATAACACAATTATGATAATGCAAGTAACAGACACACACACAAACACACACACATAATTATTTCGATTCGTATCCACTGGTAGGTGCAACACTATATTTCTCCATTTAGGTGCCTGTACACCATTTCGGAACTACTGTTGTAAGATACCAATGGACGACATTGCAAACATACTAATAAATACTTTCCAGGACAAAATCACCATCAACCACAATCCAAGACGAGCTGGTGTGCATTGTGGCAAATTTTTGCCCGTGGACACAATTAATCATTAGATATAGAACTGCCACTTTGCCAACACCTGTTTGAAAATAGAGAAAGTTACATCATCACATCTGATATTGTCAACCCTACATTTGATTTGGCACAATCCAACTCATGGCATCCCAAAATATACCCATGTTTACTGAAACAGCAATTATCGGAAATATGAAACAGTAACTGTAGGTAGCAACACAGAAAACCTGACACTAGAAGACATTCACCCAGGATATTTAAAGTATGCGCAAAGTATGGACGAGAAGGCAACAAGTACTCCACAAGTATTTTACTGTTGAGCTATCCGAGAATTCCGACCATGAAACTGAGAATGATGTGAATTGTATTATTATAATGTAAAAATAACACATTATTCTAATATAATAGCAATGTGTTATAATCAATGAAACAGTTTGCAATTTAATGAATCACCCACTGCTAGCGACAGTGGTGGATTTGTGGATATGAAACAGCAACTATGTCCACTATGAAATGTAACTTCATTGGTTCTTTTCACAATTCACTGTTACGATAAGATACATTGATCTATCGAATGCATAGAGTAATTCATATCAAGTTGTATTCGAAATTGGTTTCATTTATTCAATGGTTCATCATCTTGGAACGTTATTAAATAATACTTAATGTTGGATGCTTGTGAAACACACAGGAAATATGAGATTTTAACGTGTATTGGGAACAACACAGGTTTCATACAGCTCTAAGCTCTCGGTTTTCCAATGTTGTTACCAAGTATTTATCTCCGAACTTGAATCTGGTCGTGTTCCGGATAATAATGTTTTGTCATGGGCAGACACAAAAGTTATTCCATTGCCAAGTCAGCGAAGCGTAGCGATATCTATAGAATCTGTTATGGAAGTATCCGGTGTAGGAAGGCTGTCACAGAACGGCTGTCTGGGCACAATTAGCAGTGTGTACTTAACCCATCAAACTGATCGAGAAATTGCGTGTGAACTACGAACTGATTGTTAATACGGGAATTAAATAACAAAGAACAAACTTTTTTCAGTGGTAACGTCGGCAGGATAATCCATATGGATGCTGTCGGTCCTGGCCCCACGAAATATACATTGTGGTTTGTAGCATATGACTAGATATAGAGATTCCACTGAATATTACGCATAGCACTTTCTATATCTGACAACGCTCATAATGAATAAAACATAATCCGATTGGAAAGGGCACTGAACAGTGCCGCACGCTTTGTAACACACTTAACTACCATAAGAAGATATCCTTTGCTGGCATAATAACCCAAATTGGCTGGCCATCAATTGAGCGCCAACGTATCATCCAGGCGCAGAAGCACTGGAAGCCCGTCCTTCCAGTAAATTATTGAGAACAAAAATGATGGTAAATATATTTATTATAAAAAGCTCTTCTGATTGGAATAATGAGATGGTGAAAACTGCTAAGCATACTCGAAATAACCGTGGTGCTATCATCAAATAATTACCTAAGTGCTTAATAACTCGAGAGATTGTTTATTGAACGGCCCACCGGTAAAGCTCTTGTTTATGAGCCCTGATGATGAAAACTCAATAATTATTTTATCGAACCATTCAAAATCAGTTGAATTGATTAGTGAACCGATAAAATAAAGGATCTGACATAATTTACTGTTTAGATTATCCTTTAATATTGATAAGATTGCCCAGGTTCTGGGGTGCAGTGTATGTCAATAAAGCTGAATTATTCTATTATGGTAAATATTGTGGAAACCAGGGCTTTACAACAATCTATCTACAATGATAATCTACAACGGTTATATCTATACAAAAGTTGTAACACTGTCGAACCGTGTTACCATATACTATGAAGTATTTTGCTTGACCGACTTCATATTCAAAATATGTTGTGGACAAAACCTATATAAATATTATAGTTCAGATGACATAATCAGGGTCCTACAGAAGCCCGTCGAGACCAGATACTGCAAGGTGTGAAAATATAATTATCTGGCGGAAGCCACATAATTATCTGGCGGCCGCCACCTATTTATCTGGCAGCCGCCACCGCCAGTTAATTATGTGGCGGCCGCAAATTAAATATATTTTCACACCTGGCACTAACGGTCTTCCGTAGGGTCCCAATATATGCACAGAGTCCATCACAGACCACCTAGTAACCGCCAGCTTTTGACCAAGGTGCGGTGTTTGACTTTCACCATGGTGATCTAACCCCCCTCATTGGCTAGACAGGCCCCTAGCACCAACTCAAATATACCATAGCTCACTAGTGTGAGCATACCGCACCTCAAACGAGCTTTTGGGGCCCCAGACCCCACGCCAACATATCCTGTCCCAATCGCAATGGTCCTTTGTGCTCCCAGTTTTTCAAATCCTGGGGGCACGCCTGGTATCATCCCAAGGCTACAAGTCTCTATAAAATACTAAACGATCTTCAATTGATGCCTCCTCCGGGCCTACTCGTACATTCTCGCAACAGACATTTTATTACCTCACGCTGCCGTACACAAGTAATGACAAATTTCACACCCAACTGGAACAGCATCCCTCACTCTTGCCCCCAGTCCACCTCCCATTCCTGTAAATTTCACTTGAATTTTAAACGATTTTATTCCTAAAACTCAAAGTGGTTTTAATTAAACTGCTTTACCTGACCACACATGCTTCTAGTGCATCTAGTGTAAGGCTGTACACTCCTACGTTAGCCCAAGCTAGGGCTATTTGATGTATATATACTTAAGATTATTGTTAAGTAATAGATATACACTGAGTGCGAGGTGAATTAGAATATTATGGACCGAGCGGCGAAGCCGCGAGGTTTCATAAAATTCCTAATTCACCGAAGCGCTCACTTATATACCGGCTAGCGGGTGTAAAAGTTAGTTATCGACCTCTAGAGAACAATGGGACCAGAAGCTAAGACTGGATAAGTCGATGTTTCATAAACACTGGGACACTGGTACACCTAATTTGAGTTCCTAATGGTGGTCTACTCAAAATAAACAAAAGGTGTATGTTTTTTGTCACCAAATTAATCACACCAAAGTCACGGCACGTGACTTTCCAGCCCCATTGCGAGGCGTATGCACTCAAAACTAATGCTCATTTTCCTCTATATTCAGTATGGATTAAAAGGGTGACAGACGGATTGAATGACATTCATTTAGTGAGTGAGTGATATTAAGGCGCAGCGTATGACACTTGGGCCCTTTCAATTGTTAAAATTCTTGCTAATCCGATTATATCTGAGATCCCTTTAGGAAGTTTTAGCACTCGCATAATCTGGTAAATCTGTCCACAAATAGTCGCAAACTGTATATCTCTTCAACAGTACTATACCTCAAAGAACAATGTCAACAACAATGTGTGGTTGGACTGATGTTTCACTATACGCTAATCGACGTAAGTTGCTTGTACTGTCCCGTAACTCGTTCACTGAAAATATGATATTCAATCCGTTTTGCACTGAGTCAATCCTCACTGGGTCGGCCCAAGTAACGTACACTGCTCCTTAATAGTATAGATAGCCGAAGTCATGACGTCGAGTATTTGAATAACAAAAGATTTGGTCCGCCTGCTGGTTCTAAACAACTTAAATTCAATGGTACTGTTCCCGTGAAATAAAGGCTGTACACTTGTTTAGAACAAAATATGACGTCACACTTCGGCACTCTATTCGTCCACTGAAAACATATCATTTAATCCGTCTTACGCCTTTTTAATCCTTATTGAAAATAGAGGAACACACAGCACACGCTACCCAGGCCGGCCCAAGTAGCGCACCTTACTCTGGTAATACTACTCACCCACTGAATGTATACCATATTTAATCCGTCTGGCACATTTGTGATCTTCATTGAATTTAGAAGAAATAGTAACCTGCGCTACATGGGCCATTGAAAGTATGGTATCTGAAATTGTTCCTGTCATTATTTAGTTTTGAGTGCTCATATTATTCGTCCCAAGTACATTGTCCTGCCCCGTAATACTAATCGTCCACTGAAAACATACATTTAAGGTCCATATATGCCGTTCAATCGTTCACTATGCAATGCAGGTATATTTTGCAGCTCAAATTAGAACAAAGGCGTCAGAAATATTAACGGAAGTCTCCAATATTGTCATGATGATGCAATGTAAGGGTCTCTTCGTTTTGGCTATTCTATCTAGTCCGTTTATTCTGAAATAGGCATTCTCTGTTCGATCTGGGACTAGATTTGCATTCCTCTTCCAAGAATTAATTTTGTTTCTTCATTTCAAACCATCGAAAAGGTAGAATATATTTTTAGAAGAGAGAATTAGAATGGCCAAATCGAACAGACTAAGAGTATCAACCTATTTAAGAGAGAGTACTAGTATTAGTGAGATATCTGTGTGTCGAACAGAATTGTTCTTATCTGTTATCTGTTTTTATTTCTCATTTTACTTATGGAAGTGAACAATAATAGACTTAAGGTCGTCAATTACAACTGTGGAGGCTTTTTCTTCAGTTGATAATATTGTCCAATTGTGTGTTTCGAATGATATTATCTTATCACAAGAACACTGGTTGTATGGCAGTGAGCTGTGTGTATTCATTATCTCTTTATGTTGAGCGATATCTTTTTTGAGGCAGATACGCCTTACGTCTATGTTGTTGGTGATTATAATGCCAATATTTCCAAAGATTCTTCATTCGGTAAAGAACTCTTAGATTTTTGCAATAAAAATGCATTGGTTATGTCAGATAAACATTGTTTATCACCTTAAGTTCACATATTTTAGCAAAGCGCATGGGTCAACATCTTGGTTAGATCATTGTGTAACCACTAAAACTGGACAGTCTATTATTAAAAATGTGAAGGTTCAAAACGACTCATCAGATCATTTTCCTGCTACCGTAAATTTCGAATGTACTGTACAAAGGATTGATAATCAGGTTCGTAATGATGTGGACAAAATTCAGAAACAGGGATCTGTGAACTGGAAAAATTCATCAGATTCGGAAAGGAGTAATTATAAATCCATGTCAGGCAGGTTATTGTCCTGTTTGCACGGATTAAATGACATTCATTTAGTGGGTGAGTGGTATTAAGACGCAGCGTATGATACTTGAGCCGATGGCCGTCCATCTATCCACCTGCTGCTTGTTCTAATATCAATGAGGGGCCCGAGTAGCGTGTGCTGCGTCTTCCTCTATTTTCAATAAGGATTAAAAAGGCGTAAGACGGATTAAATGATATGTTTTCAGTGGACGAATAGAGTGCCGAAGTGTGACGTCATTTTTGGTTCTAAACAAGTGTACAGCCTTTATTTCACGGGAACAGTACCATTGAATTTAAGTTGTTTAGAACCAGCAGGCGGACCAAATCTTTTGTTATTCAAATACTCTACGTCATGACTTCGGCTATCTATACTATTAAGGAGCAGTGTACGTTATTTGGGCCGACCCAGAGAGGATTGACACAGTGCAAGACGGATTGAATATCATGTTTTCAGTGAACGAGTTACGGGACAGTCCAATCAACTTACGTCGATTAGCGTATGGTGAAACATCAGTCCAACCACACATTGTTGTTGACATTGTTCTTTGAGGTATAGTACTGTTGAAGAGATATACAGTTTGCGACTATTTGTGGACAGATTTACCAGATTATGCGAGTGCTAAAACTTCCTATAGGGATCTCAGATATAATCGGATTAGCAATAATTTCAATAATTGAAAGTATGGTATCTGAAATTGTTCCTGTCAATTTTCAGTTTTGAGTGCTCATATTATTCGTCCCAAGTACATTGTCCTGCCCCGTAATACTACTCGTCCACTGAAACATACATTTAAGGTCCATATATGCCGTTCAATCGTTCACTATGCAATGACAGGTATATTTTGCAGCTCAAATTAGAACAAGGGCGTCAGAAATATTTTAACGGAAGTCTCCAATATTGTCATGATGATGCAATGTAAGGGTCTCTTCGTTTTGGCTATTCTTTCTAGTCCGTTTATTCTGGAATAGGTATTCTTTGTTCGATTTGGGACTAGATTTGCAATCCTTTTCCAAGAATTAATTTTGTTTCTTCATTTCAAACCATCGAAAAGGTAGAATATATTCTTAGAATAGATAATTAGAATGGCCAAATCGAACAGACTAAGTATCAACCTATTTAAGAGAGAGTATTAGTGAGATATCTGTGTGTCGAACAGAATTGTTCTTATCTGTTATCTGTTTTTATTTCTCAATTTACTTATGGAAGTGAACAATAATAGACTTAAGGTGGTTAATTACAACTGTGAAGGTTTTAATTCTTCAGTTGATAATATTGTCCAATTGTGTGTTTCGAATGATATTATCTTATTACAAGAACACTGGTTGTATGGCAGTGAGCTGTGTTTATTCATTATCTCTTTATGTTGAGCGA
Source organism: Terebella lapidaria (assembly GCA_949152475.1). Lineage (NCBI taxonomy): Eukaryota > Metazoa > Annelida > Polychaeta > Terebellida > Terebellidae > Terebella > Terebella lapidaria. The sequence goes on from OX424556.1 coordinate 25,208,171, forward strand.
TATCTTTTTTGAGGCAGATACGCCTTACGTCTATGTTGTTGGTGATTATAATACCAATATTTCCAAAGATTCTTCATTCGGTAAAGAACTCTTAGATTTTTTTGCTACTATTAAGGAGCAGTGTACGTTACTTGAGCCGACCCAGTGAGGATTGACTCAATGCAAAACGGATTGAATTTCATGTTTTCAGTGAACGAGTTACGGGACAGTCCAAGCAACTTACGTCGATTAGCGTATGGTGAAACATCAGTCCAACCACACATTGTTGTTGACATTGTTCTTTGAGGTATAGTGCTGTTGAAAAAATATACAGTTTGCGACTATTTGTGGACAGATTTACCAGATTATGCGAGAGCTTAAACTTCTTAAAGGGATCTCAGATATAATCGGATTAGCAAGAATTTTAATAATTGAAAGTATGGCATCTGAAATTGTTCCTGTCAATATTTAGTTTTGAGTGCTCATATTACTCGTCCCAAGTACACTGTACTGCCCCGTAATACTACCCGTCCACTGATAACATACCATTTAAGGTCCATATGCCGTTCAGTCGTTCACCATGCAATGATATTGCAGCTCAAATTAGAACAAGAGCGTCAGAAATATTCCCGGAAGTCTCCAATATTGTCATGATGATGCAACGTAAGGGTCTTTTTGTTTTGGCTATTCTATCTAGCCCGTTCATTCTGGAATAGATATTCTCTGTTCGATTTGGGACTAGATTTGCATTCCTCTTCTAAGAATCAATTCTGCCTCTTCATTTCAAATCATCGAAGAGGTAGAATATATTCTTAGAAGTAGAGAGAATTAGAATGGCCAAATCGAACAGACTAAATATCAACCTATTTTATTAGCTTACTGGCCCATATGGGCCGATGAGCTATTCTCGTAGTTTTTCATCCGTCGTCCGCTGCAACATCTGTTAACATTTTTTTATCTTTTTTTCGGGCTGATGAATTCGCCCATAAATTTGTGTGAATACCCCTAGACGTTTTTTTACATTTTTTTTATTGAATCATTTATGCAGTTTTGGCGGCCATTTTTATGCCGAAAATGGCTGTTTTTAGTGTACTGGTCCATAAGCTATTGTCGTGGTTTTTCGTCCGTCGTCCATCATCGTCGTCGTCCACATCTGCTGTTAAAATTTTTTATCTTTTTTTCGGGCTGATGAGTTTGCCCATTAATTTGTGTGAATATGTGTTGGGTCAATTCTGATGTGGCGGCCATTCTGATGTTTTTCTACGTGGCCCAAACAGGACTTTCCCATGTTAAATTCTCCTATGCTTCATAATGGGTCACACTGTTCCTGATATCTCACTTAATATTGAGATTAGAGACTCGGAATCAATTGTGGACATATAGGAAATTTTATATGCTGAATATTCTCCTGACCTCGAATTTGACCTCTGACCTCATTTCCAAGATCAAAGCACGAAATGGCTAATATCTCACTTAATATCGACTTTACAGCTTAGGAATCAATTGTGGACATTCAGGAAGTGATATATGCTGAATATTCTGATGACCTTGAATTTGACATCATTTTCAACGTCAGAGCACAAATGGTTAATATCTCACTTATTATTTACTCTACAGCTTGGGAATCAATTGTGGACATATAAGAAATGATAAATACTGAATATTCTCGTGACCTTGAATTTGACCTCATTTTCAAGGTCAAAACACAATATCTCGCTTGTTGTCAAGTTACAGCTTAAGAATCAATTGTGGACATATAGGAAATGATTATGCTGAATATACTTGTGACCTTGTAGTTACCGGACAGTCGGTCCGATCACCTATTGGCTAACCGGTAAGCTACAGGTCCCTCGGGCCTATGTTTATACCTCATGTTTGAATCCTCGCCGCTGATTGGTTAATCAGTCGTGAAACAAAACACATGTTCCACGTCAAACGCAACAAAGTCCCTAGCAGCGGGGAACATTGTCTTGCCATTAAACATTGCCAAAAACGTTTACCGCTGCGGTCGAAGATTGCCGACTTTAACAATGGCTTATGAGGTAAACTTGCAGGTGTGTACAACTTCACAATAAAATCAGTGACATATAAAACATTGTCTCTTCAGAGGAATATTTCGTCATGTTCCCCTTCAAATCAGTCATCATGTATATATAATTATACCTCATGTTAGAATCGCCGCCGCAGATCGGTCAATCGGCCGTAAAACAAAAGTATGGTCCCCGTCAAACATAACAACGTCCCTAGCAACGGGGAACCTGCTATGAAACATTTTAAAAAATGTTTACCACTGCAGTCGAAATATTGCCGAATTCAACAATTATTTTTTACATAAATTTGCGGATATGGATAACCAAGGATCCTGTACGATCCTTGCTATAACGTCACAATAAAATCAGTGACATTTGGTATAATAAAATAAATGGTGACTGGTTTGTCGGGAAACATGGTGAAATTTTCCCCTCAAAGGCAATATTACCATCGCTTTCGCCTCGGGTAACATTGTCTCCTCGGGGGAACATTTTACCATGTTTCCCTCCAAACCAGTCACCATTTGTATAATGATAAATAGGTGTATATATTAAGGGTGATTTGCAGAAAAAAAAATTCGAAAAAATGTGTCAGTGATTTTTTCTTGCTTTCACTAAATAAAATTGCCACTCACTTATAGTGGAACAGTATAAATGGGTACTGCTTAGCAAATCCTAAGGAGTAAAATTCCTTGAATTATGTGTCTACACAAGTCATCGCTGCATACAGGAAAAACCTGAGGGACGAACGAAGCACCACTCGGAGCCTACACAGCGACACACGATACCTTTCATCACATTCCGTTTTTGGTGTGGAAATTTCAATATAGTTTGCTTTCCGCATATACCGTTGGTATGAAAAACGACAAAAAGGGTTCGCATTTCCTTTATCGTTATGAATGCAAAAACGGAATAGGTTTCCTTTCCATATTTCGTTCACCGTTCATTGCACGGTGAACGATTGAACGGCATATACGCGGAGTATTCAAACGCCTCCCACCTTTTTAATCGTTATATCATCAACATAGATACTTGTACAGTTGGCCTTTGTGGAATCTTAGATATGCGCCTGGACAATCCGAGTCTCGTTTTACAGGCATGAAAAAGTCCAAATCTTCCAGGTTAACTTATCGACCTACTTCGGGAAATCGATGAGTTGTGTTGTACATATATTCGAACCTCGTGCGACAAGAAACACTGTATGAGTTTCTTTCATGTGAGGCTGATAAAATAAATAATATAGCACTTCGTGGATTACACACCCGAGTAGCAGACAAACAAGTCATTCTCGAGGGACAAAACGAATCTGCTGTTGTTGCGCAAAACTATCGTTTTCAATAAATTGGCTCTGTTTCAGAAACAGAATACTGTACTCCATGATGGATTGTGTTATCTCGACGATGCATCTTGTGAATAATCATAAAAAACAATACCAATACCTGTCGTCGCGACGGGGGAATACAAAGTTGTGTGTCAACTATTTTTTTAAATTTACATTTGATTCGTAGTCACACTTCATCCGTGGCTCACATATGTCCACTTGAAATGTGATGAGACAAAGAAATAAACACACGTAAACATGATGTAGTAAAGATAACATTGACCCTGTACGAACCGGAGCCTCTACAAACGGGCATTGCCTTGATCAATGGCTAATTTTATATTGCAACGGACGCAACGGACCACATACGTGGAAAAAGGTGTTTCGGAGAGTTGAGCCCCTCCTAATATGCCGTAACAGTTACCCGAATAAACAGTAGTTCTGCATCAACTGAGGTACTACCACAATGGAGTGTGTTTATTTAGTTGTCATGACTTTAATAACACTTCGTTGATGCCAGCAGCGATGCCTTAATGGGATGTTAGGCCAAGTTGTTTTTTTATTTGTTTCCCGTCAGCGAGCGGGTGAAAATAGCAATTATTTTGAGAAAAAAAAATTGTTGGTCCTTTTTTCCACGAAAAACAACAACACAAAACGGTGTTTATTATCCCCCAAAACATTATGTATCGCTGAAGTACTTAATAGTTTAACAAATGATCAAATACCATTTATTTTACAATTTTGGCATGAGTTATTTCGTGAATAAAGATGTTATTGTGATAATAAACGTTTGTGTTTTTTTCTGTGTTTGTTGTTCTCTTCCTGACTGGAAGGTACTTTGCGAAAAAAAAGTTGACGGGAACAAAGAAAAAAACAACAACATGGCCTTACGTTTACAAAATGACACCGAGGCTCGACAGTACGTTACGATGTTACGTCAACTGCTACACAATGAGGCGTCAACAAGTAGCAATGGAACTGTAGTTGTTCACCTTACATTTCTGATAACATCGGAATGTAATATCATCGGAGCGAGTAATAAATAGTGCTGCTTAAAAGAGTTTCGGTACCTCAGTAGGGGCGGGGGGGGGGGTATAAGCTATATGCGGATTGTATTCAAATTTAGTAAAGTAGGGTTTTTGTTACCTCAATCCGGGTACAGTTTGATCGTGCAAACAGTAAATCGTAACAATGTCCATTCAACTTCTGACAGGATATCAAATATAAAACAACCTCTAGCAATTAGTTTCGTTTAAACATAAAACTGATGGCATACTTGCATGTGAAAATGTTCAATCGATCCTTGTTGCCAGCAAAATAATAACAGTCTTGTTGTGGTTGTTTGAAATGAGCCATGAATCAGGTCATGATCATGTGTTGAGTTTGTGTTCCACCAATGTAAGAAGTTGTGTATAGTTTCTGTCGTGTTGCAATTGCTCTATTAAGATAAACCTGATAGGACTTACAATACGCGAGTTGCTTGCTCGTCAACACGTAATTTTTCTCATATAACATTTGTCATTTCCAATCGATATTGTTACGCCAAAGAACCATAAACCACATTGCGAATATTTATACTCATTTTCAGCATAACTATACCTCTGATCCAGAGGGGAAAATATCGATAACTTGTATTTCACTACCTCAAACCATCGAATTACCACAATAGCAGCAACTTGTTGAACATTGGATTGAATGATTGTTATAAAAATAGTAATGGCGATTTGTTGTCTTATTCAACCTAGGAATCAATATTCATCAGCGTATTGTACTTATTGTCACTCTTGAATATGGAATACATGACATAATAATGCATGACCTTTTTTCAACTGTCTGTTTCCCTAAAACTGGATGCAATAGGGCTGAGTAATATGTCGTGTTGTGAACTGAAGTGAGTTCACAAATGCTAATAAGCGATCGCTATCTCTACATTAAGATCATAGTTAGAATTCGAATATGATGGTAACAGAACATCATTATTCATGATGACAACAACATGAACAAGGAGAATAGTGCATTGTTGGGCTCTGATTACATACATAGGTACCCACTTTGTGGTAGTATAACCGGTGATTTACTTGTGCATGACTGTTTATAGTAATTAACAAGAATCAGTAATGGGAAATTTTCCGGATATTTTAATTCATTCGCTATTCATGTCGAGCGCCTGCGTTTCACAATATTGAAGCAAACAATAAACATTGTTTTACTGGTGTGTAACTACACCGCCATATTTTTAAAATATATATATGATTATAACAGTATGTGGATTACTGAACATCTCCATTGTATACATGTGTGTCTGAGTTTCTGGCACCGTGTGAGTAATAAATTTAGGATTTAAAGATGTCGCCAGTAATTTCAAGAATATTTCACCACTTGCAAGGCAGAGGCGAGAGTTTTTATTATTCAGCGTGGTGAGGCAGTGCGTCACCGTTTATTTTGTCTTCGAATAGTCTGGATCTGTGATAGGAATACAGAAGTTCTGCCGATACCTCAAATTGTCTCGGGGTTGTCAGGCTTGCCCAATATTGCCGAAAGCGTGAAATTGCCCCGTAAAACTGATATTGCCAAAACGAAACATACATGAGTGACTTAATTCTCAATGGAGGGAAGAATTTCGGTTGGTGTATGGCTTGTGTAAAATCCTACAAGTGCCCTCGATGTCATATACTGATTTTATGTACCGTGTTTGTTTCATCTACTGCTTTCATCCATGTGACAAATACTTTACTATAATGCCCTTATATTACATGTGTTGTGACTTATTCGAAAGAGCAACATCGCTAGCCTATTTTGGTACTATTAGTTGCAATGTCATTAGATGTCTTTACACACAGCTGGAAGGTACAACAAGTATATCGCTACGTACACATTTTTTCCATTGGTCAATATTCTCGACTTAGAGTCGATTAGATCTAGCAGTTATACTGCAATACCCAGTACAAAACAATACATGTATTCCATCATCGTCTTTAGTTTTAAAGTCAACCCGATATTTTAATTGCAAATATGTTCCTTTGCCTCCAATGATCGCTCATTCTTTACTGAGTTCGTAATTTGTGATACTGCAAAATTAATGTCAGCCTACTTACTGGTCACATGATGCACTGTTATTGCTTCCACCGTGTCAGATTCTGTGTAAATGTGTAGCCTATGACTGGTAGGTCATTTAATAGGGTTTTGATTTATGTTCGATAGAAATTCGAAAAGTTGCCATGTCACAACATAATGGTTTTATTTTTTGTTCGTGGCTGAGTTTCATAATGTTGGATTAAGGCACAGACCAACTTTTGTATGATTACAGTGTTTAGACTCTATTCTGTGTCCTCGGATTTCTAAAATATGGATGAGGATGATATGTTATATAAAGTAACATTTCCGATAAACCAATACAATACTATTGTGTGACCAGATCGTGAGTCATCATTGATATGCTAATAATCAGGCAACCTTACCAAGTATACTTGAGCACGGAAATGAATCACGAACAGAGTGATGGCTGAATAATAACCCAGATAAAGCAAGTCCACCCTTATTCATTTCAATTATTGTGACGGGCGAGCTGTTGACACGTTGAACCATTATCTAGGGTACATTTCAGTGCCTCGATTAACGGCCGTCTAGAATCATGGAGCTCGACCAACATCAGGACGAAAATGTGGAACCAGAATATTTTGGAGTAACTCTTGTTTTTTGTTTCATGTTATATATCTTCCCTGGCATGCCTGGATAGCAGAGCCCAATGAATACACCATACATAAGCAAAAACACACAAGTAATTTTCACCACCATGTTGATACCGTACAATGAAATATATCTGATGCTCTGCATCATTGTGTTACTTTTACCCTCATGTCTTTTGCCATACAACGTTCGGCCTAATATCGTTCAGAATAAATCCTAAATAAAAACGGTGTATATCCCAAATGTAATGGTATATGTAATATAATCTCATGATATCTTACTTGATTATTGATTGCACTGTGATGACATTGACGGTGTTTTCTCACCCTCTGTCAAAATACGTCATGTATATGGGATAGTGAAAAATTGTCTGGTGTGAACCGACCTGGAAAAACTCTATCCCAATTCTGTTGTGTCACGTGGTATGACGTAACAATACACATGACGCGTTTGGTATGTTAAAACAATGGATAGTCATGGATGATCGAACACCGAATTTCTTCCACAAAAAGTGGCAAAACATGTGAAAAACTACAGAAATGATATGAAAAACTGTCAATACGGGACTGGACGGGCGAGAAAAAGAATCCCTTGTCATTTTTGTGTGGGATAAAGATTTCCCGACTCGTCCTCAGTGCATCCCAGGCTCGCCTTGGATTCGCACTGACGACTCGTCGGGAAATCTCTATCCCACACAAAAACGACATGGGATTCTCTTAGTTTCTGACCACAAGTACATGAGAGAGTCATCAGACGCATCTTTTGGTTTGACAAGTTTTGACACTAGTGTGAACATATTAGACATGCTGATTGTGTCAGAATCTCCGTGATTTATGTGGAAGTGTTCTGATGTTTTAATTCCAAAAAACAATCATGGCCTTCCAGGACAACATTCTTGTCATATATTGCGGAATATCCATCATATTTTCCATTTCAGTTATTGCATGGCCTCATAATCACTTGCACACTGGCAACACCTGTCAATCATTTAAAGTGGCGTATGATCACTACTTGGAAATAACCAGTCTTACTGGCGATCAAGCACCTGGTGTAAACTGCAGCATTGTAACAAACTAGACTAAGCATAATCTGCGGAAATGCACCAAGTTAAAATCCCGAAGGCAAATCGTGTTAATTTATATCTGAGGCATTTTCTAGGTATTTTGAAGTATGTAGAATCCGTATTCAGTGTATGCCGGGCTCTATTTCGAGTCTAAATTGTTGAAAATGATAAATGAAAATCGCACCCATTTTATCATTTTTTTCGCATGATTTTTCGCTGTTTTTTAAAACTGTTAAATTTTTTTCAGGACCTTTATTGTGTAAGGAAGGGAATATTACATCATATCTTTAGGCTAGCATAATAATGTTCAATGTAAACTGGAGGTATCGACCCTTCAGTGAAATAATATATGAAACTAGAGCATTCGGTCGCCTCAAATCTCCGGCATCCCCAGAATTTTCCTGAGCTGTATGATCATGGCCCATACTCATATTAATATTATTCTTCTGTTAGTCCTATTGACAATTGGACATATTCAATTGGACATATTTCAATTTACTCCAATAAAAGTATATGAATATGAGACATGAAACTAACGCATCGCATGTCTATGATGATGACAAACACGAAGATACACGTTGGTTGTCAACAACTTTATTGGTGCGTATATATTCATTGGGCACACAGAAGCCACACACTTTGTATACATGTCATGCTCAATGACTAAATTGTGATTAGATACTACTGGTAAGTATGACACTCAGTATATCACTATGCATGTAACTTTCAGCTAATGTGCCTCCAACCTCCATGCATGCCAGACACTCAGTCACGATTTTCATCATCTAGACTGATGTTTCGACAGTCATCGCCTTGCTTCTTGCATTTGCATCCCTCGACGCATGGAAGATGCAGTTTCCTGCAGCCGCATCGTTCGCTGAGACAGCCTTGTGCACATCCACAAGAAACGATCTCACTGCAACTTGATGGAATCGCAGGCAAAGACAGAAGCTCTGGCAGCAGCTGACCACTCACCCTCTTCCAACCCATTTCCGTCACCGAAGGAAGGTTGGGACAAGGGTTGTGGGCTTGGTTCCAGACAGTTGCTTGGTAGTGGGATCGCCTGATATGAAACCCCACAGCATCTGAGGTTGGTGGGAGGTGTTCCTGTGGTGTACCAGCACAGAACATCTTTACTCGTGCTTTGTCGCAAATGTCCACATCATTCACACCGTAGATCTTGCAGACGAACCGCTCTGCTGATTGGATTTTTTCGTCAGTGAGTGTACCTTCACCAAGGCCATCCAAGTCTTTGTGATACTCCTGAAACACGTTCCATGCCTTCTTGCTGTGCCCGCTGAACTGTGATACAGTATCACAACCTGAGATTGCATGGAAGGCAAGCAATGTACTCAATTGACCAGCCGGAATCAGCTTGTGGATATCATGCACTGGGAAGTATTTTGGAACCTTAGATGTTCCGGCTTTCATGTAGAGCTTCCTGCAGGCCATTTTACTATAATGAGCTATCAGTAGTAGAAGAACATCGGTGTCACGAGCTGATACCACGACGGTTTCCACATGAGCGTGGATGCAGTGCAGAATCAACCGAGTGTCCGCTTCCTCGTGGTTGGATTCCAAAGTGGATATGTCCATTCCAGGGTCTGATGACTTGACTGTGGTTTCCTCTTCGAATCCTCCAGCAACGACCACCACTTTATTTGGTGGGCTGTTCTCAATGAGCGAATTGGAAAGGAGCAGTGCCAGATCGGATTTATTGCCTCCAGAGCTAGGAAGTTTGACCAGTCGGAAGGTAATGGAACTGCCTTGCTTTCTACTTTTCGACGTATGGGATGGTGACGCTGCTTTCGCCTGACCCTGGTGCCTGCTTTGATTGATTCTGATCGATACCGATCGAAAATCACATCAATCCTCTGATAACTGGCACCCATTGTCAACACTTTGTCGACAAACTGTTTTGCATAGTGTCCAAACGTTTGAGCTTCTTGGAACTTCCCTAGTGCCATGATGAGTCCTTGGCCATCTATGATCAAACAGCTGGAGCCCTCCAGTTTCAGATCTTGCATGGATATGTCTTTTGTCATGATGTTAGCCAATAATGACTTGTTGGTTGGCAGCAGACTCCCACTGGTGGTAGCCAGGGAAAGCGGGACAGACATCAGTTCATATTGTAATATGTTTTCCAGGTTGACTTGGCGTCCTGCCCTGTAAGCTGTTATAAGCCTCTGTAGTATGTTTCTGTCAATCTTGATAGGTGCTTGCTTGCCTTTCACACTTTGAGCAACCACATACAAGGATGAAAATGTGAGTGGCTTATTCTTTGGAATTGGAGTCTCAAGAGGAACTTGCTTTCCACAAAGACGGTCAGTGACAAACGACTTCATTTTCTCTGTCCCCAGACTTTCTGCCTGGAGTAGGGAGTCTTGGATTGCAGGGGTGGCCAGATCCTTGTTGATGATGTTCTGCAAGGTTTCACCTTTGTGGCCAAATACTCCATGTTGCTTTAGAGAGGCAACTAGACGAGCTTCAGAGGTTTCATCTGTTGTCATCCGGCCTTTTGTGCACTCATTGTGTACATATTCGTCATCGTCATCTTCTGACAGCTTCAGCATGATTTTTGTGTGACGAGTGATGATGGTCCTGAGGTTGTACGTCTGAGGTTGTAAACGTCATGCAATGTTTTTTTAATACATGTCTGAGGGTAATATGACGAGGACGGTCCAAGAAACAAATGAGTAGTTTAATTTCAACTTCCGATACAAAGATGATGCATTGTAACTTAATAATCCTAACTTTGGTGATTATTTGGATGTCATATATCCTAAGAAACTTCAAAAGATACCACAGGCTCTTTTGATGTTTCCAACTATTTGGATCCAAGTTTGTAAATTGATAAAAGTTTCTGAACTACATGCTAGATTATATGACAAACATGATAATTTATTTTTTTCATAGTCCATACCCCTTTTCTGAGCAGGAACATTCCTATGTCTCCGGCACACGGTGTGATTTTCCCACAACTCACTGTAAATGTATTTTTATTTGCCGGGGATGCCGCAAAATTAAGTTCACATAAATCCAAGCAAAAAAAAAGCTGCGCTTGTTTCCTGTCGGTGACACTGCATAACACTAATAGCCTCCTCACGATGTATTCTACCCTGACGTTATCGAATTATGTAAATTAGGCATATGCGTATGTCTACGTAATTTACTAGTAAGTGAAGCATAGGTACCAATGATATAGTTGAAATACTCGCTGTATGGGGACTTTTTCACATATGATCCCAGCTAGTCTTTAAACTGCTGCGACAAGGATATCTTCTACCGAGACTAATAGCGGCGTTCAAAACATTTTGTACAAGTACACCAAATCAGTGACATGTATGCCGCATGAATTGTTTGCGTATATTTATTTTGTTTTTAAATTCATGACCGATGCCACATTAAAGCAATAGTACCAATGATATAGTTGAAATACTCGCTGTATGGTGCCGTTTTCACATAAGTTCCCAGCTAGTCTTTGATCTGCTGCGACAAGGATATCTTCTACCGAGACTAATAGCGGCGTTCAAAACATTTTGTACAGGTACACCAAATCAGTGACATGTATGCCGCATGAATTGTTTGCGTATATATATATATATTTTAAATTCATGACTGATGCCACATGTGGGCAGGAAATATTCAATCTTTCCGGAACGCTTCCTGATTTCGCCTCCTTTAGGCCGTATATACTGGTTCACTTTTTCCGTGTCTGTCACCTACAGTATTGCGCCAGAGTAAGTAGGTAAAAAATTATATAAACGTCATGATTATGGTGATCAAAGCAATCGTGTTAACTTTTGCATGTCGATGAGTCCTAATAATACCTGGTTGACTGTATTACATATACTGATAAAAAAAAATAAGAATCGTTGGGGGCAAAGTTCTACTTCATAGTTTTTCAGTTGAAAAATCCACGACTTCTAGCTGCCACTCAGCTATTACAATCTATACACCCGGGCAATTTGCTTATAAATTATTCACATTATTCTATTTCGCTTATGGAAATGGTACTTTACGTTCTAAACTATATTATACTCCGTCGAAATCCAACATCTGGTCGTGATTGTTCTCAGGGAAAACATTGTGGCTGGCTCGAATGTCAGAAACACAGTAAAGAGAAACCATTTGTTGATTACTCACACAAAAAGTTCATAAACGGTGTCCATAATTCGATCAAAACAAGTCCCTACATGGAAATCTAGAGATTCCCATATTAGTCATAATGATGAACATTAATTCATTATCCATACTATGGAATGGAGTTTTGGTTTCGATATCAAGCGGCAATAAATGATCAGAGGAACGTGTGGATTTTACATTTGTTTGTTTATTTATTCGTTTCTATTGCAAAATGTTGTATTTTACGTTTGTTATCGGAATCATCAAAAATTTGCTGTATTGGAGGTAATAGATTAATACTTATACACATCCATATATGTTATTTGTGAATTCATGTTTAATTGTAGTATAAACGTACATAGTGAACCAGTCATACTGCGGTAATAAACAAAGGGATGAAACCGATTTCACTGAATAGTACTGATAACAGAGGGTGATGATGGACGTCAACAGAAAACTAAACTGAATGGCTTTCGAAAAAATATTACATTATATATTTCATAGACTGAAACTGTAAAAAATGTCCTCGAAATGTCCTCTTTTGCCTACAACAACACAACCCTGAAACAAATATCAATACCGAAAATCATGATATAAAAGCTACTTGATTACATATTAATGGAGCTGTATGCACACTGCACAGTTTTACGAACACATAACTACGACAGTATTTAACATTAGTTGAAATTCCACATAAATCGATTTTAGTTGACCACAAATCACTGATGTATCCAGTAAGAAGTGAAGATATATAGAGAAATGTATAAAACGGGATTATTATCTACCATATTTGTACGGGCATATACAAGCACATGTCGTAAATTGATATCGCTAATTTAGTTGGAATCGCAAATGGAGTTTATTTTTACCTTGAAATATTGGATCGTAGACAATTCACTACACATTGTGGAAGCACTGCATGTGTAAGAAAATTATAAGCTCCATACCAGCATACATGTACATAGACAGATAACATTGCTTTTCCAATAAGCGAACATCATTCTGCAAGCGATGTACATCTTTCCAACCACAAACATGTATGTTATCGACTCTGGTGTTTGACGTAAAATTATTATATGTTGGAACAATATACAGTTTTGTGAATATTCACAGGCATGTTCACCATAATATGCCAGTGCTTAAAAGTAGTATATATTGATACTTACAATCACTTCTCACTTATTGATTTATATTGCGTAATTGTGTCTTTCTTGAGAGCAGGTACAGCGCTGTAACACTCGTTTACTAGGTAACGTTGGGTGCTATATCACCAAACAGGCATATGTGTACAGGTGGCCTGTGTGGATTCCAAGATCTGCTCCCGGTTAACATAGATGTCGTGTCATAAACTGGAAAACATCAAAAACTCAATATTGCGGTTTTTTCTCCTTTTAAGTGAGGCTGATAAAATAAAATATAATAATATTGGAGTAGCACACCAGTCATTAGTCAGGAACAAAACGCTGCATTGTGGGGAACATCACCATCGATTTCACTTGAATTGTGATCTCAAAAGAATGTTTGTCTATGAGAACTATATGCGGATAAAAATATTGATAAACATGATAAAGTTATTGACAAATATTATTTTGCAGATTCTCATCAAACTACCAAAAACAGTGACGTGTGAAACGTACGATTCATTGACAAAATGGTGTTAGGATCGTAAGAGGGAGAGGTGCTCTTCTGAGCATCCGGAAAACAATAATCCGGATGTATTGGTGCATTGAACCTAGCAGACATTATATAAGAGTATTGTACTTATTATTGTACTTTAGGTATGTCATGCCCCGAAAACTCAAGCAATACTTCTTTTCAGGCACCAAAATAATATCTTGAGGACTATGTTCCTACTAAATGGTTGCCATGTCCGTGAAGTCAGAGTTAATTTGAATAACTCATGGTGACAGAATATCGCTCCTGACGATAACAACAAGAAAATATATCTTCATTTATTGCAGAATTCTGAATTTCTGGTTGTAGAACTAGTGAGTTATTTGCACATGGTCGTAGTAATCAGCATGAATTAGTAATGAAAATATTTCCTGATATTTCATTCCATTCTTATATTCATGTCAAATGATATGCCATTAGTGCCTGCTTTCGGTCCCTGTCAGTAGAACCGCGGTATTCTAATTACAGTCTTACGGGTGTTATCAGAAGTAGTTCAGTTCTGTTGTCTGAATAAAAAAAAAACAATATGCGATGCGGTGTATATGAGAAATCACCCTCCTATATTCGGGTCTGTATCTGATGAAAAGTTCGGGGCTGGAACCGTTTGATTGATACCGGATACACCCTCGCATCAGAAATCTAATATATTTATGTCGTGACACAAATGGAGCGACCCAAAATAAATTTGCATGGTTATTTAATATGAAAGTGGCATAATCGTTTTTGTGGTTCTCCGTGTGACAATGATCAATATTTGCCTGTATATCTTTTGGACGTGCGATCACGAAATTTTATCAATTTGATATTGAAAGATTTTTCGTATAGTATCACAAAGAAAGGTTCAGTGTTGCAAAAAAAATATGATAATACACAGTTCAGTGGCCTGTATCTCGTATTAGAAGGCTGTATGATAATTCCATTTGAATCTTTTGTGGTGCAGATAACGAACATAGTAACCAATACATGTCTTTGTACATGTTAGCGCAAATGTGAAGAATTCGTTCGCATTATAGCGATATGTTAACTTCATTGCACAGCCAACAGGGCGTATTTTGGAGGACCTATATCATCAAAAACATGCTAATTGATCCAGACCCAAAAAAGCAAACTTTAATTGCCTACTATAGCCTGCTGTCGATAAACAATATTTGTATAACACACGAAGTACAGTGTTGTAATGTATTAAATTACTAAAAAGTGGCGCGCAATTGCCATATGTATTGTGATTTGTGTTGATTAAAGGACATGCATCACAACCTAATCACAAACACTAAGTGTTCTGCGTCTATAACCGCTGCATTTCCGGGGCATTCAAGATATTGGTATTACTGTTTAACAAAAAAATATGATAGATTTTGAAGGCATAGCAAGGGTGGCATTGTGGTACAGTACAGTTTAGATGTCCGAAGAAGTTCGCTGTATTGCAGCTGACTCTGGTTTCCAGCAGTACCCTGTAGGTAATACCGTAACTCTCGCACTTAGAGACATCGCCAGTACTTCCAAGAATATCCCACCTATCTTCTAAGACGGAGGCGGAGATGTTCAATATTCAGCCCGGTGAGGCAGTACGCCACCGTTTATGTTGTCTCGGAATGGTATCGAGCTCTGACCGGAATACAGGAGACTTTCTGCCATTAACACAGTGTCCCAGGGTTGTTGGATTGTCCAAGTTTGGCGAAAGTATAAAATTGCCCTGTAGCACTAATACTGCCAAGAGGAAACATACATGACTGACCTAATTATCACAAGAACGACTGATGTGCTCATGTGAATCCCGGCAATGTACTCATGTGAAATCCAGCATAATTCCCTCCATATCCCATAATAACGATTTTTTTGTTCATTTCCCTTCACTGGTTTGACATTGCCATCTGACCACTGAGAAATGCATCGTTACAGATATCAGAACTATGTTATTTTTTCGAAACAACTGTGTTGGCTTCATGGTGGACCCCCCCCCCTCCTAACAAATGAAGATCATTCTTTATTTATATGTACACGAAGCATGGGGAATACACTAGGTGCCGACAATGTCTTTTGTTCTGTATTCAATAACCTCGACCTAGACCATAGGTATCTCGTCCAGCAAAACATATGTATTTATACATTTGTACCAAACATAGTACCCAAAGTAGTCCATAATAGCAACGTATGTAATTTTCTTAAATGTCAAATACAGCCCACCAAAGTACATGGTTCAAGATAAGGGAAACACTAGGATGGGAGTTTGCATGGATGCACTCTGTTTGTATCACTAGTATGGCATATATTTCAAAATTGAAAAAAAAAACACAATTTTAAAGAAAATCCATAAATTCAGTAATAGTTTCATCATTCCAAGAACTAGATTTGCCTAGGGTAAATAAGTAAATATATACAATAGACATAGAATCAATACCCATTATTAAGTATTCCGAGCGAACAAAACAGGGTCCGTTATCCAATCTCATAGTCCGGGGACAGAAAGTCATATCAGGCATACGAAAAGAGAGAAAACAAAAATGACAGGAAAACTCATGAACACCCAAAAATGGCCATTAGGAGGTGAAATCAGGTGTTCCGGAAAGAGTGAGCATTTCCTGCCCCACTAGTCCCAAAATTACATGAAACCAGATCTAGTTGCATGGCAGTCATGGATTTATCAACCAGACCGTCATGACGTCCATAGAATTTCTTGAAGGCAGCTATAAGTCTTGGTAAAACATATCCTTGTCGCAGCAGTTTCGAGACTAGCTGGGCACTTCGATAAACAAAGTCCTCATATTTGCAACTAGCTCTGGAATAGCGTAAAAGATGAGAAACAAACAAACCATATGCTGGTGACACAGGAGTGTTGCTGCTGTTGCTGAATGTTCAATATCTTTAAGGCCAAGGATGACGAACGGGTGGTGCCCCTAGTGAGTAAATTGTGCAAACAACCGTTTGTGGCCTATGTATTGAATATTTCTTGAATATATATCATGTCATCACTTGTCATGCCGTTAATTAGTGCACTGGTTATATATAAGCGAATAACGATAGCCGCTTTGAAAAAAACCCTGTCATAGCATTGTGCACGGAATAACGTGGTGTTAAAACCAATGGTTAAGAGCGCATAAACTATAGGGATTGGGTTGTTCAAAGGCCATTCTGTCAGAAACTATCCAATCAACATCAAATAAACATTGTTCCAATTTATATACAACATTCCATGTAACTGGCTGATTTTTGAGGGAATTCATTGCAAAATGTCCAACTGAGAACAGCTTTTATATGGAAATATGTGGTGTCAAATCCAATAATTAACGCCTGAAAAATTGAGGGTCAGGTTGTTTTTAGGTTGTTTTCGAGGCTATAACGAATAAATGGATCAGAGAATATTTGCGAATCTTTGCTATTTCCTTCAGCAATGTATGTTTTGGTAATTATCAAAGTTCTGGAAAATTTCTTGGAACCGTTCATTTTTTATGCAAAAAAATAAATAATTTTTGCAGTAACGAAGATATATTACTCGATAATTCAAGCCTGTGTGGTGCATTACGATGACAGATGGAACTGATATCTTCATAATATATTTGATGCAAGCTAATAACATATATTATTATTCAAATAGGAAAGGAATACAAGGCATACGAGACTCCTGGACCAGCAACGTATCCGCATTTATTCTCGAGATCAAGCAGTGGATTGAACACGTCGTTGAAAAGGGTTCTAGAAAATGTTCAACAATCTGGCTATACTTCACTATGTCAATTCAAAATATAATATTCCATAAACCAAACGGTCAATTTTCTTCAAATTTCAAATTTTGGTCACTATGGTCGATAGCAACAAACTATCAAATTTTGAAAGATATCAGTGGAAGCAAAAATTTAGCCCCAAAAGTCAACCTTGGCCTTAAATCTACTGCCTTCGAATGTATGCAATATTTTTGTTCAAAACTGAATTTTTGTGCACAATCATCTGATGCAAGATAACAAAAGGTGTGCTCAATGATTTTGACCATCACAATTGTCCGAGTTCTCTTTTTATCCGTTTTGATACACATTTTGTAACGACTTTGTATATAAACAATCGAATTGTATCCATCAAACCCGAATGTAAACGAATCCCCAAATTGTGCTTAAAAATCCACATCAGGTACATTTTCCAGTTCGTATCTGCATATATAGTGTAGTTATGAGAAAATAATCAGTGGTAAACCATGATGTACGTGGAATAGTCAGTCCATCTTGCACTTCTATATTTTGTTTACATCTGCGTGTGATGGACACTGTTCCTCTATTTCTACGCGTGAACCGCCTGTTCAAATGTGCAAAATTTTCCAAAGGACTGGTTATAGTCATTACATTTAATGTGAGTATGTCTCATTCATTTAATTCAGCACGTTTGATATGAAATGTAGTTTTCAAAAAAAATATTGACTGGTTTCGAAGTCAGGTGCTTCAATCAAACGTGACTCAGTTAATAACACGAGATATGAAAAAATTGTCCCTTCTCTCAGCTTACAACAATCCATGAACGCTGAGCTCTCTTAAATGGTGAAAGTAAAATACTGCTGGCTTTGTATCTGCAACAGAGGTGTCATAAATACTCCCCCTGAAGTCTTCCTCCTGATTTTTTTTGTGTGAAGATATTGGTTGGCTAAAGAAATTGATAGGCCTCTGATGTCTCGTGCAATAAATAACAACACTGATTGCTGAGAGAGAGGAAACGTCTGGCTGGTGGTAAAACGAGGACTGGGAATAGACGACATGTCTTCAGCGGAACGAGAAATGAGCACCAGAGACTCCGAAAGTGGTAATCGTGGTCAGCTTCATGGAATTATCACGATTGAGTGGTTGCTACAACATACTGTTACAGCTATCATATTTTCCTCAAACAGGCATTAAAATAAAACACACATGTATTACATAATGTTCGTTACATTGTTGCAGTGTCCACGATGTGATTGATTACCAGTGAAGCACGGTGTTTCCAATTAGTGATAATACAACACTAAATTATTGACCAACGTCGTCAGTTAACAAAACTTGCCGAATACTTTCCTAGGTGTGCCAACTTGTTGTGGGAGAATGATGTCCTGTAAGGCTATGATCCCTTTTTCGTAACCCTTGGGGAACTACCGCTGGAATGACAGGGATTTTATAGCAATCCATAGATGGTTAAATTGCAAGCCACTTGTGGATAATTTACAATAATTATATGGACGTCCACGCTAATAGAACAGTATAAAATCCTGAGACCAAGAATTGGCATTGGTATTTTATTTTAGTACCTGCATCATGTGCAGAAAGCTCAGGTTCAGAATATGGGATGTGCAATCAATTTTATTGAAAAAAAGTACTAATGAGGAGAGAAATTCATCACCGATTCTAGTAATTTGGCTCTGTCTGGTGAACAGAATATGACATTCAATGGTGGATTGCCTCATCTCTTCATCTCGTAGTCCTGTGGAAATGGTGTTCGTCCAATGTCATTGCTCTGATACAGACTTCGACAATTAGGGTGCTAGGACTCGGACATACTGTATTTCACTTCGAACATGTCAGTTATGCCATGTATCTCCATGCATAATGTTGAATATTCTTGTGGATTTTTAAGTACTTACTTTCAAGATAACTGCGTAATGATGAAATAAAACAGAGAATTATAAATAAGTTCTGTTTTGCAGATTGTATTTTCAATTGGGAATCATGGACATAAATCCAGCAAAAAATCAGGGACAAGTGAAGCGGACAATTGATTGACAAAGCAGTGGACGTTTAATATGGCAAAGGTGTCTTCTGATAATCTGGAAGGCGATAATCCGGATCCATTGTTGTTTAAACACAGAAAAACTCTATTTAGCAGAGTATTTCACTCAGCATCCTCTTGAATAAACAAGATAATAACAGCTGTTCTATCTTAAGTTAGATGGACCTAAAACTGAAATAGGACGAGTGCTCCACGTACATTAAATGATCGATTATTTCAGAATACCTGGCAGACTGTAACATAACATCAATATCACAATGACAACAATGAAATTGTATCGACATTTGTTCTAGGATTTTGATTATGCATGTAGAGCAATTTTTATGGTATAACTTTTGAATTACTAATACGTGTTTATAGTATGTTTTTATCAACATAAATTAGCAATGAGCACTTGCCGTTAACTTATCTATTACATGTAGTCTCATGCCTATTATGTGAATAACGTGTTGCAACATCATTGTGTATTTCGTGAGCATTCTGGTTCTTGCAACCAACGAATTACATACCAAATGTCACCGATCGTTAGTCTACTTTTAGACGCATCAAAAATCTTTTATACGCATCTAGAATAGTTTTAGACGCATTAAAAATATTCTGGACGCAACGAAAATATTTCAGACACCTCGAGAATAGTTTTAGACGCATCGGAAATATTTTAGACGCGTTGAAATTGACTCTATTTTGAATTTCTTCTTCGAATCTTTGCTCGGGAGCAAAACTCAAAATCATGGCAGATAGAAGCCACCGTAACAATGTGCTTCTTTCTGTTTGTTTGTTTGTTTTCCCTGGCTGGCAGGTAGTTTCCAGAAAAAAGTGACCCAAAACAAGGAAAAAAATAACAATATGACCTTATGTACCGGAGTGGAAACCTCAGTACAAATGCTTCCATTAAACGATCACCAGGTCATCAGTGCAAACTGATTGGTACCAAATCATCGTGATTAACGATGACAACAATGAGAATAATTATATTAGGTTTTGATACCGTGTGAAGTGATTCTCTAGTGAAATACTTGTTCATGTTTGATTTGAGTAATCAACATGAATCACTGGTGAGACAATTTCCTGATACTTCTTTCTCTCTTGGCGATGAGCATGATGCCGACCATTTACTGTTTTTTTTGTCCCTGTCACCGCAGACTATATGCTTAATTTCACGTTGTCTGTTTGGCAATATTCTAATGAATAATAGACATATGTCTGGGACTGACACAACCAATGAAACAATGTTTCACTGCTATTAAACTATTTGAAGTCATTGTCCTATACTTATAATGGTAGCAGTGTTAGTTTCTTTCATGTATAGCTTATTAGTTATTTACTTAATACGTACTAAGTCAAATGTTTATTGCATACTGAATTGAGGCCTGTATGGATCAACTGATTGCAAACATGAAGTGTATTTCTTTCTGTAAGAAAAAAACATACATTTAATATACCGGAATTGTTTTTTTTTTCTTTTAAAGAACGAGGGATACATTACAACATAACGAAGAGCATGACACTAAAATTGTTCAGTACAAATGAGATCTCGGAACAAGTCTAGTGTATATATCTCGAGTTTCGAGCATTATGTACGCAAGAACCTTCGCTCTCACACTTAGACACATCACCAGTAATTCCGAGAATATTTCACCTCTTCCAAGGCGGAGGCGAGTGTGTTTAATATTCAGAGCGGTGAGGCAGTGCGTCACCGTTTACTTTGTCTCGGAATAGTTTCGAGGTGTGACCGGAATACGGGAGACGTCCTGCCATTACCTCAAATTGTCTCAGGGTTGCCGAAAGCGTGAAATTGCCCTGAAACACCAATATTGCCTAGAGGAGACATACATGACTGACTTAATTCTGCATTTCTTTGGTAGATATTCAGCACTGATGTAAATCATAAAATGTTGTTAGAGACATGCATACATGACTGACTTATTTCTGCATGTCTTTGGTAGATATCTACGGAAGCGTATTAGGGCCACATGAGTTTTTTTTTCAATTCAATTTGTCGACTTATTATCTCGATAAATCGAGATATTATCTCGATAAATCGGGATATTATCTCGATAAATCGACTTATTATCTCGATAAATCGAGATATTATCTCGATAAATCGACTTATTTATCTCGATTTATCGAGTTAATTATCTCGATAAATCGACTTATTTATCTCGATAAATCGACTTAATATCTCGATAAATCGACTTATTATCTCGATAAATCGAGTTATTATCTCGATAAATCGAGTTATTATCTCGATAAATCGACTTATTTATCTCGATTTATCGAGTTAATTATCTCGATAAATCGACTTATTTATCTCGATAAATCGACTTATTATCTCGATAAATCGAGATATTATCTCGATAAATCGACTTAATTATCTCGATTTATCGAGATATTATCTCGATAAATCGACTTATTATCTCGATAAATCGAGATATTATCTCGATAAATCGACTTATGTCTTGGGCATTTAAAGTTCAAGTAAAATGGAAATATGTTTCGAGTCACATTATTCATATTGAACACTATGTTGAATAGGTTTATATGATGGACCATTATGACGTTAAATATTGAATAATACAGACTAACGTTAAATATTGAATAATACAGACTAAACTACCGAATTAAAAACCATAGTGAAGTTACTATATCACTATCTCTTAGAAAGATGCAAAATGTTCATGAACGAAAAAGGTATAATTGTTGTTGTTTTTTTATTATTTAGCTCTCTAACATGGAATGAGGTATATTCGTAAAGTTATAAATCTGTACGGCTTCTTCAATTGGATAGTTTGGTATTATTTCAGAGATTAATGTAATGAATGTTAATCATATATATATACTCCATATAGTTTTCAATATGAGTGATCAGTATATTTTCTTTGTCCTATTGTTGCCAAGGTAACCAATGAAATGGTATGACTCGCCTATATAATGGTCGATGCATGTTCATTTTACTTGTACTTTAAATGTCTGAGTCTTATAAGTCGATTTATCGAGATACTATCTCGATTTATCGAGATAATTAACTCGATTTATCGAGATAATTAACTCGATTTATCGAGATAATATCTCGATTTATCGAGATAATAAGTCGATTTATCGAGATATTAAGTCGATTTATCGAGATAACTAACTCGATTTATCGAGATAATAAGTCGACAAATTGAATTTAAAAAAAACTCATGTGGCCCTAATACGCTTCCGTAAGATATCATATTCAGCGCTCATGTAAATTCTTAAATGTTTTGAAGGTGCCCTTTTCAACGTTTTTGTAATGTGCATAATATTTTACTGGTACAGAAACCGCACACTTATACTACTGATCGTAGACTAGGTCAGAACCGGCGACAGTTTACTTTCCTGGCTTTGCGATGGCACGCCGTTGGGCAGTGTCGATCAATCTATACATACATTAAGCGAGGGGGATACACCTGCTGCTATATAAATACACACAATTTCATCTGTTCTCCTAGCAGGTGCCCAATTATATCCATAAAAAAATATAGTATATGTATTCAACCACCGGGCGCCGTGTTCAAAGGGATCCAGGCAATTACAAAATATGCATGTATGTAATGCTGTGAGCTTCTGTCGGTGTACATACAAGAGCACCTGTACAACACTGGTTGCACATTTGTTATGCTGTGCTCAATAAGTTATACAATACTGGACATGGAATAAGTCGGAGTTAGTCATATACGTGAACGTGTTTACCTTTGGTGAACCTTTTTTTAAAATTATATATCAGAGTCATAATAGCAACGTATTTTTCAATATAATGTATCGTGTCGCCCTGTGTGCCCTCTGGAGTAGTGACTCGCCTTGAAAAAGCTTCCACCGAGTCCTCACGATAGGCCAACCTGAACGCGGCGGTCAAGGGATCCGCAGAATGGGAAACGTAATGACCTTAGGCTACCCTGACGGCACGATTCGCTTACCTCAAACAGGTGCCTCAAAGGGCACGGCTGCAGCACTGTGAACATCATTTTGATCGCACTGGACGCGCACTGAATCGATGGGATTTGTACATTGATTTATTTCATAGGAACATAGCAGTATATTCATGCAAAAAATTCAAACTGTCCGTCGTCTTTAAAATACATATGGGTTTGTGCCTAGAACAAAATTGTCATGATCACTCCCTAGTCTTTCTTCGGAATGTTTTTGGTAGATATTGATAGGCCCCTAATGTCTCATGCAATAAGTAACATCACTGATTACAGAGAGAGGGGGGACGTTTTGCTTGTGGTAATATGAGGACTGGGGATACACGACATGCCTTCAGTGGAAGGAGAAATGGCCCCCAGTGAGTCATACTATAGTGAAGGCGTCAAACTAGACTGTTACTCTGATCATATTGACCTTGAACAGGCATTGAATAAAATATAATATGCACACGAGGTGATTGATTGCAGGTGAACAAGTTCTTTCCAAACACTCTTAGTTATTGACATGAGCTGTCAGCGTACAATTGATGTATTGACTATTTATCGTATAGTTCAACGAGATGCCGAACGAAAATCCAAGGTCATTTTCAAAAAAGTAAAACCAAATTCCGACCACACATTTTGGTCCAAAGAAAACTTGTACTGTACACCAATTGAAATTAGTGCCCAACATCTTCGAAACAATTAAGATATGAGGTTTGAATACCGAAGTTAACGGGTATTAGATCTTCTGAATAAACCCCTATCGAAAATGTTTTTTGGGCAGATGATGTAGTGGTACTCTGAAAACCTGTCACCATCGAAATACGTTCTGCAAATATCAAAAGGAAAACAAGTGGGCTTTTTTTCAGTCCGATGTTTTATTCAGTCCGATGTCATAGTTTCAAGGTAAGTTTCTTTAACATCGGGGAGGGTGTGGATGATCCATTATCCGGTAGAAAGGATGCTTGGTTGGATGGAGACTGAATTGTTAGAAGTAACCTAACGGCTATCTTCTCTAGTTTGTCCAGTGGATAAATATGAAAAGTAAAAATTTGCAAATCATTTACGCAACCCTTAACATATTACACACGCTCACATTCGTGTAATTCACCATAATCACTTCAACGTCGATGGCAGAGAAACGCCATAATAATTATAACTAATACAAAGGGGAGTCTTACGTTTTGAGATATGATAAGTACATACCCTCGCAGTCGATCGACTGCTAGGTAAATTGAATGTGTATTGGGGTTATTATTTTGCTTGTGCAATATTCATATTCAGCCCCCCACAAGAAATGGTAAAATGGACCAGCTTCATGTCCAGGTCGAAACGGTGTCATCATACACACACCTGGTATCATTCTACGAGACAATTATGCCCTGAAAGATCACATAAGGCAAGCTAGGAAACTTGTTTTCATACCCAAAACATACGATACGAAAGACAAGCAGCTGAAACGTTTTTAAAACAGTGTTGAATTAGCGAAAATTTTTGGTCATTTTTAGTTGATAATACCCGCACACAGTACATTGCGGTACACTCCGCCATGCGTAATGTTGAGGGTCTCCATGAATGCTCCACAAGTTCCGAACAAAGGATAAACTACTGTACCCCAAACCAACCTCTAGTTCAAAAACTATCCGCTACGAAAACTAAAAATACAAGCTGAATTTTTAATGGAACAATATTTCGGCAGGATAAACTCTCGCCGAGATAATATGACATATCTGAAACAAAGCGCAAAATCCATTTGTCACTGTTAATGTGATATTATATATTAATCTGCTGTCACATCCACATGTCTGATAACTGACAAGGCAATCAAGGCTCTTTTGAACTCTTGCTTCTCTTTTGTTTTACATTTCTATCATAAACAATTTTACTGCAGCGTGTTAAATCCGAAATAATGTACCCCTGGATCATGGTATTCCCAGTGGTGTCACATTTATGTCAAGCTTATATCATACATCAATATAACACATACAATGGAAATATATAAAATATTAGGGACACAAATGTTACCAGCTCAGAATCTACGTCAGTGTCTTCCTCTTGAAAAAATCACTGACTCACAATAATGTTTTTTTACATTACAGCTCCTACGGTGTGGACGAGTCGCTAATCAATTATTCACGTACCATTCTACTTCGTTTATGGAATTGCTATTTCAATTTACAAACAACATACAGTGAGCCTGAATCCGACATCTGTTTGTGATTGATCTTGGGCAAAATATTGTGGCTGGCTCGAATGTCAGAAATACAGTAGGGACAAGCCATTTGCTTATTACTCGCACAACACCTGAAGGAAAGTATGTTGAACATTGGACAGAAAGGAGTCGAAGTGGGAATATTTACCGAGTTCCATATTAATTGTCATGATTTCATTATCCACGCTACAGAATCCACACGAATCTTCGATATACAAAAAGAGCAATGTGTATGGGCTTCTCACCAATGCATTCCGTTTAGGCATGTGAGATGGTAAGCGGTCGCTAGGTCAGGCAGTGGGTTTTCGCCATAGTGTACGGTTTCCGCTTGCTTTGATTACCACCGTGACGCCAAGCCAGCGAGATAAGTTAATTAAATTCTTGTTCATCTATTGTTGGAAAATAAATAATTGTTTTTCATCTGTAAAAGAATAATTCTACATATGACATTAAATAGTTAACGGAATGAGACGCGTTCACGGAAACAGGGAAATTTTTCTATGACGCACTATGTCTTTTCGTCGATGACGGTATTAGTGAGACGCAAAACTTACTGTTAGATTCATATTTGGTGATAATGCTGGTAATTATTCCCGTGCACATCTGTTCGCGAATTACCTTTGTCTATATACTCACATTGATGCTTGCTGGTGATAAAATTTGATATATTCACGCTCTTCTGGCATTCACAAGTTGTTACATGTATTCTGTTAGTATATCACAAATACTGCTCACAAACATATTTACACATTATTTCACAAAATCACAGAATGTGAAATAAAACATGCACGAATGAATAATTGACCAGAGTTTGACCGCCTGCTCGTGGTATCCGTTCACATAAGCCCAATATCCGAAACTTCGCCCATAGATGAATCTTTGAACAGGAATTTATGTGGTCGATTTTTACGTTGGAGACCCTAAAACAAACAAGATAAGAGAATGACTATACAACAATATTGCTCTTCAGGTCATGTTACCACCATGGCTCCTGTTTGAGAACCATGTTCCAACAATACCCTTCAAGCCGTTTTGGACTCCAAACTTCAGCGTCCCACCAAAAGGAACACTGATACACTCTGAACTAATCTCTGTCGTAATAATCCCTCCTAACGTTCTATGCGTAAATAACAATTGATTGATGACTGATTTGATTGATAATTATCTGTTCCGGTACCCAACATTACAATGATTATGTTTCTGGTACCCAACATTACAATGATTATGTACATTATTTTCTGATTCTATGTTGATGCAAATTCCAGTGTAAATTTGGAAACAAAACAGGCAGTTATTACCATCACGCAAGTGTTGCATGACTTGTGTGTATTTATCAGCCATTTGAACGACTCCACTGGGAAATTGTGATAATGGATGAAGTCCTGGGACGTTCGCACATGCCTAATTCCCATTGTCCCGTCTGGGATATCATGAGAGCTCTGAGAGTGCAACTACTTCTTTTGTATTCCTTCTGACGTTTGTCGTGTTTGACTGCACTATCCTGTGTTATAATCCCCAGTGTGGTTCAGTCGGGACTTCTTACTTTCACAACACCTTATTTCAGTGGGACATCGAGATGACATACGTGATATTTAGTGCACTAACAACAATGAATGCACCAACAAATCGTTGGATTATGACTCAATTTCCTGTTTTGTTTAATATCACATATAGTCATATTTTACACTATTGTATCAATGTGTTAAAATATACTATATCAAAGCAGCTGCCTTCGAAACCAGTCAATATTTTTTAAAATCTATATTTCATATTAAGCATGCTAAATTAACTGAATGAGACATACTCGCATCAAATGTAATGACAATAACCAGTCCTCAGGGAAGTTTTGCTCATTTGAAAAGGCGGTTCTCGCACAAATACAGGAACGATATCCATCACACGCAGATGTAAACAAATCATGAAAGTACAAGATGGACTGACAATTCCACGTACATCATGGTATATCACTGATTATTTTCTCATAAATACACTATATATGCAGATACAAACAGGAAAATGTACTCGATGTGGACTTTTAAGCGTGATTTGGGCATTTGTTTACATTAGGGTTTGACGGATACACTTCTATTGTTTATATACAAAATCGGTACAAAATGTGTATTGAAACGGACGAGGAGACAATACGGACAATTGTATTCGTCAAAATCATTGAGCACACCTTTTGTTATCTTGCATTAGATGTGTTGCACAAAACATTAGTTTTGAAAAAAAAATATCGCATACATTCGAAGGCAGCAGCTTTAACCATGCTAATGTCCATTTGAATTGAAATATATGGACATGCATATGTGTGCAGTGATGACATGATTGTCGTTATGAAGATTCAGACGTCTTTCATTTCAAGTATACTGTCCCACGCTACGGAGGTTATACAATACACGACATTCACTGATGTCCTCTCAACATGTGGCTCCGTGGAGAATCTCACGGAAATCCATAAGTGTGTCACACACGATGCTTGTCTCAAGATAGGTCTGATTAGAAAATCATGCTTGCAACAACATCGCTTGTTTGTGCTTCTCATTGAATCCGGTGAATGTATCATGTGCAGTGAACGGGAAGAAATGCCACACACAAAAAAAAGTAACAATCACTTGCATTGCATTGCAAATGTATTGCACTTAAACGGAAATCAATGTTAGAAAATGGTATCATGCCACGGCACAAAGAGAACTTTTCTCTTTGAGTTTATTTAGAAAACAAATCCATGAATTTGCTGCTGAAAACTTGCTTCGATGTACACCCGCATTCAGTGAGCTGTTTGCGAAATGGAGCTATGGTCCCCATCGGAGCCCTCAGTCAGACAATTAACAATTTGTGAGTCTTTCATCAAACAATATGTGTAGGTTAATACATGATGCGATATCAATCAACGATACGAATCAACTACAAATATTTCATTAAATATTGTCTTTAGTACTACTGCAAAAAGACAAAAAAGTTTCCTTCTTCACGGTATATACACACTTGTACAACAACAATGCTGTATCCAGGATTCAAGTGCCACCTACTGAGACCACGCTACCTTAAATATATTCTATGACAATTCCATCAGAAGCTCGACATAGTTTAATGTATTTTGGTGGAATGTGCCTAGTGACATAATTGATGGATGATATCAGTTTGCCCATTTGCCAGCCTCTGTTTACAAACAAAGAGAGCGATATCGTCGGCGCTGATATCACTATATCGAATTTTAATTGGCAGAATTAGTCCAGCTGATGTAATGAATCCATACAGATATCCATGTTTAAACTACCATAACCGATACACATGCTCCGAGGAAGACCACGACATAGCCCAGAAGTGGAACACACATCGAACGCATTGCAAATGTGATCCATGTGATACTCTGAAGAATAAAATGTGAGAGAATCATATTCAATATTGTTTTTCATTGCTCACCAATTAAATCATGGTTCACTACTGTGAAAAACGTTCACATTCACTGCGGGTCATGCAGGAGATACACAAGGAACATGAAGTAACGAGGGTATAACAGATTCCTCAGTAGCTCGAGGAGTTTGATCATCAATCCTTGTAAACTTGTTTCCATACCCAAAACATACGATATGAAAGACAGGCAGCTGACACGTTTTTACATGTTTCGTGTGTTAAAATTAACGGATTTATTTTTGGTCATTTTCAGTTGATATACAAAATACCAGTGAGCAATACATTGCGGTACACTTTGCCATGCGTAATGTTGAGGGTCTCCATGAATGCCCAACAAGTTCCGAAGAAAGGATAAACTACTATACCCCAAACTAACACCTAATTCAGAAACCATCGGTTACGAAACTAAAAATTGAAACTGAATATTTAATGGAACAATGTTTCAACAGGAGAGATTCTCGCCGAGATAATATGGCATACCTGAAACAAAGCGAAAAATCCATTTGTCTCTGTTAATGTGATATTATATATTATTCTGCTGTCACACCCACATGTCTGATAACTGACAAGGCAATCAAGGCTCTTTTGAACTCTTGCTTCCCTTTTGTTTTACATTTCTATCATAAACAATTTTACTGCAGCGTGTTAAATCCGAAATAATGTAACCCTGGATCATGGTATTCCCATTGGTGTCTCATTTATGTCAAACTTATATCATATATCAATATAACACATGCAATGGAAATATATAAAATATTAGGGACACAAATGTTACCAGCTCAGAGTCTACGTCAGTGTCTTCCTCTTGAAAAATCACTGACTCACAGTTATGTTTATTTCACATTACAGCCCCTAAGGTATGAACAAGTCGCTAGTCAATTATTCACGTACCACTTACTTCGTTTATGGAATTGGTTTTTCAATTTGCAAACAATATACAGTGAGCTCGAATCAGACATCTGTTTGTGATTGATCTGGGACAAAATATTGTGGCTGGCTCGAATGTCAGAAATACAGTAGGGACAAGCCATTTGCTTAGTACTCGCACAACATCTGAAGGAAAGTCTGTTGAACACAGAAAGAAGTCGAAGAGGGAAAATTACCGAGTTCCATATTAATTGTCATGATTTCATTATCCACGCTACAGAATGCACATGAATCTTTGATATACAAAAAGAGTAATGTGTATGGGCTTCTCACCAATGCATTCCACTTTGGCATGTGATATGGTATGCGGTCGCCAGATCAGGCAGTGGGTTTTCGCCATAGAGTATGGTTTCCGCCTGCATTGATTACCACCGTGATGCCAAGCCAGCAAGATAAGGTAATAAAATTATTTTTCATCTATAAAAGACTAATTCTACATATGACATTAATTAGTTAAGGGAATGAGACACGTTCACGGAAATAGGGAAATTTTTCTATGAAGCACTGTCTTCTCGTTGATGACGGTATTAGTGAGACGCGCAACTTGCTGTTAGATTCC
Organism: Terebella lapidaria; assembly: GCA_949152475.1. Lineage (NCBI taxonomy): Eukaryota > Metazoa > Annelida > Polychaeta > Terebellida > Terebellidae > Terebella > Terebella lapidaria. Next base: position 25,238,830 of record OX424556.1, read on the forward strand.
TATTAGTGAGCATGCTGGTAATTATTCCCGTGCACATCAGTTCGCGAATTCACTTCGTCTATATACTCATATTGATGCTTCCTGGTGATAAAATTAATATATTCACGCTCTTCTGGCATTAACAAGTTGCTACATGTATCTGTTAGTATATCACGAATAGCAACAAATACTGCTCACAAACATATTTACACATTATTTCACATAATCACAGAATGTGAAATAAAACATGTCAAATGAATAATTGACCAGAGTTCGACCGCCTGCTCGTGGTATCCGTTCACATAAGCCCAATGTCCAAAACTTCGCCCATAGATGAATCTTTGAACAGGAATTTATCTAGTCGATTTTTACATTGGAGACCCTAAAACAAACAAGACAAACAAGACAAGAGAATGACTATACAACAATATTGCTCTTCAGGTCATGTTACCACCATGGCTCCTATTTGAGAACCATGTTCCAACGTTACCCTTCGAGCCGTATTTGACTCCAAACTCCAGCGTCCCACCGAAAGGAACACTGGTATACTGTGATCTAATCTCTGTCGCACTGATCCCTCCTAACGTTCTATGTGTAAATAACAATAATTATTGTTTGAGGACTGATTTGATTGATAATTATCTGTTCTGGTACCAAACATTACAATGATTATGTATATTATTTTCTGATTCTATGTTGTTGCAAATCTCATGGTAAAATTGGAAACGAAATAGGCAGTTGTTACCATCACGCAAGTGTTGCATGACTGATGTGTATTTATCAGCCATTTGAACGACTCCACTGGGAGATTGTGATAATGGATGAAGTCCTGGGATGTTCGCACATGTATAATTTCCATTGTCCCGTCTGGGATATCATGAGAGCTCTGAGAGTGCAACTACTTCTTTTGTATTCCTTCTGACCTTTGTCTTGTTTGACTGCACTATCCTGTGTTATAATCCCCAGTGTGGTTCAGCCAGGACTTCTTATTTTCATAACACCTTATTTCATTGGGACATATCATCGAGATGACATACGTGATATTCAGTGCACTAACAACAATGAATGCACTAACAAATCATTGGATTATGACTCAATTTCCTGTTTTTGTTTACTATCACATACAGTTCTCTATTTTACACTATTGTATCAATGTTTTAAAATGTGCTATTTTAACAATGTTAATGTCCATCTGATGGGAAATACATGGACATGCAAATGTGTGCAGTGATAACATGATTGTCGTTATGAAGATTCAGACCTCTTTCATTTTACAAAGCATACTGTCCCACGCTACGGAGGTTATACAATACACGACATTCACTGATGTCCTCTCAACATGTGGCTCCGTGGAGAATCTCACGGAAATCCATAAGTGTGTCACACACGATGCTTGTCTCAAGATAGATCTGATTAGAGAATCATGCTTGCAACAACATCGCTTGTTTGTCCTTCTCATTGAATCCGGTGAACGCATCATGTGCAGTGAACAGGAAGAAATGCCACACACAAAAGAAGTAACAATCACGTAAACATTACGAGCCCAGTTGCATTGCAGATGTATTGCACTTAAACGGAAATCAATGTTAGAAAATGGTATCATGCCACGGCACAAAGAGAACTTTTCTCTTTGAGTTTGTTTGGAAAACAAATCCATGAATTTGCTGTTGAAAACTTGCCATCGGAGCCCACAGTCAGACAATTAACAATTTGTGAGTCTTACATCAAACAATGCGTGTAGGTTAAACATGATGCGATATCAATCAATGATACGAATCAATTACAAATATTTCATTAAATATTGTCGTTAGTACTACTGCAAAAAGACAACGAAGTTTCCTTCTTCTCGGTACATATATACTTGTACAATAACAGTGCTGTATCCAAGATTCAAGTGCCACCTACTGCGACCACGCTACCTCAAATATATCCTATGACAATTCCATCAGAAGCTACAACCCGACATAGTTTAATGTAATTTGGCGGAAATGTGCCTAGTGACATAATTGATTGATGATATCAGTTTGCCCATTTGCCAGCACCTGTTTAAAAACGTAGGAAACGACATCATCAGCGCTGATGTTGCTATCTCTAATTTAGACAGAATTAACCCAGCTGATGCAATGTATCCATATAGATATCCGCGTTTAAAGAACCATAACTATTACACCTGCCCCCGGGAAGACAACAACATAGTCCAGCGGTAGAAGGCACATTTTCAAACGCATCGCAAATGTGATATATGTGATACTACTCATTTCAATAGTGATACACTGAAGAATGAAATGTGAGAGAATCATATTCAATATTGTTTTTCATTGCTCAACAGTTAAATCATTGTTCATTACGTTAGAACGTTCACACCCACTGCGGGTCATGCAGGAGACACACAAGGGACATGAAGTAGCGTGGGTATAACAGATTCCTCAGTTAGCTCGAGGAATTTGATTCTATATTTTTGTTACTGGGTTTGCGTCCTCGTCATCAATTCTGGCCGTATATCCTATTTAACTATTCGGTGTTTGTGGACAGAAACGGGAATTTTCTATCGGCAAATCAGCGAGGCGTACTGACATCTATGCAAACTGTTATGGAAATATTCAGTGCAAAAAGGTCGTCTCAGAAGGGTTGTCTGGCCACAATTAGCAGTGTATTTATCCCATCAGACTGATGGAATAATTGCGTGTGGAATAGGACTCGAACTTTTGTTGATACAGGAATTAAATAACAAAAAAACAGCATTTGTCAATGGTGACATCGGCAGGATTGTCCATGTAGATGATATTTCGACAATGCTATCGACCATGGTGCCAACAATTGTACACTTCGTAGTGTGTATTTCCATGTGTAGTCTAAACTGAAAATCGTAAATTGGAATTGATGTATGATATTGCTAATATATACAAGTAGTACACAGTTATATACCAAATGTGGAAGTCATACATTGGTAAAAAAATTAAAACTTCAAAACCTAGCATAAGTAAAGTATATAATAAACACTGGTTTCCCACTTAGTGACAAGCCAATGTCATTAGTGTTTTGGGTCATGGTTGGTCCATTCGAACCGCCAAATTTGTTTGCCGCCAAATAAGCCGAAGTGCCAACCAATCAGAAGCTGGGCGCTGTAACGGTCGTAAACAAATTGACTAACCCTAGGAAAACACGTATTTATCAGAGTTTGGCATTAAATTGACAACAGTGTACATTGTCATATGTGCATTTATTATTGCATATTGGACATTTTTTGCCCCAATCTCGCCATAACCATTACATGTGCACGTGCAGGGTGGATCACCACGTTGCGGGCAGATCGGATTTGGGGACCAATTATTGTTTCGTAGTAGGCTACTAGTATTTGTTTCCAACTTCAGAGTGATCTTCACTGGCATTCAAAAAATGCCCAATATATGTTTTGAATAACTGTTCTGTATGTCTAGTTGATGTTTTGTATGAAAAACTACTTGTAGAAGTCATACGAAAAACATAAAAAAAACTATCAACAGCGTTATTCCATATACTAGTATACGAACTCGTGAGTAAGAAAGGCAAGAAATCCCCTCCCCCATAATATGTTTATTCACCACATACAATGGGAAGTATTTTTCGGTAAACGTACCTTTTGACACCAAAAATTGTATTCTCGTCATGTTTCAAAGTAATTTTCCTAAAGGAGGAGGTATCAAAAATATAATTTTTCTTTCGGACAGGTTATAATTTTTCCGTGACCATTATGGAATGATGGAATATATTTTTTGTTGTCCTTATGTAAGTCTGACCAACGTTAGAATCATAGGATCCGCTCGGCTATGGCCTTTCACGTTTCCTTTCAACGATGGACTAGAACAAATGATTCTTCAGCTATATAGTAGGATGAATGGTTGTTGTTTGAAAAAAAGCAAACACATTCATTTAGTACGTGGTCCAACATTATTATTTTTCTTACATTTGTATCTGTTCAATTGCGTGCCCAAAATAATGAACTGGTCCTTTCGGTATGTTTACATCGGCCATGTGACAGGCTCGCACTAAGCATAGGCCTGCACGTGCAACTGAATACAACAAGATAAGCTGTATGCGACTTGTAGTTGTATTTGTGTGATTAGTGTATGCCAAATGAAATATAAACCACATTCCGTTGTTTGTAGGGGAGTTCCTCAAAAAGGGCTTTTGTTGTGTAGGTTCAATCACGCACCACACACTTCTTGAACTCATGCACCTAACTCCCGCCATTTCTGATGTATCTGTGGTTTTATTCAATATTCGCCGTCGAATGCCCGTATGTGAGCCCAGTCGCCCGTTGGTTCATTCAAATTACGGAAAGTTACGAGTATTTATGACTTGGCGAGAAACTCTGTGAATCGCCCATTATGTATGTGTTGTACATATGTTCATTACAAAGTGTCGTTGACATTCAAAAGCATATTCAACAGATTATGCAAGTGTTACACACTTGAAAAGGCATCTCGGAATTTTGATAATTGATAATAATAATTTGTATGCAAAAGTATATTTCTCAATTATAGTTTGGGGTATTCAGTTTATTTAATCAGATGTATATATTTTCAGGTTATTAAAATGCAAGTTATGGATGTTATATGATAAAAAAAACACTTTGAAGACAAATGATTGGGCGAGACATCCGATAGGTGACATTCTGTAGTCATGATCATCAATTCTATATACTCTATGATGACGATAAATTTATTGCAAATCCGACATCAAGCGCACATCGAAAAGATTGGAACGAGCTTTATGTTGTCTCTCCTTTCAAGTTCGTCAATTGCTTCAGAATAGTTTTATCTTTCAAACGATATCATCCGTCAATACGTTTGCTTTCGCAACAGTATGTTACACTGCAAGGAAAAAGTTGTCATCAGCATTGATATTTGTACAGGAGACTTTCGTAGAATATCTGATCCGCATTTGGATAAACGAAGTTTCTGATGATAGACTGGACAACATCAAAAACGTCTCAGCTAACATATCGACCTACTTCGGAAACTCGATGAGCCTTGCAACGTAAGTTGAAAACAAATGCCAACTACACAACTCACCCTATGTATTTTCTATGCGAAGCTGATAAAATAAATATAAAAGTACTTAGTGGATTATATACCCGAGTAGCAGACAAACAAACTATTATCGAAGAACAAAACTAACCTGTAGTTTGTGTTTAAAGCCTATCATGGATTTCAATATAATGTGTCTGTCTGAGGAATAGAATACGACACTAAATCTCACAGTGAATTTCAAACACCCTCATCTCTCTTCAAGACAGAGAAAGAAGTTATGTGCCACACGTTTACAGCAACTCCAATTCGTTTTTAGTTACTATTCCCACATGATACACACATGCCCACTAGATATACGACAGGACACAGAAATGAATAAATATGAAAAAAAAAAAACTTTGTGAACACTTCCACAAACAAACCAGGATTGACAACGTGTTCCAAAGGATAGAATTTTCCCGATATGTCAAATCGAGTAGCATCTAACGAGAGGACTAGATCTATATCAAATATGACACCTGCAGCGATGTCTTACGTGACTCTCAATGTAAATTACTTCTACAATATGATCAGTGAACAATGTGTCTACATTATGGCTTGTCAAGTACTAGCAATGTACTGTTGTTCGCTTACATTTTTGGTGACATCGTCGGGATTGGACAATGGATAAATGCATAGAACATTCGAGTTTTCTAAAACCGAACGAGAAAGGGGAGGGAGAGGGGGGTGGAAATATGCAGTCTGTTCCAATTCAATATGTCCGGTAATTCCGTGTGAAGTAATGTTTTGTTGCCTAAATTCGGAAACAGTTTGGTCGTGCAAGCAGTCAATCGTCATGACGTCCACTAAACTTCTGACAGGGTATCGAATATAAAACAACTGGATGATACAGCAACAATTCGAACTAGCAAATTAGTTATGTGTGCTTTAGCCATAGAAATGATGGTGCATTTGCATATGGAAATTGTTTGATTGATAGCTTTTGTCAGCAATATTAAGAACAGTGTCGTTGGGATGATCTTGTGCCAAGTCTTGTTGAAATTGTTGTCAGAATTTCTCGGGTTGAATGAGGACTGGTGTTAGCTATCAGAAATCACATATACGATAGGCAACTTTGGTCGTGTAACATGTGTCATTTCGAATCGAAACAATCTGTGTGGAAAATGGCATTGTGCAAATTACTGTCCTAACAATTATTTACTTAAAGTGTTATTGACGAAAAGTTATGGATTTTGCCATATCTTTCTGAAAACATAATAGTTATATATCTGAACTTGTATGCCCAAACAGATGCCTCTTTCTAATTGATTTCGTTGCGAATCATTGGCGCACAAAACAAAAGGAAAGCGGTTGCTAGTACTGCCATATGCTTGATTTATCCATCTGATCAAGCATAGTTTATATTTAATCGATATGGAGAAAAATGTTTTTCTGCCAATATCACTTTAATAGAACTTTGTTATGTGAAAAAATACAACAGAAAAATATCAATAAATTGTTTTCTACAGTCTCTCGTCCCACAAATAGGCATCACAACATCGAATTACCACAAACATAGCGCGACATCTGAAACGGACGATTGGTTGACAAAACGATGGGTGTTATCCAAACAAGTAGGGACAAGGGTGTTCGCTGAGAATCTATAAAACAATAATCCGGATTTTGTTGTCGTATTGAATTCAGAAGACTCAGCACAGTTTTGTACGTATTACCCTTCTTGACTATGTAACATCAATACCGCTCCTCCCTTCTCTATTTCCATCTTGTGTCCCTAAATCAGGATGGCTGTTGCAAAGCGATATTACTCGTTATGTACCGAAGTGGGACAAAAGTTTCTACTAAACGATCGCTATCTCAAAAATAAAATCGTATTAACGTATTATACAAGTGAGAATAATGCGAATTTGGTATCATTCATTATATTGTTCTCTTTTTCCATTGTTCAATTATTCCCATTATTGATAACATGCTATCAAGGTGTACTCTTTTTCCATCGAAATTATTCCCATTATTGATAACATGCTATCAAGGTGTACTAAAGTTCTGATCTGAAGACAACTCCATTGTATTTGTTTTTCCTCCCGTCCTTTACTCTTGTTCTTAGAGATATCACCAATATTTTCACGAATATTTCACCCCTTCCAAGACGGAGGCGAATGTGTTCAATATTCAGCGGGGTGAGGCAGTGCGCCACCGTTTACTTTGTCTAGGAATAGTCTGGAGCTTTGACCGGAATACTAAACACGCCGGATCATTACCTAAGAGTGAGACAGGTTTGTCCACGTATGCCGAGAGTGTGAAATTGCTCCGTAGCACTAATACTTCCAAGAGGAAGCACACATGACTGACTTAATTCTCAATAGAAGGGGGAATTTCGGTAACTATAGTGCTACTAGAAATCCTACGTAGTAGTGTCCCCCAACATCATCATTACCATCTTCATATCCTGGTCCTGGCTTTAAATTGAATTAAATTCACATGTGATATATTCTACAAGACCAAAAGTTTCTGATGGTACACCTCTGGACCTGTCATGCCCCGTCATTGATGTATTTACCCAAAACAGGAAAGATACAAGAGATGTATATCGAGGTACGAATAAATTCCTTCAGTCTGTACTCAATAACCCTCCAGTCAGAGGCGGTTGAATCCAGCACACTATACAATACCCATTACGGTATGATATGTGTATTCAACCACCGGGTGTAATTCTCGGGTCTAATCCAGACAATTGCAGGTATGTATATCGTGCCACTTAAAATGCTGCCATATATTGTTTGTTTTTTAGAGGATGTGATTCTTGATACCCAGAAAATAATGTCAGAATTCTCTATTGATACTATTCCCATTGATTTATATACTACTGGACACAGACTATATATTCCGTAGTTCTTTGAGAATTTTGTGCACATCAATTCATACTATGATTATGTTCAGCAGTTCATTACAATCTCGTTAAGTTGTTAATCCACCATGGGAACATAAAAAGTATTTGTGAATCAATTGTGAATCTGTTGAAGTCTTCCTTCAGAAATTTACTGGCCAATCATACCATAAATTACTGGCTAATCATATTACGTTCAAACATGCATTAAATAGAACACATTAGGCCAAAACAAAAAGTATTATGGTTCTGGTTATGCGCACGCGTCACTTTGAACCCCGTGCACCACTCGTTATTTTCAAAAGCGAAAAAAATCGCGCGCATCACTTTCTGAGAGCCGATTTTCGGGGGTTTTTTTGTCTTTGACATTGCAAAACTTGGTGTATGGCTGGCCAAACAGGGCAAATTCAACTGTGTCGCTTATCAACAGCCAATTTTAAGGGAAAGTGGTTGGTCAAATGGTCCATATTTGACCGGATCAGTCATCGGCCGCCAAATATAGCGAAAACCCAAACAACCAGAACCCAAACCCAAACAACCAGAACCATACTACTTTTTTTTGGCCTCACATGACGTTTTTTTTACCTTGCTGCAGTTTGCAATAAATGATTGTCAGTAGTCAGGGTGTTCCTAATCAGAGATAAATCAACAGTCTGAATTATTGACCATGCTGTCAGTGGGCAAATCTGTGAGAATGCTGTTACCAGGCCATGCAGTAACTGACATGGAAACATAATGGATAATTCGCAAACTTGTTGTGCTAAATGATGTCCTGAAAGGCTGTGATCCCTTTTTTGGTAAGCATTGGAAAGCTTCCAGACGAATGACAGAAATTCTGACGGCAATCCGTAATTCCGTATATACTAGTAGTCTAATACAAGCAACTTGTCAAGCATTTGTAATTTACATATTTCTTGCGTACTCTCTTCACCTAGTGTAGCATGACATCAAGCAATTAATAGATTAAAGATATATGTGTTCAAATATTGCTTTGTTATGGAAACGGGTGCTTCTAATGAGAAGGTAATATGGGCTCTCGTATTGTGGAGCTGGAATATGACGTGATGTGTGATTGCACAAAATGCACTTCAACAAGTTATCACAATGTCATGTTGCATATTATATCAAAAGTTTATTTTCGGTATGTAAAGAGTATATTCATAGACTTGGCATATTCGGACAACCCGAATATCATTGGTTAGCTGCCTGTTATAATGAGTTCCATTGTGAGATATGTCACTTCATTGTGTGCTTCGTGACAAATTCATTCATAGAAATGAAAGGAATTACAAACCAAATGCCATAAAACATAATCCGTTTTCATATCCACAATTTCCTTCCGTAGTGTGTCGATTAATAATAGTGGGAATGATCACAACGGGAGAAGAAGAATACTGTGACCAATCAGCTCAACCACTATCATCACCACATGTCATAATTACATTTAAGACTCGATATACTTGATGGCATGATGCGGTGCGCTGATTGGTTTCGTCCTTGTATTGGTCCAAAGCCTTGATTTTAGGCCCCCTACCAGTAAATGATTGACACAAGACTGTAAGTACTCTCGATATTGGTTTAACGTGTCAGGAGTTCGCCTGTCACCATAATTGAAATGAATATGGTGGACGTGCCTAATGTGAAGTATTATTTGGTCATCACTTTGGTCGTAGTTCGTTTTCCTTTTCGAATACACTTGGTTAGTTGGGTTCCCCGTTGTATTCAAGTTAATGGTCCGTAAATTACGCTCTGGTCTCACAATTCCTAGTACAACAACAGGAGGCATCAGAGACTTTTTATATAATCAGAGATGCATAAAATGTCATATTTGTTCTGGGACGAAAAAAAAGTGACGTGTTATAATCGTGTTCGAAGTATTCGAGCATTGCATGACACTGCCTCCAGTTCTGACAGCAATGCCCACGTACTCAGGATCGAGTCCTTTAACAAATGCCGGGAAAACATTATGTACATTTTTTTCCCAGGCACTGTTATCCTACAGTCAATGGCTCGTCGTCAACGACTTAAACTGCATCACCATTTCTTTTTTTCCAGATCCCTGTATATTTATCTTTCCATTTTCGTTTGTCTCAACAAAAAAGTAATACTCGTATTTTGATCCATGGTCACTGGATATCTTTATACCTGTAGTGGTCTTCTGACTCCTCCCATCACATCAGAACACGTTTTCTATTGATACAAAATCACGTAATGCTATAGCCACACGCATAAACACGTGTATACAAATGCACTGCTGAAGTTTTGATACCACCAGCATCATCCGATTATTTTGGTCGTGTTCCCACAATGCAGTATCGCGTACTCCAAATGGGAACGGAATAATCGAGCGAGCGAAGTCGTGACATTGAGAGGTTTAACCGACACATATAGAGCCTCTGAACATATCAATTTTTTTGGTCACACCTATACATACGTAGAGTATACATGTATGCTCTTAGTTGAACTGTGGGAGGTTGTGGTTGATCAAGGTGGGTACAATGGTTTTGTTGATCAACTTTTCCGGATACCTGAGTTTGCCATACCTATTGACACTATCACACTGAGTGTCATTCACGTACAGTGTAACAGGGAGACTGCACATCGGCTATAGCATACTATGGAAATTACTGTAGTTGGGTGTACTTCGATGGCGACGTGGAGCTAAATGTTCAAAGGTAGAAATAGTCAAATGTAATGAAATTGTGAGGAGATTATTAGTGCAGCTATCTACTTGTTTGTTTCATGGGACTTTGCTATGCACGTGTAAACCTTCCCACATACACATAGATAACCATTATATTTCAATAATTGTTGGCTACAGCCACTTCACTGACCCCAGATGTGAATCACGCTTTCCTCAACACCCGCACAATGCACTGACTGTGGACGATGTGCAGGGAATAACAGTCATCAGAAGAAAATATACACTGTTATCACTCATTCGGACAATTATGCCACGGAACATGAAATCATAGGAAACTACGATCCAGACCAAGACACGATAATTGAAAACAAACTGCTCAAAACATTTTTGAATCAGTTGCTGGCGGTCGAATTAGGATTTTCTCTCATTAATTGTTAAATATTGAGAAGATAAACACGGGACAGAATTTAGTGGTATACTTTGTCTTGTAATGGGTGATTAGTGAACCACTTCCGAACGAATGGCAGTACGATATCCATACGTTGCACTCTTAATATAGACACAAAACTGAAATAGAAGCTGGCTCTTGGAATGAGCGGTATTGCAACAGGTTATGTTCTCGTTGAAAATTCGTGCCCACAATAACACATCTTTGAAACATAATACAAAATCCAGTCACCATACGTCACTGCTAATGTCATATTATTCCCCAATCACGCCTCCTTGTCTGATAGATGACAAGGCAATCAAGGTGCTTTTGTGGCCTTGCGTCCATTCCATTTTCTCTGCTCCCTCTCCAACATAAATGTTTCTCAGATAATAAGTTTAGTGGCAACTTAGGATAATATAGGCATTACATATCATTCAATATAATCACTTAATATAAACTGAAAACGTGAAATGTGGAGGACTACCTTGCAATCTCCATCACTGCCTTCCTGTTGGAAAATCACCGAGTTTTAGGTATTTGATATATTTCCATTACCGTCCCTACGCAGGGGACAAGTTGCTAATCAAATATTCATGTATCATTCTATTTCGTTTATGGGAATTATATGTCACATTTCAAACAATATTTACTCTACTGGAATCCGGTATATGTTTGCGATTGATCTGGGGAACATATAGTGGCTGGTTCAAATATCAGCACAGTAGGGCAAGCCGTTTGTTGATTACTCGCACTAATCTAAAATAATGAACTATTTTGCCCCTGATGACGCCAGTGTGTCTTTGGATAAACTATTTGGTCGGGCTTTGTTTTTATTGCAAAATGTAGTATTTTACGTTAGTTATAAGCATCATCGAAATATGGATGTATTGGTGGTAATAGAGTGATACTTACATTCAATAGTGTAAATTCAGCGAGTTATATACTGACTGGTATATAATGCCATGACATGGTTTCACAATCCATACTACACGTACATCTTCGTTCATGTCGACAATGAGTGAAGACAAGAACATGTGACACCACACTACCATCCGAGAAGGTACATGTATATATAGCAGTATTGGATGCCACAAAGATCTACAAATGTATATACATCTATGATGGAACGGACATATGAATAGTGCCTCATATTTTGTCACATGAATTGAAATGAATTCGTCTAAGCAACGAATCTCGGTGCCTTTCATGTACCAATTGCATGTTGTTTGTTTCGGATTACTAATTTATTTGAGTAGGTTGATTGGCAGTCGTATACTATTCTGACCTGGTGTTCAATAGATACAACTACATTTCACACACTGTCCCGAAGACGCTAGTTTGTCTTTTGATCAAAATACTTGGTCAGAGCTTGTTTCTATGTTTCATTCTAGGATGTTTTATGTCACCATCAAAATTGGTGATAACAGTTTGATACGACTGTTACAGTACATGTAATATGACAATGCGATAGTATGGAAACCACGGCAATAGACAAATTGCTAAACATAAAACCATGATTCCAGGACACCTGGAATGTGCGTGCGAGTTTCCAAACACAAACCCCACATGTTGTACATTTGGGCGATTGCCTGTATTTGCGCTTCATCTAATTCCTCACGAATCGATGAGCATTTTCCACGAGAATGGTATCCATGAGCAGTTACCCCGTCCCGTCCATTCGCCAATACATCGATTGTTTCGTATTATATTTTGATAATTGCATGCAAGCATTGATTTGAATGTGATATTGCAAGATAATACCCGTTGTAGAAAGGCGACATGTTTCAGAACCTCAGGGGAAATCAGCCTAATGGCACCCTTCTCTACTCATCGAGAACTGTGGTAGAACTAAAAAGCACATCTCCCTTTCAGAATCAAATTAAATGAACACGTTGTTTTGTATTAGTACGCACGTGCACCTATTCATAAGCTCCCTCAGTCTTTTTATATGCACATAATTATGATTTATTTAGGTATAATTTGAAACCTTATATAATATAATAGTATAATAGTTATAATAGTAGCATATTGTACCAAAAAGTCACGGAAATTCAAAGTTGAAATGAATTTTAAAATTAGCCAAATTTAGCGTTCTTGTTTGTCACACAAACTTGAAAGTACATCTTGAGATAGTCGGCAGTATATAGGAAATATACACAGTTCGACAACAGATGCTCAGAAAATTGTCGTTAATCGTGCATGAAAACAGTGGATAGAGAATGATCGGACTGCCTACATTGCCAGTTGCCACAGTATCTAGACACATACCAATGACGTCATCAGACTGTGTATAGAACTCGCCCACATGGCGGGCCGCTTCGAGGAAAAAATGATGCGAAATTGACTAGCCAAAATTTGAATCTTGATTTGGAAACTCAATGTAGGCACGTAAAACACATTTTCAGACCCAAATTTGTACGATTTCTCATTGAATAGACACAATGAAGCTATCACAGAATGAATAAATTTTGTCAATTCTAAAAGTGATTATAGCTTTAGTGTGAAAGAAAACATGAAAATATGAATAACTGACTAATAATAATATGGGAAAGGCATAATCGTGCCTCGGAACACCAAATCTTTTCTGAGGTAAATGATTACACTACACTAAATCCTTGGCATATATTCAATCCGGTTGATTGCAGTATTCCAGCAAAATAAAAGCAGTTTGACCCCAACTAAGATAATATAACATATGTAAACGGAATTACACTGGATTGTCTCTCGAACATAGTAGATTAGTTAAATGTTCATTGCTTCCATGGAGAATTGATGGTGATCCAAATCACTTTGGTTCAATGGATAGCAACCGGACTCGGGGGGGGTTTGCCTGCATATAATCATACTCTTAGGGTTGATCTGATTAAGGAAATGTTCGTTTTGTAGCCAACATTATTATTTCTGATAGTGATATTTGTTGTCTATATTGTTGCAATCCAATGTAATATTTGATGGGAATAGACAGTTGTTACCATCAAGAAAGTGTTGCATGACTGGTGTGTATTATCAGCCATTTGGACAAATCCGCTGGGAAATTGTGATAATGGATGAATTCCTTGGAAGTTCGAACACAACGAGTATCCAATGTCCCATCAGGCGTATCACGAGCGCTCTGAGAATGCAGCCACCATTTATACTATTGCACAGCCCTATCCTCTGTTACCATGGTTACAACCCCAAGCGTGGTTCAATCTAGACTTCTTCCTTCATAATTTCTACTTCATTTTCGTGGGATATCTTCTCGATAAGATACATATTTATCGCACCAACAACAGGGGATGAACTTTTTTTGTTAGATTACAATTTATCATCATCTTCTCTGATTTATTCACCATTTCACATAATTTTATTTTACACCCAAACCAATAAAAATCGAATAAACCCATTCTATAGAAGCTGCACAATACATCACAAACACGGATGTTTATTATATGGTTGTGCAATGCATTCGATGTCAATTCGTAAATATTCAAACACGATAGTCAATTCAGACACATGTAGGAGAATAGTGTTTACTGCAACATTGGCAGTTCGTTGTTCTAATTGATTCGAGTGGATGGATTATATTCGAGCAATAAACAGTACATTACTCCAAAGACAGGAATAGTAACAAAGGAGTAAATATCACTAAAATAGATCAATATTCCAGTAGTTTTGCATTGAAAAAGGAATCAATATAATGAAAGGACATCATGCCACTGAACAAGGAGCCTCTGAGTTGTTTTCTTGAGAAAAACATCCAAGACATCCCCACAGAGATCTCGTCTCGCTGTTTTGTGGAATGAATGACGATATTAATCAAAACCTTGGTGAGTACACCAAAATTTGCGTATCTTCCTACAAGCAATGAATTTATATACATATTGTGATATGAATCAATCGATATAATGGATATTACTCCCTTAGATATCATCGTACAGGGGCCTCCTCAGAGACCTACCCTTTTGCCACAAAATGATGGTCTTCTCTGCTGGGATGTCTTACTAGAGAGGGGTCATCGCCACGTCTTAACGGGGACGTCTTTATTGAGGGAGGTCCAGTCTGAGGGGGACCACTATGCACATGTTTATCACCGCACCATTCCCGGCAAAATTTCAAAATACAATATCATTTTTACATAATACACCTGCCTAGAAAAATCTAGCTGAGTGTGTATATACTTTAACATCGTTGCATTGAACATCCCCGTTTGGTTTAATCACGTTATATTCTGCGACCAATCCGCTGGCAGTTACAAACCAATCTGATGCGTATTATGGATAAAATGTACCTGAAATGATCGCATGATATCAGTTTGGCAATTTGCAGACACCTAATTATTTCCACATCGTAATCTCTGCAATCGATTTGGCAGGGGCCACCTTATCCAATATAAAAAATGCCACCAAAATATCCTCGTTTTCAAAAATAAAACCATTAAACCTGCTCACAGAAAGACTACGACATAGACTGAAGGTAGACCACACTTTTTCTAGGACACTCCAAGTGTAATAATGCGCTAGAAGACAACCAGAACCTCAGGAGTAAATTGACACTAGTCTCATTTACCTGATCACAATTCTCGAATTCTGAAGGTAGTTTCACGGGAAAAAATATTCAAAACCGATGAAAACGTCATATATGACAGTCAAATTTCTACAAGATCCAGGACAAAATCACGCATGTCAACACAGATAACGCCTCCAACATGACGAAGGCATTCGGCCTACCTGGCTTCAGTGTTTTCACAGCAAACCTGATGCCGAGTTAGATTACCGATTCAGAGTCTGAAGCAGAGACTGACAGCAATGAAGATACTGATGTCTTTGAATCCCTGCCAGATCACGATAGTTGTTTTGCCCACACTCTCCACTTGGTCATCAAGGATGGCATGAAGGCGGCCACAGGCGTGCGCAAGGTGATCAATAAAGTGTCCACAATCGTCTCCCATGTCCGCAACTCCAGCCTCGCGACACATCAGCTGGAGGGGGAAATCCGACTCCAGTCCGCTAATGCCACCAGGTGGAATTCGGAGGTCAAGATGATTCGATCTGTGCTGCGTCCGCCCCAAGACAAACTTGACTCCTCGGACACGACCAAGCTGACTGCTCATGATCGTAGTGTACGCGTTGATCTGCTGGACATATTGACACCATTTGAGGAGGCCACTGATTTTGTCCAGAGAGAGAACACTGTCGCATCAAGTTACGTGATTCCCTGTATTCGTGGGTTGAGAGCCAGCTTGTCAACTGTGTCACTCAGGTACAACTCTAAGCTCATCCACGCCTTGAAGGAGTCATTGGATCGTCGTCTATCCACGTATGAATCAAAACCAGTGTTCCAGGTGGCTGCTGTACTTGATCCACGCTTCAAATTGCAGTGGTGCAAAAATGCCGTTGAATCGGAACGTGTGCGGGACACCATCATTGAAAAAGCTCCCAGTCAGAGAACTCCTCCCCAGAGAGAAATGCCAGAGGTCGACCAACCACCAGCAAAAAGGAGGAGACTGTTCAGTTTCATGGACAATGCATCATCTCAAACGCCACAAACTCCAGGACCAGACTCTGTTGAGGAAGAGATTCAGCGCTACCTAAATTCCCCCTGCACCCCTGAAGACAGTGATCCACTGTCGTTTTGGAAACTGAATGCTGTCATCCTACCGATTCTGACCCAGATTGCACTTCACCATCTGGTTGTACCAGCAAGCAGCGCTGCTGTGGAGAGACTTTTTAGTGTCGGGGGGGGGGGGGGGGATTTTTCAGGCCCTAACGTTGTCGGATGTATGACAAAACATTTCAGACCCTGATGTGTATCAAACTGAATGGTAGTTTGATATAAGAATAATTGTTGACGATTTGTTGTAATAGTTGTAGATCTATTTGATTTGTCGTAATGTAATCATATAGATTGTTTAACTGTTCCATCATAATGGAATAAAATGATACTATGAATCGTAATTGACCAATAAACATGTGTGTAGATAGTAACAGTTCCAGTGGTTTGTTTTTTGGCAGACACCAACATGTAATCATGATTGTAATCGCGATTACATTCTATAGTAATCGCAATTGATTACTCTGTCTCAGGTTGTAATCATAATCGTAATCGAAGACCAGTCAAATAATCGTAATTGATTACACTGATGCTGTAATCGCCCCATGTCTGATATGACTATGGGTGGATTCAGTCCTGCTATTTCAGGGCCACATCTTTTGTTTTCAAAATATATATGTTAGTTCGTATAAGCATTTACAATATCCATGTCTAAAAACCAAAAACAATATTGAGTATTTTGACATTCTCATCTGATGAGTGATCCCAGGAAATCCAACTCTTCATGTTACGGACTGTTCAATAGGAACAACAAAGCATGTGTCATTGTATCAATGTCTACTTCTGAATAATAATGTTTTATAATCTATGGTAGCAATCCATCATCAAATTTTAATTATATTAGTGGATTCATGAATATGAAACATTTTCATACCAGATAACCACTCGTACTGTAACTATAAGTTCTTATCAATAATGTGATACTTTGACCTGCAGATTACTTCAAGCAAAGCTCATCGTGTCGTATTCCATATAGTTTTGCATCGATCAATATTTCAATGATTCAGTATGGTGGAGAATCCTATGATTGTATTCCACCGTGGAAAATGAATATGGAATAACGTGTGTAATACAAGTAATAGTCTAGGGAATATAGGGTTCAACCTCAAACAAATTGCAATACTTTCGATTCATGTTTTTTTTCACTCTTCAATAGGAATACAACAACCAGTGAAGAATCTACTCGAATCAACAAAGTGGAAGAGTGTCTAATTAGCATAAATCCAAGATGGCCGCCATGGACTTGTCGGAAATACCGAAATCACCATATCTCGGCTTTTATTCATGCTATTGACACGATTTTGGTGTCTAAACAAATGGTTTTCAGGTCAAGGAATTCAACGGGTCCATTGAAATCATGCATAAATGTCATTTGTTCGAGCTATCGAACTTCTTCATGTGATTTGTATGACGATTTTATGAAACGCGATGTGTCGGACACACAAAAACGGATCACGTTCTTGTCTTCCAGAATCTCTAATGTGGCAATAACATATAGTTCCAATGTGACAATAAATGTTCAGAATCTTGAGCAATGATGCGACACATTAGTATGTCTTGATTGGGTTTGTGGAAGTGGAAGAATGTCTAATCAGCATAAATCCAAGATGGCCGCCACGGACTTGTCGGAAATACCGAAATCACCATATATGTCTCGGCTTCTATTCATGCTATTGACATGATTTTGGTGTCAAAGCAAATGGTTTTCAGGTCAATAAATTCAACTGGCACATTGAAATTTATAATAAATATCATTTGTTTGAGTTATCGAACTAATCCATGTGATTTATATGACGATTTTATGAAACGCGATATGTCAGCATACAAAAACGGATCACGTTCTTGCCTTCAAGGATCTCCATTTTGGGAATAAAATATAGTTCCAATATGATAGTAAAATCACAAAATCTTGAGCAATGATGCGACACATTAATATGTTCTGATTGGGTGATTGGTGTGGTGTTTATGCCTAAGTGTGTCAGAATATATGTTACCCCATTTTTTATACATATCAAACTTTTCTATTTCATCTTGCAAATACATGTACCATACTTCAGTGGGTAATGCATCTTTCACCTACCGTAATATCCTGAGTATATCAATAAATATTTCTCTTTTTGGAAACAAAATTGAAAGGTCTGGAGGTTTTGACATTCTGGAGGAACTCCGGACAGGAGGTTGTGTCTGCGGATGTGTCCTCATCCATGGCTCTGGTCTGGATAGCTTATTCGCTACTCTGGAATCTGTTGGAGTCATCATCTGATTCCTTAAAGCAACATCGTTTGCCACAGATGTGTCCTTCGCTTGCAGCGAGTGTCGACGATTCTGGATATAATTGGCACCCGTTTGACTCGTCACCTGATAAGAATGTGGTGCAACTCATGACCATGATGACGTGACTGTAGCCTTAGACTTCCATCAATCCTCAGACCGAATGCAGACTTTATCCCCAGCAGGTCATCCTTTGAGTGAGTTTGTAGTTCTGTCATAGAAGCGTTTCTGTTTGCAACTTTCCTCTCGGTGACAGTTTCTTGTGTCTCGAAGTCTGCTCCGTAACTGTCTGTTTATTAGGAGCTGAGACGGGACTTGCCACATTCCAATGGTGCAGTACGGTATGCCAAAAAAGGCAAGGTATGGGTCCACACTGTTCTCTTTGCACTATTTCCACAGTCTCTTAATAGTTAACGCTCTTTATTCACCTTGCAATTCGATTGTGCATGAGGCCAAAAAAAAGTATTATGGTTCTGGTTATTGGGGTCCCCGAAAAAGTGATGCGACGACGTGATTTTTGTTTTGCTAAAATTGGCGGCCGATGACTGATCCGGTCAAATTTGGCCCATTTGGCCAACCATTCAGTGCGTTGTTGGTGTGACGATATAAGCGTCGATGTTTGAGATGCCAAGTTGTGGTCCACGTAAATGCCCATGCCCATGAAGTGTTGCAGTGCGTTATTGCCAGTAGGCTTTTCCGTTGATATGACTGCTGATACCTTCTTTTTGTCAGGTGGTACCCCGTTTGAAGACAACTGGTATCCAAGAAATGCTTTCTCCTCACTTGTGATGGCATACTTGTCTCTATTGAGCTTGCGAACTTACTGCATTACTGCACGCAGTCTAGTGTCATGTTCTTCCTGTGTCCTCTCCCACACAAGGACTTCATTCATATACACTCTAACGCCTTCCAGACCTTCAAAATACCTTCTATCACTTTGTGGAAAGACTCATATGCCAAATGGCAATCTGTTTCAACAATAGCCTTCAAATGGTGTATTGAATGTACATAATCGAGCAATAGAAAAAGTACTTAGGCTCCAATCATTTCACTCAGAATTTCTTCTTTCTATGGGAGTTGAAATTATCTCAAGCAAATGCGCAACACATCGTTGGGCTTGTGAACAATGACCATTGAATTTACCCACTCAGTAAGTTGTGTAACTACATTTAACACACTGTCTGCCCCTTTGTTTCTATTGCAAAATGTTTTGTTTTACATTTGTTATTCGCATCATCAAAATCTGACAATTGGTGGTAATAGATTGATTCTTACTTCCATTCCGTTCAGGTTTTTTTCATCCCATAACGCAAAGCTACTGGTACTCTGCGTGCTGCATGTACCCATGAGCAGAGTTATCTATCAATACAATTATGTGTGTAAATGACAGAGCTGCATGCTGCCCTGCAATATGTTCAAATGCTTCAGAACAAGATGTTTAATTCGACTGTCATCATATACAACGTCAATACTCAACCTTTTCACAAGACCTAATCGTTCACAATCATTAATACCCATGATTGTTTGGCCTGACTGGATGACTACAATCATACATTGATAGGTATTGCCATGTTTAGTTACCTGCAGTCTATATTTTCTTTTTTAATCTCTGTGCCACTGTAGGCTGTATTTTTTTTATTTCTGCAATGTGACGTGGCTGCACAGCCAATTGTATGAAATCATCATTCAGTATCAAGTTACCTTCGGTCCCAGTGTCTAACCTGACAGGCAACAAACTCTCATTCACAATTAGGGGTGCGACCCATTTCAGTGTTACAACATTACAATTCACATCACCATGCTTATTCACTGTACACTCATTTGCATCATCGTAATGTACATCATCATTTCACATTCTCATTTCACACGATGTACATTCTCAGTACATTCTCAGTTCACACGAACGAAGTCTGGTCACTTTCATCATCTTGCTGATCTTGAACTCTTTGATCAAGTTGTACCTTCTCTCCATAGCGCACAGTCTCGACGTGGTTTAATCCCCCACAAGTCACATGTTTTTTTTTTCGTAAGTGGGGTATCTCCCAAAGTGATGTGTATCTCGAGACCAGTTGCGGGCTGCCGGTTGCTGTTGATCACTTGATCTGGCACTGGATCTTTCTTGTTGGACCACGATTTGCTGTGGCTGTCGTGGCCGCTGTACACTTGCAGGTTTCGGTACTTTGATTTGTTGCCTATGGTCCCTGGACCCAACATTGACACCGCCTTGTTCGTTGGGATGAAAGCCCACTGGCTGATTGTTGAAAGCTTTCATTTGACTTTGGGTAATTTCATTGACACGGCAAATTTTTACTCTTTTTCTTCAAAGTCAAGTCAGCTTCTCACAGTAACAGCTCTCTTACTTGGTTAGAGACACAATCTGGTCAGAAGAATCACATATTGCAGATCTTTACTTTCAAACGTAAATCAGTCACGAACGGATCACCATGTTTTTGTCCACGGCAGCGGAAAATATACCGCTCATACACCTTAAATTTTTTGGGCGAGCAATATTATTCAAACCTTTGAATCAATGTGTCATATTCCTCAATTTGTGCTTGAGTCAGATTGAGTCAAGTGTTGGAAATGTTGATGTCCCCATGGCCAAGGAACAAAGTAGAACGAGTATTAACTAATCAGTGGCAGCATGGGTGAAACATTTGACCTGTGGAATGTGTAAAACAGTCATAAAAAACAGTCAAAAAATAGAATAATATATGTGAAAACTCAACCAAATGTCACCCAGTATTAATTTGAGTGTGCTAATTGACTTCCTTGACTTTGGAAACATATGGTTTACACATCAAAATGTGCATAGAAGATATGGTGATTTGAGTCGATCAGACTTCCACTATGAAATACTTCAAACAAAAGTCATCCGGTATTAATTTGGGTGTGCTAATTGAATTCCTTGACCTTGGAAACATATGATTAGACATCAAAATCATGTTAATAGCAGGCATAGAAGATTATATATGGTGATTTGAGGAATTACGAAAAGTCGATGCTGGCCATCTTGGATTTAAGTCGATCAAACTATCTTCCACTATGATATACTTCAACCAAATGTCATCCAGTATTAATTTGGGTGTGCTAATTGAATTCTTTGACCTCGGAAACATATGGTTAGACATCCAAATCATGTTAATAGCATGTTTAGAAGATTATATATGGTGATTTGGGGATTTTGGAAAAGATCGATGGTGGCCATCTTGGATTTACGTCGATTAGACATTCTTCCACTATGATAACTCAACCAAATCCCATCCAGTATCAATTTAGTTGTGCCAATTGAATTCCTTGACCTTGAAAACATATGTGCAGACATCAAAAACATGTTGATAACATGCATAGAAGATTAGATACAGTGATTTGGTGATTTACGGAATGTCTCTGGCGGCCATCTTGGATTTACGTCGATTTGACCTTCTTCCACTCTGTTGAATTGAGTAGATTCTTGATATGTTGTTGATGACATATTTCGCCATCAAATATTATATGAATCATTACTATTGCAATTTGTTTGAGGTTGAGCCCTTTTTTGACCTAATTTCCCTAGACTATAAAGCGCAAATAACAGTTACCATTTATAACTCCAAGATTTTGTAGTAGTACCGGTGTTATTGATCCTGGCCATTTCAAATAATAATGTTCTGTCATTGGTATAAACGATAGTATTTTTCAAATCAGCCAGGCGTAGCATGTCCATCGATGATGTTCTGGAAATAGTCGGTGTAGGAAGCAAGCTGAACAAAACAGCTGTCTGGCAATGTGTGCCTAACTCATTGAACTGGTTGAATATTTGCCTGTGAAATCCAACTCGGATCGAGCGCTGATACAGGCATTAAATAACAAAGAAAATAGCGTTGGTCAATGATGATATCGCCTGTATAGATGCTATCATGCAATCTTATGGTGTGGTAGCTTGTAGGTCGTCGAAACAATAATGAATGAATTAATAATGAATGAATGAATGAAGTTTAACGGCACTTTGGGTTCGTTGATGAAGTGTCATGACAAACTGTTCATCTCCAATCAAGCGAAAGATCAAACGTACCAATATTATCACCAATACATGACGGCAATTCCATGCTTATAGGGAATATGTGAAGAAAATATTATTTGCAATACCAGAATATTATGATGCGTATGCATGAAGGATAAATTATAATACGTTCATCCAGAAGAATTTTGTAAATCGGATGATTCATCACAAGGATATTGCAGCATGCATTTAACGCTCAAACGCAGGAAAAATACCTGGTGAATTAGATATTACTTTTGAAATAATTTTTCTATCCTAAAACTGTGTACAAGAGTTCTAATTTGAGATGTAGGCTATTATTGCTCATGCATTCATTGCTGCAAGCTTCAAGTTTGCTGTATCGTTAATGGTTACTTTTCAGGAAAGGTCCATTGAGTGTTTCGGACGTTACGTAATGTCTGCAACATTTTTTGTTATAAAATTGTGCTTGCTATGCCAATAAAGATAAGAATGCGAAACTACCTTGAGATATCCATTAACAAATGAGCCTTATAATAGCACTGACACAGGATAAACATTTGTAGAGATCCTCTGATAATCAACAGGCATATTTTGCGCTACGGATGTTACATTTTTTTTGTCATTGTGGCACAATGTAAGCATCAATCTATTACCACCAAAAACAGCCAAATTTTAATGATTCCAATAACAAACGTAAAACACAACA
Source organism: Terebella lapidaria (assembly GCA_949152475.1). Lineage (NCBI taxonomy): Eukaryota > Metazoa > Annelida > Polychaeta > Terebellida > Terebellidae > Terebella > Terebella lapidaria. Next base: position 25,262,351 of record OX424556.1, read on the forward strand.
TTTTGCAACAGAAACAATATTGTTCATGTGTGCGACTGTGCGTAGCGTTTTCGATAGTCAATGACAAAGGCATAATCTGCTTCTTAAACGCAAATTAATACTAGTTTCGACGTTATTGCACAGAATTGCTGATGAACATGGTGATTTGGTCAGTGTGGTGTATAGGAGTAGAGCTACCAAAGTTTTTCCCAAACCACAAATGTATCTGAACCGTCGGCCGGTCATGCTAGATCTCCTGCTGAATGGGCACCGTGGCACGGTTGTCTGACATTTCGGAAAATACGCATTAAAAGCGTATACGCATTACTATCATGATGATATTAAATTCTCCGTTAAAAATATACAAATACGTACCATTATGAGGTACCATTATAACATTATAGGGCCCGGTCATTATGCCAAATTTTCTTAAAAACTAAAGCTTAGTGCAACATGTGCACATTGATTTTGACGATTACACTCCGTCCGAGTTGTCTTTTCATCCGATTTAACACACATTTGATGCCAGTTTTGTATATAAACAAACGAACTGTATCCATCACACGCAGATGTAAACAAAGCGTGAAAATGCATGATGGACTGAAATTCCACACACAAAACGGTATGTCACTAATCATTTTCTCATAACTACATCATATTTGCAGATACAAACTAGAAAATGTACTCAATGTGGAATTTTGAGGCCAATTTTGGGCATTTGTTTACATTCGAGTTTGATGGATACACTTCGTTTGTTTATTAACAAAACTGGCATAAAATGTTTGTTAAATCGGATGAAAAGACAACTCGGACGTAGTGTAATCGTCAAAATCAGTGTGCACATGCTGTATTATCTTGTATTAGATGTGTTGCACTAAGATTTAGTTTTGAAGAAGATATTGCATACATTCGGAGGCAGCTGCTTTAACCTGGAAATTGTTATTAATATTTTTTAGTGTTTGCACACAACATGAGTTTCCACATTATCAGTGTCAGAAGTGCGACAATTATTTAATAGTTTTCTCAAGTCTATTCATCTTCCGACACGAGGACCCTGACTTTCCAATCTAGTCCATGAGCCCATCCAAAAATTGCTACCATGGAAGGGCACCAAGCTTTGACCATTTTTTCAAGTTTATATAATCCTCAACATGACAAAACATCATGATGGACTTCTCGGAAGAGTAGCTTAAATTTTCTACAGAACTTTTAACATATCAGTATATTGAGATATCGCGAATGATAAAATGAGCGATTTGAATGCACATTCCAACAAGTGCGTTTTTTTTAAAGTCACAGAGAAACCAATATATATTGTTTCATGCAATATTATGGTGCTACTTGAATGTAAGCAATCGATTTGTTACCATGTAACGATTATCATGATTATGTTTGATCAATGTATTGATGTTTTCACAATTTTGTTTGCAAATTTTAAAACCACACAGGAGTCTAGACCTGGATTGACGGAGCTAAAGTTGTGACCACTGCGGGTATAAGAAAACAATTTCAACATTTCAATGTGTATGAAAAGTGGTATTTAATTGTATCCCCAAACGAAGTTCTGTGGATACTATGGATCTGCGTTTGTCATCCGCATCCGCGTCGGCCGAGATTTTCTTGTAAATACGCTACAGGCCACAATTCTCACCCGATCACCATATTTTTTTGCAGATGATATACATGTATTGGTAAGACAACGTATTGGTAAGACAACGACACCAATCGTTTTCGGTTGCCAAACTTATTGGTGGTTTGGGGACACATTTTGCGTTGAAATCAGCCTGTTTTAGAACAGTCTGTGCTTGTGAATGCTCTACAGATGGTAGTTTTCGACGAATCTCAATAATATTTGGGAGTCTTGTTTGGAAGGAATCGTTTTTCAGAATGATCATATCAATATTAATATGACAATGGCCTAACTTATTACAGATATGGGAAATACCAATTTTTGGCATTCATGATCATTCCAATTTCCTGTACTCTGAAAGATAAAGGCACTGGATTTCTTGATGTTTTTCGTGAACAATATTACTGAATAAGTTTAGTTTCATTAGTTTCACTAGCTAACTTTATTAATGAGCACATTAAAATAGTTATGACAAGAAACATTTATTTTGGAGCTCACCAAAGTAAAGGGTCGTCTCAGCAGAGATTTTATGGCTGTAGTAACATTGATTTTACTGCCAGAATAAGTTAACATTAATTTTGCTAGTAAAGTCTATTTCTGAGCACAATAGAAATAGTTAAGACGAGGAACATTTATTATTGGGCTCAACGGGGTAAACGTGTTGATCAGTAGAGATTTTATGGCTGTAGTAACATTTCTGTAGTAAATTAGTTAACAATAATTTTGCTGGTCAATTTTATTAATGAGCACAATAAAATAGTTTAGGCGAGGAATATTTTGGGGGGTCAACATTGTGAAAGTTTTGTTCAGTAAAGATTTTATGGCTGTAGTAATATTATATTATTAAATAACTTAACATGAATTTATTACTGCGAGCAGTAAGAATAGTTAAGGCGGGGTACATTTATTATTGGGCTCAATGAGGAAAATCTTCTGTCCAGTAGTGACTTCGTTTTGGCACTGAAATGGCCTTCTTGAGCCCAAAGTGCCGTTAAACTTTATTCCTTCTTCTTCTGTCCAGTAGTGATGTGGTGCTGTAGACCATTGATATTACTGAAAAAGTCAACACTAATTTGAGAATATAAAAGATAATGCAGGGAACATTTATCATTCGGCTCAGTGAGGAAAAGGCTTTGCCCAGGAATAGGCTTTGCTAGATAAGTTTATTATTGAGTACAATAAAAAATACTTTATTGCTGGCTTTACTACCAGCAATATTACTGAATAAATTAACATTAATTTTGCTATTTTGCTGAAGTCCATTGTTGAGCACAAGATATTTGATGCTATATAGATAAATTATTGTGGTCATGAGGAAAAGTTTATGTTCAGTAGTGATTTCATGGATGTAGCACCACATATTATGCTGAATAAGTTCAGGTTGATTTGACAAGTTACAATATGCTGTGAACCTGTTTCATTAATTTGACAACTTTGAACTCAGCTAGCACATATTGTGAATAAAAATAGAAGTTTTATTGGACATTCTGATCCAGCTTCAATTTTATCATTTTCAAATACAGTACTTTTGGTCAACTTTCAGTTGGAATGTCACATTCAAACCTCACATGGAACATATTTGGAGTAAAAAATAGCGCTTTTGCCATCTGGCTTTGATCTGGCTCCAATTTCATCATCTTGAAATGCAGTTTTGGTCAATATTCGTTTGGAATCTCAACTTTGAACCAAATTTGATATATTTTTTGGGGTGAAAATAAAACTTTATGATGATGATTTCAATTTTTCCATAGTCAATTTCCCTTTTCTAAGCAGCAACATTCCTATGTCACCGGCATATGGTGTGTTTGTTTCTCAACTTATACACTATTCCAGAGCTAGTTGCAAATATGAGGATTTTGTCTATCGAAGTGCCCAGCTAGTCTCTAAACTGCTGCGACAAGGATATGTTTTACCAAGACTTATAGCTGCGTTTAAGAAATTCTATGGACGTCATCATGATCTGGTGGATAAATACAGCAAATCCATGTCTGCCATGCAAGTAGATCTATTTTCATGTTAATTTTGGGGAATTCATGACGGGTTCCACTAGTGGGGCAGGAAATGCTCACTTTTGCCGGAACACCTGATTTCACCTCCTAATGGCCATTTTGGGGGGTTCATGAGTTTCCCTGTCATTTTTGTTTTCTCTCACTTCGTATGCCTGATATGACTTTCTGTCCCCGGACTATGAGATTGGATAACGGACCCTGTTTTGTTTGCTCGTAATACTTAATACTGGGTATTGATTCCACGTCTATTATGAAAAGTCTGTTTCGGCTTGAATTTGATCATCTCCCAATGCAGTTTTGGTCAACTTTTTGTTGTAATATCAACTTGGAACCAAATTTGGCACATATCTTGGGTGAAAATACAACAAATGGATAAAAGTGCGATCTGGCCCCAAATTTGTTATCTTGAAAAGCAGTTTGGCACATACTTCCAGTTAAAATGTAGCTTTTGGTAAAAAGTTCGATCTGGCTCCCATTTCGTCATCTTAAATTGCAGTTTTGAGCAACTTTTGCATTTACATTAATTTCAACTTCCCACCACCAGTCACAAATTCCTTTTCGGAATTCCAACCTGTCACCCAGGAAGCCATTTGCGACATAATTAGGAAGGTACCAAGCAAGTCATGTCCACTTGATCCAGTACCAACGTATATGTTAAAGGCTTGTTTGGATGAACTGCTCCCTATAATAACTAATATCGTTAACGATTCTATGAGCTTGGGAACGGTTCCTTCTCAGTTCAAGTATTCTCAAGTTAGACCTCTTATCAAGAGCCCAGGTCTTGATCGAGAAATGTCAAAAAACTATCGGCCGGTGTCTAACCTCAGCTATTTGTCTAAGCTTCTGGAGAGGGTTGTGGCCAACCAGTTGTCGGCGCACCTGGATGCTAATGGTCTGCTTGAGGAATATCAGAGTGCCTACACAAGGTTCCACTCAACGGAGACGGCACTAGTCCGTGTACAGTCAAATATCCTTGATGCTTTAGACTCTGGTCGATGCGCGGCACTAGTGATGCTCGACCTATCTGCTGCGTTCGATACGCTTGATCACGAAATACTCCTCGACAGACTGCATCACGAATTCGGCATTACGGGCATAGCATACCAGTGGTTCAGGTCCTACTTGTCCAACCGCCGTCAAACTGTGGTGATAGACGGTGAGGCGTCCCATGAGATAACGGTCCAGTACGGGGTTCCCCAGGGGTCTGTTCTTGGGCCCAAGATGTATACCATGTACACGCGACCCCTGGGAAGAATCATCAGGCGCCACAATCTCAGATACCAGATGTACGCTGACGATACACAATTGTATATCATGTTTCAGCGCGATGACCCAAATGCGCATCAAGATGCACTCCATCAGCTACAACGCTGTGTGCACGACATTGACACATGGATGCGTGAGAACTTTCTTAAACTCAATGCAGACAAGACGGAGTATATTCTGTTCAAACCCAAAGCCCATGAAGTTCGTGGTACCTCGTCTCTCACCATCGGGGGCACCAGTATCGAATCATCGGCTGCCGTACGGGATCTCGGGGTTATATTTGACCAATCAATGTCGATGAAGCAACACATTGACGCAGTAACCAGGTCATGTTTCATCCATCTTCGCCAAATAGGACGCATTCGCAAGTATCTTACACACCATGCCGCTAAAGCACTAATTCATGGACTCATAATGTCTCGATTAGATTATTGTAACGCACTGCTCTACGGCGTACCAGATGTGTCATTAAAGAAACTTCAGCGTGTTCAGAATATCGCTGCCAGAGTTATCACTAGGGCCCGCCGTAATGAACACATCACGCCACATCTTATCGAACTCCACTGGCTTCCTATCGCACGGCGCATTGAATACAAAGTTTTAATGCTGATATTCCGCGCCCTGAATGACCAGGCGCCATCATACGTCGGGGATCTGATCCAAATCCATCGTCCATCGCGCCACCTTCGATCCGCCGCCACTCTTACCTTGGATGTCCCGCGGTCCAAGTCTGCCAGGTACGGTGACAGACGCTTTAGTGTGGCATCTGCGCGGTTATGGAACTCACTGCCTGCCAACATCCGGGAAATCGCCAACAAGCACACGTTCAAGAAATCACTCAAAACTCATCTGTTTCGAGTTGCGTACTACACTTGAACATTCATTCATAGTCGTTCTTAATGTACTCACTAGTCATTATTCTTTTACCAGTCACTCGTTTTATAGTTTGTCTTTAAACTCTTATTTTACTGTTGTTAATATTCGTAGCGTTCAACCAATTATATTTGTGTTCCGTGCTCTAGTGCACTGTACCTCAGGTGGGTGAGCACGTTAATATACGGTATAATAAAAAATAAATAAATAACTTGAAACCCAGTTTGGTATTTTGAGGGAAGATATAACTTGTAGTGAAAGGTTCGATCTGGCTTCAATTTCATCATCTTGAAAAGCAGTTTCGGTCAACTTTCACTTGGAAATTGCATTTAAAACCAAGTTTGTCAAATATTTTGACTTGAAATATAGCTCGTGGTGAAAAGTTCGATCCGGCTCCAATTTTTTCATCTTGCGATGCAGTTTGGGTCAATTTTTACTTTGAATTCCCACTTGAAACCGAGTTTGTCAAGTATTTTGAGTTGAAATATATCTTTTGGTGAAAAGTTTGATCTGGCTACAATCATATCGAACATATTGAAGATGAAATGGAAATTCATACAAAGTGATTTCAGTGGTGATCCTAAATTTGTTCTTTAATGATTTTGAAAGGTCAAAGAAGCAATTTTGGTGGGAAAAACAAGTGTGGTTTTTCTATGATAACCTTCTTTAGCCATTGCTCTAATCCCCCCCCCCCCCCCGCCTCCTATTGGTAACACGAATATGGGACGACATGGATGATCGAGCTAAAGGGGATACACCGCACAGGAAAAGCGTCTAATGTTTTACATAGGGTGATAATTTGGATGGATGAAGCAACGAAATAAGTTTCTGAAAGCTATAACGAAAGAAAAAAATGCTGATCTGCATGTAAACATAAATACAATCAAGATAAAACAAATTTTGTGAAACGTGGCGCTATCTCATTTGCTGCGGTTTCTGATATGTACAAATTGACTCTAATTTGACAAAATAATATGATCCAAGACAAAGTCCAGTATATTTTTTACTTGTCATAATATCCAGGTAACCTGTATTGCTCATTATGATACATTAATAGGTACAAAAACAGTTTGATGTAGAGGATATATGTAGTGGGTTGAATCGCGTTCATCTGAAGCGGTTTATATCTGTTTACGACCCCACTCTATCATTTTAGGTTATACTGAAGCTAAGCTACTCTCCCGAAGTGTCCATCATGCTGTTTCCGGCTGTAGATACATATATCTAACAAAATCAAGTTCAACAGTCTGGTGCCGTTTTATGGTAGCAATTTCTAAAAATCGACCCTTCGGCTCATGGACTAATCGGAAAGTCCAAGTTTGCCGAGTTGCGGCCGAAGCAATGTCACGTGCTTTACAGACATCCCTGAAAATGTGTGTTCATGTCAGCACCACATCAAGTTCACTGATGTAGTCCAGTGTCCCCATTTCAAGCAGCATATGCAACAACCCGCCACAGCAGAGACTGGAAAATTTTCGCCTTCAAGAGCACTGACACTGCTGAAACATCTATAGTCCAGTAGATGCTGAAAAATCTACTCCAGTACTGGAGCGCATTGGCTCAATTCACGGTTCGAGATGTTAGTTTTTTGTTATTTTTATCAAAGGGGGTGGAGTTGGGGTGGTAGCCAGATTCAATGGCATATGTTGAATACATAGTTCTGTTTAGGTATGAACTACATAATGTCACAAACATATCGCATCTTGTGTGCATTCAGATGTCGAAGTGGACAAGTGCCACACTGCGTTTGTGACAGCCTTCCAGGGGAGCACCTGAAGATGTTGTTCCTCAGTCACATCATCGACCACACCAAGAATGGCCAAGAAGGAGGAAGCCGAAGCGTGTGTCCTCTGTGTGTGCCTTTTATAGGCCCATTACACTGTCAGGAACGAAGCCATTTGGTGTGCCGGAAGTCAACAAAACAAAATCTGCCTTTTCCAGGAATAAAAACAAAATCCTCTCCAACATGTTGAGTGCACTTATCTTGCTGATCATTTGTCAGAATCTGTATTTAGGGCATAAATAGCTTTAATCAAGTGTTTGATCATGTTTGTATCTAGTACGAATCTGTTTTCATGAAATATTATTCATAGATAAGCTCAGAGCGTAACGTCCGTAACAAAATATACAAACGTGTTACTCATAAAATAAACCAATCTCAACCTAATACATGCTATTTAAGCAAAGTGACACGAGTGATGGTTCATCTAATGTGCAAAATAGCTGTCAAGGTTCTGTTATTTTGCAGCAAACCAGCGTTGATCTTGCAAGAAATTGTGTTTGGGCTTTTTGAGATGTAACGTCCGTAACGCACTTCAGACAGCCGTAATATTTTTGCAAGATGACATATATACACGTCATCTTTCACACCGTAACATGTCTTGGCTCTATGAAATATGCTCATTATTTGCCCTTTGGTTGATATTCCCCAGCAGTGACCATAAAACTGCAAGAAACATTGTCAAAATGTAACGCATCACTATGCATTTCTTACCTTTGGTCTATAGATATATATACTTCAGAATATCCTCCGCCAATGTGTTTACTTTCACGAGGAAATACAGCGCAACAATACTTGTTCATACTACAACGAAGGGAGATATATCTTCAACATGCATGTATGTACAGATTTCCGGTTGTACAGGTTGTGCAACGCCAGATCTGCTCCTGATGAACCGTTGTGTCATCTATCCTCCTAGTTGAAATATCGAGCTACTTCAGAAACATTGTAAGCTGTCTTGAGTAAAGTGGAACCACATGTAAACATTATGTTCGACGAAAATCAATATATGAATTTCTCTGTTTACAAGACTTCTCGAGGAACAAAAAGAATATGTTAGTGTTTGTGAAAAACCACCATTGATTTCAATAACTTGGTTCTGTTTGGGGTAAAAGAATAGTACACTCAATAATGGATTGTTTATTATCGTCAATGAATCTTGAACATTCAGAAAAAATACAGTTTCACCTCGTGTCTTGAAAGAAAAGAAAAAAATTGCTACCTAGAATAGCTACCTACGAACTAAGTAGCTCGTAGCTACCCTTCATTCGTGACTCACAGAAGTCCACTAGACTATATCAGGCATGACAAAGATGACCAAACATGTAATAATGATTTATTATTGATAACTAAGACCCCATAAAAACTAGGAGTGAGAAGAACGTATAACAGAGGGTTGACCTCCTCCCAATACATGTATCTCAAATCGAGTAGCACTTACAAAATTGACAATGAGGGCATAGATTACGCTGCCAGACTCTATCAAGGATTTATGTCTACAATATGGCATCTACTGGTACATTATATGGCGTGTCAAAAGTTAACAATGTACTGTAATAAATAAGGGTGACTAAACAGTATAGTTTCCTCTGAACTTGGATGGGAATAGGTGCAGTGTATTTAGGTTTAATAATACCCGGTCATTCCGTGTAAAGTATTTTTGTTACCTAAATCCGGAAACAGTTTGATCGTGCAAGCAGCCAATCGTAACGGCGACCATTCGACTTCTGACAGGGTATCAAATATAAAACAACCAGTTTGGTTGACACAGCTAATTCAACGTCTGACAGTTGCTTTGTGTGCTTTAGCCACAAACTTTGTGACATATTTGCATGTGAAAATTGTTCCATCTAGCTTAGTTGTCTTCGAAAATAATAAGTCTCGTTTTTTCGTGGGTGTTTGTTCATTCAGGCACGAGGCGCAGCGCGTCGTGCGGCGTGATGTGCCAGTTATGGGTGCGGAGTGCTCGGCCCAAATGTCAAGATCTACATTAGTACATGTGACTCGAATTATTTATTTAAGTTGCGACGTTCCTTCTCTGAAAGTCAACAATTGATCTGTATTGAAAGCTAATAAATGAATATCGCAAGTGTGATTATCGATCGTTAGATGTTCAAACTCGGACACCGCGTCTCTTAAATTCTTAATACCCAAAAATATAGGCATGGAAAGTCACATGACGTTTTGCATGCATTGATTCTGGGCACAAGCAGTCAAATGCACTCTTTTCGTTTTAGGTAAGTATATGTAGTTCTGATTCTACATAATATTGTATGTATGTAATTTTTATTCATTTAAAGAGTTGAGTAGTAGTAGAGTAGATGTTTCTTTCATCACTTCAAATACAATGTAGAATAATTCATTTAGCTACATATAGTACACTTGATACAGTCCTTCTACATATTCATTCAAATAGTCTCAACTGGTGAACATTACGTTTGATTGCTTGATTTCAGGAGGGCGAGCTTAGCCTATCGGCTGTCTTACAGCAAGCCCTATGAATAAATATTATTAATTATAACAAAAATTCTCGATGCAAAATGAACAAAAATTTAATTAAAAATTTGGCCAGGGGCTAAATAGGTTACTGGACAAGATTGATTTTGAACATTGCAGGTGAAATATGGCCTTGAGATTCACCAATCAAGGACATCTTATTTAACTTCAATGGCACTATATATGTGTGAATGCATTTGACTTTATATATGTTCAGACAAACATATAAGCTCTATCAACAAGTATATTGTCTGTAGAGGTCAATTTATACAATTCATTATAGGCCACATTTTGAGATTTAGCCTTCAAGGTTGCCTATGGTCAAGTTCAAGGTCATCGAAAGATGTGGCAATATATGTTTCACTTCTTATAAGCTTTATAACACAATCTAAAGTGTTTAAGTCACAGCATCTAATTTACACATTCCACGTCAGACATTTAGCACTTAAGGTCATCCGAGGTCAAGCTCAATGTCAACATTAGTTGTGCCATATGACTTCCTATATGCTCGTAATGCAAATATAAGCCTTATTCACGAGCATTTTGTCTGTAGAGGCAAATTTGGGTATTTTTTCTACCCGAAAATTGCTGTTTTGACCATTCCAAGTCATCAAATCGCCATATATAACTAAACATTTGAAAAGCCAATATTTAAGTTCTATCTAAAAGCTGTACAGATGCTATTTAAAGAGATACTGTACACTCCCTTGGAGCTTTTGAGACATCCCCTGGACCTTTCGTGCTGGCTGGTGACGTAAGTGGGTGCCTTTGGGGACCAGGCTGACCCGGGATATTTTTGGCCGTATAAAAGGCGGGGGCGACCAGCCTACAGTGTGGTATAATCAATAGACCCTGGAAGCATACGAGCTATGCGTCCTAACTTCGTCGAGTCCCAAAATTCGCCACGTTTCACATTCCTATGAATTTCAGTTCCATATTTCATGTGACACTTTCCGTTACCCATATTATCGCCCGCATTCACATTCAACATTTTGAAGGGTTCGCACTGGAAAATCTTGAAAGTAAGGGTGGTAAAATTAATTTAGTTGATACATGACAACACAAGGGCACCCCTCACCATGTTGGGGGAAGCCATATGTACCTCATACAATGCCTTTTCAATGGCTCTCTGGAGACTTTTCCTAAGGCAAACATCTCCGACTAAAATTTGGTAACATGTAATCCTTTTTGACCATGCGCAATAGTGTGTCTGGATCAATCCTGAAAGTAAGGGTGGTAAAATTAATTCATTTGATACATGACAACACAAGGGCACCCTTCTCCATGTTGGGGGAAGCCATATGTACCTCATACAATGCCTTTTCAATGGCTTCCTGAGGCAAACATCTCCAACTAAAATGTGTAATCCTTTTCGACCAGGCGCAATAGTGTGTCTGGATCAATATTTTAACAGGGATCCTCAATTTCTCCACGTCATACTTCGATATATTTTTCTTAATTTTTCAGCTCGGAAAGCATGCTGCCATGATGGCAGTGCCATCATTGCCTAACCATACACATGGATCATAAGAAGATGAAAAAATATCCTCTCTAATATGTTGACACACACCAACAATGTAACCAGCAGATTAATCCATAGCAACAAATGAGAGAGATCCAGCCCTTGTAAGACCATGGTCTAGGAGCGGTGGAGGGTATATAACCCATCAACATTCCAGCGAAAATCGTATGTGATTGGCTGTTCACATGACGACCTGTTTGTAACCGCCTAAGATCATAGAACAGAATGGGAGCTACTGAGACCTTCGATTATCCAAATATTTCAGAATTTCTCGCTGCTGTCACCACTCTGTTCTTAACATTGTAGGCCAGGAAATCGTCCAATCAACGGGACATCCAGGCACAATACCTATATCGTATGACATATTGCTAGCTATTTGCGCCACCACGGAATATCAATAAATGATATTAAAAAGAGATATTACCAAAAATGACAAAATGTACATTTAGGCCTTATATTTAGTTAGAAAATGTTTTCATCATATTATTGTCTGGCTTGGATGTGTTGAGCTTATATTGATGTGTACAATTACAACTTTTTCTGCTCTGGAATATTTGCATACCTTATCCGGGGGATCCCAATTGCACGAATACAGCTGTAAACCAACAATCCTTAGAAATCATCACAATTACTATGAAGGTTCAAAATTAACAGCCGAATCCCAAACGAAGAGGAGACATGGTTCTCCCGCTCACTCAAGTTATGAACCCTCTCCCATATATAAAATTCCTGCTTGCACCCAGCGCCGGATTAGCCTCGACAGGGCCAGGGGCGATAACTATTTTTGGCCGTCTCTCATGTGGATATCAGGGTCTTAGTCTAAACCTGGACCCCGTGTAACTCTATTATAATCACATGATGACTCAGTCTGAACCTGGTCACTGTGAAAGTGGATGTATTTCATATGTTTTATAACTATTGTAACAGATCTACTGTTAGGCTGAATAGATATTGATGATTTTGTTCGGTCAATGAAAGAATCAAGGATTGCTGTCATCTGACATAAATTCATTTGGAATTATTATCCTGTAAATTAGATTTATAATACTAAATTAGTATTATTAGGCGATTTTGACCAAAGATTGCAATAGGAGTTTGGCCACTGTCGGACACCATACCTCGTCTGTTTAGGCCACTTCAAGTTCGAAGCAGCGACATTGTCTTTGCTCGCTCCACTATATTGTAACAATGGTCTGACGTCATGGCCTTGCTCTCGTGCGCTGCCAGCTGGTTCCTCGGAGTCTCAGAGCAGTCAAGGCGAGAGGACGTTGGTGGGCACGGCTATGTGCTAGCCCCCTTTTCATGGCTAGAGAGGGTCTGCGAGGGCCCCGGGGCCAATTTCCAATCGGGGACCCAGGGGGGCTACTTCGTTCGGGGGGCGCACGCCCTGTGGCACGGTAGTCTCTCACCCTGGGATGGTGCGACACAGGCTCTGGCAGACTGTCGGACTGTCAGGGGTTCTATCCCCGCAGTGCCGCCGACCAGCAACACGCCCATGTGCTTATGTACTGGGGGTTGCCTCCATGGCTCTCGGTCTCAGGTACACTGGACTACATGACTATGCACTAACTCTAATGATATGTATGAGTTGGACCTCGTCCAGCAAACTAGCACCTTGTTCACATTGTACACATGGTTCCTATTATCCACATTGTACACACGGTCGTAAATAAATATACCAGTACAATCTATCATACCAGATGCAGAAGTGCATGAAGTATGATGGCAACATGTTGGCCGAGGCTGTTGTCGCTGCGCGTCAGCGACTTCTGACGATCTCCAAAGCCGCCAGGGAATTTGGCGTACACAAAGAGACGCTGGACGATCATGTTAAATCATTAATCATTAAATAGCATGGGATAAGACATGTGAGGTCTTGATCTATGTTTCTCCTCTGCCACATGTCATTGAAATTCTCTCTCCATATATATGCTTGTGTAATGCAATCAAACAATGACTGTTCACATCGTTTCCATCAGGCAACGTTCCACAGAGTGAGTAGGGCTAAGCTCCTGTCATCTGATGATGAGGATGGGCTAGCAGAGTAATTTGCATACAATCATGTCATCTCACGGGTGCCCGTACAACTGTACGAAGGCATGGGCTCTCGTGAGGGACTAACCTTGGACAGCAGGACCGACTGGGGACTTCTGGCCCAACGGACAAGTGGTTTCGTGGGTTTTTCAGTCGTCACCCGGAGTTATCAGAGAAAAAAGCCAGTCAGAGGGACGTAAAGGACATCTCACAGTCAAATGTCAACGTCATCAACCATTGGTTTGATTTGTTAGGTACTTTCACTACTTGTGATTTTTCGAATTCTCTTCACATGCAGTATTCAGTCGACACCACATTTGTATTCCCAGTATTTTGGACTGCAATCCAGAATTAAATTTAGTGAATTATAGTGAAGTGTGCGTGTGAACTCATTTGTAGTACGAACATGAGTTTTCCTGACAAGATATATTTCACCGACATGTCATCAGGCGTCACCCTCACTCGACTGAAGCCGACAAAGCAACGAAACGGGGTTCAGTGGGAAAGAACATCCCAGAGAAAAGGTTATCAGCCTGAAAAGCCATCAAGCCATACAAGTTCAGGTAAAAATTGGGGAGGAAGTGCCATTCCTTTGAGATATATTTATATCAATTTCACATTACAGATAAATCACTATGCCTTTCATGTAATGTATGACAATCATTATTTCAGCTATGCACAGCAGATCACGTGACTGCACATGTATGTGTGTCTGGGAGTGGCGTGGTTATGCCAACGATGGTCATTTATAAAGGCAGCTTGCCCCACTGAGGTTATAAGAATTCTGTCCCAAGGCAGTGGCTGTTCGGAACCTCCGACTCAGGTGAAACATCTAAGAGAACACTGCCATATATTTACCGTGCAACAATAACCCATTTAGGGCCTTTATAATTTTACAATGAGTTTGACCGGAATTAATGCATGAATATAATGAACAAAAAACTTTACCATACTTCGAAATTACAAAGCCAATTACTGAACTGGGTTTTTAAGAACCTGTCCTCATGATACATGGACACAGATCTTTTTACGACTGGTTTGTGAAGGTCTTCGTCCCCAACTGTGGCCGTCAAAGACCAGTCCAGCTGATATGTGACAATCATGAGTCACACCTGAGTCTGAAGCTTGTCTGGAAGACCAAAGAGGAGCAGGATGTATGTTTTATCAGGACTCTTTTCAGTCCAACGTATGTCTTCTCGATTTATGGTACGTGGATGTATGTTAAGGGCCATTCTGAGTACCCCATTTTTGTGCCTTTGCACACTCCCAACTCCATGTGCAATCAGATTGAAATCTTAGGATTTCCTGGCCATACCACGCTCCTCATACAACCACTGGATGTATGTTATATCAGGACGTCTTTTCAGTCCAATGTATGTCTTCTCGATTTATAGTATGTGGATGTATGTTATGGGCCATTCGGAGTACCCAATTTTTGTGCCTTTGCACACTCCCACCTCCCGGTGCAATCAGATTGAAATCTTGGGATTTCCTGGCCACCACTGGTGCCACTGGATGTTGGCATCTTTCAACATGTCAAGGGGAAATTTACATCCATTGCACAATCCAAGTGTACTCGGGTTTGCTTGGACTCGGGTTGAACTCGTTGGTCCAGGTGCGTGGTGAAGGCGGCCTGCATTAAATGCGGCATCCATCCCCTGGATCGCAGAGCAGTAGACTGGACCCAGATACAGCCATCCTCCAACCCCACGCCTCCTGTTGTTGAGGCTGCTCCAGCTGATGCCCCTTCTGTCGTTCCTCGTCCTGGACCCAGCACCAGATCATTAGCGAATTCTGAACGGGCCCAACAAGTTCAACAACCGTCGGCGGATGCAACAAATACTGTTCAGGAACAGGCCACACATGAACAGTCTGCGCAATGGCTCGCACTGTCCAACCTGCCATCAGGTGAGTCGTGCACACCATCCAGTGCAGTCAGTGCTGAAACTGCCAGATGAGGTTCAAAACCTGTTCATCGTGCTTGGGACAACTACGAAGAACAACACCACAAAAAAGAGGAAAGTGGTCAGGTTAGGCCGGACTATCATATCAGAAGCCATCATGGAGGAGCTGGAGAGGAAGGAGCAAGAGGAGCAAACGAAATAGGATATAAGACAGGAGCGGAAACGCAAGGCAGACGACAAAGCCTCGCAATCCAAGACAAAGCGAGTACTAGTGTTGTCCACTGCAGAGGAAGACGACGAAGCAGTTGTTACGCGTAGCAAATCCAAGAAAAAAAGCAAAGGCAAGAGCGAAGGAAAGGGAAAGGGCAAGGGTGGAGCAACGGCCAAGAAACAACCAATGTCTGGCAGCAAGGAGGGCCAGTCTAACGTGATGATTTGGATGAGGAGGTGTGTGCTGCAGTGACACTCCGCCATCTTCCAGTTCAGATGACAGCGTCTCTCCGGTGGACCGGATCACGTGTGATTTGTGTGACAAGTGGTTCCATAATGAGTGTGCCAGGTGTGCCCAGGGAGCGTGTGCGTATGTGTGTGGTGTGTCAGTGAAAGGATGGGTTCCGTGTGTTCGTTATTTGCTTAAATGTGCTTTCCACCTGTCTATGATGATGTCGAGATGTTCTTTTATTTTGATAAAAACAAAACAAAAAACAATGAAATTCCTCCATTTTGAAATTTTCAGAAAGATAGGACCGTAAACTTTAAAGATAAAAATGCGTCGTATCCTCAGCGTTACAAACAAGCTGTTTTTGGTATTACGTTTTGTTGTGTGACCAGCCAATAATATAATACATATACGACTTGAATTTCTGCGGGAGGAATACAATAGGCGGAATTGGTGCGCCCGAGCGCAACTCACCAGTGAGCTTTACTAGCATTACTAGTTGTCCGCAGTAAGAAATAATCCTGCCGTTGGGCATGTTTTGAGTGTACCTTGCCTTTCGAGAAATAAGTCACAAAATGACATTTGAAAATGACAATTATCAGACAATTAATCATATTTAGTCAAGGACCAAGTCTCGGTTGGTGATCCCTGATGGGTATAGGTCGCCACAATAAATTCTGGTGCCAAATGGATGTTTGCAAGTTCATGATTTTGTTACCTTTATATTTACATTATAAGTGAATGGAGGACTGGCGCATTCCAGATTCTGGATTTCACATGCAGTTCGTCCTTAAACGAGCGAGTGCAGAAAGTAGAAACACATCTTACACTTATTTACACAATATACAGTGACATCTGTATGAAACGAGTTTTGTATAAACCGGAATTTCGTACACACCTGCCCTCACATATCTCGAACCCCCCCCCCCCCCCCCCCCTTGTTTCTATAGTAAGTAACGGTCTGCTGCTTCCGAACTACAGCTGTACATAGCATATTGTATTGTCAAAAGCCACGTTAACCCCAATATGGCCCTATTTCAATACCGTGACGCCTAAATTGCAAATCGACCACGCATCATCAGTGACCGCAACCTTATTCACACTCCTTTGTTAACACAACAGTGTCGGCCAAGTAGGTTATGCTGCATTCTAATACTATTCCTCCACCAAATGAATGTCATTGAATTCGTCTGACATATCAGAATCCTAACTGACAATACAAAGAAGCACAGAATACCATACTTGGTCCACAACGGCAAAAACATGGCTCGCATAAAGTGCAATTAACAGCGACTATTCTTTGTTGGGGTCGTTTGAAGTCTATCAACTGATGACTGAATATGTGATAGTGACACGCTCTGGCTTATTCAAAGTTCATCAGTTTTACGCTTCATGCATTGTACAAAATAAATCCATCACCACACGAAAGAATAAGATACGCTATAAAACAGGCAAAAATCCCATCACATCATACAATTCACATCAAACATGACTGATTATAGTAATCAACAATTTTAGTAACAAGTAAAAATCTTTTTTGTTTTACTTCGTTCAGTATTCATGTCGAACACCACGCTACTACTGGCAACTTTCTGTCCCTGTCACGGGAACAACATTGTACTGAATATACAATGAATGCTAACATCGTCATCGTGATGATATTGTCATGAAGGCCTCAAAAACTTATCTAGCCTTTGCATTTTCCGGGGTTGCCACCAATATTTAAAACGTAAGAGTGCATGTATCAACCTATTTTCATCGAAACAACTATAGATTTTGATAATGGCAAAAGCAAACCTTTTAAAAAAAAACCACACAAAATATTTACAGCTAAAGTCAAATTAGTCTCATCCAAATATACTTGATTGTTCTTTATATTATGAACGTATGACATGTCATGTAAACATGGATTCAGTCTTTCACACCCAGAGACATCATCAGTAATACCAATATATCAATATGTCACCTCTTCCAATGTGAAATCGAGTGTATTTAATAATCAACACAACAGGGCCGTGCACCAACATTTATTCTGAGTTAAAATGCTTAGTCTAGTGAGCTGTGATCAGAATACAGCAGACGTCCTGCCCTCACCTCAAATGGGGTACATTTGAGGTGAGGAAGGTACACATTATTTGTCTTTCTGTCCATAGACCCACCTTGCCATATGTAGATAATGTATACCAATGTTCACAGTATAATCAAGCATGACTAAAATTAATCAATATTCTTGGGACATGGTCGATGCTGACCAGTACGGCGACTAAAATTCAGTACTGACGTCGCTATGCAGGAGGGATTTTCTCAGAACAGGGCATGGAATGCAAGGTGTGTCTTTACCGAATGACTTCAATGAATTTGCAAATGGCGCAGTTACCCTATTGTCTCAGGGTTGTTGGGCTTGTCCAATATTGTCGAAAGCGTGAAATTGCCCTGTAACAATAATATAGCCATGAGGAAGCATACATGTACCTGACTGACTCAATTCTCAATAGAAAGAGGAGGAATTCAGGGAGATGGAGTGGTCGTGTAAAATATTGCAAATTTGTGTCCTTTTTATATGGATCTTATATGGGTTTTATATGGAGTCCATATGAACAAACATACACAAGTACATGAAGCGGAGGAATACACTAGCAAGTTAAAAAAAAATCACAACTGTGATGCTATAGGTTACGTGTTCGGCACGGGGCCGAATGAGACTAAAACCCAATACTTGAAGTGAGGCGAACACAAAACCATTACCTAGCTGTAGAACAGACAAGCATATTTACCTCATCGCCTATAATAACTCGTATCGTTAGTATTCGTGGGTTTTTCCACCAGAAATAGATTCTCTCTCTCAGTTTCTGTCTAACGCCCACCATCACTGGGAAAGATTTCGTCCATGCATATATCAATTTTCACCCGCGAATCGTGTCGAATTGCCCAGTTTTTTTTGGGCAAAATTGTGACTTATTTTCACTTTCCACAAAGGATCTTGCGGAGTGGTTCCTTGTTCAATATTTCCAACTTGTTTGTATTGTATTGTGATGCGGATATCAACCTATTACCACCAATCCAACCAGATTTTGGTGATGACAATAACCTCCCTATAATACGTTTTGGGATGAAAATAAAGCCCGACCAAATATTTCCAGCCAAACCACACTGGCGTTACTAGGGACATGTGAAATATAGGTGTTTCTACTGTACACCAGGTGGAATTAGTATAAAACTGCCCAACAACCTACTGGGATAATTTAGAAATCCGAAACGATCTCACGCAATAGATGTATGGCAAGTACATAAGTACCGAATCACAAGCCAAAAGGCTGCTGAGTCGATAGTATAGTATAAAACTGCCCAACAACCTACTGGGATAATTTAGAAATCCGAAACGATCTCACGCAATAGATGTATGGCAAGTACATAAGTACCGAATCACAAGCCAAAAGGCTGCTGAGTCGATAGTATCATCAGGAACAGAGGTAACGTCCACCTGCAGTGACACCGGCTCAAGGATAGAAATATAAGTATCAACCCATTAGCATCAATACACATGAAATTTGAGGATGCAGCAAACCTAAGATACAATATTTTGGAACAGAAACAAAGCCCGACCAGATATTTTCTGAAGACACACTGGCGTCATCAGTGTAAGCATCAACCTATCTTTTTAGCTTCATGCAGTTACCACTAACGATGACACATTATGCTAAATCAGCGTAAAACGCTGATTTATGGTGAGGATGATCACAAAAAGGACAGATAATTCACCACCACCATCATCGTGTGACACAATGGCAATGTTACTTTTCGGTGGAGAGATGTCCTGTGGTGATTCTTTCCATCCATATGTCGGCTGAACTCCAACACAAATGGATCCAACCTTCATATGCTCTGTTTGTCATTGACAAACGACGAATTCCGTCTGTCCATAGTCAATTTACATTTTCTGAGCAGCAACATTCCTATCTCGCCAGCATGTGGTGTGTTTGTCTCGCAGCTTATACGTTAGTCTAGAGCTAGTAGCATACATGAGGACTTTGTTCACCGAGTACTCAATGATTTTTCATTGTTGCATTGACATTCACCACTGTTTTCATTATCTGTTTTCCCGCTCATTGTTACAATTGTAAAATCCCATTTGAATTCGCATTCATTGAAATAGTTGCCTTCTGTGCGAAGAACAAACTTCGAATTCAAGTCAGCAACTTTGTTCACACTCTTGTTCTAACGTTGATGAGATATGATGAGATATGTTCGCGCCAAGAAATAATGCTCCAAGACTAAAAGCCGCGTTTAAGAAATAATATATACGTCATCACGATCTGGTTGAAAATTACACCAAATATAAGATAAGTATGCAGCAAGACTTGGTTGTGCATTAATATTTTTTAGATTCATGACGGATGTCACATCAAGATGGGCACGAAATGCTCACGATTTCCGGAACACTTTATTTCAGCCCCTTATAGTTATATCCGTGGGTTCATGAAGTTCCATATCAAATTTGTCTCGATTTTGCCTGACACTGAACTCTGATCTCGCCTGACGTCAGATTTTATTGCTCGGAATACATTATTCTTGGGTTCTGGTTCCATGTTTATTCCATAATTCTAAACGCCCGGTAATTGATTGAGTAATACCTTCAATATTGGGTTAAGGTGTCAACAGTTCACCAGTCATGATAGTTTAAATTAATATTTATGGACGTGCTTGATGTGAAGTCATATTTCAGGGACGGATCCAGGAATTTGGGGGAGGGTGGCTGAAGAGCCCGAAGCGAGCTCGATGAATCCGGAAGGAGTCCGTTGCGGCGGGTGCGCGACGCCAGAAGTCAGAGCATTTTTTATGTTAGGCTTAAAAAATTAATTTTCTGTTTCTCGTCCCCGCCCGCCTGTGTTCAAAAGCAGCCTCCCGGATTTTTTTTTTTGCAATTCTAAAATAAAAAATAAAAAGTGTTCTCGCTCCTATTTTGAGGATAGTGAATGATCGAGACACCGAATCACAGCATGCAACCTCCTTGTTTTCACTCTTCCCCAAATGAGACAAAGATGCTACCAGTTTTCAAAAACAGTTATTCTATGTGGTTACGTGTATGTAATAATACATATAAAATTGTGATCAAGAATTGATTTACTATATTCCTCATGGATACTTCAATGGACATATTAAAATAATATTGTGGGGAAACTATTCATGCATAGCACAGTCAGTGATTTGGTCATCCTACTGGTCAACGCTGATCAGCTCCTGTGAATATTGATTGATTTTAGTCATGCCTGATTAAGTCGTGGACATTGGAATATCCGTATACACCCTGCAGCATATCTTAAGGCGGTGACTGACCAAGTTCTTTTGTCTAGGGGTCAGGTCATGTTATTGTCACCGACGTGTGCTCAGAATTTTTGGAAGGAAGATAAACACAAGGTAAGAAAAATGCAATTTCTGCAACATCACGCATTATATAATAACTGAGGTAGATGATACGATGTCCGAGATACTACTACAGATTTATTTACTTCACAAATATTTGTAGGGGCTGAAATTCCCCAGAAATAAGGTTTCTTCCATCAATGTTTACCCCAATTTTGACACGGTGATCACGTTCATGGTCATTTTCAATAAATTCTGCACATTGTATTTAGATAATCTATACACGGGAGTTAAGATAATCATCTCATCTTTCATATATCCTGCGCATACGCACCAATATATTGTAATTTTTCACTTTTTCCTAAATTACTACACACGCTTGTCGTGTCACCGATTTGAGTCAAGCGTCACCGACTTAAGATGTTAGTTGCCCAGAAAAGGACTGGTATCTCTCCACGAAAAACGCATGAAGTATTAGCGATGTCTTCTAAACGCTGGTACGCTGGTATACTGGTACAAGCATTGTGAGGCTTATTGAGGCATACACGAAATGAGCAGTATTGTTGAGTTCATGCACCTTGCAATGCTTGTACCAGCATACCAGTGTACCAGCGTTTAGAAGACATCGAAGTATTAGCCACCGCCGATGTTCAATCAACAGTATGCATTGCAACATCATAATGCAAATGTCTGTATTATTTTATTTCCATATTCTTGTCTTCATATTTGGAAAATGAGCAAAATTAACATGTACACTATACACATTCATAATTATTACGTGGACATGTCAATAACGCGGTCTTACGAAATGTTGTTGGGATGTATACTGCACAATGTATTGCTGCGTACGGTCCACGATACCACGAATATGATATCGCTATAACCGTACACAAGAACACCTTTCCTGAGAACTCATTGTACAGTTCAACTCATTCAACCGAACCAGTGGGTATGTCATACCCAAAATGTAAACCTAAGTCGGTGACGCTTGACTCAAATCGGTGACACGACAAGCATGTGGAATAATTTAGGAATAACTGAAAAATTAAAAGATATTAGTGCATATGCGCAGGATGTATGAAACATGAGATGATTATCTTAACTCCCGTGTATAGATTATCTAAATACAATGTGCAGAATTTATTGAAAATGACCATGAACGTGATCACCGTGTCAAAATTGGGGTAAACATTGGTGGAAGAAACCTTATTTCTGGGGAATTTCAGCCCCTACAAATATTTGTGAAGCAAATAAATCTGTAGTAGTATCTCGGACATCGTATCATATACCTCAGTTATTATATATATGCGTGATGTTGCAGAAATTGCATTTTTCTTACCTTGTGTTTATCTTCCTTCCAAAAATTCTGAGCACACGTCGGTGACAATAACATGACCTGACCCCTAGACAAAAGAACTAGGTCAGTCACCGCCTTAAGATATGCTGCAGGGTGTATAAGGCAAGTCAGGTCTAACTACAGAAAGACACAGCTATTTTGTGACTCTCGATAGTGTACCCCATTCTGAATTCCAACAACACTGACGATTCGAATGTATACGTGCTTATTATGGATATTTCATATCTTAGATAAGTTTGTGGCAATAAATACATGAAGGTATATCTTGCTTTATATTGAAATTTTTGAAAAGAAAATGTTTCAATTTCAAGCAATATGCATGGGAATCCCTTGCGATCAATATGTTTGTTTAATGTGTCTGCATAGTGGCTGAACGTGTTCGAACTTCGAAGAAACAATAAAGAGAATAATCGGAAGCTAACCACATTTTGTCGGAATCAAACGGCAAGTGTTCGGAAAATGACTTCATGGGTATTACAAATGGGTTGACCGGGTTTGTCTGGTGGACTGATGTCCTTTGAAATTATGACTCTGGGAAACATTCTACGTGATCGATAAGTATTAAATACGCTATTACATTTATATATGTGTGTTATATAGTACTTGGATGGCGACATATGGAAAGGTAACGCAGAAAGGTAAAATAGGGTAATTATGATTAATATATGCATGTATCATATTCTGGACCATCACGTCTTTCATTGTTCGAATGACTGGAGCATATTGTTCATCGGTGACCGGAAATTGTAAGAATGGCCAGCGTAATTATCTGAAGATATACAGGTGTAATCTGATGGAGTATCAAATGATTGCTATGGTTAGGTACATACTCAACTTACAATCAATCATGAATTGCGATGCGGGAATTGTCAAGGATGATTTCAGAGCATGGTTTTAGCATGTGAAATACTCCTATTCAGCCAAACACAAGGTAAAGAGCTAAGGTATTGTATTGAAAATTGGTAAGATCTTTTCTGCATGATTCGAATATTGCATATACTCACCAGTGATATGGAGTAATTGTGTATCTCTAACCGGTTTGGTTAATGGGAATCATTTGTCACGATACTTGTTCATAACATAGTAGCCTTCATGTTTCAGAAGTTGCATCGCACTTCTAGGAGTAGCTACTAGTTTCCTCAAGAATCGCACGATGGACTGTGGATGAGGAAGTAGCAATCGCGGTACCCGAAAAAAGGAAACCCATTGACATCAGTCAGACAGACAATTATGCTCTGGAACATCAATCTAGGCAGTATATGGAAATAGCATGCAGATTTTTCCAGCTAGACCTTTTCAACTTGTTTTGACACCCAAATCATACGATATGTAAGACGATCTGCTCAGTTTTTTTAATCAGTTCCTAAATTCGTTGACATAATATGACATCTCTGAAACAAAACACAGAATCCAGTCATCATAATCTGCACGATCTAATGTGATATGTGTATGTATCTTGTTACCACTGGAACAACATTTTGTCTGGCAGGTATGTGCGTGAAGTCCATTTGCCTGATAGCGTAAATATGATATAAATCACATGAGGTCAACAAGGCGCGTGTTCTTGCATTCATTCACTTCTGTGTTTCTCGCTTACATATTTACTACAGAATCCGAAATAATGTAATTATGGTGATCTAAGTGATGTAATATCTGTGTTTGGTGATCTAAGTGATATAATATTTTTCTCTCTCAAAAGATCGGAATAATTTATAGTAGATGGGTTTTGTTGATATCATATGACAATGATACTATTACATAGTATCAATTAAGATATAGTATCAATATCACAGATACTCGAATGGTAAAATGTTTGACATACGGAAGATACTTCAAAAGCTATAGCTCTTTCTTACTGTTGAAAACTCACCAAATTCTAGTAATCAAATTTCCATTAAAGTCCCCACACTGGGGACATCTCGCTTATCAATTATTCACATATCGTTCTATTTCGTTTACTGGAATGTTATTCCACATTTCGAACAATATATACTCGGATGCAATCCGACATCTGTTGTCGAGGAAAACATTGTGGCTGGCTCTTATATCAGGACCATAGTAGGGAAAAGCCATCTGGTGATTACTCACACAGAAACTTTAACATTAACCTTTTCACTACTCATGGTTACGCTGCGTAACCATACCACACCCCTGCTGCTGTACTGATGGTTACGCTGCGTAACCATAACTTTGGCAACCAATAAATGTATAGGTAACTGTCGACTGATTGCATTTAATGTTACATATGACCTGAAAATGTACTTACACGCTAAACTAGCCCATACATATCGCCACTGATTGAAATTCAGAAGCTTAATTGACTGTTTAGTTAATTGAATAATAAACGTTCCATTAACCTTGTGACGTCACAAGTACTGATTACAATGGGCCGGACTACAGACAATTTTCACTAAAATTTAATGTCTTCATAACTAATCAAGATATTGACATGCTGTAAACACTATCCAGACCCACGAGATTCACTCCGTCACAAATAACAAAGACTAAGCGTACTCAAGAAAAAGGTATTGGGCTATATTTCATTACAATTTCGAAAATGGCTGTATGGTAGAGAAAATGGAAACACAGCAATTTGTTTGGTCCCTAGAATTCCTTTTTGTTTCCACGGTAACCTGTGCCACGGATTTGAGAAGGATACTATATAGAAATAGCATACTATAATATGACTTATTTCACACGTAATTATTCTGAAACACCTTTAAATAAAAATAATCAAACTTATAGAAATCCTATCAATTCATACATGAATCGGCTCAGTATGGAGGCTGAGGGGTGGGTCAGTAGCGAAAAGGTTAATAGAAGCAAATCCAAACTGCGGAGCACGAAAATGCAGCTAGAGCACATCAATATCACCAATGTTACCCCCCCCCCCCTCCCTCACATCCCATATCCCCAGAGAAGCGTTGCAAATCCTTACTCAATTTGTCTACAAACTCATTTGCTACCACTTCTCCGATATGATATCAGATCACCTAATTCCCTTATTGTCCTAATACGAAAATATGTCTCAATTTGTGGTGAAATGAACCATTTATTTGTGGATCACTTTGTCATGGATTGAAATTACGTCAAACTTCGGAATATATAGTCGTGGCATCATTGCAGACAAACCGCTGTGTGTACTCTTCGAATGCTACACGCACACGCAAGCTCTGCAAGAATCACCGCATAGAGAGAGGATAGTGTGTTCCAAAATACGCGTTATTACGATAAAATGCGTGGCATTCTGAAAACGGCAATTTCCACCAGTTCCGCTATTTTGGCTGTTTACAAATGATCTGAGCATTTTACATGATTCGAGAGATTATATTCTCATTTGAGGCATGTGTCAGAACGTTTACATATCAAAATGGACGTCAATAGGTTGTCACAAAACGTTCATGGAAAAACCAGTACATGTTTGGGTTGAATTGTTTGTCGGACGCAATTACTATTGTTGGGCAATATTTTCGGAGGTGTGCGATTCACAGAAAATGTGTTCAACCATGACCGACGTAAGGTTAATTATGCAATATCTTGCACTTTGCAAAGTAATAATTTATTCTCCCGCAGCCACTAATTCCTTTCATGTATTCACTTAATAAATCGCAAATAATGAACACATACGTTGTGGAAGTACCACACTTCACTGAATGGTCATGAACAGGTGAATGTGAAATAAAATATTATCGCTTGAATAATTGACCAGTGATGTACTATTATTCCGTGCAGTGCAGGGATGCTAAAGCCTAGGATACCTGTCTCCGATATATTGCCTTGAGGAATCACATGTATCACGATTTTTTCATCGATCGGGGTGCATTTATTGCCACTAATATCAGAAACTGAGTTTTCTCAAAGAAGAAATCCCCGAAATTGCTGTTGAGATTGCATGCTTCACTACTCAGCTACATTACAAACCAGTCAGATGTTGTTGGTAAAAGATTCATTGCACTCAGTGGGAACAACACACATTCCATATCTACAAGCAATAGACGCAATACATACTCTGATTGGAAGTCATTGGCATGCACAAAGATAGGTTCCGACATGTGGGGCGGAAAATTATCATTCGTTCAGAAACACTTGATTTCTCCTCCTCATGGCCATATATGGGGGGATCCATGGAATAAAGCTCAGATTACCTCACGGGGACCGGATTCATGGAATAAGAGCAGTACACGAAACAGGCGTACTAACGTATTGCAAAAAAACGTTTTGCAGATTGTCATGTATCCATTTCATGGTGTTTGTTTTGGAAATAAGTTTCATAGGTTGTTGAGCAGTTGTACGCTAATTTAATGAGGTGTATAGTAGGAACAACTACATGTCTGCTCCTAAGGACGCCAGTGCGTTAATATTTATATTCTATCTGGCAAAGTGTGAAATGTCAATAACATTCAAACTAAATGTTCTATCACGAGATGTGCAAATAAATAATAAGGATAGAACATATGAAACAAATGGGCGAAAATGCAAGATTTCAACAACATGCATATCATGAATTGTGCGTGCTGACATGTATTATGCAGAATGAAATGTCTTCCATTTCAGGAGATTGTGGTGAAATGACCTGCCACCGGGATACCTGATTCAAGTCGGGTTGACCGTACCAGTCTAGTCTGGGGAACTCCGCCCGACAGGTGCTGCCACCTCGCGAGTGTCAGTAACAACCGCCGGAAACTCGGCCTGGGCAACCAGAAGATACTTGGACACCAGACCGACAACACGGGAATAGCATCGCTCCAGCCAACTGGTAAGCTGATCATTACCCGCCCCGGTCGTGCCCCACAACACTGGTGTCAAAGCCCACTCTCCAGTTCTGTATGCGATTGAAGGACGCCGAGATCGAAGCAACGTGGTTCAACATGATCGACTGCGGGTTTGCGAAGATCGCAATATTCCACTTTGGATTCGCAGAAAGAGAAGCCTTCTGCTAGGTGGTTCTGAGAACCATCATCAATCCGATGAAGACTACCCTGATTCTGCAATCGAATCTACTCACCTGGAGCAGTTGTTTGGTAAAATCGACATAGACCCGGGAAATCCACATCTCTTGTCGGAATCTGATAGTGATGACACTACCGTCGAAGAGAAGATAACGACTACACGTCGTGGTCGCAGAATACAGAAACCTTTGCGGCTGGATGATTACGAATGTTTCTGAACATTGGTGTACCCACATTGTAAAATATGTATATTTAAGTTTTGTTGTATCACACAGGTGATGGTTTTATAATCTGCATTGTGAATACGTGCTTTGGAAGCTGTGAGAATGTATGTCATTTGATTTGAGAACTTATTATTATTATTTATTATTATTATTATTATTCTCAATCTGTGAAGGGTGCTGATTCTCCCCCTGGTAAATCCGTATTTCCAAACATAATACTGATATAATTGATAAAAAATACTGGTTCTGAGCTGGTATATCTTAACCTTTTCACTACTCATGGTTACGCTGCGTAACCATACCACACCCCTCCTGCTGTACTGATGGTTACGCTGCGTAACCATAACTTTGGCAACCAATAGATGTATTTGTAACTGTCCACTGATCGTATTCAATGTTATATATACCCAAGAATGTACCTACACGCTAAACTAGCACATACATATTGCTACCGATTGAAATTTAGAAGCTTACTCGACTATTTAGTTAATTGAATAATTAACCTGTCATTAACCTTGTGACGTCACAATTATCGATTACAATGGGTCAAACTACAGACAATTTTCACGAAAACTTTAATATCTCCACAACTAATCAAGATATTGACATGCTGTAAACACTATCAAAACCCACGAAATTCACTTCATCAAAAATATAGAAGACTACAAGTTATCAAGTAAACCGTATTGGATTATATTTCATCACAAATTCGAATACGGCTGCATGATAAAGTAAAAGGAAATAGTTATCTGTTTGGTCCCTAGATTTTTTTCTTGTTTCCACGGAAACCGATGAAACGGGGTTGAAAAGTATACTATATAGAAATAGCACACTATAATATGACTTTATTTCACACATAATTATTCTGAGACATTTTCAAATAAAACTAATCAAACAGATAGAAATCCATCCATGAATCGGCTCAGTATGGAGGCTGAGGGGTGGGTCAGTAGCGAAAAGGTTAATATTAGAAACGAATGAATTAAATCGCTGCACATAAGACCATGATTCCAATGAGGATTCCTTTTATTAGATTATAAAATGGATTCGCTGGGTGAATCGAAGTTTCGCCTGGATTACGACGAAGAGGAAGAGGAGGAGGAGGAGGCGCGCAAATGGCGTCATGAAAGGAGTCATGCGGTTCGTGGTAGATCTCGTGGCCGCCACCCTGTATGGTCTGGTACGAGCCGGGCCAGGGCAAGGGACCCTCCGCCAACGACCCGCAACCCTCCGAGGAGGGAGTCACGGATCGATCAACCGTCTGGATCTGGAATGCAGTCGACCAGGAGTGATGCTCGCCTGCACCAAAGGATTGAACGCCCAGCATCAGTCCGTGTTCCAGTGCACCAGCGCCTGGGAGATCCAACCGCATCTCGTCAGGGCCCACGACCCGAAGGGAGGACCCACCTGGTTCGAGCCAGGGTAGCGCTTCAACATCCGCCCACCGTTCTCAAGCAAGCCGTCGCTCGTGGTGTCCTATCTGTGACAAAAAGACAGCGAAACTACGCCGCCACGTGGAGGCCTTCCACCTGCCCTGGTTCTTCGTGCCAGAGCACACCTGCTGGTCCTGCCACGTCAACGAAAGCGCCGCCAGTTTCTTACGGGCCAGGCACGGGGAGGGACACGACACGATCTTCGACGGAAACCACCTCCGTGCATGGATCGCCTCAATGAAAGGGCTGCTAGACCGGCTTGTTCGCTACAGTGGCCTTGACACCCCCGGCTAACTACTTACCGATGTTCGACGTCGTCAACTGTTTCCCCCTGACGCCATTGGAGAGATCCCCACCTCTCAACATCTGTGCCTCAGCATCTTAGACAGAGCTTCGCAACCGAGTCTCGCTCGGTTGTTAACTACTCCATCCAGCCCCCATCACATCTGGAGACCCTTTTCCACGGGAAAATCGTGCTGCTGCTTCTGCAGGAGGCTTCCCCACCTCAGCGCGAAGACTTCCGTCGGGCGTCGTTAGAGGATCCGGAACGGTGCATCACAGTGTATGGAATTGACAGCCACGTACATCTAGAAAAGCTGTTGGATCGCCATCGAGTACACTCGAGGCATCAGCTGGAAGACCGTCTGCGCATCACACGCCTTGACCACGCCTCACGCTTCGAGTTGGATTGGCTGATCGTCTCCCTCAACTTTCCCTCTGCCGACACTTTCCTGCCAATCCTGATACGAGACCACCGCCTGCGGTTCACACTCAGAGCTCATCCACACGAGTCTATCGATAAGCTGCCGTTAGGTCACTCCCCCAAGCTTCGAGAAGCCGCCAGATCACCCACATGTGTAGCATTGGGCGAGGTCGGACTCGACTATTATCACCACTCCTGCCCGCTCCGGAGAGGTTTCCAGCGGAAATACCTTCGCGAGGTGAGTGCTCTAGCAGTGGAAATGGACAAGCCACTCGTGATTCACTGCCGACCGGATCGCGCCAACTCCGTCACCGCCCAAGATGACTGCATCCGAATCCTAGGAGAGGTCGTACCTGCCGAGCACAAAGTTTACGTGCACTGCTTCCATAGCCTGCAGGACATGCCGTTGTGGGTGGCAGCCTTCCCCAATGTCGTCTTCAGCTTCAGGAATAAAATCCGCGACGAGGATCAAGTACCGCTAATCCAGGCTATGGATTTGGACCGCATCCTGTTGGAGTCGGATGCTCCATATCAGTCAGCTCATCCCTGGGAGCTGGATCTAGTGGCCATCTCCATCGGAAAAGCCAAAAACCTGCCAGCTGCCCTGATCATGGAACTGGGGTGCCGCAATGCCATGCAGTTCTTCCGGCTGTAGGTCCCGTGGAACACGAGGTACTGGTACTGGTCCTAGCCAGTACCGTTCATCAGAATGAACATCTGCCGACACTCTCTACAGCACTAGTCCTAGCTAGTACTTTTCCTCAGACCCTGCTCGTCAACAAAAGAAACCGGAGGAGAGTGTGGTGAAATGACCTCCCACCGGGATACCTGATTCAAGTCGGGTTGACCGTACCAGTCTAGTCTGGGGAACTCCGCCCGACAGGTGCTGCCACCTCGCGAGTGTCAGTAACAACCGCCGGAAACTCGGCCTGGGCAACTAGACGATACTTGGACACCAGACCGACAACACGGGAATAGCATCGCTCCAGCCAACTGGTAAGCTGATCATTACCCTCCCAGGTCGTGCCCCACAACAAGATTCACACAGGGACTGTGAAATATATTTCTTTTGTCATATGTCTTCTTTGATTTACAAGCATGTCTCACACGGTATTTGTCCCCAGAGAGTTCTGAGAGATCTGTTTAAAACATCATGGAACATTTGTGCTTCCCGTTGACTCAAGATGGATTATATGCGAGTGATCTGAGGGAATGCTAAAGGAAGGAAGAGTAGAAATCGAGTAAATGGACATATCAACCTTATCACCAATAAAACAAGGTTTTGATGATGCCGGAAGCCAACCTAAAATACATTTTTGTTAGGGAGGAACACAAAACCCAATCTATTATTCACAGCCAGAGCCACACTGGCGTCATCGGGAGCAGAGAGTATGTAACATATAGTTGATTCTGCTAGCTATATTAAACAAAGTGTATCGCACTGAAACTGAAATCAATATTAGAAATGGTCATTATACCACACGACAATGAGTCCATTTCTCTTTCAGCTTTCTTGCAGAACCCACCTACGACCCTTCCGTGACATCTACATTACAATCGAGTGTGCGGTTATGGTAAATGGAGCGTCTCAATGAGAACCACCAAGATTTGCATGTCTTCAATCAAGCCATAGATGCACATACATATTATGATTTGAATCAGCTAATATTATGCATATACACCTCAAAATCTCAGTTGTCATCTTTGACATATACAAACCTATCTATGAATATACCCCCTTGTGTGTTGAACCTGCAACAACTAATCTTGATTAAGTTGTATCCGGTGCAGCCTAATCTGAACACCCTACCTCAAATATATTGTGAGATGACCTAGTACGGCCAATCTTTTGATATCAGTTTGCCAATTTCCAACACCTGTTTACATGACGAAAGCAGCATGATCAGAACTGTCATTGCTAGGTCAAATTTGGCTTGGCAAAACGCAGGTGTATGCCGGTGCAAATATTCACCTTCAAAATGTAGCCAGCCAATGGTCCTGTTCGGAAGACTACCAATACAGCCTGAAAGTAAAACTCATTCTAGCCATTTGAGTGTGAGATCACGTTGTGTCAGAAGACGACTGGATTTCACTGGATGAACTTTCACATTTAGGCAATTACATCGTCCGCAATAATGTATATTTGTCCACTGTAGAGGAACAAGAAAAGTAGAGGCACAGTGTCTGCGTACAAACTTGCTATATTACATAGTCGATGGTAAAAATCAATCACCCGCATTCCGTGACAGTAGCCTAATAAAATATCTAAGATATGTCATTGTAATTATGAACTTTTCACGATCAACAATGTGACACTTCGTCGTACACAATGCATTCGGGGATGTGTATCATGCCGTATTTGATTTTGCTTTCCGATGTTCACTAACTATTTATTAGGGCATTTCGGCACGAAATGTCCTTATGGTTTTGTCAGATTCTTTTTCTCTTCTTCTTTTTTTTTTCACTTTTCGGTTTCCGGACGATAACTCAAGAACGCCTTGACGAATCTTCGGGAAATTTTAACCAGTTATCACATATATTACATAGATGAAACATATTGTTTTGGAGCCGGCTCCGAGGTCCGGTTAGTCCGTGAGGATGAATTTTGTGTCAAATGGTTTCCGGATGATAACTCGAAAAGTACTTGTGCTACCATTCTGAAACTTGACATATATGTTGATATAGTGTCGCAGGGGAGCCCTATCGATTATGGGGTCAATCCCTCAAATGACCTTTGACCCAGGGGCCAAAAACAATTTTGGCGAGTCATCCTTGAGGCTCATTGCATATCTCGGAAACGGTGCATCGTAGAGCGGAACGGACGTTATTTTCGGACTCGTTAGCCTAGACAAACATGTCTAAGGGGTATTATGGATGAACTTTGACCTTGACCCGAATTTTTTTTGCCGAAGAGGCATTTTTTGTTTTCGTCGATATCTCGGAAACAGTGCGTCGTAGAGCGAAACGGACGTTATTTTCGGACTCTTGACACTAGGCAAACGTGTCTTAGGGGTATGTTGTGTGAACTTGGCCCTGGGCCAATTTTTGTTTTGCTGAGTCGGCGTGCTTCATTTTCAGCCATATCTCGGAAACAGTGTGTCGTTGAGCGAAACGGACGTTATTTTCCGACTCGTGATACTAGACAAACATGTCTTAGGGGTATGTTGGGTGAACTTGGTCCTGTGCCAAATTTTTTTTTGCTGAGTCGGCGTTTTTCATTTGCGGCCATATCTCGGAAACGGTGCATCATAGAACGAAACGGACGTTATTTTAGGACTCGTGACACTAGGCAATTATGTCTTAGGGGTATGTTGGGTCAACTCGATCCTGGACCAATTTTTTTTTTTTGCTTTCTTGACATTTTTCATTTTTGGCCATATCTCGGAAACGATGCATCGTTGAATGAAATCAATGTTATTTTTGGACTCGTGGTACTAGACAAACATGTCTTAGGGGTATGTTGGGTGAAATTGTGCCTGGGCAGAAACCGTCATCTTGGATTGAAATGGATGTATCTACATAATCATTTTGGTTGCAGAGTTGTCAGTAGTTAACAGTTCACCTGTGATTGTGTTGTGTATCGAAATGCCCCAAGGCCTCTAGGCCTTTATGTCTAGTTTACACTAAAGTTGAAGCACTTTGTACATCACGCCCACTGTGGGACATGCATATTCACAAGGAAGATCAGATAACATGGGCGTTCCAATATTGTTACGGAATAATCGTTGGCATCACCATCAGTACTGGCTGTATGTTGCATAAGGGATCGTTCGTCATGGGCAGGTGACAAGACTGGAAAATAAATGAAGCGTAAATGATGGATATTAAATCTGTTATGGAAATATCCAGTGCCGACTTTTACAGAATGGTTGTGTGGCGACAATTAGCAATGTGTACTTAAGCCCTCGAACTGATCGAATAATCGCGTGTGAAATCTGAAGAAAGTTGGTCGTTGATACAAGAATTAAATAACAGCGAACAAGGCATTCGTCAATGGCAACATCCACAGGATCATCCATGTGGATGTTGTCACGCTGATGTCTGGTCCGAGTCGCACGACATGTAATACACTGTGGTGATTGTAGCACTAGTGATCAGTTAGACATTCAGATATGTCGTTTAGTTTGTCTGTGTTACATTTGCATAATTACAAAATCACGTATATTGTGTATTTACTAATTAATAATCAAAAACATCGATTATGATGGGAGTAAGTTTTTTGGGTTTTTTTCAATTTCCATGGAACTGAATAGATTCTCTGAACAGAACAAGTGAAAGTACATATACAAATTGGACGGAAATTGAAGGACCAACATGGATAATTGCTGTCTTTCTGTTGCCCTTGAGACATTGAATAATTAAAACAGCAACTCAAATAAACTACTTCACAGTCGATACCAGCACGAAGGAAATACCCCAGCGACCACCAAGGATGATGAGGAGATAAAACAAGAAGATACTAAATTATCAGCTTTGAATCACAGGATCAGTTTTGAAAGACAGACTTTCAACCTACTTTGGAAATTCGATGAGCTTTCGTACACAAACTTGAACCACATGCAAACAGTCTGTTCCACAGAACTCCTTATTCGTTTTCGTTTTCCACTTGCTAGTAGGCTGTGGAAAGAAATAATATAACACTTCATGGATTATGGACTCGAGTAGCAGACAATCAAGTCATAATCGAGGAACAAAATGAGCCCTCTATCTTGTGAGAAACCAATATCGATTTCAAAAAACTTGGCTCTGTTTGGATTTCACTGGTTGATTCCCTCCGTCATTGTTTTATATCAATGATACATATTAGAAAATTCAAAAACATATTCACGAAATATACAATCCCTCCGTACCGACTGATGTCCTTTGAAATTATGACTCTGGGAAACATACTATGTGATCGATAAGTAATAAATACGCTATTACATTTATATATACTATATAATTAATTTTACTTCGATGGCGACATAGAGAAAGGTAATGCAAAATAGGGTAATGATTAATATATGTATATATCAAATTCTACACCATCACATCTTCCATTGTTCGACTGGCTGGAGCATATTGTTCATCGGTGACCGGAAATTGTAAGAATGGCCAGCGTAATTGTCAGCCAAACACAAGGTAAAGAACTAAGGTATTGTCTTGAAAATTGGTAAGTACTTTTCTGCATGATTAGAACTTTACATTTACTCCCCATAACGTAGTAGCCTTCATGTTTCAGTAGTTGCATTGCACTTCTAAGAGTGGTTACTAGTTTCAAGAATCGCACGATGAACTGACTGTGGAGGAGGAAGTAGCAATCACGGTACCTCAATAAAACGAAATCCATTGGCATCAGTCAGACAGACAATTATGCTCAGGAACATCAATCTAGGCAGCATATGGAAATAGCATGCAGATTTTTCCAGCTAGACCTTTTCAACTTGTTTTGACACCCAAATCATACGATAGGTAAGACGACCTGATTTTGTCGGCATGTACATGTATGTGCGTGGAGTCCATTTGCCTGAAGTGTAAATATAATATAAACCACATGCGGTCAACAAGGAGCAATCCTGTTCCTGCATCCATTCACTTCCGTGTCTCTCGCTCACATATTCACAACTGAATGCTAGATCCGAAATAATGTCGTAATTGTGGTGATCTAAGTGATGAAATATATGTGTTAACATTACTTTGTCTTTCAAAAGATCGGAATAATTCATAATAGATGGGTTTTGTTCATATCAAATGACAATGATACTATTACATAGTATCATTAAGATATAGTATCAGTATCACAGAAAATGGAATGGTAAAATATTTGGTATACGGGTGCTACTTCAAAAGCTATTGCACTTTCTTGCTGTGAAAACTCACCAAATTCTATTTATCATTTTTCGATTAAAGTCCCCACATTGGGGACATCCCGCTTATCAATTATTCATATATCGTTCTATTTCGTTTATGGGAATGGTATTTCACATTTCGAACAATATATACTCGGATGCCATCCGACATCTGTTTGTGAGGAAAACATTGTGGCTGGCCCTTATGTCAAGGCCATAGTAGGGAATAGCCATCTGGTGATTACTCGCACAGAAACTTTAACATTGATAGAAGCAAATCCAAACGAAGCACGAAAAATTATAGCTAGAGCACATCAATATCACCACAACAGCTGAATGTACTTTACACAAAGTTTACCTACCCCCACCCCCCCCCCCACCCCCACACACACATACACACATACACCCACATCCCCAAAGCATTGCAAGTTCTTACTCTATTTTGTCTAGAAACTCATTTGCTACCACCTTTCCCATATGATATCAGTTCCGCCTGTATGTTTTGATGGGAATTATAAGCATAATTCCCTTCCAGTCGTAATACGAAAATATGTCTCAATATTTGTTGAAATTAACCATGTTTTTGTGGATCACTCTGTCATGGATTGAAGTACGTCAAACTTTGGAATATATAGTCGTGGCATCATTGCAGACGAATCACTGTGTTTACTTTTCGAATGCCACACGCACACGCAAGGTCTGCAAGAATTAACGCATAGAGAATAGTGTGTTCCAAAATACGCGTTGTTACGATAAAATGCTTTGCATTCTGAAAACGTCAATTTCCATCAGCTCCGCCATTTTCGCTGTTAACAAATGATATGTGCATTTTAAATGATTCGAGAGATTTTCTTTGTGGCATGTGCTAGAACGTTTACATGTCAAAATGGATGTCGATAGGTTGTCACAAAACGTTCATGAAAAAACAGTACATGTTTGGGTTGAGTTGTTTGTCGGACGGAATTAATGTTGTTGGGCAATATTTTGGGAGGTGTGCGATTCACAGAAAATGTGTTCAACCATGACCGACGTAACATCAATTATGCAATATCTTTGCAGAATGACAATTTATTCACGCATCTCCTGCAGCCACTAATTCCTTTCATGGATTCACTTAGTAAATCGCAAATAATGAACACATGTGTTGTGGAAGTACCACACTTCACTGAATGGCCACGAACAGGTGAATGTGAAATAAAACATGATCGCATGAATAATTGACTAGTGATGGACTATTATTCCATGCAGTGCAGGAATGCTCAAGCGTAGGATACCGGTCCCCGATATATTACCTTGAGGAATCACGTGTATCACGATTTTCTCAATGATTGGGGTGCATTTATTGTTTTATCAACGAACAAGTCCCCGAAATTGCTGCTGAGATTGCATGCGTCACTGCTCAGCTACAATAGAGTCAGATGTTGTTGGTAAAGATGCGATGCGCTCAGTGGGAACAACATAGCTATAGACACAATACATACTCTGGCTGAAAATCATTGATATGCACAAAGATAGGTTTCGTCACGTGTGGCGGGAAATTATCACTCAACATATACAATGTGCGAAAAGGCAAGATTTCAACAACATGCATATAATGAATAGTGCGTGCTGACATGTATTATATAGATTGAATGTCGTCAATTTCAGGTGATATTTGATTTACACAGAGACTGTGGAATATATTGCATTTGTCCTATGTCTTCTTTGATATACAAGCATGTCTCACACGATACCTGTCCCCAGAGAGTTCTCTTTGGAGAGATATGTTTGAAACATCATCAAACATTCGTGCTTCCCGTTGACTCGGATGGATCATATGCGGGGTGATCTGAAGGGATGCCAAAGGAAGGAAGAATAGAAATCGAGTAAATGGACATATCAACCTTATAACCAATAAAACAAGGTTTTGATGATGCCGGAAGCCAACCTAAAATACTTCTTTTTTCGGGATGAACACAAAGCCCAACCTAATATTCACAGCCAGAGCCACACTGGTGTCATCGGGAGCAGAGAGTATGTAACATATGGTTGATTCTGCTAACTATAAAGAAACAAAATTGTATCGCACTGAAACTGAAATCAATATTAGAAATGGTCATCATACCACACGACAATGAGTCCATTTCCCTTTCACGTTTCTTTCGGAACGAACCCAGTCATGGTAAATGGAGCGATGGCCTCCATCTCAATGAGAACCACCAAGATTTGCATGTCTTCATTCAAGCCATAGATGCACATACATATTATGATTTGAATCAGCTAACATTATGCATATACACCTCAAAATCTCAGTTGTCATCTTTGACATATACAAACCTATCTATGAATATACCCCCTTGTGTGTTGAACCTGCAACAACTAATCTTGATTAAGTTGTATCCGGTACAACCTAATCTGAACACCCTACCTCAAATATATATATCAATATATATCAATAGTATATATATTGAACCAGTAGACCCCGAACATATTATAGAAGCTGCCAACAATATAAAGAGCAAATCAAGCTCTGGACATGACTGCATATCTTCTAAAATCGTGAAAGACACCATTGAAAACATAATTAGTCCCGTGACACACATCATAAATAAGTCATTAGAATATGGAATTGTCCCAAATAAATTAAAAATAGCCAAAGTTGTTCCAATTTACAAATCCTGTGAACCTGACAATATTAATAACTATAGGCCCATTAGCTTACTTCCTGCGTTCTCAAAAATTTTTGAGAAAATTATGTTCAAAAAAATTTTATCATTTTTTGACAGTCAAAATTTATTTTATCAACACCAATATGGATTTCGGCCGAAACACTCCACCATCCATCCTATAATACATTTTCTAAACGAAATAGCCGACTCTGTACATAAATCACCTAAGAACCTAACTATGTCAATATTTTGTGACCTATCTAAAGCTTTCGATATTATAAATCATGACATACTATTTTTCAAACTCGAATACTATGGTATAAGAGGTATAGCGAAGGATTGGATAAAAAGCTACCTAACAAATCGTATGCAATATGTAAATATCGACAACATCAATTCTGATCCCCATCCAATAACTTGTGGAGTTCCACAAGGTTCAATCTTAGGCCCTTTACTGTATTTGATATATGTGAATGACATCCATATCTCCACAAACAGTAAGATATTATCATTTGCCGATGACACATCATTGATTTTAAATGACAATGACATCAATAAACTTTTTGACCTTGGCAATAAGGAAATCAATAATCTGTATGAATGGTTTTGTGCAAACAAATTATCCCTGAATGCCAATAAAACTAAATTTATTGTAATACAAGACCCTCGACACGCGATCAACACCGACACCTTTCATTTGTACATAAAAGATACCCCTCTTTCTCAGATAGGAACTAAGTTTGATGAAAAAAGTACAAAATTCCTAGGTTTACATATCGATAACTCATTATCTTGGAAGTATCATATTGACCACATTAACAACAAAATATCTAAATCTCTCTTTCAGATTAAGCAAGTTAGAAATTATCTCCCAGCTGAAACCTTGAGGACTTTATACTTTTCAATGATACAACCATATTTAAATTATGGTATTTTAGCCTGGGGTAATGCAAATCCGAGTTTACTTAAAAAAACCAATATCCTCCACAAACGCGCTATTAGGTATATCAACAAAGCGACTTATAACAGTCACACAGATCCCCTATTTAAAAAATGCCAAATACTTAAACTTCATGATCAATATATCCATGAAGCAACTATCTTCATGCACAAATTCTCCTGTAATAAACTACCTTTATCTTTTGCAGGCACTTTCCAATACAACTATGAAATAAACTGTAGTTACACTACAAGGCAGTCAAACCTGATTTATGTTAAAAAATGCAACTCAAACTTTGCTAGCAAACAGCCTCTTTTTAATTTTCCCAAAATTTGGAATGAATGGACCACCAAGCTAGATAATATACCTTTCAAAAGCACAATTAAACACAAGGTTAAATCCCTGCTACTATCTGAATATTCCCAAAATGTTAAGTGCAACAACCCACTCTGCAATGATTGTACATCATAATGTTCCCAATGTTTTTACACCTTGCATTATGACGCTTCTCTCGACCTGGCTCCGCCAAAAAACGTAAACAAAATTTGGATGCCTTCACGACCCGGCTGCTACCCATCTGTCTGGCCCACGACGTGCCGGCCCTGCCCTGCACGCAACACACCCCCCAGTTTTTTACCTTTTGTCGTGGTGTTTCGTCCGTCTGTTGTCTGTCCGTCCATATGTTTATCTTTGGAGCTCTAGACCAACTTCTATCATTTTTTTAAAAAAAAGTATTAGAATACCATAATAGAATACAACGGATCTATATATACCTTGATTTGTTGATGTCATAATATGTATATATTTACATGTATATATTGATATAGTCGAGTTATTGCCACATTCGATGATATGTGGTAATTAATATATTTGATAATCGATTTTCAATATAGTATTAATATATAATATTCGATCTTTGATGACCTGGATAGGTCTACACATGGTAATTTTGGTCTACTGGGTTGTCTTTTCTGACCAGACTGTCCTGCACTACACTTTTCTCCGGTAACCTTTCCTATAGCTCTAGGGCTAGCTTTTAATTTGTGTTTTTGTTCTTTTTTTTATCAATTATCATGTCAAATATAAAATTAATATCATTGAATTCATTTAAGGGCCAAATGTAAAAACAGCATCCAGCTATTTTGGTCCCCTAGTTTTCATAAAGTTAATACTAATACTATACCAAATACTCGAATACCTTATATCATTTATTTCTCTCCTCAAATAATTGTGCATTTTATGTATCATATTGTATATTGAATGATTTATATATGAAAACTGGAAATAAATTACTTACTTACTTACTTACTTACTTATATCGTGAGATGATAGGAGTTATGACCCAGTACGGCCAATCTTTTGATATCAGTTTGCCAATTTGCCATCACCTGTCTACATGACGAAAGCAGCATGATCAGAACTGTCATTGCTAGCTCAAAATTTGGCTTGACAAAACGCAGGTGTATGCCGGCAAATAATCACCTTCAAAATGTAGTCAATGGTCCTGTTCGGAAGATTACCAATTCAGCCTGAAAGTAAAACTCATTCTAGCCATCTGAGTGTGGGATCACGTGTCAGAAGAGGACTGGATTTCACTGGTATGGATGAACTTTCACATTTGTGCAATTACATCGTCCGCAATAATGTATATTTGTCCATTGTAGAGGAACAAGAAAAGTAGAGGCAAAGTGTCTGCGTTCAAACTTGTTATAATAAATAGTCGATGGTAAAAATCAATCATCAACATTCCGTGACATTAGCCTAATAAAATATCTAAGATATGTCATTGTAATTATGAACTTTTTACGATCAACAATGTGACACTTTGTCGTACACAATGCATCCGGGAGTGTGTATCATGCCGTATTTGATTTTGCTTTCCGATATTCACTATTTATTCACACTAAAGTTGAAGCATTTTGTACATCACGCCCACTGTGGGACATGCATATTCACAAGGAAGATCAGATAACACGGGCGTTCCAATATTGTTACGGAATAATCGTTGGCATCATCATCAGTACTGGCTGTATGTTGCATAAGGGATCTTTCGTCATGGGCAGGGGACAAGACTGGAAAATCAATGAAGCGTAAATGATAGATATTGAATCTGTTATGGAAATATCCAGTGCAGGCTTTTACAGAATGTTGTCTGGCCACAATTAGCAATGTGTACTTAACCCCTCAGACTGATTGAATAATCGCGTGTGAAATCTGAAGAAAGTTGGTCGTTGATACAAAAATTAAAGAACAGCGAACAAGGCATTCGTCAATGGCAACATCAACAGGATCATCCATGTGGATGTTGTCACGCTGATGTCTGGTCCGAGTGGCACGACATGTAGTACACTGTGGTGATTGTAGCACTAGTGATCAGTTAGACATTCAGATATGTCGTTTAGTTTGTCTGTGTTACATTTGCAT
This sequence comes from Terebella lapidaria, assembly GCA_949152475.1. NCBI lineage: Eukaryota > Metazoa > Annelida > Polychaeta > Terebellida > Terebellidae > Terebella > Terebella lapidaria. Next base: position 25,304,150 of record OX424556.1, read on the forward strand.
AATTACAAAATCACGTATATTGTGTATTTACTAATTAATAGTCAAAAACATTGATTATGATGGGAGTAAGTTTTTTTGGGTTTTATCAATTTCCATGGAACTGAATAGATTCTCTGAACAGAACAAGTGAAAGTACATATACAAATTGGACGGAAATTGAAGGACCAACATGGATGATTGCTGTCTTTCTGTTGCCCTTGAGACATTGAATAATTAAAACAGCAACTCAAATAAAATACTTCACAGTCGATACCAGCACGAAGGAAATACCCCAGCGACCACCAAGGATGATGAGGAAATAAAACAAGATACTAAATTATCAGCTTCGAATGACAGGATCAGTTTTGAAAGACATACTTACAATCTACTTTGGAAACTCGATGAGCTTTCATACACAAACTTGAACCACATGCAAACAGTCTGTTCCACAGAACTCCTTATTGGTTTTCGTTTTCCACTTGCTAGTAGGCTGTTGAAAGAAATAATATAACACTTCATGGATTATGGACTCGAGTAGCAGACAAACAAGTCATTATCGAGGAACAAAATGAGCCCTCTATCTTGTGAGAAACCAATATCGATTTCGAAAACTTGGCTCTGTTTGGACTTCACTGGATGATTCCCTCCGTCACTGTTTTATATCAATGATACATATTGGAAAATTCAAAAACATATTCACGAAATATAGAATCCCTCCATACCGACTAATGTCCTTTGAAATTATGACTCTGGGAAACATACTACGTGATCGATAAGTAATAAATACGCTATTACATTTATATATACTATATAATTAATTTTACTTCGATGGCGACATAGAGAAAGGTAATGCAAAATAGGGTAATGATTAATATATGTATATATCAAATTCTACACCATCACATCTTCCATTGTTCGACTGACTGGTGCATATTGTTCATCGGTGACCGGAAATTGTAAGAATGGCCAATGTAATTGTCTGAAGATATACAGATGTAATCTGATGGAGTAACAAATTATTGCTATATGATAGGTACATACTCAACTTACAATCAATCATGAACTGCGATGCGGGAAATATCAAGGAATATTTCAGTGCATGGTTTTGGCATGATACTCCTATTCAGCCAAACACAAGGTAAAGAGCTAAGGTATTGTCTTGAAAATTGGTAAGTACTTTTCTGCATGATTCGAATTTTACATTTACTCCCTGTAACGTGGTAGCCTCCATGTTTCAGTAATTGCATTGCACTTCTAAGAGTGGTTACTAGTTTCAAGAATCGCACGATGAACTGACTGTGGACGAGGAAGTAGCAATCACGGTACCTCAATGAAACGAAACCCATTGACATCAGTCAGACAGACAATTATGCTCTGGAACATCAATCTAGGCAGCATATGGAAATAGCATGCAGATTTTTCCAGCTAGACCTTTTCAACTTGTTTTGACACCCAAATCATACGATATGTAAAACGACCTGCCCAGTTTTTTTAATCAGTTGCTAAATTCGTTGCCATAATATGACATCTCTGAAACAAAACACAAAATCCAGTCATCATAATCTGTCACTGCACGATCTAATGTGATATGTGTATGTATCTTGTTACCACTGGAACAAGATTTTGTCTGGCATGTACATGTATGTGCATGAAAGTCCATTTGCCTGATAGCGTAAATATAATATAAACCACATGAGGTCAACAAGGAGCAATCGTGTTCCTGCATCCATTCACTTGCGTGTCGCTCGCTCACATATTCACAACAGATTCGAAATAATGTCGTAATTGTGGTTATCTAAGTGATGTAATATATGTGTTAACATTACATTGTCTTTCAAAAGATCGGAATAATTCATAATAGTTCATAATAATTCATGATTTTGTTGATATCAAATGACAATGATGCTATTAAATAGTATCATTAAGATAAAGTATCAGTATCACAGAAAATGGAATGGTGAAATGTTTGGCATACGGGTGCTACTTCAAAAGCTATTGCAATTTTTTAGTAGAAACAACTACATTTAACACACTGTCTGCCCCTGATGACGCCAGTGTGTCTTTGGATAAACTATTTGGTCGGGCTTTGTTTCTATTGCAAAATGTTGTATTTTACGTTTCTTATTGGCATCATCAAAATTTGATTGTATTGGTGGTAATAGATTGATACTTACATTTATACCACTGAGTCGGTGTCACTGCTGGCGGACGTTAAATCTGTCCCCGAGGATACCATCAACTCAGTAGCCTTCGGGCTTGTGATTGGGTACTTTTGTACTTGTCATGTATCTATTCCATGGGGTTAGATTCGGATTTCTAAATTATTTTCATAGGTTGTTGGGCAGTTGTATACTAATTCCATCTGGTGTACAGTAGAAACAACTACATTTAACACATTGTCTGCCCCTGAAGACGCCAGTGTGTCTTTGGATAAACTATTTGGTCGGGCTTTGTTTCTATTGCAAAATGTTGTATTTTACGTTTGTTATTGGCATCATCAAAATCTACTGTATTTGTGGTAATAGATTGATATCTACATTCTTGCTGTTGAAAACTCACCAAATTCTATATATCATTTTTTCCATTAAAGTCCCCACACTGGGGACATCCCGCTAAACAATTATTCACATATCGTTATTCACATATCATTATCGTTATCATTATTCACATATCATCACATATCGTTCTATTTCGTTTATGGGAGTGGTATTTCACATTTCGAACAATATATACTCGGATGCCATCCGACATCTGTTTGTGAGGAAAACATTGTGGCTGGCTCTTATGTCAGGGCCATAGTAGGGAATAGCCATCTGGTGATTACTCGCACAGAAACTTTAACATTGATAGAAGCAATTCCAAACGAAGCACGAAAATGCAGCTAACTGCGGAGCACGAACTTATAGCTGGAGCACATCAATATCACCACAACAGCTGAATGTACTGTACACAATGTTTACCCCCCCCCCCCCCCCCTCCCACACACACACACATCCCCAAAGCATTGCAAATTCTTACTCTATTTTGTGTAGAAACTCATTTGCTACCACCTTTCCCATATGATATCAGTTCCGCCTGTATGTTTTGATGGGAATTATAAGCATAATTCCCTTCCAGTCGTAATACGAAAGTATGTCTCAATATTTGGTGAAATTAACCATGTTTTTGTGGATCACTTTGTCATGGATTGAAGTACGTCAAACTTTGGAATATATAGTCGTGGCATCATTCAAAAGAATCACTGTGTTTACTATTCGAATGCCACACGCACACGCAAGGTCTGCAAGAATTAACGCATAGAGAATAGTGTTCCAAAATACGCGTTATTACGATAAAATGCTTTGCAATCTGGAAACGTCAATTTCGAGCTCCGCCATTTTGACTGTTAACAAAATTAATGATCTGTGCATTTTAAATGATTCGAGAGATTTCATTTGAGGCATGTGTTAGAACGTTTACATGTCAAAATGGATGTCGATACGTTGTCACAAAACTTCCATGAAAAAACAGTACATGTTTGGGTTGAGTTGTTTGTCGGACGGAAATAATATTGTTGGGCAATATTTTGGGAGGTGTGCGATTAACAGAAAATGTGTTCAACCATGACCGACGTGAGGTCAATTATGCAATATCTTTGCAAAATAACAATTTATTCACGCATCTCCTGCAGCCACTAATTCTTTTCATGGATTCACTCAATAAATCGCAAATAATGAACACATGTGTTGTGGAAGTAACACACTTCACTGAATGGTCACGAACAGGTGAATGTGAAATAAAACATAATCGCATGAATAATTGACCAGTGATGGACTATTATTCCATGCAGTGCAGGAATGCTCAAGCCTAGGATACCTGATCCCGATATATTGCCTTGAGGAATCATGTGTATCACGATTTTCTCAATGATTGGGGTGCATTTATTGTTTTATCAACGAACAAGTCCCCGAAATTGCTGCTGAGATTGCATGCGTCACTGCTCAGCTACATTACAGTCAGATGTTGTTGGTAAAGATGCGATGCGCTCAGTGGGAAAAACATAGCTATAGACACAATACATACCCTGGCTAAAATTCATTGATTTGCACAAAGATAGGTTCCGTCATGTGGGGCGGGAAATTATCACTCAACATAAAGAATGTGCGAAAAGGCAAGATTTCAACAACATGCATATAATGAAATATGCGTGCTGTCATGTATTATGTAGATTGAATGTCGTCCATTTCAGGAGATATATGATTTACACAGAGACTGTGGAATATAATGCATTTGTCATATGTCTTCTTTGATATACAAGTATGTCTCACACGATACCTGTCCCCAGAGAGTTCTCTTCGGAGATATGTTTGAAACATCATCAAACATTCGTGCTTCCCGTTGACTCGGATGGATTATATGCGAGTGATCTGAGGGAATGCCAAAGGAAGGAAGAGTAGAAATCGAGTAAATGGACATATCGACCTTATCACCAATAAAACAAGGTTTTGATGATGCCGGAAGCCAACCTAAAATACTTCTTTTTTCGGGATGAACACAAAGCCCAACCTAATATTCACAGCCAGAGCCACACTGGCGTCATCGGGAGAAGAGGGTATGTAACATATAGTTGATTCTGCTAACTATAATAAACAAAATTGAATCGCACTGAAACTGAAATCAATATTAGAAATGGTCATCATACCACACGGCAATGAATCCATTTCTCTTTCAGGTTTCTTGCAGAATGAACCAACCTACTACCCCTCGGTGACATCTACATTACAAACGAGTGAGCGGTTATGATAAATGGAGCGATGGTCTCCCATCTCAATGAGAACGACCAAGATTTGCATGTCTTCAATCAAGCCATATTATGATTAGAATCAACTAATATTATTCATATCAGTTCTTCTAACTACTGTATATATATTACTGATAGGTCACAGATACACCTCAATATCCCAGTTCTCAACTTTGACATATACAAACATACCTATGAATATACCCCCTTGTGTTTTGAACCAGCAACAGCTAATTTTGATTAAGTTGTATCCGGTACAACCTATTCTGAACACCCTACCTCAAATATATTGTGAGATGACAGGAGTTTTGGCCTAGTACGGCCAATCTGTTGATATCAGTTTCCCAATAAGCCGAAAACCTGTTTACATGACGAAAGCAGCATGATCAGAACTATCATTGCTAGCTCAAAATTTGGTTTGGCAAAATGCAGGTGTATGCCGGTGCAAATAATCACCTTCAAAATGTAGCCAATGGTCCTGTTCGGAAGACTACCAATACAGCCTGAAAGTAATACTCATTCTAGCCATTTAAGTGTGAGATCACGTTGTGTCAGAAGACGACTGGATTTCACTGGATGAACTTTCACATTTAGGCAATTACATTGTCCACAATAATGTCTATTTGTCCACTGTAGATGGACAAGAAAAGTAGTGGCAAAGTGTCTGCATACAAACTTGCTATATTACATATTCGATGTAAAGTTATATTGGCAGAGAAACTATTTGTTTCAAATCAACTACAAATATGTCTGTGACCTCAGAAAAGTCGGTTACAAAATAAATTATGATTGATCAAATGGATAAATCAAGCATTTGACAGTACTAGCAGTCGCTTTTGTTTTGTTTTGTGCGCCACTCAGAGTTAACACTAAACTGACCTAGTTTACTAATGTTTACTCTCGACTTTCTGTCACTATCACTTTAAAATCAATCACCAACATTCCGTGACAGTAGCCTGATAAAATACTAGTATCTAAGATATGTCACTTTAATTACGACACTTTGTCGTACACAATGCATCCGGGAGTGTGTTTCATGCCGTATTTGATTTTGCTTTCCGATGTTCACTACTTATTTATTTACACTAAAGTTGAAGCATTTTGTACATCACGCCCACTGTGGGATATGCATAAAAGGAATATCAGATAACACGGGCGTTCCAATATTGTTACGGAATAATCGTTGGCATCATCATCAGTACTGGCTGTATGTTGCATAAGGGATCTTTCGTCATGTGCAGGGGACAAGATTGGAAAATCAATGGAGCATAAACGATGGATATTGAATCTGTTATGGAAGTATCCAGTGCAGACTTTTACAGAATGTTGTCTGGCCACAATTAGCAATGTGTACTTAACCCCTCAGACTGATCGAATAATCGCGTGTGAAATCTGAATAAAGTTGGTCGTTGATACAATTAAATATCAGCGAACAAGGCATTCGTCAATGGCAAAATCCATAGGATCATCCGTGTGGATGTTGTCACGCTGATGCCTGGTCCGAGTCGCACGACATGTACACTGTGGTGATTGTTGCACTAGTGATCAGTTAAACATTCAGGTATGTCGTTTAGTATAAACATTGTGTGTAATGACACAATCATGTATATGGTGTATTTACTAATTTTTCGTCAAATACATCAATTTTGATGGGAGTAAGTAATTTATTTTTCTCAATTTCCATGGAATTGAATAGATTCTTTGAACAAAACAAGGGAAAGTACATAAACAAACTGGACGGAAATTGAAGGACCAACATGGATAATTGCAACCCAAATAAAATACTTCACAGTCGATACCAGAACGAACGAAATACCCGAGCGACCACCAAGGATGATGAGGAGATAAAACAAGAACATACTATATTATCAGCTTTGAATGACGGGATCAGTTTTGAAAGACATACTTTCAACCTACTTTGGAAACTCGATGAGCTTTCATACACAAACTTGAACCACAGGCAAACAGTCTGTTCCACAGAACTCCTTATTGGTTTTCGTTTTCCACTTGCTAGTAGGCTGTTGAAAGAAATAATATAACACTTCATGGATTATGGACTCGAGTAGCAGACAGACAAGTCATTATCGAGGAACAAAATGAGTCCTCTATCTTGTGAGAAACCAATATCGATTTCAAAAACTTGGCTCTGTTTGGAGAACGGAAGGTGACCCTCCGTCATCGTTTTATATCAATGGTACAAGTACATCTTGGAAAATTCAAAACATTGTCACGAAATATACATTCCCTCTGTACCATCCATAAAAAACACACCACAAACACGTCTAGGAGAGGTATGACATGACAAAGACAAGAATTTATCCAGAAAATGTGCACTGTTTCAAATACCCAGTAAATGCCGTTTAAGTGGCGTGTTCGTGTTACCTAACCCCGGAAACAGTTTGGTCGTGCAAGCAGTCAATCGTAACGATATCTATCCAACTTCTGACATGGTATCAAATACGGAACAACGGCTCGGTCGAACCAACAATTCCAACATCTGACAATTAGTTATGTGTGCTTTAGCCATAAAAATTATGGTATATTTGCATCTGAAAATTGTTCCATTGATTTTGTTGTCAGCAAAATTAATCACGTTGTCCGGACTGTTCTGCTTAGAAAAAAATTTAGTTTTTAGCACTCACATTTCTTGTACTTCACTTTGATCATCAAACACGTTCAATTTCGAATCCAAATGGCCTGGTCGGATATGACATACCACCAAACTACCAAAGTATATAGATACTGGATGTTCTCATGATCTCGCAAATACTTTTCTGTCTGTTGTCCTGCAAAATACCATCATCAAATTACCACAAAAGCAGGGACATGTGAAACGGACGATTGATTGACAAAACGGTGGACGTTATGCTAACAAGAAGATAAGTGGCCAAGATGTTCTCTGAGCATCTGAAAAACAATAATCCGGATATGTTTTATTGAACTCAGGAAACACTATTCAGCTGAATATTGTACTTATTAACCTCATTGAATGCGTAATATAATAACGGCTGTTCTATCTTAATGTATCATATGTCTCCGAAACTGGATGAAATAGGGACAGTGGTACCTCTTGTTATGTACTGAAGTAGCATCTTCAATATGACTGCTTCCATTAAACGATTGGAATTAATTGAGTAAAATCAGAGTCCATTTGAATGCTTGACAGTAACACAACATCACCATTACGGAAGACAAGACAATTGCTAATCAAGTATGATTCAAATCACAATATCCTTGACAACAACAGAGAATCAAAGTGAAAACACAGATTATTCACATTGAAAATTGTATGAAATAAGTTTTATGAATAATCATAATAATACACGAATGAATAGGGCCTGTAAGTCTCGTTTGACATATGTCGTAAAATGACGTAATCAGGTACGTAATCCTCTACTGCTGGTGGCAAACATTGCCACATGGTCATTTTTGCTGATTTTGCTCGATTTCTGAAGCGCGATACAAAAATATTATTGAGAATATAGTTAGTATTCATTATTTCATTGATCCGAACTATAGCGTGCCACTCTTTATCATAATAATGGGGTATTGTTTCATAGTCAATTTGCCCCCGATCTATGTTGTGTTTCACAACATGTTTTTGGACCCCATATTCCGAGATAACAAGATTATTTTTGTGATGTTACAACCAAAATTGCTCAAAACATTTGTCGCATCATATATAGTCACAAACACCAGCGAAGTGTCTTATACTAGTCATGTAGTTTCAAAGGAATAAGCATTTTTCTCCCGTCAAGGTCATGACCTCGGAACACGTAAACATACGTTTTTCATTCCTTTTAAATGGAATAAAATGGTTAAGAATTATGCATATTTATTTCGTCAGCGGTCGTAGGAACGGGTCATGACAATGTTACGAACACGTGATAATTTTCCGATAATTTCCGTGTAAGTGGCAAGAGATCAAATGTATAGAATTTAACGAATTGAGCCATACATTTGGCGGGAAAACCATATGTCACCAGAACGGTCAAATCACGTAAAATAACGTGATGTTTTGAATCTCGCTTACATACCCTATACATATCATCCCCCGATGACGTCATGATTATATCATTTGCAATACCTAAATTACTGCGAGAAGGCACATTTGCCGATTTCAGTCTTCAAAGTGTTGTAACTTATGAATGGATTGTGACATTGGCTCACCATGATGACCATTTTGCTCAGATCAATGAGGTCTTTCATATAAGTTAACATCGTATTTTACACCTAACAATTTATTTGAGTGTAAACTGTAAATATATCATCAACAATGGAATGGAAACATACGATCTTTCTAAATAAAGAAGCTTTTGCATATTTTGAACATGAAACACTGTCAGGTTAGTATTTAAAACTGGATGTTCATGTACTTCCCATTCTTCCTTGAGAAAGTTTTAGGCTGACATTATCGGTTAATCCATGTTGTATCGCTGCGAATACGTATAACACTGATTCCTGAGAGTGGTAAACGTCTGGATGTTAGCTTCCAGCGTGTCCCCAATTTGTTTATCGTGGAACTTCATGGAATCGCCACGTACGAGTGGGTTTTTTTTTCTTTACAATAGAGGCGGTGTAGTACACTGTTACAGTTACGGTATTACCTTCAAACAGTCATGCATTAAATAAAACATATTTTACATGACGGGTGTTCCATTGCTGCAGTGTACACGAGGTGATTGATCGCCAACAAAACAGGTTGTTTCCAATTAGTGATGATACAACATTCTAAATTATTGATGAATTCCGACAGTTTGCAAGTAATAATGAGGCCATGCAATAATTGAGATGGGAAAACCTGTTGTATGCTTTGCGATATTTGGCAACTTGTTGTGTGAGCATGATGTTCTGAAAGGCTATGATCCCTTTTTGATAAACCTGGGAAAAGTACCACAGACATGCCAGGGATTCTGACGGACGGCAATCCGCAGATGGTCAAATGCAAGCAAATTGAATCATGGGAATTTACAAGAATTATATTGGCATTAATCTCCCTTTCATCACAGGCTAATACAACAGTCATACATGATTGTGGATTACTGGAACTAAGATTTTGCTACCGGTAAAGACCTGGTCAACTACATATACGGAACGTTACTGTACCCATTTTAATGTTGTATCGGGTAACACAAATTGTTGCAGACAAAGTAGAAACAGGCTGATGAGGAACAGGCGCCGAACTCTGCTCCTCATATATTGCGAAGAATGTTGAAAATATCGGGGGTTGGAAAATACTGTGAAAAAAGTTGTTACATATGACATGCCAAATCAATCTATGACTAATGGGATGCAAAAAACAGAAAACACTGGACATCTCAAAATATTTTTTTGTATTGAATTCCACATGAAACATATGTTACACATGTAATTACTCATTACTAGTGTTATGCCTACAATGCCACAAGTGTTGGCTTTTGCAGTGAGATCAAGTTTGTTATTCCTATATAAGTTTATTATTTCCATAAATATATACTACAGGCCCTATTGATGCAGTGCCCAAAACACAGAAAGAGTTCCACTCACCAGTGTCATAGTAGATATTTCATGACTTTCGGTTTCAAATAACATGTTCTTCTGGTGTATTTGTGTTCCTGACGATCACGTGTCAGTTGAATAACAACATGCTTATAAAACAACGCTTTATTTTTTTCAAATATCAACGACGAAATACCAACATATTCCCAAGGCCTGATCGGGTTGCCATGTAGTCATGTGCGTGAATTCGAGATGATTTGCTCACGAATACGTACACATACTACAACTAATTTTATAGTGATGTGCCACATCTGGTTTTTCGCCAAAAATTGACTTATCACCATTCAATTTCACTCAACATCATTCAGGGTCACCACTGAAACTGCGGTATATAATTTACCATTTGATTGTGCTAATGCTTAAGCCTTGTTCTGAACTGTTCCGGGACTTCACTCCATACAACTCCCTGTAGTAATTTTAGCGACTGTAACCCCCGTCCCTCCCGCGCATACAGATTTCCACAACAAACATTCATTCTACATGACTTACATACAGGACAGGTACAGACTATACGATCACAAGCATGAACTCCATGTAGTCATGGTTACATACACAGGTCAATCCACATGCACTTGCGGCCCCATTCATTCGGTACATCGACCCAGTTAGTTTCGGCCTTGACCTTTACAAGCACCAACTTCTAAACATAGAACATGACACACCCACCGCTCACATCACGTGCACAGATACAGGCATTACAAGTGTTGACACGAGCCGGGGAAACCCACTTTCCCGGTGACATCAGCTCGTACCACCACACATCTATCCAATCACAACACCGCATGCATTTGGCGGGAAAGTCTACACCACATGTTGCCGGCCGCACAGTTTTGCTGGGAGTTGAGAAGTGGATGTCCTCATGAGCAGACGTGTTTTTAAGTTGTGGCCGTGATTGTAAAGCGAAGGCCTAACACGAGGACTATTAGATAACTGAACTGTGATATTCATATGTTGGATTGTTCAAAGGACTAAATATCTAGGATATAGTATTGTCGACTGGGGAAATCACCGGACGTAGGTGTGTTTGCGGCCCTGTGGTGTGATTGAGACATTGTCGGCTATCATCCCAAATAAACGATTGAACTGCTACTGCCGGCCTTGTGATTTAGCACAGCGATCACAGACATTCGGCCTAATATCGGCCATCGAACGATATTTATCACATTGGCGCCGTTCGACCAGGATCTGAGCTAGTCTCGGATTACCGACCCTAACTTACCGGCAGTGATGGCATTGACCCCGGGAGCGTTCCGAGGTGAGTCGGCCGACCAAACAGATGAAGAAGTTACGTTCAACCCGACCTTCCGGCCCCCGCTCAGTTGTTATGAGCGACACAGTTCCGTTGTCACAGGAACAACAACCGACCGGCCTGTTCGACTCCATGGACGAACATTCGACCCTGAGATCGTCTTCGCCGCCCGTCGACCTGGTACGGGAGTTCCTCGACGAAGACCCGCTCGCACCTCAACACACAGTAAGTGACATTTTGAGTGCACACGCTAGGGCGTATTCGGCAACGTCGGCCAGAACAATCCAGAGATTATTGAACTCTGCCGACAGAAACTATACGCGCTCACGTCAAAGAGCGAGCGTATATCGTGCTACCGACCCAGAACAGTTATCAGTGAACGTTCGGCCGGTAACCATAGACACATCAATGGTTACACACCCACCGAGTGACTCTCGGATACGACAGTGGGTTTGTCAGTCTGACAATGTTCCGGAATCGGTCCCGCCGAGCGCTTATTCGGTAGATCGGCCACTGGCGCCGTCAACGACGCCGAGACGACACGACCCCGCGACTGAGACGTACTCGCGCATACCGACCGAGCCAACGGTGGTAGAGTACACACAACCCGGCCAGGCGAGAGTAACGACAGAGAACATCCCGGCGACGACCGATGCCTCGATCGTGACACCTCTACGACCGCAACGACCCAGCGACCCGACGACGGAATTTCGCGCCACCACACGGCAAGCGCGACTTCGCCAAGTACCGTCGACGTCAAATCGCCGACCCTGCGACCGTGACACGTCGACTTCCGACACGCGCGCTCCTGCGCCGACCATGTACCGACCGTCGTCGACTACCGGAGAACAGCCGCGCTTCGCCCCGCCGCAAGACCCAGTTGTGTCTGCTCCGGCAGATAGTGTTGTGCCCATGATCGGACCTCCGATCTCTCAGCCAATCGGCTACACCACTGGATACGGTGTATCGCCAGTCGGATACCCTGGCGCAACAAGCGGTGTTTCAAATGGAGTAGCTGTCGGATACTACCAACCACCTGTCGGCTATATGAACCCACCACCCGGATACGGTGGCGTTCCAAGTGTGATGGCTGACACCGGCTATCATGGTGCACAAACCGGATTAGTGTACCATGGTGTAGGCCCAGACGGATCGACATACCGATATCCACCGCCGGCTGTAGTCCCACCCTCAGTCGGGATACCATGGGTGACGCCACAATACAGTCAAACGGCCCCTGTCGCACCAATAGCGTACGACCTCAACAGCATTCCGGCACCACCTGCTACTTCGCCCGCCGTCTCCGCGACAACGGCACCGACCGCACCCGCTAACACGACCTCGGCAGCTCCGATTGTTACGACCTCAACTGCTCCGGCTGTCACGCCAACGACGGCTCCCGTCACAATAACGCCGACTGTGGTGAGCGTCGACACGCCCACGCCCCAGAGACTCACGTCTGAGCCCCAACCGTTAGCAATGGCTAAAACGGCTCAATGGCGTGCGACCTTCAAAGAGGGCAATCTCACACAGTACATACGGAGCTTCGAGCAATTCACTGCGGCCTTCACATATTCCGACCTCAATAAAACAACGACCTTCCGGAGTACGCTGCGCGGCCGCGCCGAAGCGTTAGCTCTGAACATTCCGGTCGAGACTCCCTGGGAGGAGTTTCGTTGTCAGCTCTTGGAGGGCTGGGAACCCGCACCTCGTCGGCAGTCCAAACGGGACGATTTTCCGTTTCTAAAAAGAGAACGGAAGGAGAATGCGGAACATTACTTGGAGCGGCTTCAAGCTCTGGCTGAGCAAGTGTTTGACGATGTCACGCCAGAGTCCCGGCAACGAACAGTAATCTCCCAGTTCATCAACGGCCAACCCGACCACATTGCCGACAAACTGTGCGTGTTCACTTTCCATAGTTACGGTGAAGCGCTGACGGCCGTCCTCAAAGCTGAAAGTCGTCAGCAACGGACCAACAGAGATCGTCAGAGGGGCACACGACGTGCCGACATCTCCGTGAGCGGATACCCGGATGATGATTGTGTCGACCAAGAACTGTCTTGTGCTATGGGACAGATCAATCAGGGAGGAACGCCGACCCCTGAACAAGTTGCGGCTTATTACGACCCTGCCGACAGTGACACGACCGGCCTTCAAGGATGTGAAGAACATTCTGTGCCAGCCTGTTCACGCGAATGGGTGGCGGAAGCTTTCCAGAGCGTCCTTAGCGACGAGAATGGACTCTGTGAGGAGACAGCTATCTATTCCGTCCTACGAACTACGGCCCCGACTAAAGGTGATCGGCCTCCACAGCCCGGACGACCAGCCGTAGCTTCTTCTGCAAGAAGCCCGGCCATCGCTGGATGCGGTGTTTCCGGCTTAAAGACGTCTTAGTGCGCAATGGCATGAAGCCACTAACTTTTCGACCTAAAGGTGCTGGTACTGACCGAAGGACAGATCAAGTATTGTCAGTACCTAACCAAATCGGCAACCAAACCAAGTCGGCCCCGACAGAGCCAACGGCTCAGTCGTTAAACCAGTAGTGGAAGGTGCTGCGGAGCAAGGACCTTCCGGGCAACAGAACAATGTTACATGCTCCACACCTGCGGTTGTCGTAACTACCAAACCAACAGTACCAACAGTTACGACCCCACAGCCGGCCCAGCCCACACCTCAGCTCCTTGAAGGGGTGTGTACCAAGTGTCGAGCTCCGACCCCAAAGCCGGCTCTCCCTCATGAAGGGGTGTCCGCGCCACTTCCACAACGGCCTCCACGGGAAAATCGTCGTCCTGAAGGGGTGTCGCCCCCGACCGCCAACGGCACCGGAACAGATAGTATGTCTGAGGTGGAGTGGATCTCCGATGACGGAGGGTTCTACGCGTTCCCATTCGGACCGGAATCCAGATTACCGCCACTGCACACACTCTTCAAGCCACCGCCGGACGACCCCGCAGTTCCGGCCGTCATAAACAATTCGAGAGCGGCACATGAGTGCTGAAAGTTATCGGTACGCGTCGGGGATAAGACAATGCAAGCTGTGCTCGACTCCGGAGCGCAGATCTCCTTGCTCCGACGCGATCAGCTCCGACACGTCCCCGCCGATCAACGACAGTTACAGCCTACTTCGGCCACGATTCGTGACGTCAACGGACAGTCAAGCCCAATCGATGGACTAATCGACCTCCCAATTCAGGTCGGGACCAACCATATGATTGTGACATTTTGTGTAGCTGACATCCACGACGCCATGATACTCGGCATGAACTTTTTCCGGCAAGCTCACGCTGTGGTGAACTACGGCGAAGGAACAATACAGGTACACAAAGAAATCCTGTTTGCGCACAAGGACATTGAAGCCAATGTTGTTAGAATGGCTGTGCGCCGAGCCGTCACCGTCCCCGCACGTAGCGAGGCGATCGTAGAGTTAATCCCGACCTCCAGAGTTCGAGTTCGGCAGCATCCACGGCTGATTCAACCATTGACGGCTTTTCCCGAGGACACTGACCTCATCATGGGAAGAACGACCTTGGACCGACAATGTGTAAAGGTGTCTGTAGTCAACACGGCAGATACCGGTATCACACTTACTCGATCCGACCCTGTCGCCATAGCCAGTCCGATCGAGAGTGTTGTCGGAGCTCTACCAAGACCCGGAGAGGAGCCCGACCTGTCCACAGCCGACGCCAGTCACTACCGCGACCTGCCGCCACATCTACAAGAGATGGTGGATCGCGCCGGACTAGCGCCAGAACAACACCGGCGTTGCGCTAACCTGATCCATCAGTATCAGGGCACTTTCATGCACCCGGATGGACAGTTGGGATGGACCCAAGTCGTCCAACACAAGATCGATACCGGCAATTCGGCCCCGATTCGGCAACGTCAACGACGCGTCCCTCAGGCGCAACAGAGCATCATAGATGAGGTCGACAAGATGCTTCGCTTGGGGTGCATTGAGCCGTCAGATTCGCCCTGGAGCGCACAGGTGGTGCTAGTGCGTAAAAAGAACGGCCAAGTAAGATTTTGCGTCGATTATCGGCTCCTGAATGATGTCACCCGCAAGGATTCATATCCGTTGCCCAACATTCAGGACACTCATGACGCCCTGGCGGGCGCTACATATTTTTCGGCCTTGGACTTGGCTTCCGGCTACTGGCAAGTCGAAGTCGACCCTACAGACAGACCGAAAACTGCCTTTGCGACAAGGAAAGGACTATACCAGTTTAAGGTTATGCCATTCGGCCTCAGCAATGCACCGGCAACATTCGAACGGCTGATGGAAACCATACTCCGTGGATACTTGTGGACACGGTGTATGTGTTACCTGGATGACGTCATCGCTTACGGCAGAACATTCGATCAGGCACTCGCAAATCTGGAGGCGGTCCTGGATCGGATTAGATCGGCAGGCTTGAAGCTTCAACCCAAGAAGTGCGAACTGTTCCAGAGGGAAATTTTGTACTTGGGGTTTATAGTGAGCGGCCAAGGAATTCGTGTCGACCCCAACAAGGTCAAAGCCATCAGAGAATGGCCGACCCCGTGCGAGATCTCCGATGTCAGATCTTTCCTTGGTTTCGCCAATTACCACAGGCGATTCATCAAGGACTATGCTGAGATCGCCGAACCTCTCGTAGCACTCACCCGAGGTGAATGTCATTTCACATGGGGACCGGCTCAGCGACGCACTTTTCGGCGGCTCCGCGACGCTCTCATCCAGGCGCCTAAGCTCGCGCATCCGACCCAGAGTCCGGATGATTACTTCATCCTCGACACAGACGCTAGCGGCTATGCTGTGGGAGGCGCACTCTCACAGAGGGTTAACGGGAAAGAAATCCCCATCGGGTTTGCCAGCAAAACCCTATCCCGGACCCAACGGAACTATTGTACCACGTACCGAGAACTGCTGGCAGTGGTAGAAATGGTTCAACATTATCGGCATTATCTTTGGGGTAGGAAGTTCCTCCTCCGGACCGACCACAGCTCCTTGAGGTGGCTCAAGAACTACAGCGACGCGGACGGCATGCTCGCCAGGTGGCTCGCTAAGTTGCAGCAATACGACTTCAAGATAGAGCATCGGCCCGGCAAACTTCACGGCAACGCAGACGGCTTGTCACGGTGTCACAGTTGCAAACACCAAGACTGTCCCGGACGACTCGTTACACCTCCAACCGACCCAGAGACAAGTTCCGGAGAACTTCCAGTTCATCGGATCACTGTTGTTTCAGCTAAGACAAGGGCAGACCTCCTGGACAGTGATTCCATAACATCACCGGTCTTGCCCCAACTAGTTTCGGCACGCCAAGTTGTTCGAGTCCGTGCTTTGGACGCCACACTTGATGGGCAAAAGTGGCTTTCGGACTATTCGACTCAGGACATTGTCGCGGCACAGCAAGCCGACCCGAGCGTCGGAAAAGTGCGACAGTGGATGTTGATCGGCACTAAACCAGACTCTAAGGAGGTAGCGCGCCATGGGGAGGAGGTAAAAACACTTGTTTCCAGATGGAGCCTCCTGGCGCTACAAGACGGGGTACTAGTTCGGCACGTAAAACCCGACCCCGCTGGACGGCCTGTGGTGCAAACCGTGCTCCCCGTAGCACTCAGAACGCAGGTTTTGCACCAACTTCACGACCTGAAGATTGTCGGACATCTCGGCATTCAGCGAACCATCGAGAGAGTCAGGCGCCGATTCTACTGGCCCGGCCTGGCACTGGATGTCGCCCGCTGGTGTGCCCGCTGCTCGCAATGTGTCACCCGCAAAGGAAAACCGGCCCCAAAACGATCGCCTCTGACGCAGTTGCCGACAGGAGCGCCTTTCGACCGGATCGCGATGGACATTCTCGACACTCACAAAGTCACGGGAAGAGGCCATCGGTATATCCTTGTTGTGTCGGACTATTTCACGAAATATACGGACGCCTTCCCGCTGCGGCGACATACCGCCAAAAATGTTGCCGACATCCTGGTAAACAGATGGATAGTTTATCATGGCGTCCCCAAGGCAATCCATAGCGACCAGGGCACCGAGTTCGAGTCGGCTCTATTTCGGCATGTCGTGCGTCTTCTGGGCGCTAAGAAGATCCGCACGGCCCCATATCGACCTCAGAGCGACGGCCAGGTTGAGCGATTCAACAGGACATTGCTCAACATGCTGAGTGCATTCGTCAGCGATCGTGCAAACGACTGGGACGTGCACCTGCCATATGTGTTAATGGCCTATCGAACCTCAGTACACTCGTCCACGGGATGCACCCCGCATCTGATGGTGTATGGACACGAGTGTAACTTGCCAGTCGACCTCATGTTCCCGACTTACGACCCCGAACCTCTACCTCCGTGTGGTCCGGAGTATGTGGAGTATTTACGGCAAGCGATCAGGACGGCCCACGGTTTCGCTCGAGACCATCTTGAGAAAGCGGCAATTCGGCAGAAGATGGGTTATGACGCCCACGCCAAGCCTCGACCCCAGTTCCAACCAGGAGAACTGGTCCGATATTATTATCTGCCCCTCACGCAGAATAATAAGTTCGCTCGGCCTTGGACTGGTCCCTGGAGGATCGTCGACCATGTGACTGAGGTAGATTACCGGATCGCCTTGGTTTCCAACCCTTGGAACACTCGTGTTGTTCATCTGGACGTACTCAAGCCGTACGAAGGTGACAACCAAGCGGCTCACATCTAGTCCGACCCTGTACGACCTTCGACGTCGTCAAGCAAATCCGGCTCAGAGCAATCGGCCGACCCCCTGGGGCTCCTCAAGGAGTTCTACTACCCCTGGGAGGTCACAGTACAAGATCGGCATACAGATACAGACCAAACAGCTGAGTCTGACTCGTCAGCGGCCCAAGATCGTAAATCGCGATCTCCAACTTCATCCGGCTCAAGTCGTCATCGGCAACGGAAAAGATCACACAGATCAAGTTCTGACACCCCAAAACCGGCACGCAAGACACGCAGGCAAAAGCCTGTGATATCATCCGACCCCGAGACAAGCGAGGCTACGCCCCCGCCTGCACGACCAAGTCGACCCAAACGCAACGCACGCAGACCGGCCCGCTACAGATAACCCCGGCCTTGTTATCTGATTGATGCCATTGATGATGAAATAATGCATGTCTAATGGACTATGATATCATGTCTTTCCTCATAATAATATAATATATTACAATAACAATATATGCATTTAATATGTACAGATGTCAGTGAGGCAAATTCGATATATATATACACTTGATATGATTTCATAATTACGATGCTGGTGAAAAATTGATTGCATTATGATATGTGTTTCGACCCCGTATAACGTATGCTATTGTTCCGCGTGTGTTACGCACTAACTACGATTATCATGTCAGATTCAATCCATGTGCCAGCCGAAGAGGATAATAACTCATGTCACGCCGTGAGTAAGGCCACTTAGTTGTCGAAGAGGTGGTAGTGTGATTCGTTCCGGGGTATGCGTCGACCGAGCCTCTACCCACTCCATGTAGTATTCGGAGGAACGGCCCAGTGGTACGGGAACCAGTCACTAAATAGCTATCATACCAAGATGCGGCCTGTCATCAAATTCATTACCCAAAAATATTCAAAGCGCCACGGTGTGACCGACCCAGATCATTGCAATTTCGACCCCGACAATATTAGCGGCCCCGTTGTCTTGTGAACTGGCTGATAATGAACGGAACGATGTCCGCCCCTGTGAGTGATTGACATTAATGTCTCAGCCTTTAATAACTGTGTGTCGTCTGCTAGACAGCAATTCGGCCGTTAGTTTATTGTGCGCTAACTTAGGGAGAAAAGGAACGATCAAAGTAACAGGTCACAAGGAACGCACGAGCGCAAATAAACATTTAAGCTGTTTACAGCACCCACATGAAATCTCCCCTGATAAAGACAATAGTGAGTCGTCGGGCAAAAAGAGCCCAGTAATTTGAACAGTCGACTAGTACAAATAGACAATGTATAGGAACGTGTAATCCAGGGGACGGCAGACGGACATTCGGAAAAATGGACAGTGTGAGGATCCCCCTACTGTCGTAATGGACTGACCCAGATTGGTCAGAGAGAGATGGTACCAGCGTTTCCCTGACGACGGCCCGCCTTGTTGCAGATACACTTGGAACAATGGGATACAGCGTAAAGACGTTTTTGTATATCGGCAGAGAGCGCCCCCCGGCCCGATTCGTGGAATTGGGATACAGATAAGCATCTCAGTGTACGGCAGTGGAAATTAACGGCAAGTAGGTCATTTGCGTCTGAGCTTCTGAAGCAGCAGGAGCTCTATTAATACGGAGAAAAACTTTGTACTGATTCGGAACACTTTTCGGATATTACGTGGCATTTAATGACAGTGAACTGATAAAGTTTGTGAGAAGTTGTCGGATATTTGGGATAAAAATTACAGTCGGCCTAGCTGTTTGAAGTGACATTTGTTTGCGGCTTCCGCCATGGCGGATAAGCCAAGCGATGGAAAAGACAGTGACGGCTCCGCTGATAGTCGGCCCCGATCTATTAAATTTGACGGCACTAAGTTAACGGTCGAGGTTGTTGAACGAGGAGACGAGCAAGACAACCCCATCGTGTTGACGGACGATGAAATGTCCGCTATCGGCCCCGAACCCAGTTCGGAACAAACAGTTACGGCTTCCGGCCCAAGTAAGCAGCCACGATACCAAATCATGGCAAGGCTGGCGCAACGCGGCTCCCGGCACACTCCGAGTCCGACCTCAGAGGACGACCCGGATCGTTTTCGGCAGTTAGAGGAAGGTTAGGCGGAAGCCGCCAGCTCGGCAAAATCGGCTCCCGCTCAGCAGGCGATAACACCAATCGAGCCTGCCCCAGTATCTTCGGCCTCATCAACGCCGGTAGTTCGGCCCCGTGCCGTCACATCACCGGCACAGTCTTCGGCTTCGTCAGCGAGTTCATCGTC
Source organism: Terebella lapidaria (assembly GCA_949152475.1). Lineage (NCBI taxonomy): Eukaryota > Metazoa > Annelida > Polychaeta > Terebellida > Terebellidae > Terebella > Terebella lapidaria. The sequence continues at coordinate 25,324,622 of OX424556.1, forward strand.
CGGCAGAAATCTTCACCCGTCGGCGCGAAATTCATGACGCGCTAGTTCCGGCCCTGTGACGCGTGCTTCGGCTTATCGTCGTCAGATATCGGAGCTCATGGCTCTAGTTCCGGCCCCAATCACCCCGTACGGAGCTCGGCCGATTGATTGGAATGACGTTCCGTTCCATCTTCGGAATCGGCATGATGGTTACGGCCATGAACATAATTTCGGCGCACCCTCACGGCTGACGGAGGGAAATTTGGCGACCTTGGAGCCACTAAGGAGAGAAGACAGCCGTTATCTATGTCCTTTCTGCATCGGAGAGGAAGATGGAGAGGCAGGGAGGATATGGCCGACGGTACCTCGACGTGGACCTTTCCGTTCGGCTTCGGATTTGGACGCCCACGTCCTGGCGTACCATTTCCCACTTCTACGATTTTTCGTCTGTCCGGCCAAAGACAATTTCGTCACGCTCACGTCGGAAGACATGATCCGGCACCTGAGTGAGGCGACTCAGACTCACGTCGGCCTTCTCCCGCTGTTTGAGCAGGGACAGCTCAACGCTTCCGGCCCTATGCTGCAACGGTTCGCGCTACGCTGCCGCGTAGACATGCAGCCCAGCCCAAATTACCGGCCCCCGCGTGTTCCGGCCGACATCCCAATCTTCCGACGGGATGTCAACAGAGTACTGACTTTCGGGATTTGGCACATGGCGCCTCCACTGTTCGACCAGTACCCCCCGAATTCGGCCCCGGAAATTCATCAAGTGCTCCGACGCCTTGAGTACCTTCGGCCTTCAACCCGAGCGGAGGAGGATCGCCTAGCTCGGATGGTTAACGACATCATGGCGATGAATCGCTGGGTGACCATACGTCGGCCTAGCACAATATTCTTCACTCGGCCAGTCGCCTACCAGACGGACGCACTCAAGCCTCCCAGCTCCGTGGTTTCGGAGCCATTGGCTCAGTCCACTCCTGTGACGGCCCAGGTGCAAACTCGGCCATCGGACATCATCCCACGGAAACTTGTGGTAGAGCGGCCTACGGCGACAAACGTAACAGATTATCGCGTGAGGGAAGGATTGGTTCCCCCACCGGAGGAATTTCCTCCTTTGTCGGCAATGCCTCCGACAGGTCAGGAGACCGACCGGAAAGAAGTTACGGCCCAGTCGCGGGACTCTCCTCCACCTTTACAGCCGGCTGTGGAGGAAGCCCACCACGAATCAATTTCGGCCTCGGTCAGCGACCGCGAGGATTCGCCCCTTCCGTCCAGGCGAACGGTCCTTCAGACGGACGAACCTCCATATCTGGACGGCAGCATGGAGATCGTACAGACGGTCGTCACCAAGGATTCGACTGCTGATCGGCCGCGACTACAGTACGACGAGCCTGAGTCTCTAGAACCTCTCCACAGAGACTTGGATGAACGGCTGCCGTTTCACGGCTCAGGAGAGTTTTCGGCTGATATCCATATTCGTGCAGCAGCACGGGACTCGGTTGTCGACTCGGATGATTCCCGGCCTACAGGCCCTGCCAGGGCAGAACCCGGATTTGGCCAACCCACTCAGGAGTCGGGAAGCGAACCAGCTTCCGAATCTTCCCCGTGTCCACGAGGAGCACTGGGAGTCCCATATCGCCCAGGCGGCCCACAACGCTGACCCGTTGATCTTGCCGGCCCGGAAGAGCGAGCATCTTCCGACTTTATACCTGGCACGCGCCGACGACATGGCGCACCAACATTTTCGGGAGATCCGGCGCTTCTATCTAGAAGCCATGGACCAACATATTCGGCAGGCTGAATATAACGGCCTCTCTGTGGGATTCGGGATGGGAGTCCTCCACGAACGGCATCTCCCGACCTTCCCTGATCGGCTCGAGGAAGAGACCGACCACTTACGTCGGCAGTTACATCGGCTCGAGGACGAAAATGAGGATTTGCGGCAGGAAAATGAACGGTTACGTGCCCGGGTGACACACCTGGAACAGTCGGCCCCAGTTTCGACCTCGACGGATACGGCCGCGACACAGAGCGACTCGGGTACCACTATCCCGGGCGACCTGCTCGCCACTATTGTGTCGATTTTGCCCCGTCTGCCACCAGAGGAGCAACAGCAACTAATGCGGCAGGCGTCGCCGGCACCACCACCACCTCCTGCTGGCAAGCGAGGCCAGAAGGAGTGAACGTTTCGGCCCAGTGGTGACAAACAGACAATTGCCGGCCTCGATTGTGTCGGCCCCTGAAAATCCTGGTCACGCTGGACTAGTGATGTATCGGCCTTTCAATGTGTCGGCCTGATGACAGAAAGTGACTCGGAAAAATCCTGGTCACGATGATCATCCTGGTCATGTCGGCTTATTGTTATGTCGGCCAAAATTTGTAAATAGTTATCCTAGTCACGGTATTTTATTCATGTAATTTAGTTAAGGTTAATCCAGATAATTCTTTTTCAGTTTATAGACTCTAAATTAGTTTCCGTTTCGCTTTGAAACGTCGAGGAGTTTTGTTCAATACATTCCATTCATATCTCATCATTCGTTGTCGTGCATGTATGTGTAAATGTATCATCGTAGCGACTATTGACGGACTGACTGATGACGTTTATTTTGACGGTTAGAATTTTTATTGTATGAAGTGCTTTACCATTGTCGCGCGGCGTGTGTGTGTGAGTGTTGGGGTTTGACCTTTTAGGACTTCTTAGCTTTTTATTGTTAGTTTTTGGCGACGGTAAGGTCCGGGTAGGGTAATTCCGAGGGCGTAGAATTAATGAAGGGGTGTAATGTAGTAATTTTAGCGACTGTAACCCCCGTCCCTCCCGCGCATACAGATTTCCACAACAAACATTCATTCTACATGACTTACATACAGGACAGGTACAGACTATACGATCACAAGCATGAACTCCATGTAGTCATGGTTACATACACAGGTCAATCCACATGCACTTGCGACCCCATTCACTCGGTACATCGACCCAGTTAGTTTCGGCCTTGACCTTTACAAGCACCAACTTCTAAACATAGAACATGACACACCCACCGCTCACATCACGTGCACAGATACAGGCATTACAAGTGTTGACACGAGCCGGGGAAACCCACTTTCCCGGTGACATCAGCTCGTACCACCACACATCTATCCAATCACAACACCGCATGCATTTGGCGGGAAAGTCTACACCACATGTTGCCGGCCGCACGGTTTTGCTGGGAGTTGAGAAGTGGATGTCCTCATGAGCAGACGTGTTTTTAAGTTGTGGCCGTGATTGTAAAGCGAAGGCCTAACACGAGGACTATTAGATAACTGAACTGTGATATTCATATGTTGGATTGTTCAAAGGACTAAATATCTAGGATATAGTATTGTCGACTGGGGAAATCACCGGACGTAGGTGTGTTTGCGGCCCTGTGGTGTGATTGAGACATTGTCGGCTATCATCCCAAATAAACGATTGAACTGCTACTGCCGGCCTTGTGATTTAGCACAGCGATCACAGACATTCGGCCTAATATCGGCCATCGAACGATATTTATCACATCCTCTTTTGAAAAAGAGGATGGTTGAAAATTTCCTGAAACAGGTCCTGAAAATGTTTCAATGGCATAATAACTTTCGTTTCATAATTTTTGGTTAGAAACGGCTCAAAACGGAGAGTGACTTGAGTTCGGGCAAGTAAAAATTCTCTGAATTGTTCAAAAATCTAAATGCCCACCACGCACAGAATAGCGATTTAATGGCGATGAAACTTATCATTTCTCAGAAGTACACACGGGGAATGTTATGAATGATTAAAAGAAAACAGATTTTGAGAAAATGGCAGCCAAAGTTCCAATCTGAGAGTTTATCGTTGAAAAAGGCCGTCGGTTTGAAAACAGAACAAATAATGGCTTCTTTTTGGAATATTGTTTTTTTGGTATTTTTGTGCAAAATTTCATAACAATTCGGCGATAATTTCGCTAAGATAAAATGTAGATGGGTATGACTAGACGGACTTATGCAACATAAGTTATCGGACCAACGGTACGGTAACCTTTAAGGCGGTTACACACCGAAGCCGCGCGACCGTTTTACGGAACCGTTTTGTGCTGTCCGTTTTTTAAGGCCGCGCAAGCTATGATAGAACTCAGTTTTCCAAAGGGGAGTGTGCACACATGTTCCGTTCTAACGCTCCGCTTTCTGAAAAATAGAACAGTGTTCTAATTTTTACGCCTTACGTCCGAAACGCCAGCGCATGATATGAGTGAAAAATGCATTTAGAGGTTAAAATATCGCTATATGTTGCATAAATTGTCCACATATATGCAGAGACAACTGCCTGGTCTGTCCGCCAGATCACGGGTAGTTTATTGTGACCTTTGTGGACTGCAAATGTATGCACAATGTCAAGCAAAGGTACGGTAATGGCCAAATTACTTAGAGTCTTCATAATATTAATTGTTGCTCTTTTTTTATATGTCATGTATAAATAAAGTTGTGTTTCAGGTTTCCCACAGCTATTGCTGAATCCTATGTAATTTGCTAACAATTGCATTATTATTCTGGAATACAATATGAGTTCCAAAAGTGGTCACTCAGCCATCTTGAATCTTAATTTTGCGGCAAAACAATGTTTTTTCACAAATGAAGGCTACCTTGACGCCTCATTTTATTGTACATGGAAATCCACACAAATGCCTCTCTTTCATACATTCTGCATAGACAGACGGTAACACGTACTTCACGGTTGCAAATAGGCCTATGTAGGTATATATTTTGTGGTACATGTAAACAATAACAAACAATGTAAAAATCACATTAAACTTTGTCAAATTGCTCTTTTGATATGCTAAAATAGTTCTGGTCTTTGTGCGGTTATTCTTCCAGTTCCCGTAGCAGCCTATATACACCAAGGTGGTTTAGTGGATGGATACAAAGAACTGATCCAAAAATTGGTGTGTTCTTGTAACTCTATTGGTCTTATCATCATCCTTTTTTTATCAGATATTTCTTTAAATAGTCTATGACGCTTTGAAACGTCGAGGAGTTTTGTTCAATACATTCCATTCATATCTCATCATTCGTTGTCGTGCATGTATGTGTAAATGTATCATCGTAGCGACTATTGACGGACTGACTGATGACGTTTATTTTGACGGTTAGAATTTTTATTGTATGAAGTGCTTTACCATTGTCGCGCGGCGTGTGTGTGTGAGTGTTGGGGTTTGACCTTTTAGGACTTCTTAGCTTTTTATTGTTAGTTTTTGGCGACGGTAAGGTCCGGGTAGGGTAATTCCGAGGGCGTAGAATTAATGAAGGGGTGTAATGTAGTAATTTTAGCGACTGTAACCCCCGTCCCTCCCGCGCATACAGATTTCCACAACAAACATTCATTCTACATGACTTACATACAGGACAGGTACAGACTATACGATCACAAGCATGAACTCCATGTAGTCATGGTTACATACACAGGTCAATCCACATGCACTTGCGACCCCATTCACTCGGTACATCGACCCAGTTAGTTTCGGCCTTGACCTTTACAAGCACCAACTTCTAAACATAGAACATGACACACCCACCGCTCACATCACGTGCACAGATACAGGCATTACAAGTGTTGACACGAGCCGGGGAAACCCACTTTCCCGGTGACATCAGCTCGTACCACCACACATCTATCCAATCACAACACCGCATGCATTTGGCGGGAAAGTCTACACCACATGTTGCCGGCCGCACGGTTTTGCTGGGAGTTGAGAAGTGGATGTCCTCATGAGCAGACGTGTTTTTAAGTTGTGGCCGTGATTGTAAAGCGAAGGCCTAACACGAGGACTATTAGATAACTGAACTGTGATATTCATATGTTGGATTGTTCAAAGGACTAAATATCTAGGATATAGTATTGTCGACTGGGGAAATCACCGGACGTAGGTGTGTTTGCGGCCCTGTGGTGTGATTGAGACATTGTCGGCTATCATCCCAAATAAACGATTGAACTGCTACTGCCGGCCTTGTGATTTAGCACAGCGATCACAGACATTCGGCCTAATATCGGCCATCGAACGATATTTATCACATCCCTTTATGAGGGAAAAAGAGGATGGTTGAAAATTTCCTGAAACAGGTCCTGAAAATGTTTCAATGGCATAATAACTTTCGTTTCATAATTTTTGGTTAGAAACGGCTCAAAACGGAGAGTGACTTGAGTTCGGGCAAGTAAAAATTCTCTGAATTGTTCAAAAATCTAAATGCCCACCACGCACAGAATAGCGATTTAATGGCGATGAAACTTATCATTTCTCAGAAGTACACACGGGGAATGTTATGAATGATTAAAAGAAAACAGATTTTGAGAAAATGGCAGCCAAAGTTCCAATCTGAGAGTTTATCGTTGAAAAAGGCCGTCGGTTTGAAAACAGAACAAATAATGGCTTCTTTTTGGAATATTGTTTTTTTGGTATTTTTGTGCAAAATTTCATAACAATTCGGCGATAATTTCGCTAAGATAAAATGTAGATGGGTATGACTAGACGGACTTATGCAACATAAGTTATCGGACCAACGGTACGGTAACCTTTAAGGCGGTTACACACCGAAGCCGCGCGACCGTTTTACGGAACCGTTTTGTGCTGTCCGTTTTTTAAGGCCGCGCAAGCTATGATAGAACTCAGTTTTCCAAAGGGGAGTGTGCACACATGTTCCGTTCTAACGCTCCGCTTTCTGAAAAATAGAACAGTGTTCTAATTTTTACGCCTTACGTCCGAAACGCCAGCGCATGATATGAGTGAAAAATGCATTTAGAGGTTAAAATATCGCTATATGTTGCATAAATTGTCCACATATATGCAGAGACAACTGCCTGGTCTGTCCGCCAGATCACGGGTAGTTTATTGTGACCTTTGTGGACTGCAAATGTATGCACAATGTCAAGCAAAGGTACGGTAATGGCCAAATTACTTAGAGTCTTCATAATATTAATTGTTGCTCTTTTTTTATATGTCATGTATAAATAAAGTTGTGTTTCAGGTTTCCCACAGCTATTGCTGAATCCTATGTAATTTGCTAACAATTGCATTATTATTCTGGAATACAATATGAGTTCCAAAAGTGGTCACTCAGCCATCTTGAATCTTAATTTTGCGGCAAAACAATGTTTTTTCACAAATGAAGGCTACCTTGACGCCTCATTTTATTGTACATGGAAATCCACACAAATGCCTCTCTTTCATACATTCTGCATAGACAGACGGTAACACGTACTTCACGGTTGCAAATAGGCCTATGTAGGTATATATTTTGTGGTACATGTAAACAATAACAAACAATGTAAAAATCACATTAAACTTTGTCAAATTGCTCTTTTGATATGCTAAAATAGTTCTGGTCTTTGTGCGGTTATTCTTCCAGTTCCCGTAGCAGCCTATATACACCAAGGTGGTTTAGTGGATGGATACAAAGAACTGATCCAAAAATTGGTGTGTTCTTGTAACTCTATTGGTCTTATCATCATCCTTTTTTTATCAGATATTTCTTTAAATAGTCTATGACGGCGAGTTGAAATTGAACGTTGAGGACGTACATATTTTTTACGGACATGACTTAAGTGCTAAAAACAAACGTCAGTACTCGGTGTGTACAGAAAAAACGGTACCGTTCCTAAACTGACACGGCCGTCAAGAAACGTTGACGTCGCCGTAAACGGTCGCGCGGCTTCGGTGTATAACCGCCTTAAGGCGGTTACACACCGAAGCCGCGCGACCGTTTTACGGAACCGTTTTGTGCTGTCCGTTTTTTAACGCCGCCCAAGCTATGATAGAACTCAGCTTTCCAAAGGGGAGTGTGCACACATGTTCCGTTCTAGCGCTCCGCTTTCTAAAAAATAGGACAGTGTTCTAATTTTTACGCCTTACGTCCGAAACGCCAGCGCATGATATGAGTGAAAAATGCATTTAGAGGTTGAAATATCGCTATATGTTCCATAAATTGTCCACATATATGCAGAGACAACTGCCTGGTCTGTCCCTTTATTGTTACCTTTGTGAACTTCAACTGCATGCACAATGTCAAGCAAAGGTAATGGCCAAATTACTTAGAGCCTTCATAATATTATTTGTTGCTCTTTTTTTATATGTCATGTATAAATAGAGTTGTGTTTAGGGTTTCCCACAGCTATTGCTGAATTCTATGTAATGTATTCTGGAATACAATGACTGCCAAAAGTGGTCGCTCGGCCATCTTGGATCTTATTTTCGTGACAAATGAAGGCTACCTCAACGCCTCATTTCATTGTACATGGAAATTCACACAAATGTCTCTATTTCATACACCATGACACGACAGACGGTAACACGTACAGTACTTCACGGTTGCAAATAGGCCTATGTAGGTATATATTTTGTGGTAAACAATTACAAACAATGTAAAAATCACATTAAACTTCGTCAAATTGCTCTTTAGAAATGCGAAAATAGTTCTAGTATTTGTCCGGGTATTCTTCCAGTTCCCGTACCAGCCTATATTCAGGTGGTTTAGTGGATGGATTCAAAGGACTTATATCAGGATGCACAGACCCCAAAACTGGTGTCTTTTTGTAACTCTATTGGCCGTCTCATCATTTTTTATATTTCTTCCAATAGTATATGACCGCGTGTTGAAATTGCAGGTGGAGGACATACATATTTTTTACGGACATGACTTAAGTGCTAAAAACAAACGCCAGTACTCGGTGTGTACAGAAAAAACGGTACCGTTCCTAAACTGACACGGCCGTCAAGAAACGTTGACGTCGCCGTAAACGGACGCGCGGCTTCGGTGTGTAACCGCCTTTAAAGGCGGTTACACACCAACCGCGCGACCGTTTTACGGAACCGTTTTGTGCTGTCCGTTTTTTAACGCCGCGCAAACTATGATAGAACTCAGCTTTCCAAAGGGGAGTATGCACACAGGTTCCGTTCTAGCGCTCCGCTTTTTAAAAAATAGAAGTGTTCTAATTTTTACGCCTTACGTCCGAAACGCCAGCGCATTATATGAATCAAAAATGCATTTAGAGGTTGAAACTGGGCTGTTTATTGTGATATATGTGGACCGCAACTGCATGTACAGGCAAAGGCAATGGTCAAATTACTTAAGAATAATTTTGATATGTCATGCATAAACACAGTTGTGTTTGGGGTTTCCCATAGCTATTGCTGAATCCTATATGCAATTTGCTAATAATTACATTATTTTTCTGGAATACAATATGACTACCAAAAGTGGTCACTCAGACATCTTAGATATTATTTGTGTGGCAAAAACAATGATTTTTTTTCTCACAAATGAAGGTTACCTTGGCGCCTCATTTTATTGTACATGGAAATCCACACGAATGCTTTTCTATTTCATACATCATAATGAGAAAGACGACAGCACATAGGCCCTCCTTCACGGTTGCAAATAGGCATATATATATTTTGTGGTAAACAATAACAAACAATGTACAATTCACATTAAACTTGGTCAAATTGTTCTTTTGAAATGTCAAATTAGTTCTGTATTTGTCTAGGTATTCTTCCAGTTTCCGCACCAGCCTATATTCACCAAGGTGGTTTAGTGGATAGATACAAAGGATTCATCAGGATGCACAGACCCCCAAATTGGGGTCTTCTTGTAACTCTATTGGCCTTCTCGTCATCCTTTTTTGTATCAGAAAATACTTTAAATAGCCTATGACCGCGTGCTGAAATTGCAGGCCGAGGACGTACATATCTCTTTACGGACATGAGTTAAGTTCTAAAAACAAACGTCAGTAGTCGGTGTGTACAGAAAAAATGGTACCGCTCCTAAACTGACACGGCCGTCAAGAAACGTTGCCGTCGCCGTAAACGGTCGCGCGGCTTCGGTGTGTAACCGCCTTAAGAGTAGTACGACGTGATTTACGTGTCAGCCATGCTTATTTTGTGGGTACATAGTGTATGGAGGTGAAATAGTGTTACATTTGCAAGAACATAAAATAATTGTGTTGCAAAGGATGTTGTAATACACATTCTGTAGACTACGATGGACATTTTTGTGTGTGTCTACGAACAGCATGTTGCCTACAATTTCGGAATCCCCAGGTCGATAAGGCCAAAAAATAAATGTTTTGGTTTGCCTCCCCACGCGCGTCGTCCCATACCTCCCGCGGCAGATTTGTTGTTGTTGATAGGATAGTATTTTACAAGCAGCAGCCAAATTTCATGTTGTACAAGCTAATGTATAGTGGCTGTATTAGTGACTGTCGAGGATTGCGAACTGACAGGAACCAATCAGGCGTTTAATTGTGAAAGCTACAAACCAATCAAGTAGCAAAATAACACTTTCGCTTGGGTTATACAGAATCGTTTTTGTTATACAGATTCGTTTATTCGATTATTGATCGTAAAGAAGTCTTTTGTAAGGAATATGTTTATATTTATTTAGTTGTTTAATGTTTTTTTTATTACATTACTATTTTTATTCATTTTGTCATTAATTAATATGTTTAACTCGTTTTTTGATCAAATGAATAGACTTTGAACTAATGTGTATTTTCATTGTTCCGGATGAAAATATGGTACGAACACAAATTTTTATGCAAAAAAAAATACATGAACCGGTCCAAAAAAACAACTCGATTTCGGAGCATCACTGGGACACAAACCAAAACACTCTTTTGGCCTAACACGTTCATTTTCTGGTGCATTTGTTTATTTTCATCGTTTTGGGGAGAGCCTTGTCATAATGCTTTGCATGTCTTACGTACATGTCACGTAAATAGTGGTCGATGAAATTGTTGTTATGTTCAGCAGAACTCTTCAAGCTCGTCATCGGAAAAGTAGAATGTTCTGTTAAACCAGAACACGTGTGTGTGGGCAAAGTATTTTACTGTACTAAAACGACATGTTAATAATACATGGTATTGACAAATGAAGAACATGTATAATAAAATAGACAAAACATCCCACACACACAATAGCCCGGGAGGGTGGGAGGGTTAGCCGAAAACCGTTGAAAGTGTGACGAAGCGGGACGGGTGGACAGGTATATATATAACGGGACAAACTAGAAAGTTTGGTCGAGGAGGGACACCCCCTGGTACTGGTTTAAAAATGCTTTCGTGAAAGCCATCTTAAACCAGAACACGTGTGTGTGGGCAAAGTATTTTACTGTACTAAAACGACATGTTAATAATACATGGTATTGACAAATGAAGAACATGTATAATAAAATAGACAAAACCCCAAACCCACAGGGGTAAAATTAGTATTAGTAGATTTATGGTAATTTGATTTGACTGATAATGTCCATACTTTGAGAAATGCTGGGGGTCAGGTACTTAGACACACAGTCACTTCTCCAGTCACCAATCGCCCTGATGATATGCAGAGGGACGCCGGACAGCATCATCCACGTGGCCCCTCCTCTCCTCAGGCTGTGTGTGCCGTAGGACGCTGACGGGAGGCCAATGTCAGCGATGACACTAGACAGTCTACGGCGCACTCTGTCTTGTGTGAGACACACAGGGCCTTTGCTGGTTTGGAGCGTAAACAATGGAGAGGAGTCAGGGATCTCGCCGGCCTGCGACAGGAACTTGAGGAGTGCTGTAGTAGGGCAGAGACAATTGTTTGGGTGATACGGTAAAGGTATCTGCACCTTTCGTTCTTGGTATTGTATTGTCTTACTGGCTGCAACGGACAACACACAACCTGAGGAGACAAACGACACACTGCCACGTTTTAGCACCTTGTGGTCCAGGATGCTTGCATTTGATTTTATGGAGACATTGCTGATACGGAGTAATCCGAAGAAACACACAAGTATGGCCGACCAAAATTGACTGTCTTGTGGGGCACGGAGATCCAATTTTCTGTATATGTTTTGGAGATCCGTGACACTGATTGGGAGCTTGAATTTACCGCGGGCGCCCTTTTGCCTCTTGATACCGGACATTACTGACTTTAGGGCCCAGTTCTCTTTGAGTGGATTGTGGAGGCCCGCCTCCAGGTGTAGGATGCGTATGATGTTCATATACTGCTGGACGGTAGTAAAGCCCCGAGATCGTCCCAGAAAGGCGGCATACCTGCAGAGGTTCTGTGTGGAGACAGGTACAGGGTCACATCGCGCGAGTCTGCAGAAGGTGAAGTAGGCGTCCCTGTGTGTTCTGTATGTTGCCTTTGTTGATTCGGCGTAGGCCGTAGAACGCCAGCATGCCACCTCTTCATCCAGCTTCTGTAAGAACAATGCCACTGGTTCACCTGGTGGGACAGAAACCGTGCAGACTTGTACGACATGTGGTTTGACAACAGGAACATAGTAGGGGTGATGCATGGGTCCATGTAATAGTCACACAACATACACATGAATCGATAAAATTGTCCAGGCTCATGAAACCGCGAGATGGCATCAGCCAGTCCATTGTCCGTGACGGGGATGTGGACTGCTTGAACGGTGAAATCACAACAGATGGCACAGGTAGCTATTTTCTGGAGGAGTGAGGAGACGTACGAGTTCGGGGCTCGTTCGTTATTGATGAAGGATGCTGCTGGTACATTATCCGTGAATATCACAATATTGACCCCGGAGAGGTATTGTCCCCAATGTTGCAAGGCCAGGTAGATTATTGCCAGTTCTTTGACGTTAATGTGGGCTGTGGCCCAGCCAGTGTCCAGCTGCCAGTTGCGATACAACCAGTGACCTTGGCAGAACGCTCCGCCTGCAGTTTCAGATGCATCAGCAAACAGGAAGACATGGGGCTGCTGGTCCCATATCTGCCGCCAGTGTGTGCCAGCCACCAGAGACTTACGCCACCACATGAGATCTTGTTTCAAATACTCCACACGGACTTTATGATTGTCACATTTGAGTGCCCCAATCGCACGATATGCCTTACAGAGGAATGTCTTGCCCCACTTGATCACTTGGCTAGCCCAGCTGAGCTTACCGACAATGCTCTGGAGATGTTTCCTTGTGATACGATTGCGGGACAGACAGTTGTCCAGGTTAGAGACTGTATCTTGTAATTTGGTGGGGTCCAGGGACACCCGGCCCAAGCGGGTGTTGATACGGACTCCAAGAAACACGAGCTCTTGTGTGGGGTCAACAGCTTTTTGCCAATATATTCGAAACCCCAGGGACCGGAGCAAATAAACGAGTGTTGAGTATGATTCCGAGCATTTTTCAAACGTCTCTGCCGTTAGAAAGAAGTCATCTAGGAAGACAACACAGTCATTATAACCTCTCCTGGCCATCATTCTCTGTACCGTTTTGGTCAGGCGGTTGAATATAGGGGGACTTTTTCTGGCTCCAAAAGGAAGCTTGGTATCCACCAAGTACACTGGCTTATCCGAGCCTGTGAAAGTCCACTTAAGACCTGTGAGGCGCCGCTGTGACGGGCATATAGCGACGGACCTGTATGCCGATTGTAAGTCTATTTTGGCCATATATCCACCGGGCTTAACCTTAGCCAGAGCTTGTCCCAAAGTTTGATATGTGCACGGGTCTTTAGTTGCACAGTCGTTGAGAGATGTTCCGGGTGGGAAGCTACAAGCGTGGATCAGGTGCAGGCCATGTGTACGCTTTGGAATGGCACCCAGAGCACTGACAATGGTGGGCTTATAATCCACGACAATATAATTATCGTCCTCTATTTCAGCTCTGATCTGATCGTCCACCATATGTTTAAGTTCCGGATCGATTGAACACCTGTGATTCCGGGATTCGCAAACACCGACCGTGGCCACACACATATTATCGTCAACAAGAGAAAAACCGTGACGTATTCCGTCCAGTATGAATATCGAATCAGGGTCTGCAGACAGTTCATATTCCCATACGGCCACACAACGAGTTAACGACGACAGGGGTGGGTGGGTCTGGGGTGATATGTCCTATGCCTGGCCTGACTTTGGAGCGGAAGTGTTTAGAGAACAGTCGGGGTGATTACCGATGCACGTGATGCACACGTGTGCGAATTTGCAGCCTCGTAGGTCACAACCAGCTACACTGTTGAACTTTTTGCAGATTGTGTTTCCCGTCTTGGGGTCGGTTCTATTACGATAGCGAGTGTCATTATGACGCGGGGCACTGCTATTCTTGAGTCTGGACTGACCCTGGGTGTCACTGAAGGGCTGTTGGTGGGGCTGGAGGTAAAGTTGTAGCAGGTACGCACTATCCGATCCCCAGGGGAACCCTTGATCGGTCTGGGCGCGGCGGTATTCATAGTCATATCTGAGTAGAGCATCCCACTTGAAGGATTGAGCCAGGACAGCGAATTTGATGAGGTAGTTAACGTTTTCCATGACCACACCCATGGGGGCACTGTCCTCGATTATCATGGACCGCAAAATTCTGAGACTTCCCTCCATATATTGGGTCATTTTTAATTTGTCAACTGGCAATTTTGATTCCTTTAGGGCCAACTCAACGTTCCCGACCTTAACAGTTCCTGATGGGTCTGAGGGGCCCCTATCATCACTCTTGGAAATGACAGTTACGAAGTCACGTACGTCACGGAACTTATGCCTGTCGGCCTTGGGTTTGTTCAGCCTGAACGACAGGTGGTCGAAGAGGGATGGCTTACCAGACGTGTCGACAGCATTGCTGGCATCTGTCGTGGCGGGCGTGTTGGGCATAAGACACAATTTCGAGTTACATTCACTCCCCATGTTAAACCTACCTTACGATGAACGATGTACAGCATTCCCTGCGATACTTGGGGCTTAGCGATAAAATCCCACAAATGCCCCACCAATGTGCCTAACAAAAAATGTACATTTCATTATGGATCGACAGATTCAGTTTTTCGCTACAGTTTGTTGGAAATTACCTAATATATTGGTCAACCACTACCTCGTGTGCCAGTTCTCACAGGACATTTTTTCAAGTGCAGTACGAATATATCGCTTACATTTCAAGTTTACATCGTCCATTCACACATATACTATACATTACTCATTGATATTGGCAAAGCGTATCCTCACCGTGACCATGCGGAAGCCACGTGTTTTTGTTTATTTACAAAATCGTGTGTTACCGGATGTGACCCATTTGCGCATGTGTGGTCTTCAATAGGACAACTTTTTAAAATCTTCTAATGCAACTGCATATTATCAAACTACCTGTATATGATACTCTGTATGTGAAGTTGTAACTCTCTCAGAGCTATCCTGAACTCTCAGTACAACTTTGAAATTGGCCCTCCCACATGCACTAAATGCACATGTGAACTGCACAAGCACCCACAATGGATATATTTAGAAGTTCTATTTTACAGATTGGTGGTAAACATGACTATAAATACCTTTTTGAATTATATTCCATCTAAATTTAGTGATATATCAGTGATCAGTGACCTTAGTATGATTAATTTAAGGTAATATTGATTAATAATTGAAAAACGCAAATTCAATTACAGTCTGATCATGTATGAAAACACTCACAAAATCTATTTGAATTTCAACAAAAACGTAATTTTTGGCTAATTTGATATCTATGGAGCAATATGAAACAGAATAATGTCAATGACGATTGGATACTGACAGGATCAAGGGTCGTTAATTGCAATACACCACCCAATACTCAAACGAGGCGTGAAAAATCAACACCTTGCCACTGCAGCTTTCATCCAATAAAGGAGAAATTCTGATTTGTTTTGGTGATATTTTGAATGAAACTATAATAAAATGAATCCATGAGGTAATTCTGATATATTTTAGATGGCAAACCCCACACTATATTGCCTAATGAAATATTTCATCGCTAACTATAGCTCTTTTCATATACGTTTAATCATATTCCCAAGTTAGCACCCTGATCACAGTAAAATGATTTATTATTCATCTCAGACATCAAATAACTACTGTACCATGAAAACTAAATCATATTTATGTTAAAAATGTACAAAATGGGGAAAATAAATTTCTGCATTGAGGGCATAAGACACAATTTCGAGTTACATTCACTCCCCATGTTAAACCTACCTTACGATGAACGATGTACAGCATTCCCTGCGATACTTGGGGCTTAGCGATAAAATCCCACAAATGCCCCACCAATGTGCCTAACAAAAAATGTACATTTCATTATGGATCGACAGATTCAGTTTTTCGCTACAGTTTGTTGGAAATTACCTAATATATTGGTCAACCACTACCTCGTGTGCCAGTTCTCACAGGACATTTTTTCAAGTGCAGTACGAATATATCGCTTACATTTCAAGTTTACATCGTCCATTCACACATATACTATACATTACTCATTGATATTGGCAAAGCATATCCTCACCGTGACCATGCGGAAGCCACGTGTTTTTGTTTATTTACAAAATCGTGTGTTACCGGATGTGACCCATTTGCGCATGTGTGGTCTGTTATCGACGAGGCGTAGTATGTCCTGGACGGAGAGTGATGAACCTGACTGGAGCCTGTCGTTGCACTGTCTGATGGCCGAAGTTCTTGCTGTGCGATTAGTGGACGCTCCGTTTTCGCCGTTCATCAGTTTTTGCAGATATTGCAGAACATCAGTCGAATTCATGTCAACATCGACTTGAGCTCTACCTGTTGATGGACCCGCTACGTCGTCTGTGACAGATGCTGGAGCCTGTGCGTGGCCGTTCGTTTGCTGTAAACTTTCTGCCAGTGGCCGCGCACACACCTTGAGATCATCCACTGCATCCTCGAGCAATAGCAGCTGTGCTGTATTCAGCGTTTTTGCAAATTCCTTTGCTATAATTTCTGTGGTTAACTTTCTCAGGCTTTTTTCGGAATTAAAGCCTTTTTTGTCCAAAGCTGCAATTGTTGCTTCTGTTAGTTCTGTTGACCCACTGGTCAATAGCGAAATCGCTTTGTTGAGTATCATAAAGCGTGACCGAAGTGTTCGTTAGCTGAAAGCCGTTGAAAGTGTGACGAAGCGGGACGGGTGGACAGGTATATATATGGAGTGAGTGGAGTGAGTGGCGCAGGGGATAAGGCGTCGGACTCGTAATCCAAAGATCATGGGTTCGAGTCTCGAGCTGGACTGCTGTGCTATTTCACTAGTGTCCTTAGGCAAGGCATTTACCACTAATGTGTCTATCTTCACCCAGGATTAAATGGGTACCGGTTGATAATGGGTGTTGTATAGAGCGCTTTGAGGGTGGCTGCTCCAAGTACAATCACTCAGACTGGGGTTAAAGTGTGAAGCGCCTTTGAAAGCGGATTTAGTTCGGCTGAAAAGAGCGCTATATCAAATCTGATAACTTTAACTTTATATAACGGGACAAACTAGAAAGTTTGGTCGAGGAGGGACACCCCCTGGTACTGGTTTAAAAATGCTTTCGTGAAAGCCATCTTAGCCTTAAATATAGTATAAGGAATACCATTTGCGTGCTGGAACCTACATATTTTCAGCCGAACGCATGTACCCAGACCCTAGTGTAATTATACATGTGCACTGATAACTGGACAAATCATGGTCAGACCCAGAAATTCGACATTCGGGTAGATTCGTTTTGTTTTAGAGATAGATGTCTGAAATGTCTATGTTGATAAAAAATATGGTTTGGTGGTGAAAAATATGTTTTTGAGTTTATTGGAAACAAACAATTTTAAAATTTCGTTTCCGATGATCTCAACCAAAGTAATCGGCTACAAACGCGATTTCCATTTGATCCAGACTCGAGTTTCCATATCACAACCCAACCAGTGATATAAAAACTCACACATTGGATACAAAACAACTTACCGAAGAATGGCATAAGTCGACTACAGAAACATGTTGTTCTGTGATATTTTCAAACTGTTACATGGGGAAACACTTTCTCATGAAAGAACTCCGTGAATCGTGCATAACACAGTGCTGTGTGCTGTGCTATCACACGACCTGTTGGACTTTCATAGTCGACGAACTGTTGTTCTTGGTCTTTGTGATTCAAAACTGAACCAAATATGATCCAATATTATCAAAAGTAATTGTATATTTGTCATTTTCACACAAAGCGTATGTCGGCATCTGGTGACATCACGTTGACGCAGTCATATCATTGGATCTGGTTTTGATTGATGCACATCCCAGTGAATAGTGCTTCTTATTCTACTGCCGCTATTTCCTTCCCCTAGTTGCTTTCCTTGATTTAAAATTATCACCATCAGTGCGTCAAATTTTTTGGTGTTGCATCCTTCAAGGCCGATCATGATGAACACGTGAGTTGTTTTGAAGTGTTTGCTTTAGGAATGTTTCTATTTTATTTTTTTTTTTTTTTGAGGATTTTGTGCCGTGGAGCTTTGTTCGGATGCAGACAGATTTTATTTTATTGATATCAATGCTATTCAGCGAAAATTCCATGTTATGACATTTGTGTGGAATAGTACATTGTTTTTTTCTGAGCAAACAGGGGATAATACATCCATCATTTTTCGTCAGCAGTGCTGACAGATCACTTCAATGATCGCCTTGTGGGAAGTAATTGTGGACGGGATCGTGATGTCATAAACTCGATTGTGTACTCGGTCGTGATGTTTGGTTCCTGAACCTGGCGCCCTTGTTTACCCGGTGGCGACCGCATTGAATCAGCAACGTTATTGATCTGGACATAAAGAAAATGGCGTCTGTTGACATTATTTGGTGCCCATACCTCATACCGATTGGTAAGGCGTATGTCACGCGATGAGCCAAGCACTCCATGGAGAGCTAGAGACCAATAAAGTCGGTACAAACAGCGATCGGAACCCGGGGGACTTTGTGGTTTGGCCGATGTTTACGTGGACACACCACTAGACTGTTATTCAACTTTTTCTGGCTCTAGGCACCTGTTTTATCCAGCAGATACTTTTTCTGGACTACAAAATGTACATATATATGCAGCAGTCAAAGGGCGCACAAATTTCAACAGTTAATTATGAATACTTTGATTTAGACTTCTTGAGATACTTTTTATAATTGATGCATATTATTCTTCCTGGTAGCTCTTCTGGAGTGTATTAGTTTGGTTGCCCTGGAATCGCTGATTTGCGCATGGTCGCTATTTGTATTTTTCGACAGATTGACAAAAAAATGGTTGATCCATAATTCCATTTCCTGCTGAACAATGATGATTAAATA
The DNA here is from genome assembly GCA_949152475.1 of Terebella lapidaria. Lineage (NCBI taxonomy): Eukaryota > Metazoa > Annelida > Polychaeta > Terebellida > Terebellidae > Terebella > Terebella lapidaria. The sequence continues at coordinate 25,343,657 of OX424556.1, forward strand.
TCTCTCCGGTAACATTTCTGAGCCCTCGGGCTATCGGGCTGTTGTTGTAGCAATATAAAACTGGAAGCAATGTGAAACTGCACCAGACGAGTGTAGTTCATATTGTACGTCACAGTCGTGTGCTGCTGTGAAGCTATTTCGGGATTGAAAGCACCGTTTGTATTCAAGAAAACCACACATAGCGACAGACGTCAAATGATCAAAGCCAGCTAATCCTATTTGTGCCCCAGGACCCGGATATATTTCCACTTGAGACCGCCGACTGAACGACAGAGACATTGCAAGGTTGTTTGTGTACAAAAAACTTTTGTGTGGTATTCATGAATGATACATTGGATGTAAAAGAAGAGCACACCAGTTATTACATGTGAGCAGTGTCCTATCAAGTAATGTGCCCGAGTCTTGTGTTCAAGAAACTCACTGGTGATAGCATTAAAGGTCCATTGTCGCAAGTGCTCGGTGTGGTTTGAGGTCTTTAGTCTTAGGTACGATCTAATCGTGGAAATGTATAGTGTAATTAAACAAAACTTATATAGTCCGAAATTTATAGTCCAAAAATAACTACTGTGTTCCAAGTGAATCCCATCCACAGCACCTTGATTTTTTTCACATTGCATCAATCACCTATATGTGTATACTTGTCAATGCCTGTGTTTTTACACCGAAATAAATCAAATCAAAATCAAATCAGTATTGCTAATTTATTATGAAACGGCATGTCCGTACAATATTTTGGGATTCACAGTAGATCTTTTTAAAACGCTTTCGCATAATACAATACAATTGAGTTAATATCTATAACAGAAGTGCCAATAAAATAATCTCCACTCTTAATCAGAAAAGGTTAAATATATTCCTGGTTAAGGATATTGAATAGGACCTACTGCCTCTTACAATAAATAACATAACTTTTTTCTTTCATAATGGGGAGTGCCGCAAGTGTACTCATGAAACGCTAATGCTTAGATATTGGCACTTTCAAATGGGAAATCGTATATGATGATTAGTGTAATGTCCTTGGATTTGAACTTTTGCAGCGAAGCGCTCAAGGCCGAGAGGCCCCGTGTATTGGAATTCAAACATAACCCTTTTGAAACATTTTGTCATGTAAAACACCTATAGATTTAGCTCTTTTTTTTAGGGTTTGGCAGTTGTGTTGTATGGGACCCAGATATACGTCGGGTGGACGTTTGAGGCCGGCACATAGGCACCCTGCAACATATCTTAAGTCGGTGACGACCTATTTCTTTTGTCTAGGGGTCAGGTCATGTTATTGTCACTGACTTGAGCTCAGATCTTTTGGACGAAACCTCGACACTCTGTAAGAAAAATTCAATTTCTTCAAAATGAAGCGCACATACAGTAACTGAAGGAGATGATACGATGTCCGAGATACAATTGCCCATTAATGTAATTCACAAATGTTAGTAGCAATTGATATTCCCCAGAAATAAGGTTTCTTCTGCCGATATTTACCCCAATTTTGACACGGTCATCAAAATCATCGTCATTTTCAAGAACTTCTGAACATTGTATTTCAATAATCTCCACACGGGAGTTACGATGACCATCTCATGTTTCATATATCCAGTGCATATGCACAAATATATTGTAATTTTTCAGTTATTTCCAAATTACTCCCCATGCTTGTCGTGACACCGATTTGAGTCAAGCGTCACCGACTTAGGTATACATTTTATAGAGTATGACGTACCCATTCTGTAAGTGGGTGCAAGTGTACAATGAGTTCTTACGGTTATAGTGATGTTATATTCGTGGTATCGTGGTCCGCATGTAGTAATATATTGTGGAGTATACATCCCAACAACATTTCGTAAGACCGGATTATTGATATAATTATTTTTCGAAGCTTCAGCTTCGACTGGGACCACATTGTGACTGGGGGCCACATTATGAATTGCTATTGCGCATTTCCAATTATGAATTCGAGCATAACTATGAAACGAAAATAATATAAACATTTGCTTTATGATGTTGGAATACAGACCGTTGATTGAACATCGGTGGTGGCTACTGCTCTTTACGTTTTTTCTTGGAGATATACCATTCCTTTTCTGGAAAACAAACATCTTAAGTCGGTGACGCTTGACTCAAATCTGTGACACGACAAACATGTGGAGTAATTTAGGAATAACTGAAAAATTACAATATATTTGTGCAAATGTATCGGATGTGTGAAACCTGAGATGATTATCGTAACCCCAGTGTAGAGATTATTGAAATAAATGTCCGGAAGGTTTTGAAAATGACGATGAATGTGATCGCCGTGTCAAAATTGGGGTAAACATCGGCGGAAGAAACCTTATATCTGGGGAATATCAACCGCTACTAACATTTGTAAATTAAACACACGGGCAGTAGTATCTCAGACATCGTATCATCCCCCTCAGTTACTCTATATATGCATCAAATTGCAGAAATTGAATTTTTCTTAGCGTGTGTCGATTTTCTGTCCAAAAATTCTGAGCTCAAGTCGGTGACAATAACATGACCTGACCCCTAGACAAAAGAAATAGGTCAGTCACCGCCTTAAGATATGTTGCAGGGTGTAGGGCTACAGCGTCCGAGTCACTTGAATATAATTCATTCTGGTTACGAAAAACAGAAGTGCGCTATTATCAATAGTGTAGTTAGAGCCAACTAAATTGTCACGATTGTGCTTTATTATACCACATGAAAGAAATTATATCTGTGGTAGGAATAAAATATTAGTGATATGTGGCCCTTATTATGACAGCATACTGGGAACCTAGGGCCTACCAGTACCAACATCGCCTGATTATTTTCGGTAAGGCATTTCGCCGCGTGCACTTCTCGTGCTCCTTTTTATTTCACCGTACTGTACGTTCGATCATGAACACAGGATTGACGGTTTGCTGATAAAGAGGGGGACAAACCACTCTCACCACTGCATAGTTTTACCACATTCCGCTAATCCGCTTGTTCTTGCTCTTGGTGTTATACTAATATACACTTTACATACCACAGGCGTACTCGTTAGTCCGGACTTAACTCAATCGGACTTGATGTGGTCCCTTTCCCATGATATATAGCCACAAATTCCATGGATTAGTGTTGCTACACCAGGTTTAGCGTTGCACAATCACATCGCTATCGATATCCGGGAAGTTCTACTAATTTCATCATATATTTCATGGTATATTCACTCCATATACCACGGTATGGTATATTATGTATATTACATGATGGGTGTTTGAACGAAAAATTTTCACTATTTTACAACAAATCATCGATGTTTATTTGCCGTTTTGGTGGTTTTCCATATTGATATTGTCTTCGCCTCAATGTTTTCGTCTTGGACCCAGGATGCGCGTACAATACAACCAGGCTGTTCGTTGCAAAACCCAGGATGCGCCGACCAAACCAAGCTTTAGCGGACTGTTTCCCCAGCGTGGACTGGGAAATAGACAGCATTCCTTCAGCAGAACGGCAACAGACCACCAGCTACTCCAAAAGTGGTTTCGTGTTCCACTTCATGGAACCGTCATACGTGCATCAAATAAAACATACATGTATTACGTGATGTTTTTACATCGCTGGGTTTTGCAGATGTGATTGATCGTAAGTAAAACATGTTATTTCCAATTAGTGATAATACAACACTGTAAATAATGGACGAATTTTGTCAGGTTGCTAGTAATTATGAGGACATGCAATTACTGAAATGGAAAAACATGATGGATTTCTCTCGCTGTGTGTCAACCTGTTGATTGGGACTTAAGTCACGATCCCTTTTTTGGTAAACTTTGGACGTCTGCCACAGGAATGACAGATTCTGAAGGTATTCCACAGTGTTGTCGGAAATTTGCAAGAATTATATAGTCAGTCAATTTCATGCAGTCATACGGTAATACAAAAGTAACAAATACAGGGCAAGTATAATTTTATTACATTAGGGTACCATGAGGTTGTGCCTCATTTATCTATAGACTACATATTCATACACATATCAAACCTGTGATATGACAAACATATCCGTGTGAAAAAAAATGTAAGTATCAATCTATTACCACCAATACAGATAAATTTATTATGACATATCAAACGTAACATACAACGTATTGGAATGAAAACACAGCCCGACCAAACAGTTTATCCAAAGACATACTGGCGTCACCAGAGACAGGCAGTGTGTTAAATGTAGTTGTTTCTACTGTACACCTGATGGAATTAGCATACAACTGCCCCAACATCCTATGAAGATAATTTAGAAACCCGAACCAAACCCCGTGAAATAGATATATGACAAGTACATAAATACCTAATCACAAGTCAAAGGCACTACTGCGTTTATGATATCCTCGGGGACAGATGTGACGTCCGCCAGGAGTGACACTGGCCTAAACATATTCAGAAACAAAACCAATATCAACAATTTTATCAAAGCTCTTGTAGCCTGGACACATATTTCAGAGCATGATGCACCACGAACCTCTAGTTGGATGATATCAATAATGGCATTATTTTATTTGGTCGAACATTATCCCCTGTGTGATGATATAGGACATTTTAGATAGGATAGAAAAAAATAGTTGACCCTCGTGCTCTTTTTTGCAAAAGGTGATTCTCAAACTTTTCTATATGGATTGCGCTTTGTTTCTGATGAAGAACTCCGCGAATCGTACAATACACCACACCAGAACAAGTCCTGTACTATCACAGGACCTGTTGCACTTCCCAGTCGACGAACTGTTGTTCTTGACCTTTGTGGTACAAAACCGAGCCAAATGTGATTCAATATTCTCAGATATTGTACAATTTGTCATATTCACACAAAGCCGGTGACATCGCATTGACACTCTCATGATATTGAAACTGCTGTTGATTGATGCACTTCCCAGTAAAGAATACGCCGTATTGTCCTCCCTACATTTGCTTCCATCGATTTGAAATGACCACAATCAGTCGATTAATTTAGTTGGTGTTACTGTCTTCAAGGTCGTTCAGAACAAACGTACTGTATTTTTTGCCATTTGAGTTGTTTTAAGGTTGTTCGATACACCGAACGCGTCATCAATGTGGCCCGTCTATGGTTGACCAAACGTGTCATAAACAGCGAATGTAACGGCGGGGTGAAATAGGGATCGGCGGGGTATGAATGTTGCCGTGCAATGGGAGTACTGGAAAATCCGGCGGTCTGTAATCAGTACGGCGGAGTCTCGACTTGAACACATAAAGTACTGGAAGCATGACAGCATGTGTCTAGTATCTTTCAGTGGGCCAGCCTCGGTTAAGAAGATAATACTACTAGAACATCCATTCGTTACATAGTTTTAATATGTATATGAGTAAACGTTTGCACAACAAAACTAGTAGACCTAACAATTTCCAAATCTTCTGATTAACATAATCAAACAGATCGTAAAATTATTCAAAACACTGTTAAATAAATTGACAACACTTCTGTGGATCATGGCATAATTTTCAATACAACTCAAGCTTAGCGATAATAATATTTTGAAAGACTATTCATGGTATTGCAGATCTCGTAGGGCTAATAAGCATGAATGTACTAGCATGGCATAACACATGGAATTTGTTGCTACTTGACTTAATTGAGTGGACCAAGGACAAAAGATACAACGAATGCAAGAGCAAATTTGAGGGGTGGGGGGGGGGAGTTGCTGGCGCAAGTGGCGCTCATTACTTTGTATATGATATCTGTGTAAGACCAATAAAACAAGTGTGAGGGTTTCTTCCGTTTCTTACCACATCCTCCCATCCGCCGATTCCTGCATTTTGTGCCCCTGTGGAGTGTTTTCTTCACAATTCCAATCTCTTAGAACTTCAAAGTTCACCACAAAATATCCAGAGGTCGTCACACACTCTTTTATAATAGTTTGTCCTATGCGCCCTAAGTTTGTCCAAACACGCATATGCATTTCCAGTTCCACTAAGCAACATTCCATTGACATACATCAATTCCTCTATAGCCTGTCCATTATATAGCCTGAATATACCAAATGTTCACTCTTTAAGAGGAATACATCATAAGAAGAGCTCAGCTTCATTGGGCCGCAACATTTACAGCCCACCAGGCTCGATTTCGCGGGGCTCCGTTTTCGTTACAGTTGTCATTTTTGACACGTTTCGTCTACCATACCCGTTCCGCTATGTAAGCCGAATGGGGCTAACTTTTTCTGTTTCCGCAGCTTATCTGCCCAGAAATTTACACTATGTTAGGCGATTTTCTGCCAAAATTCATCGAGATGCATGAAATAGACCTATAGACGAAATAATCTCCAAAATTCACCGCGCACAGATCAGCGCTACCCTCTCAGTCAAATCCGTTATCAGCCATTTATATATAATAAGAGCTTATATCCTCACGTTGTCCGTATGTATAGGCCTACAAGTTATCGCAAAATCCTGTGCCAAATGTGGCGGTCATCTTGCTCAAGCTAATTGGGTGAAATTTATTCCTAAAGTTCTACTGACTTGTCAAATTTGATGGGGATATTTCAACTATTAGGCCTACTGAGTTGGCGACCGGAGAGAATCTCAACTGAGCCAATTGACCAGTCAACATCTAGTGGTTCATTCTAGCAGCCATATCGTTCATGCTAATGATCACATCTACCATGCCAGCCTTTTATACATTTCTGAGTCAAGTCAGAACATACAATATATGAAATATATGATTTTTTTTTTCAATTCATACTCGCAAAAACTTGAATAATTTGACATAGTATGCACTCCAAATTCATGAAATTATTGATTTTTTGTTTCCATAAAATGACACTTTTCATGTTTTAACGCTTATATCGCGAAAAGTAACCTGGATAGGTATATTTTTTACATTATTTTTACAAACCCAAAATATCATTGAAGAAATATGTGTAAAAAAAATTAGAAAAAAATACTGTATTACTGACCGAGCAGTGATACTCAACGTTGTATGGATTATCAGAAGTTACTCTTTTTCTGTAAAATTTCAGTGCTGAAATATATACACATGTTCTTACTCTTGCCACGAAACATATCAAACTCAGTGCTAGCGAATTTTGTTTCATCAGTTTAATGAACCGTTGTATATACAACAGTTCTGTACTGAAAAATCCTATAAATATATAGTTTTAGGCAAAAATATGCAGTTAGATTGCATGTCATGATGTAATGGATTGTGGCTATTGCTGAGGTACTTTCAAGACTGATAGGAGGTCAACAAAATGCATCATAGCAAAAAATATCATACGGTGACCTACTATTTTTTTCTGCTTTTTGTAACCATCACATATCTAGCTATCAAGAAATATAACTTTTTACTCAATAAAAACACCTTTCCGGGTGTTTCGAACAACCTTAAGTGTTTCGATTTGAGGGTGTTTCCACTGTCATTTCCCCTATGAAGTTTCAATGGTTTTCTGCAATGTACTTTCGTTCTTTTTTTTTAGGATTTCAATTTTACCGATAACGCCAAGCTAATTTTGCTATTCAGCGAAAATTTCATGTTATGACATTCAAGTTGAACAGTTTGTTGTTTTCCTGAGTAAACCGGGAGAACGAATATCCACCATTTACCCTAGGCTTTGCTGACAGATCACTTCAATGAACGTCTTGTGTGAAAGTAATTACGGACTGGATCGTGATGTTATAAACTCGATTGTGTACTTGGTTGTGACGTTTGATTCCAGGACCTGGCACCCTTTTCTCGATGGTTACGGCCGCCATGAATCAGCGACATTATTGATTTGGACATAAAGAAATTCGCATTCGTTGACATTTATTTGGTAGCCGGATACCCTCCCATTTGGCGAGGCGTATGTCATGCAATGGTCCGGGTGCTCTATGGCGAGCGAGCGGCCGGGGGTGTTGGAGGGGGCAATGAAATCAGTGAAACAGTGTCAGAATTCATTGTAGCTATTATCATAAATGTCTATCAAATATTTGTTGCACATAGCGTATACACAGTGTTATTTTCGGCGGGTATAATTCCTTTTGATATTGCTCACTGATTGTGATACGACTAATGGTACAAAATACATTTGGACAAATAAAATCACCTGTGAAGAAAAGAGCGATGAATTGTAGAATGTGTCTAATCTACATTAGCCAAAGATAGTTGTTACATATTGTACAAACATTGACAGTATGTTTTCGGTAATTGATTGTGAATGCAATCACAACAAGTAGATTTATAATGAGCTGGATCAAATTGTATACTTTATAAGCGTTTTTTTTTTGGGTACAATATGTAAATTTATCCACTCATTAACACATAACATGAGTGACATACTGATTGATCTGTTACTTTTTGCACACAAAGTTTGCAGCATATATGATTAGTATATATGTGCGCAGATTAACCTGCAAGTGATTAATATGATATTTGCCACCCGCCTTAAGTGACTCAGAGCGCACCTGCACACAGGAAAGGTTTGGTTGCTGGTAAAACGAGGAATGGGAATAGACAACATACCTTCAGCAAAACGAGAGAAGTCCATCAGCGACTCGAAGAGTGGTAAGCGTTGTCAATTTAATGGAATTGCCACGACCTGGAGCTTGTTATAAGGATGTGATACAACATTTCATATTGCCCTCAAACGTGCGATAAATAATACATATCACATGAGGTTTGTTACTTCGCTAGGGTGTGCAGGAAGTGATTGATCGTGAGTGAAGCAGCTTGTTTCCAATTAGTGATAATACAACATCGTAAATTATGGACGAATGTTGTCAGTTTGCAAGTGAGGCCACGCAATAACTGGAATGAAAAAAAAAACATGATGGATATCTCTCATTGTTCGTCAACTTGCTGTGTGAGAATGTTGTCTTAAAAGACTGCGGTCCCATTTTGGCAATCGTCCGAAATCTAAAACAGGAATGACAAAGATTTTGACGGCAATCCATCGACAGTCGTCGGAAATTTGCTAGAATGATATACACAATCATCTACTATGTAGTCACAGATTCACATGTCACAAAGTGTGAACGACTGGAACTGAGAGATGTTTTCCTTCCTTCTTTCAAACTATTGTAGTATCTGTTTCAAACTTAAAATAGCTTGGTTTCAAAGAATTGGGTTTTCAATAAGTTTAGATTGAAACAAATGTTTCTGATGAAGTGATAAACTCGGCCCCGCTTAGAGAGGCATTGAAACACGACAGAAGTGTTCAGAAACAAACACCGACAGTGTCAGTATAATATTATCACATCAGGATACCACGAGTTTGTGTCTCGTATATCTATGCATATTAAACGCGGCGTGTCACAAACGTACCTGTGTGTAATATCTAAAACTTCATGAAAGGATATGTAGCCAGAACAAGTTTCAGAGCATGATGCACAATGCGCATTCCAGTTGGAATGATATGAAAAGGGTATTGAAAGGTTTTGGTCAAAGATTATCCCCTGTAAAATAAAATATTGGAGTGTATAATTATGTCGCACCTGCCTTCGTCATAGCCCTTTACTTCTCATTAGTACATCTTAGTTTTAATTACTATACATAGTACATCATGCTTCCCTAGGCAGCGTATTATCCCAGTTGAGTATACTTGACCTAATGGATCTTTCGTACAAAAATATAAGGTTTCATTGAAGGTGTACTCATCTTACCCCACATTTAATCATATTTATACATCCTGGACATTTCCAGATCACATCTTCAAAGCACCCCTGCAATCAAGCTATGAATAAATGTGACCGTTAGGTGATTGGACCAGATTAGACACCGTAGTTCGAATCCGTTTATTAAGATCACATAAAAGAAACTCTGAAACAATGATATACATTCAATACGAATTCACATGAAATACAATACAAATATGACTTTGAACAGTAACGACAAAATATGATAATAAATGCATTACCCAGTACATGGGGTTTTCTGTTCAGTGAGTACACTGGAGCGGCAGTTCGCTCACCAACTGTAAAATATGGTTGATAGTAGTTAATTGACAAAGCTGACGGAATTATAACAGAGTCAATACTGTCGAATATTCAATATATTCGACCAAGGTATACGATTCAACTATAATAATAATGTACTGTATTACACGGATAGTAGTACACAAAAGAACATAGTGAACATACCTTGTCAGATACATGTGCTTGACCACATAAGACATTCGAAAATGTGTCTGTCCTGTCGGACGGAAAGCTGAACAATGAACGGTTGGCGCCAAACCCACCTGACGCAAGCGGTGTCACTCAACGCCAGAGAAAAACAAGTACGGACCGTGAGCAATACTCAGGTCGACGGAAAACTCCCGAGCATATGTCAAACAAATTAAGGACATATGAAATCAAATGCCGAAGCAATAAATAAAAAATAAATAGACCATCGGTAAGACATCCGATTCCACACTGCTACACAAACTGGACATGATGTGTCCCAAAAATTTAAAATTGAGCTCACATCCAAAAATTTTTTCGGCAAATTTACAAGATATTTTGCATATTGAGAATTTTGTCTGAAATATGGTGAAAAATATGTGGGTTTTTTTGGTAAAATGTATTATTCATTCTTAATGGAAAACTAACCGGAGTTATGGGTCAGAATCATGGGTCAGAAATTTCCATTCGAACTTGCCTCGACAGTATTTATGTTACAATCCTTTTTTTTGTGATATAAGAATTTCTGGTTTCTATTCCAAATATATTAGTTGACAGACTCGTGTACTTCTTTGATAAACGTTATTCTCGAACTTTTATGCAAGAAAAACACTTTGTATCCAATGACCAAACCCAGTGATTCATGCAAAACATCATGCCCAAAGAGTGCTGTACTATCACACGACCTGTTGGATTTCCCAGTCAACGGAATGTTGTTCTCGGTCTTTGTGGTACAAAACCGAGCCAAATATGATCCAATATCTTGAAATTTATTGTGCAATTTGTCATGTTCGCACAAAGCGAATATCAACATCTGGTGACATCACATTGGCACTGTCATGTTATTGAAACTGCTTGTGATTGATACACATCCCAGTAAAGATCGTACCGTGATTTCCTTTCCCTATTTGCTTTCATCGATTCGAAATTACCACCACCAGCGGGTCAAGTTATTCCGTGTCACCCGCTTCAGGGTCTTCGAGAACAAAGGCAGTGTCTTGTGTCTTTTCAGTTGTTTTCAAGTGTTTTTCTTGAAGGGGTCCCTATTGTTATTTCCTATCTGAAGTTTCAAATAACTTTATGCGATCAAAAGCCGTCAACAATGTGCAGATTTTACTTCTATTGATGATGCGAAAGTTCTTGTTATTTATCGCGAGTTTCATGTTATGACATTCATGTTGAATAGTTTATTTCCCTCTTGTAGGGATCATGTGTGGTCAGCAGCTCTAACAGATCACTTCAATAATCATCTCATGGGAAGGTAAATACAGACTAGATCGTGACGTCATATACTCGATTGTATCCTCGGTTTTGATGTTAGATTCCTGAACCTGACGCTTTTCTTTCCGTTCCAGTGGCGGCCAATCAAGCAGCGATACTATTGCTCTGGACATAAAAACATTCACATTTGTTAACATTTATTTCATGCTCAGACCAACTTCCACCTTGACGTCTCCACCACTTTGTCATATCCACTGACGCTGCCGGTGAATTTAGGGTCTGAATGGAGGACATACGAGCACACCGGTAAGCTGGAATGGTTCCTCAACGTCTTCTTCTATGAACCACTTGTTTTCAACATATATTTTATCCAGGAAAAATGTGGATGTAGTAGTGCAAAGGCGTGCAAAATAACCCAACAGTTAATTGCGAAAATGCTATTTTTAATAACATTATATCAATTAACACCAATCAACGTTACTATGCAATGATTCTTATGAATCAGACTTTGGCCCAAGAATAATGACATATTTTTGACAATCGTGCTAGAATATGTAATCACTCAGACCTCGGACTTAATATATGTTAATCAAAAGATACGGTGTCTCTGCGATTAACAAAGGCAAGCAGCTACAAATCGTTAAATTGGTTACTATATTATACCATCTATTCCATCTTCCAATCTATTATTCGAGATCAAATGTGGGCATTATATTCAAAAGAAAACAAAACAATGAACATTGGTTTCCAAATTGTTGCGTTCCCTCACCATTGTACAATACGTCTATGAATTATACAATGCATAATATACATATTTGCCTTAGCGAATGGACAGTATAAGTAAATTTCTTCCAATAATTTACGTTATGATGGTCAATACTGATTGATATCATTCTTTTAGAATTAGGTGGTTTTCGTCGGATGGTGCACCCTTCATTATTACATGTGGTTTGTAGGACGTATTGAGAATTCCCGATAAGTGGATGTTTTACGTGTATTTCCTTGTGAAGTGCGGGTGTGAATTCCATCAAGCTTCATAAGACGCTGGTTAATTGCATTACAGGCGGCTCATGACATGCAGTTTCACTGGCTCACGAGTAACCTCATACAGGATACAACCCACGACTCGTGAGATTAACACGGACTGACTTTCTTTTGTTGAGCAACAACCTTGGAGAAGGCTTAACTGCTAATTAAATGGGCCTAATGCAAAGGAATCGGTGCCCAAAGTGACGGGGCACTGGGCTGGTGTGCTAGGTGCCCCAAGTGACAGGACACCAGGCGTATTTTGGTGATGACGGCTCATTGATTCGCTTAAAAAAGTTTAAAATTGTAACTAGATGAATTGATCATCCATACCAATTACATGTTTTAGGTAAATCTGCTTTAGCAGCCAGTACTAAATATATGCTTGAAAAACACCCAATCTACAACAATCCACTTATCCTCATTCGAGTCTGTTATTAACACACATTTTGATTTTAGACTATTGTTAACAAATATTTGGTCAAACGATACATTTCTGCAAAACAAAACAGGAAACATGATAATTATTCCATTGCAGAAATCGATACATGTTGAGTGTGGTCATTGTATTGTTTTAATCGCTATCTAAAATTTACAATTATACTTTGTGCGTGGTAACAGGTCAACTATTTTGTGTCTAGTATTTATATATTCTCTCTCTCTCTTCGCACATTTTGATTATGTCACCAATGTGGAAGGTACATAAGAGCACTATTCTCAGACAATTAATATTGACAAATGGTTTTCATGCACATTTCAAGACGAGCTTGTCATATGACAGAAGTGACATGATCAAAGACATTCAGACATATGAAGGATGGTGTTGTGGGGTCCTTGTCACGTTCTGCTGACGCTAATGGTCTTTTGAACACGGTCATCAAACATAAGAGCATGAAAATGATACCTGGGTATAGAATACTCCGAGCCAACCTTCTTTTTCTCTTCTTAAAAATAACCAGATACATGTACACAGATTTTTGGTGATAATAATGTTGCTAAGATGTTGATATCCTTGAGCGAGCCAAAAACAAGTTGACGTCCATGCATCAGCGGTTTACATGTTCAACATACACAGACTTATATAAGAAGTCATCACCGATGTAATGAATGCCTGTCGGAACTGGTTTTGCAAGCTCTGTGTAAACATATAGGGTGTTATTTGACGCTGAAAATTCAAAGTTCAATTTTCTCTCTTTGTAAATGCTTTATATGACATAGAATGTTGTTTTGTGGACAAATGACATACATATACGTATATAATAATGGGACTGTTTAACGCACTTATTCAGAATGATTGAAACCCGTCATGGAGTGTACATGATGTGATTAGTTAAGTATTCATTCGCACTTCATTCGAGCTTTAAAGCATTCTTAATAAGTGCCTTAATGATATATCAGGATTTACAGGAATATATTGGACCACGACCAAGACCTATCACGTTCATGAAATTTGAGCAAATACAGCAAGCTGGTTATGTGATACGATGTACATATTCTGACGTCTTTGGCAGTTGGTAATTTCCGGATTTGTGATCATGAATATTTAAGTTAACTACATACTAATCGTTGGCATGGTATTTTAGCAACAACACTACAGCCAGTGTCCATTGTTTTCTGGTCAAAAACACTACCAGACAAAGTATTATCTCAAAAATGGGCATTAATCTGGCTGATTAGCCACTCCACTCTATGCGCTCACACAGAGGCTGGGAGCCCACGGTATTATCTGGTCGACACGTATCGGGATTTCTCATGTGCTTATAAATAATGTCCCTGCATTACACCGCATCAAATATAGACTTTGATATTCCACGAGTCACAAATAAATAATGTTGATCTAAAAATGTACACTATCGTTGTAATTGTGACTTTATCGCATTCCATTTGCATTGATTTTTTACACCACTTTGATATTGGTTCAATCAACTGGATAGTCAATGCCGATGTACATGTCAATGTTATTGTGTGTAAACCCATCCTGCAAATTGACTCACACAAATGTGGCGTCATATATGCTATATATTTCTTTCAAAACCTCTGTTTAAAATATCAAACAAATATTGGATGTGAGGAGAGTCTAAAATACAGTTTACGGGATGAACAAATGCCATTTTATCCGATGCGTCAGCCGAGGTCAATATGACATTTATGAATCCGAAACCATCGGAAATGTTCATTCGAAACTTGCAAATTCGAAACTGACTTATATATTAAATATTACAACCCTCTGTGTGACTTTTAGATTGGATACAAAATATATAAGTTGACAGACAGACTCGTACTATCTGTCAAATCTTGACAAACATGATTCTCAAACTTTTATATATCTCAAACCTTCGTTTCTGAAGAAAGAACTCCGTGAAGCATACTAAAAACAAGTGATGTTCTAACACACGGCCTGTTCGACTTTCCCAGTCGACAGACTGGCGTTCTCGGCCTTGTGAAATGACCACCATGAACAGGTCATGTATATTACTGTCAAGGTTTCGTCGATTTTCGGGATGAAAAAATAAACGATTGGATTAGATTTCACTTTCACTGATAGCGTCTTAGCTTATTCTGCGAGAATTTAATGTTATGACATTCATGTAGAATAGTTTTTTGTGTCCCTGAATAAACAGGGATAATATATCCATAATTTATCGTCAAAAGCGCTGGAATATAATTCAATGACCGTTTTGTGTGAAAGTAATTACAGACTGGATCATGTTGTCATAAACTCGATTGTGTATCCAGTTTTTTTTCCTGAACCTAGTGCCCCTGTTTCCCCGTTGGCGCCCAGCAATGATTCATTGACATTATTGATTCCGACATAAAGAAATTCGCATTTGTTGACAGTTAATTGCTGCCAGGACCGCCCTCTTCAGTTCATGTGGCGGATGTCACGCGATGGGCCAGTTACGCCATGCATAGCTGGGGGCCAATAAAGTCAGTGCAAACCGTGATCGGTGGTCCCAGTGAATTTAGGGTCTGGCAGGAGGATTTACGAGCACACCGCTAGGCTGAACACTACTCCCGCTTCATGGTTACTCAACGGTATTTCTTCAACGTCTTCCTGTACGAAACACCTGTTGTGTCCAACATATCGTTCTTCCAGGATAAATGTAGTATCCTATATATATATGGCCGTGCATCATTGGGGACATGCCATTTGTAATTTACCACCAGAACATCACATCAACACTGGTCAATGCTCAAGTTGAATTGTTCAAGTTGCATTGTTATTGCATATAACCGCTATGTATCAGACATTAGGACAACCATAAAAGGACATACTATTGATAATTGTTGTAGCAACATTGTATCATTCATGAACTGTACCAAATGATGCAGTTCATAAGGTGCATACCAGTCAGGTGCTGCTGTATACATATTTCCGGGATTAGAGGAGCGGTTTGTATTCAATGAAGCCGCACAATAAACCCCTCCGTTTTGTTACAATGACAAACGCCAAATGATCAAAGCTAGTTAAAAACCGGATATGTTCCCTCTTGGAGCTGACTACGGATCGATATGAACGATGTAGTTTGTTAGGTTGTTTGTGTACAAAACACTTTTGCTACTAAAAATTGATATGCTGGATGTAACCAAAGAGCCTATATCTCATGTAAACATCTAGTAATCCAGTTATTCTTCACACAAGTGACTACCGTGATTGCATTGGAACAATTGTCGGATATGACTAATGTTTGCAACCAACTATGTTCCAATTCGAGGTACTTGTACTTCCCGAAATGCACTTAATCATGTAATTTAGAAGGTGCAAGATTTCATCAATGTACAAGATCACTTAGTTACAAATCGTTAAAGTGGCAGTACTATTACGTCAGTCTTCAACAACCTATCATTAGAGATCAAAAGTGGGCTTCTCAAAGAACACGAACAATGAACATTGGTTTCCACAATGTTTTGTTGCTTTCCAATTCTACCTTCTATGTTTCAGTGCAATAAATACCATGTGTATCTGTCTGAACGAATTGTAATTTATTAAGAAAAAACAAATTCGGGGAAAAATCAACTGATATATGGATATGCATACGATTTGTTGTGTATTCAAATATATATTGTGCCAGGTGATACAAATAAAAACATGGTCATTTGTAGAATAGCATTGCCATGTGTGCTTTCTTCTCGCTCTTGTCATGAACATAATTCATATAGTTTCAGAAGGTTTTGTGCTCATGACAAAGATGTTGCTAAGTTATTTTAGGTTTAGGAATTATATTTATCAGACGTTCTTTCCGTCACTTCTTATGTGATAACTGCCTGTTGAATCGTATTGGACGAACTGGATGTATAGAGATGGTGTTATTTGACGGTGATAATTCGAGGCACAGTTATTTTCCTGTGAAGTGTAGGCGGATGGATATCAAATGAAGTACAAACTGTATATTGTTCTGCAGACTTATTATTGATATTAAACACGTACTATTTCTTTCATTTATATGCAATACTTGGAATGCTACATGACGTGCGTGATGGGATTAGTTGAACATATCCATATGATACCTTCGACTACATTGGGTCACGAAGTTCATGGAATCAGCTGAGCAGCGACAAATGGTTATGTGATATGGTGTAATTGTTCTGACCTCTCGGGCAGAGGGGACTTCCATTCTAGTGTCTCCTCACTGATTCTGGGATTTCTGATCATCAATACTTCACGTATCTATCGATTGGGTGCTTTTTTAAATTCTTGATTCTCGAAATAAATCACTAGGAACTAGCGCAACGTCCAGATAGCACTATACTCCCGTTGTGCTTATTGTACGCCAGGTAGAGACGTGAAAGAAAATGAGAAAAGTCTGCCTGACAATCACTCAATGATCCACGTAGTTGTTCACTACAATTTGCATTAAATTTGTACTAACGGGGTGAATAAATCAAATTTGTCCAGAGTGCCATGAAGTAAGTGAATAGAACAGTGGTAATAACGTCAAGTCATCAGCTTCACATACTCATTGTTGTGGTCGACTAAATACTACTACATGTATCTACAACTGTACAGCGCCCGTGCTCACTGTTTTATTGTGTGTGTGTGTTTGTTGCCACTAGACAAAGTGTTATCTCAAAAATAGGTATTAATATGGCTGATTTTCTTCCACTCTATGCGCTCAGACAGTTAATGTGCAGTAATCGGTTTCTGAAAGTCGTTATTAATCAATTGGCTAGCATATTTTAGATGATATGTCACCGTTACATTCTCCAACATATGGCGAATGATGCATTTGCGTAACAAGTATCGACATACAATGTCATAATATGCAACACAGCAGACTCGCACAATGTGGTGATTACTTTGTCATCATACAACATACAAATATAACAATAACAAACGAGTTTAGCTTCTTTGTCTCCATATTTCAATCAATTATTTTTAATAACAGAAAAGAATTCTGTGTGAAAGTATAATCCATGGTTACAATGAAAATGTGATAGTGAGCCACTGTAGGCGGCTATTAGTCAGTTTTGCACAGAAAAACGAAACTGATTACGCCACTTTAAATGAAGATTCGCATGTTGCCAAGTGCTCCTTCACCATCCAGTCCAAGAGAACAAAGTCAAATAATATATTCATTGTTATGGGCCGAAGTCTAGAATGTACGTAATCCTATCAAGCTTTTACCGCTGACAGTTGCCGTTTGATCGCCAGTTGAATTAAGCCATGTAATACCACGATTTCTTTGAACAGACATGAGCGAAAAAATGTAAATGACTTGGGAAAATCAAAGAGAATAGAAACTTTTGGATTTCAAAACATTTTCGATTTCAAAACATTTAATTTAATATTAAAATGGCATAAGTCGACAGACAGTGAAACGGGCAGACCCGTTTTATAGACGTGATTATTGCTGCGAATCATACAATGCACCATATTAGAAAAAGTGTCGTGCTATTACACGGCCTTTTGGACTTTCCCAGTTGACAGACAGCGTTCTCGGCATTGGTGATGCAATACCGAGCCGAGCATGATTCAATAATCCCAAATGTATTGTACAATTTGTCATTTTCGCACAAAGCGAATATCAACATCTGCTGACACAACATCACTGCTGTCGTTGTAATAAATTTGCTGTTGACCGATGTACATTCCAGTACAGAAGACGTCGCGCATTGCACATATGTGATTTATTTTCCAGATTTGGTTCCATTGATTTGAAAAGCCCGAGTTCATGTCAAGTTCTTTTGGTGTTAAAAGATTATTCACAGCAAACTTGATGTCGTGTGATTTGTTTACAAGTATTTTAATTTCGTGAAGAGTTCCTTATTGTCATGTTATCTAACGTTTCAACCGGTTTGTGCAAGGAAGTATCGTTCTGGACTGGAACGTGATTTCATCAACTCAGTTGTGTACTTAGTCATGTTTTTGTTTCCTGAACCTTGTTTTCCGGGTTGCGGTCGCCAATGAATCATCAACATTATTGATCCGGACATTGTATATGTTGACATTTCTTTGGTTGGTGCCCTGACTCCTTCCACTTCGCGCCGCAATGGACCGGACACTCCACGGAGAGCAAGCAGCCTGGTGGCCGACAAAATCGCTACAGAGACCGGCGGTCGTAGGTGGCTCTAGGGTCTGTCCAGAGGACACACGGGCACGTTGCTGGGCCGGGCACTACTCTCATGTCTGTACGACTGTTCAACAGTTTTCGTCCTGTTCAAGTTCTTCTTGTATGAAAGCATTGCGTTATCCCGCACATTTGTTTACTCTGGGAAAAATATACATATTGAAGACCACGGGCGTCCAAAATTAAACTGAACAGTTGACTGTGAGCATATCACTTCTAATTCAGCTTTATTGCACCACGTTGACATTTATCCATATGTGTCTGATACACTTACACCCAACAGTATCGAAATACTTTTGAGGAATATAGCAGCAACATGAAATCACTCAGAAATCAGAAGCGAATCATAAACTGTACCTGATGAATACAGTTCATAATGAACATAACAGTCGGGGTGCTGCTATAAAGCCATTTTCGGTATTGGGGAAACTTTGTGTATTCAATAGAGCTACAAAAACCACTTTATTCTGTTATAGAGACTGACGTCAAATGATCAAAGCTGGCTAATCCTATTTGTGCCTGGGTTCCCGGATCTATTTCCACTTGAGGCTGCCAATGGACCGGACATTGTAAGATTGTTTTTTGTGCAAAACACCCTTGCACCGCATAAATGATATGCTGGATGTAATCGAAGAACGTATATATTGTATATGGTGTCCTTTCAAGTAATTTAGTTATTCATCCTGCAAAATGACTACTAAGACAGCCACAAAGAGAGTGTATGTTTGGTGCCAATATATATAAGTTCGTGCTCTTCCCCGTATTCCACTTACAATCTGCGTTGAGGTAGAACATCCCCGCGATGTACAAAGACAATCAGATACAAGTCGGTATAGTGGCTATCCTATTATATCACCTTCCAACAATTTATTATTCGAGATAATATAGCATGCATTTGAATTGAAAGAATACAAACAATGAACAGTTGTTTTCAAAATGTTATATCGCTTGCCATTGCTCAATACATAACATGCATATTTTCCAAAACGAAGTATAGAAGTAACCATGGACAATTACAATTTATACCGTTCTTGTTCCATCTTTTCGACAAATGGTACATGCTTAATTATTACATGAGGCATATTAAGAATTCTGGATGAGCGGTGGTTTACGTGAATTTTAATACTTGTGAAGTGCGGGTGTGAACTTCATCGAGCAGTATACTGGGCTGGGTGGGTTATTGCATTTAGAGACGAGTGGCTCGTGGCTCGCAGTACTTAGCACTAGCTCAAATGTTATCTCATCCAGGCTCCACCCACGCCTGGTCAGTCCACATCGACTGACATTATCAGTCTGTTCAGCAACATCCCTGGAGAAGGCTAACTGCTAATCAACTGAGTCAAACGCAAAGGGTTCAGTGTTCATAGTGAAGGGACACAAGGCTGGTGTAATTGGTTATGACAATTTAAAGATTTGGCTTAATACAGAATTCAAAACATAAGGTTTTACTGAACGATTCACGTGGTTACTCACTTCATTTTACAATAACACAGTACTAACGAGATGAATGAATCAAATTTGCTTCAATCTCCATTAAGTACGTGAATGGAACTGTGGCAATTACATCAAATCATCAGCTTATTGCCGTGTGTGACTAAAATAGTGCTACATGTATCAACAACACTACAATCGATGTTCTTTGCTTTCTGGTAATAGCCACCACCAGGCAAAACTTTATCTCAAAAACATACATTAATCTGGTTGATTAGCTGCTTCCACTTATGCTCACATAGAGGCTTGGAACCGACGGCATAATCTGGTCGACATGTATCAGTATTGCGCATGTGCTTATGTTCCTGCATTTTTACACCACATCAAATATAGACGTTGGTATTTCACTAGAGTCACAAACAAAAAATGTTGATCTAATAAATTAGATCCACACAACCGATGTAAATGGTACTTTATTGCATTACATTTGCATCGATTTCTCGTAGCTCGTGTACACCAGTTTTCGCATGTGGTTCGTTCAACTAAATTGTCAATGCCTCCAATGTCCTCATAAAACATTGCGCACGTATTGTTTATATAAAATAAATATAGATGATATATCTTTGAATATGTGGGGACCTGAAGAAGATTCAAGGGCTCATCGTGAAATGTCCCAAAACGTAAAAACAGCGTTTAATCATAAAGTGAGTTCTAACACACAAATCGTAATTACCACCGGTAGATACCACTTCACGATTCGCTGTGTTTACTTTACGTTTTGGAACTTTACTTTATGTCTTGGTACTCGACTCACGATTTGCATCACCATTTCATGATTTGCTTCACTACGTTTTGCGAAAGCTATCCGCTATGATTTGCGACACTACGTTTTGAGGTCCAACAACGTTCTTGCGTTTTAATAATAATTTATGTATTTCCCACAAAAAAATACATAAATTACATTATGATTTGTTTTATATTTATATGGGCCTTGACAAGATGTATATTCACTCGGGCCTAGCGGCCCTCGGGCATATACATCTTGTAAGGGCTAAATATAAATATAGCACCGATAGTAACTCCAAAATGATGACCTTACATATGGAGGCATTATGTACATTATTCACATTATTCACATTCACGCTTGTTTTATTCAGCACCGGCACAATGATACATTTGCATAAACAAATGGACACAAACAAAGACATGTATTGATACCAAATGTCATGATATGCAATCCCGCAGACTCAAGTTGATTATTTTCACCATCTTCACCGTAATATGTTGACCATTATTCTCATTGAAAATGTATGGTTGCAATGAAATTGTCAGTGTTCGACTAACTTCAGTGTAGTCAGTGTAGGCAACTAGAGGTCAGTTTTACACAGAACAACAAAAACCGATTATGCCATTTCAACTGCGGACTTGCATCTTGCAAGGTGCTAACACAGATTATTTCAATCATTACGCATTCCAAGTGGACTCGGCTTCCTAAAGTCTAATGGATAAAAACCAGTGAAAATGAGTCAAAGAATAGAAACTTTTAGATTGAAGAAAGAACATCTAACGGCAAAACGACATAAGTCTACAGACAGAAAGACATATCTGCATTTTATAGACATGATAAAGACATTATAGGTATTTTATAGACATCTCAAACGTTTATACACCTTGTTTCTGATAAAGGAACCCCGTTAATTAAAGTAAAATACCGTGGAAGAACATGAATTAGTGATGTGATATCAAACGACCTGTCGGACTTTCCCAGTCCTTTGTGATACAACACTGAGTGATATATTATTCTTAAAATCATTCTACCATCTGTCACCCTTGCACAAAGCGAATATCAACATTTTTTGACACCACATTGGCACTGTCATATTAATGAAACTGCTGTTGATTGATGCACGCCCCAATGATATTTCTTTTCTATATTGGCTTACATTGATTTCAAATGACCACCTTAAACACGTCAGGTTATTTGGTTTTACAGTTTTCAAAGTTGCTCACAACTTACTTGATGTGGTTTGTCATGTAAACTGTCTCCAAGTGTTACAATTGGAGATGAGCCTTTCTGTTGCCTTTTTCTTTTTAAAGTTGGAACCAATTTTAAAATCAGCCAAATGTAGAATTCTTGTTTGTCACGCAAACTTGAGAGTACATCTGACGAGATTGTCAGGAATAAATAGGAAATATACAAAATTCGACGACAGATAATCATGCAACTAGAGGTCAGTTTTGCACAGATACACAGATAATCGCCATTAAGTGTGCATGAAAACATCGGAAGGAGAATGATCGGCCTGCATTCATTGCCTGTTGCCACAGTAGCTAGACTAAGACCAATGACGTCATAAGATTGTGTGTAGGACTCGCCCGCAACGCGGGCTGCGCCGGGAAAAGAAGAATGCGAAATTGATTTGCCCGAGTTTGAATCTTGATTTTGTCAACTCAATTTATGCACCTAATACATATTTTCAGAGCAAAATTTGCATGAATTCTCATTCTATATACAAAATAAAGCTATTGCAGACTGAATAAATTTTGTCAATTCTAAAAGTGGTTATAGCTTCAAAATTCCAATGATTCTGTGCAAGAAAGCAACGTTTGGGTGTAATTTCGCCGTTATTGAAAATGCCGAAGCTGTTTCCGTTATTCCTCAATACTTTCCTGTCATGACATTAATGTTGAATAACTTATTGTTTCCCTGAATAAATACAGGCGAATATGTCCATCATTTAATGCTGACAGATATCGTGGGAAACTAATTATGGACTGGGTTGTGATGTCATAAACTTGTGTACTCGGTTTTGATGCTTGGCTCCCGGTGCTGGCGATGTTGTTGCCAGTGAATGAGCGACATTAGTTAACCACACATGGACAAATTCACTATTGTTGACATTTACCAGGTACTAGACAGAGTGCAAACAGCGACCGGTGGGTCCAGGTAAGTTCAGTGTCTGCCTGCACGAGGGACACATCATGTACAAAGCACTTATTGTCCCTGACACATATTTACTTGTTTCTGGAATGAATATATATAATATGGTAGCCAACGGGCATGCAAACTTCAATTGGTTATTGAATTCTGGTTCATAACTATACCCTCAAGTTGACACTAATCAATTTGGCTGTGATATAGTTATACTGTTATTGTATGGAACTGCTATGAATCAGACTTCCGCCCACCAATAATGACATACATTTGATAATTGTTGCAGCCAAATGGAGTCATAATCTCTACCAGATGAATGTAGTTCATAACGTACATAGCACTCGGGGTGTTGTTGTAAAGCGATCTCGGGTTTCAGGGTACAGTTGATATTCAATACAGCCACAAAATAACCCTGTTTATGTGTTATAGACACAGACGTCAAGTGGTCAAATAAAAGCTGATCCTATTTGAACCCAGATCCATTTCCACTCGAGGCTGCCGAAGGACTGATATGGACATTGTGGCATGTGTACAAAAATAGTACACTGCATGTAATCGTAGAGCAGATATATCATTCCAGTACTCCAGTTCACACCTTTTCCACAAAGCGACTACCATGATTGCCAATGAGGGATAGTTGAATGTGAATAATGTTTGATGCAAGATATATTTTCCAAGCCGATATACTCATACTGGTCCCTGTAGTACACTGTATTGTAATCAGATATCTGCAAGTTGTTGTGGAATATATGTGCTTGTTGAAAAAAAAATGTTTCAATCATCGAACATGGTTATACATTTCAATTCCCAACAATAGTTTGAAAAATGTCATGTCGTTTCATGAGTGCACTAATATACTTGCACTAATATGTTTCTCTCCAATACATATGGTGCGCCGATGTCAAAACAGATTAGAACTTATGAGAAAACGTTTTGGAGAAAGAACATTTTCCCGATGTATGGGTGTCTAGTAATGTATTTAAAATTGATATCGTTTATACATATGTCCCTTGTTAAATGGTGCATGACTTGTTTAGAATTCAGGATGTTTACACGTACTTCCTCGTGAAGTGTGGTGTGAGCATTATAATTTAAACTGGATTATTGCATTCAGAAACCGGCGGCTCGTGGCACGCAGTATCACAGGCTCACGTGTAACATCATACAGGATGCACACCACGCCTGGTGAGATCCACACGGACTGACTTTCTTCTGTTCAGAAACACCCCTGGAGAAGGCTAACTGCTAATTAAATGGTTCAAATGCAAGGAACTAGTGCCAGTCTTGCGATACTAGGTTGGTGGTTTGGTGGTATCAATATGGTCGTGCATAACCTGATCTGGTTGGAAATTGACGAATGCGATAAAATACATGGTGAAGCATATTTTCGCTCGAATGGAATTTTTTATACTACTAGAACTGGGAAATATAGCAGTATTCTGCTCCACAGGATAATTGAAGTGCACATCCACGGCATGTATGACTATCTGAAAGTTAGTACAGCCATAAGGTATGAGTGGTAAAGAAGGTCATAGCATACTAACTCTCTCCCATTCTATCCACACACAAGTTAGTATATAATTTTACTCTGGTTACTTGTTTACACCAGTTTTTGACTATATTTTTGCGTTGCTAAATTGCCAAAAATCAGAGTATATACATGTCCACACATTCTAGCACTAGTTCCCAGATAATATCGTTGACAAAAGGTGTATGTATAGGGCTATAGGCCTTTATTCCACGACGACTTCATTAACGTGACAAGATACATATAGATGAGGGGTGGTTTGGTGGATCCTTGGCATGTTATGATGACGGTGATGCTCTTTTGAACGCGGTCATCCTTCAAAGAGAAATGTAACCAATACCCGGTTGTAACGTATCTCGATAGAACATTATCTACCCTATAATTAATACCCAGACACACAGGGGCTCTTCTGCTGACAATTATGTCGTTGCTATGAGCTATGATGTTGATATCGTTGATTGAATTGTCCGCGCCTAGAACTGCAAACGCCCCTTTCGTTCAGTGGTAACTTTTTAGTATATCATATCATTCTTGCTGTCCATTGTCTTCATTTATGGACCATCCTGGAAATAAGCCTTATGGCTTTAGGGTGCTATCCATGGTGTACATTGTTTATATGTTCATTTCATTGTATTTTACATGTTTTTACATGCTTTTTACACCGAATACAATCAAATCAAATCAAAACAAGTGACTTCTAAGCACTCGAGATTTCAATTTATTTGGCATCTACAGGTTTAAGAGGTATGTTTAGCAGAAGTGTTCATAAATCCCTATGTAATGACTGACAATAATGATAATTCAGATTCCTACACTTTTCCTGTGAAGTGCACAGTAAAAAATAACTTTCTTAAAATAGAAAAAGAACTCTAGACCCAAGAAATATTTTATAGGGACTCTGGCAAGAAATATTATCTTGAAAAGTCACCAAGAAAAATTTTCTACAATGAGAAAAACAGTCAAAATGAAAACTATATTCTAGGTAGCCAGGGAAGGATTTATTTATAGTTAAACCATTTAAGAAAATTTTTCTCAAATTGGATTGATATATCTAGAAAAAATATCTTGTTAGTACAAGAAAATATTTCTAAAATTTGGGCTTTGTGTTTTCTTAAATTTTCTTATGAATGTCTTGGAAGTTTCTTGCAAGTTTCTCGTGATAATGCTAGATACTGAAACTGAGATTTCGATAAACTTATATAATATGCAAATTGCACAGTGGTAATATCGTTTTCATGGCTATTCTTTCAATTGACCTCCAAAGAACTAGTGCCCCCCTGATCTGAATAAATTTGCACACCCCACTTTCAGCATATATGCCATATTTTGATAGCTACAGCGGCCATATTGTCTTCCTCCATTCGGAGTAGTCATGTGACTGGTCATGTGATCACTAGTATTTTCTTGAAACTAGAAAATATCATTACATCCGATATTGTTCTGTTATTGTAGATGTTATTTCTGATTTATATCTAATTTATTCATGACTTTCATTTATTTGTCTGCTCTTAAACATGGAGCATCTTGCCCTAAGAGGGGACATACCGTATTTGTCCTAAAAGTGGCACAAGCCCTAATAGTCCTCCACAAATTTTTGCTTTTTTGTAACCTTGTATTTCGTTTTATATCTTTCTATTAAAGTCTTAGTGTTCCAATCCACATATTTATGTTATTTGAATCATAATCAAGGGAACTGAAGGCTACAGTACATTATTAAGTGATTTTCTTAATTCAGTGAATTCTTAAATTTAAATTTTTGCTTTTTTGTAACCTTGTATATCTTTCTATTAAACACTTAGAGTGTTCCAATCCACACATTTATGTTGTTTGAATCATAATCAAGGGGATTGAAGGCTACAGTACATTATTCAGTGATTTTCTTAAATTTGACCTCAAATTCTCATCTCATTTTTGCGGGCGCTACTGCAGGGAGTCTTACTTTGGCACGCGGTGCTACTATTAGGACCAATAGAGTATGTATGCATGCATCTAACATTTTGGTAGTAATACATTTCTAATATCTTCTCAATGAATACGAAATCAAACCATGACACAAAAAGTCCAGAATGTCTGTGGTAAAGGATTCAAAATTTCCGACCAATCACAAGTGCTCGCATTCGAGTCATTTGATGCAAACTAATATGCAAACTATGATGATTTTCATAAGTACAGTTATCATATTGGACGTTTGTGTTTATTTTATCAATCTGAAACGAAAATAGTACACATTTCGTGAGGCGGGTTTATACAGTCGTTTGACGTACATAATGCTGAAACTATGTGCGTCTGGCATATGCAATCTTTAGAAGAAACTGGTCAACAAGCTATCCTTCGTGGAATCCTATTTCCGTAATGCAGCATAGTCAACACGATAAACGTTTGCAAGTTATATATCGTAAAATTCGAAGGAGCTAGTAGTTATTCACGTTAAAAATGTTCTATATTCCACCTGGCGTGAGACAGCGCATGAGAAGGGGTAACTCTGTCATTGATCGAAGTTTAATAGGTTGTCTACCACAGATTCATCCACGCAATCATTACATAGATCTTTATCAGACATAATATTTACCTACTTTAACATACATACGCTATTCAAGATATTACAGCTAATGAATCAAGTGAACATGCAATGGAATGAAAATATTCACTAATAAATATTATATTCTCTTTATTTTTTTGCGAATCTGCTAGACAAAATAAGCAAATTTACGGCAACAGTGTACATAAAATTCCCCCGAGACCATAAGTTATGTATCCCTTGTTTAGTACATAGTACATCAGTACAATAATAAATACTCCTCACCATACCTGTCTCATCGTGGGCAATTACATGATTTATGGACTTAACCAATGAAATACGTGTAAATGAAAATCTTGCTTACTTAAACAGTAATATTAATTGGTACTGTACGATGTCATATAAAAAATTAGCTCTGTATTTCCACACACATTCAGTGTGATTTATTGTCAAATTACAACCAGATTGAATAATCACAGTTTGGACCTAAATTCGATATTTCATATTGTTGAATAAGTCAACAAGCCATGTGTGTTGAAATGGCTGATTTCATCACAAACTGTATAAACTAAAATTCTTGGAATTGACCAAATTTATTCATTGTGCATTATGTTATTTTGTCCATAGGATGGCATTTCACACAGGAATACATGTAATTTGTGAAACTCAGACAACTTTGTTGGACATTTGAGATGGGTCAGTTTGTCTATTCATCTCAGCACAGTGTTCTATGGTAGCACAGCAAACTTCTCAAAGTGGAGGTCAATTATTGAAAAATCCCTAATTATGACACGTATACCTTCGTGATATATTATTGTGATTAATATATGACGATACGACAATGCAGGAACAGAGGCGCCAAGAACATTGACCATGAATACAGTCTCATTTCCTGGAGCAAAGGAGATTTATTTTCTTTGTGAAGAAGAATGGAGAAATTATCTACGAATATTTCTTCTTGCCAGAAATACTTTCTACATAACAGATAATAAGAAATTTATTCTGGACAATTGTATGATCTGTTGCATGTTAAGAAAATTTTTGACCTGTTTTCTTGAGAAAGAAAATTTTTGCAACTCCGAGAAATAAAATCTTGTTTTTTTAGGTTACCGGACCTTTGGTCCGATAACCTATTGCCATGGCGTTGCGTCCGGCGTCCGTCGTCCGTCGTCCGTCGTCCGTCCGTCCGTCCGTTCACATTTTTATCTTTAAAGTTTATGATGGAATATTTCTGAAATTTTGCACAAAAATACCTAAAAATATTTCCAGGAAAGGCTTTTTTTAGTTTTCTGATTTTCGAATTTTTTTCAAAATGGCGGCCGCTTTCGTCAAAAAATGGCCAATTTTGGACTTTGACGGTCGTTTTCTCAAAATCTGTTCAGTAACTTTTTTTCTTATTGATGCATAACACTCCTCATAGGTACCCCTGTGACATGTATAAATTTCGTTGCCCCTGAATCGCTCGAAGTGGGCCATTTTGGGCCCAAACTCGGCCCAGATGGGACTTTCCCATGTTAAATTCTCCTATGCTTTATAATGGGACACATTAAGCCTAATATCTCACTTA
This sequence comes from Terebella lapidaria, assembly GCA_949152475.1. Lineage (NCBI taxonomy): Eukaryota > Metazoa > Annelida > Polychaeta > Terebellida > Terebellidae > Terebella > Terebella lapidaria. The sequence goes on from OX424556.1 coordinate 25,372,550, forward strand.
ATATTGAGATTAGAGACTAGGGATCAATTGTGGAGATATAGGAAATGATATATCCTGAATATTCTGGTGACCTTGAATTTGACCTCTGACCTCGGTTTCAAGGTCAGAGGGCCATTTTCGTCGAAAAATGGCCAATTTTGGACTTTGACGGTCGTTTTCTCAGAATCTGTTCAGTAACTTTTTTTCTTATCAATGCATAACACTCCTGATATGTACCCCTGTGACACGTATAAATTTCGTTGCCCTTGAATCGCTCGAAGTGGGCCATTTTTGGGCCCAAACTCGGCCCAAATGGGACTTTCCCATGTTAAATTCTCCTATGGTTTATAATGGGGCACATTAAGCCTAATATCTCACTTAATCTTGAGATTAGAGACTAGGAATCAATTGTGGACATATAGGATATGATATATGCTGAATATTCTCAGGGTCTTGAATTTGACCTCTGACCTCGGTTTCAAGGTCAGAGCATAAAATGTCTAATATCTTGCTTATTATCGACTTTACAGCTTAGGAATCAATTGTGGACATATAGGAAATGATATATGCCGAATATTCTGATGACCTTGAATTTGACCTTTGACCTCATTTGCAAGGTCACACCACAAAATGGTTAATATCTCACTTATTATCGATTTTACAGCTTAGGGATCAATTGTGGACATATAGGAAATGATATATGCTGAATATTCTCGTGACCTTGAATTTGACTTCTGACCTCAGTTTCAAGGTCAGAGCACAAAATGGGTAATATCTCGCTTATTATTGACTTTACAGTGTAGGAGTCAATTATGAACTTATAGGAAATGATATATGCAGATTATTGTCATGACCTTGAATTTGACCTTTGACCTCATTTTCATGGTCAGATCACAAAATGGATAATATCTCACTTAATATCGACTTTACAGCTTAGGAATCAATTGTGGACATGCTAGAAATGATATGGGCAGAATATTCTCGTGACCTAGAATTGACCAACTACCTTAATTTCAAGGTCATGGGACAAAAGGCTAATATCTAAAATATACATTGTCCGGTAACCTTTCTTAGCCCTTGGGCTAATTTTTTGTCATTGGTTAATCGTGATGTCATATTTATCCATCAGGCCTTTCTCGTCCTCCCTATTTGTCAAAGAAGGGCAGTGTGTCCTACTATTTTTGTAGGTTTTGAGAGCGCTAAACTTGTTTACCCCTAGAACTGTTTACTACTAGAATTGTTTACCACAATGCTGTAACACTGCAATTAATGCTGTTAAAACAGTGATTACATTTCTCTGAGTAACACGATAATTTTAGCACGATCACCCGTAATTGGACTGAACTACGATAATTGTGACCTATGATATCGACAATCTTCAGACAGGGGCGGGTGCAGTTTTTAGGTTACCGTACCTTTGGTCCTTTTCGGTCGCTATAGATCTATATGATAAGCTAAACACCGACTAAAATATAAAATACGTGCGCGCCGCGCCGCGCCGCGCACCGCGCTCGCGCGGAGTGCAAATTAGTCTAAGCCTCCTAGGACTATATGTTGAGCAGCTAGGAGCCTATATATGATGGATATTCAGTGACAATACATTTGACCTCAGATGACATTGAGTGGTAAACTTTAAGATTACATTTGTACATGATATATATTATTTGGCTTGTAACCGTATGTTGACCTGAAATGTGTAAATTGGCCTCTGGAGACAATACTATAGAAATTGTATTTAGAGCATTTCCTTATGGAAATTCATTTAATGTGGATTTATTAGTGACTATGAACTTCACCTTAAGTCTCAATCAAGGTCACGTCTACTAGTAATCTGAAATGTGTGAATTGGCATCTGCAGTCATACTTCAACGCTGTATTCTGGGCATCTGACTTCAGGATTATATTCTGGGCATTTTGGAAGGTATACATCTTGGATCATTCAATGACATCGGAGTTCACTGACCGCAACTGACATTGAACGTTGATTATCAAGGCCACCTGAAACGTGTAAATTGGCCTCTTTAGTCAAAGTGTTTGTAGATTCATTTGTAGATATGCGCGTGGATTCAGTTTGTATTATGAGCTTAATTACATGAAATTATGAATAGCAGATCTTTTAGTGGCCTTGAACTTGACTTCAGGTGCAGACCCACAGAGCCATATGTCAGTGTCACATATGATATGAAATGAATTAATTGCATGAACCCTACAGCCAAATCGATTTTACGTAGAGCTTGGGTTTGCAAGTCATATACTGTGGACCATTGGTGAACTTGAACCTAATCTCTGATGACATCTCAGTTACATTCGACAAGGAATATGTAGACTGTGCTGTCATGTGTAGTCAATATCGTAATAAAAATTATGAATAAAGAATGTCATTATTGCTTAGAGAACAAAACCCAGCCTTCGTGGTATAGTTAATCGTTTGTGAAGAGTAGATTTTCGTAAAGATGTCACTTAATATCACTGGTTGTAATAATGGGACTAGACACGATCTCCGTGGTATTGTTTACCAGTAGAGTAAGCATTGTTTTTGAATATGTAGATGTTTGTAAAAAATACACAATGTTGGTCGGGAGACACACTGTAATTTATCTGTGATTATGTCACATTCTTCCGCCTGATCGTTTGGAAAATACATGTAGCTGTTAAAATGTCAACTCAAATCAGAATAATAAAACTCTTTATTCAGTCCTTCCTTCTGGGATAAAGAAGAAAGATCAATAAAAGTTATTCGCTAACAAACATTGATCCTGAAACTACTGCAAATGTTCGAATCCTTTAAAAGTTCAAATGCCCGAAAGCCTAAAAGCAAGACATAAACCAAAACGTACATTATATATTAGATCGTTCAACATTGAAAATAACGTTCGTTAACATCAAAATCATGATTCAATTTGCAAGCACCTAAACGACAGAGTTTTGCTTGAATATAGCGCCTCGGTATACTTCGATCGGTTGTGCCATATAACAAAGTGCAAATAAACCTTTCCACTGTCGATGTGCTACGTCAGATAACGACCCTCGATAGATCTTCTTGGGAAAAAACTAAGTCATAATCCATTACAGGACAGTCCTGATGTAAGCAATCACACAACTGACCCCCACACGGAATGTTTTCTGTATTTTGTGCGGCGTACACATCACGCGGACGTCGTGGAGATGGACCTCTCGACTTGAGTGGCCGCACACTTGATCGAAATGTTCTTTGCCACGGAGCTCAGGTCATCTCTCCGCTCGATCAGAATCTTCTCTGTCGACGTAATGAGACGTGGGATCAGCGTACACAGAACATCGATTGTATTATATGAAACTGTATCAATACCAGTATGAGGTGTTCACTGCATTACCATAACTAAACTTGAAGTCACTGTGAATTCTGTCTAGTTCCATTTCCTCAAGGCTCTGCTCGTTGCTGCAAATGTAAATTATCATGTCAGCATTGATCTCTCTTATATCTACCATAATTATGGAAGGTACAGATCATCTAATACAATTTGGTAGCCAAGACAAATTTAGGAATCACTCAAGTGAGTCTTGTGGTATGTTAGGCCACATGAGCTGACTCGCGGTGACCTTCACCTTGCTTCCAGACTCTTGTACTTGACGACGATGATGATGGGGTTGATCTGCTGGTTCCTCATCCTGACCAGAACCTCGGGAGGGACACAGAGCAGGATACGGGGTATATCCTCCTGTAATGTACAACAATCACCAGCTAAATCGATATGGAAATGGAGAATCTTGGACACACAAGGACATTTTTAGGTTACCGAACCTATGGTCCGATAACCTATTGGCATGGCGTTGCGTCCGGCGTCCGTTGTCCGTCCTCGTCCGTCGTCGTCGTCCGTCGTCGTCCACATTTTTATCTTTTTTGTTTACGGGCGATTTTTTCTGAAATTTTGCACAAAAATGCTTGAAAATAATTCAAGAAGGAGGTATTTTCATTTTTTTGATTTTTGCATTTGTTTCAAAATCGCGGCCGTTTTCGACGAAAAATGCCTGATTTTGGACTTTGGCGGCCATTTTCTCAAAATTTGTTCAGTAACTTTTCTACTTTTTGATATATAACACTCCTCATATGTACTCCTCTGACGTATATAAATTTCGTTGCGCTTGAATCGCTCGAAGTGGGCCATTTTTGCCCAAACTCGGCCCAAATGGGGCTCTCCCATGTTAAATTCTCCTATGCTTTATAAAGGACACATTATGCCTAATATCTCACTTAATATTGAGATTAGAGATTAGGAATCAATTGTGGACATATAGGAAGCGATATATGCTGAATATTCTCGTGACACTGAATTTGACCTTTGACCTTATTTTCAAGGTCAAAGCACAAAATGGCTAATATCTCGCTTATTATCAACTTTACAGCTTAGGAATCAATTGTGAACATGTAGCAAATGATATATGGCGAATATTCTGATGACCTTGAATTCGACCTTTGACCTCATTTTCAAAGTCAAAGGACAAAATGGCTAATATCTCTGTGGACATGATATATGCTTAATATTATATATGCTGAATATTCTCTTGACCTTGGATTTAACCAGTGACTTGGCTAATATCTGAAATATTAAACATATATTGTCCGGTAACCTATCTTTGGCCCTTGGCCTAATTTCTTGAATTTTCTTGAATAAGAAAATTATTTTTTTCTGTGTGTAGGCAGATGGATATTAGACACAGGAAGGTATGAAATTATAAGACTGTTCAATTCGCTTACATAGCATGATTGAAACATGAAAAGTGTGCATGTACTATATATATATAATGTACATATGGGTTATATCTTTGAATAAATCGGGGCATGAAGCAGATTCACAGATTCAACAGCAGTGGTGGCTAGTGCACACAGCCGGTTATGTGATACGATGTACATGTTCTTACTTCTCTGGCAGAGGGTTTGCTTCTCTTACATCTCCTCTTCATAACTTCCGGATTTGTGATCATCAATAATCTAGATAATCATCACCAGGAAAATTCATTTCATTTTGCTAAGGAAAGTGAACTTCAAAAAGCGCGAGTGTAAAAAACGTAGATAATAAAATAGCGCCACTCTCATTGAGCATTAAATATTCACGTCAAGTTGTGCAGATGGTACACGAGGGGTATCTCGCAAAAGAATGAGAAAAAGCTGCATGAGAAACAATGGACGATCAATGTGGCTACTCACTACATTTTTCATTCAATTTGTACTAACGCGATGAATAAATCTAATTTGTCATCAGCACCGGGAATTTAAGTGAATGGAACAGTGGTAATAACATGTCATCAGTGTCACTTGCTCATTCCTGTCGACGACATGTGTCAACACCACCTCAGTTAGTGCTTATTGTTTTCTGGTAATCGCCACCACTACGCAAAGTGTTTTCTCAAAAAACGGGCATTAATCAGGCTGATTAGCTGCTTCCACTCCCACGCTCACATAGAGGCTGGGAGCCCAAGGCATGATCTGGTCGACACGTATCGTGATTGCTCATGTGCTTATAAATAATGTCCCTGCATCACACCATTTCAAAATAGACGTTGGTATTATACAAGAGACACAAAGAAAAAGTGTTGATATAATTAATTTACGGTACCAATATAACCGCGACTCCATTTGCATTGATTTTTAACACTGGTTTCTGCACCACTTTTCATATTTGGTTCGTTCGGGATAATGACATTGTTCCGACATTCCAATGCTTCGGCACCCTAAAGTTCTGACAAACAGTTGCGCACCGGTCACCTCTAACTTTCATCTAACTGTATTAAAACACTGTTGTTTTTGGAACAGTGGGGTGTCGGAATATAGGGAAGACCCCGGTTCATTCAGCTGAATGGTGAACGCCTATGTGTATGTCAATTTCATCGAATAAAATGTTGTATATTTATATACACAAAGCTGGCTGCAGATATGCTATATATTACTGTGAAAGTCATACAATTGTATTTGAAGTAATATGATGTGGTCAGTATATATTTGATGATAACACAGCATATGCTGTGTCGCCAGCATATGTGTTTATGTTTGTCTCACAACTCATATTCCTTTCCAACTAGATGCAGATATGAGGTTTGTACACTGAAGTTTCCAGCCAGTCTTTAAACTGCTTCAATAAGTGAATGTTTTACCAAGACTAAAAGCTTCTGTTAAGAATTGCTATGGACGTCATCATGATCTGGTTGTCACTTGTATGCAGCAAGACATATATTTGCATGTCAATGTTTTGGAATTCATTACGGGTGTCACATGTTTAGATAACGGACCCAGTATTTGTTTGCATCTCATACTCTGGTTGAATACTATTGGTTCCTTGTTTATCAGAGATAAAATTTGGTTCCTAACATTATTAATCTGGACCTGAAGAAACTCTCATTTGTTGACATTTCTTTGGAACAGGACCCACTTGGTGTGGTGTACTTGGTATGCTATGAACCGGTATGCACATATTTCCATTTCTTTTGGAATGATTATAGTAGCCAAAGGGCAATCGAGCATGCAAGCATAAGTGGAACAGTTAAATGTGTATATTTCTGATTCATAACTATGCCATCAAGTTAACACTAATCAATTTGGTTATAGTTATACTGATATTGCATGGAAAGGCTATGAATCAGTCTTACGCCCACAAATAACAACATACTTTTGATAATTGTTCCAGCAAAATGGAATCAATCAGTCATGAACTGTACCCGATGAATGCATTTCGAGTGTTAGGGAACAGTTTGTACTCAATACAAACACATAATAACCCTTTTATTCTTTTATACAGTCTTGGCCCAATCAATAGAATATTGTTTATTTTGGCCCATATTCATTATGTTCTTGGCCTTATATTGAATTTTATTGCTTGAATGAATTTATTTGTGACATTTTCAAATCATACTGTTATTTTATCGTTATACTCAATTAATAAATGAAGCTAATCAAAATATATTTTGCTTACTGACTACCTCTGAGATAATTTTCCACAGATATACGGAAATTTTCACAGATATACGGAAAGTTTTTAAATTATATGCAATATCATGCAATATATCTTCTTTGAAATCAAGACAAATGTTTGAATTATAGGCCTATTTCAAAAAAATTTTTTGACATTTTCATGACTATGAATTTGTGGAAACCAAATATATTCAGCAGAATAATAGGAACAAATATGCTTCTCCTGTTAACAGAAGTGTTAATGCACGACCATTGAAACATGTGAATATTCAGTATGTCCGCTGTTTGCGCTGATTGCAGGTTTCGCGAGTCGAGGTATGCTTGTGATCAAAATTTGGACCAATTTCTTGATGGAATCCTTCCCACCAAATTTGAATAAGTTTTTTAATAAGCTTAACCCGATGAGTCAGGAGTGTTTCAGCATTTATCTCATCCAGAGGGCCAGAAACGGTTCACATTGTTGAAGGCACAATAAGACAGCAACAATATTTAGTCCCGGATACCAGAATGGCTGGTTAATCTGTTCATTCTCAGTGATTGGTTCTCTGAGAAAGAGTTTACCTTTATGCAGGATGGGTCTCCCTGCCATACAGCAAAAAAAAAAAAAAAAAAAAAAACCCCGAGTGAGAGAATTCTTGAAGTCTAAGAAACCAAATGCTAGAATGACCAGGCAAACGGCATGAAATCGGTTGGCTGAATCTTGCTTGACTACATTACTATGATTCAGCTTATATATTCCTATACGTGTAAGAAACATTATCAAACCAATGAAAGACACACTAAATATTCACCTGTTCAAGTCAATATTTATTGATCCCTGCTGGTAACAGCAAAATGATGCCAGTTCTTGTTTTTTGTTGTAGAATAATTTGGTTGTTAAGCAATTCTTATTATAAAAAAACTATATAAAATATCTAATCGCAATATATTAGAGCTCTATGTTATAAATTCAAAACTATGTTGTACTAATTTCTTTTCAAGGAATAGTTTACTAGTTTCATTTCAAGGAATATTATTTGTATGATATTGCACATGTTTTACAGATATTACTGAAAAATAAACTGTCACCATAGCAACAAGGTTGTTGCCATGACAACTGTATCCACTGGAAACCAATCTTACTGAAACAAACATTAGAAATACTAATTTTAACCAGAAACAATTAGGCAATTCAAAAATCAAAATATAATTTTGTAATCCATGAGTATATGCCGTTTGTTTTGTTACACTGTATATGAAGTTCATTGCCAAAAGTTATGTATATATTTGCGGAAAAAATGTCTCAGAGGTAGTCAGTAAACACAATATACTATGAATCACTTCATTTATAACTGACTAATACAGCAAAATATCAATATGACTGGAAAATGTCACAAACGAAGATTTTAAAAGCAATAAAACTGAACCTAAGGCCAATTACATAATGAATAGTACTACAAATAAACAATATTCTATTAATTTGGCCAATACTGTAGAGACAAACGTCAAATGATCAAATCTTTCACAGTTATTTGCATCAGAATCCATATATTCCCACATGGCGATAGCTGTATCCTGTATCATAGAATTTCATTCATTAGTCAATGATTGGTTGAAAAAAGTATTTTAATCATTGAACATGACAATACAATTGAATTCCCAGCAAAAATTTCCATAATTTCATTTGGCGTTATGTTTGCACTAATCATGCTAATATACCTCTATGAATATCAAGATAAATTATAATTTATGAGAAAATTTCTGAAGAAAGAATACAATATTCTGATGTATGGTCGATTAGTTATGTATCTCGAATTGATGTCGTCAGCATGCATGTGCTCCTTGTTGAATGGAGCACCTGTCGTTAATATGTTTGAGGTTTGCAGGACTCATTGAGAATTCCGAATGTTCACGCGTATTCCCTTATGAAGTGCTGATGTGAATTCCATCAAACATTAGAATAGACTGGATTATTGCCTTCAAATATTGGCGGCTTGTTGCATGCAGTAGCATTGGCTCATGAGTCATCTCATCTAGAATACAAACTAGGTGGGACCCACAGGAGTTGACTTTCTTCTGTTTAGCAACATCCCTGGAGAAAGCTAACTGCTAATTGAATGAGTAAAGTGGGTTAAGTTTAATGAGTTAAATGGGTCAGGTTTTGTGGTACTAAGTTGGAGGTTTAGTTTTGGCAATAAGATCATGAGTAGCACTAATCTGGTTTAAAAATTGGCTTGGTTTGTATACTCGTACAATCTTGATGTGAAAGTTCATAACTGTAATAAATGAAGCTTGAAATAATCACCCAATACTGATATATGTATTATAAGTAAATATCACGGTGGCTAGGCGTTACTCGTTATTCAGGCAGTGCCGCGTAAAATCGTGAGTATTACGCGTTATTCGTGAGGAAATGTCATAGGAAACGACACAGGTCCCCATTTCAACAAGCTGAAATTAATGAAAAGGTTCACTTTCTTCCTAAAATTTTGTTTCCACGGAACATCCCAATGAGCAAACATCACGTATGCTACCAAGAATTACATGCAAACGTCGATTTATTTACTAAAATGGACACACAGATCGTGACAACACCCGCATGCTTTCGACTCGTTTGTGAAATATCAACGGTTATCAATTGAAACCAACGAATTGTATGTCCGTAAACAATAAAATGCTCGTATAAATCTTTCTTCATTGTTACACCTTTCAACCAGTTGTTTTAATCGAGTATTCTATAAGCTAAAAGGTTTTTGTGGTTTACGCATATCAGCATGAGGGAGAAAACCTGCACACACGTTACAGCATGAGGAAGCATGTTAGCGTTGTCGGCAATGGTAGAGCTGGCAATGCATAAATGGATATTTTTAAAGAATGATTTGAGATTGTACATGATTCAAGTACTGACCATACTCCTCATTTATCATTATCATCAATATGTTCCTCCCTATCTTCATAAATCTTGAATCGGCGATACCAAGAGTTTTTTTTTTCATGTATTTTACACGGAAGCCCACCAAGTGTAAATATTTTCTCTTGAACTTGAATTTATTTCATCAGTAAAACTGAGGAAGATTCGTGTCAGAAAAGAAAAATATCCCATCTTCAACAAAATATTTACTCATGCACATACGCGTAATGCCCTCACGCAGATCGCGTAAAGTGTAGCAAATCAACAAATGATGCATTACACCTAGATTTGTGCCGCCTGCGACCAATGTGAAACATTTTGAAGACAGGCACACGTGACGCGCATACTATCATTCCTATAGAGCTCGCATTTTATCTATATTAATTCCGATACATAACATTTTCAACCCCAAAACCGAGGAGAACGGCTTTCGAAGCCATAATGACAGATATTGTGCAGCCAAAGGTATCGCTACACTGGCTTATTTCTTTAATTTAAACTATCAACAACAACCCTGAATATGTCCAATGTTCCGTGCAAACACAAATCCGACATTTCAAAAAGGTAACATTAGCGAAATTGTATTTATTTCCCGCAAACGGTCACTCAAAGACTGCCATTTCCTCACGAATAACGCGTAATACGATTTTACGCGGCACTCCCTGAATAACGCGTAACGCCTAGCCACCGTGAATATGCATCGACAGCACATGCATTTTTGCAAGCGGGCACAATGCATGTGGTATTAAAACAGATTTACTTACAATGCACATATCAGTATTGGATGACTATTTCAAGTTTCTCAACAACAGCTCTTACGATTCAAATTAATCAACCCTCATGTATCAGACTCCGATTCTAGGATAAATGGTAACACTACAGTGGTCCCTGTAAGATAAGACACCTCCGAAATAAGACTTCCCTGTCTGTAAAGACTTTTTTGTATTCCCCAAAGATCAATTTAACATGTAAATGAACTTGTGAAATAAGACTTCCTCTAAGATAAGACCTCATTTTATCTGCAAAAGGTGAGGTCTTATCTTACAGGGACCACTGTATTATATTTTGGTCGAATGGAAAATTTTTAACACAACAAATGGCAAAACATAACAATATTCTGCCCCGCAAGAATTATATTTATCCCAACATCAGCTTTCATTCTAATGAATCAACCCTCATTCATCAGACACCAATTCTATGATAAATGGTAAAACTTTTGTATTTGGTCGAAAAGAACCTTAGCAACAGTCCCCACGAGTAATATAATTGCAAAGAATTGTCATTCCATACTGCACGATTATCTGAAAGTTACACTTCCAGTTATAGGGTGTGAATGGTAACGACAGGGATAATATACTAAGCTCTCTCTCTTACGGAAGCGTAGAAGGGCCACCCAGGAAAATTATTATTTTTTAATTCCCAACTTAGTAACTCGATAATATCGACTTAGTATCTCGATAATATCGACTTATAACTCCATAATATCACGTTAGTATCTCGATAATATCGACTTAAACGTGGAACAGGCACAGGAAAGAGATTTTTTTTTATATTCCCGAGTTAGTAACTCGATAATATCGACTTAATATATCAGGGTTGTACAGCCCATGTGTACGTGTATGTATAATGTACGTGGGTAACCAATAACGACTGTGTCAATTGGCGTATATGTCCCCGTGTGAACATTGGAATAAATGATATCTGAAATGAAAACTTTCCCCTCTGATGTAAATATCAATTACAGTAACTATTTGACCCTTATATAAAATCAGTAATATTTATTTGTTTTTCTCATCATTCTCATTATGTATCTACACATGCAGACTATACATCATGTGCTGTGATTTAAGTCGAGATACTAACTCGATATTATCGAGATACTAGGTCGATATTATCGAGATACTAACTCGATATTATTGAGTTACTAACTCGGGAATTTGAAAGAATAAATCTTCGTGCCTGACACCTGACACACTCTTAAGTCGATATTATCGAGATACTAAGTCGGGAATTTAAAAATTTCCTGGGTGGCCCTTCTACGCTTTCGTACTCTCTCTCTCATACGAAATACAATATGAAAGATATCCTTAAAGATTGGATGAAGGTTGAGGCAATGGTGTCTTTGTTACCTTATGATGACTTTAATGTTCTTTTGAACACGGTTATCATACAAATAGACATGGAACCAATGCCCGGGTATAAATTATTCCAAAGGAACAGTTCCTTTTCATAAGCAATGCCCAGGCATACAGAGGCTCTTCTCCTGAAAATTATGTCGTTGCTTAAGATGCTGATATCCTTGATTCAACTGCAAACAGGTGACTTCTGAGCACTCGACATCTTTGGCGTCACATGATAAGAGCAATGTTCATCAGAAATCTGCATAATTCACTATGTAATGAATGCCAATTGAAACTTGTTTGGCACACACTGTATGTATATGGAGGGTGCTATTTGATTGTGATAATTCAGAGCGCAATTTCATCACTTTTTTCTGTGAAGTGTCTACAGGCGGATGGGTGTGAGACACAGGAAGTTGTTAGTCTGTAAAATTACGGCATGGAATTATTTCCAACAAAACATGGTGCTCAATGCCTGAAACATGAAACAATGTGCATGTACATGTATTGTATTATATATACATGTATGGTAAATATATAGGATATATCTTTGAACGTATCGGACAGGAAACACGTTTGTGGAATCAGCAGCAGTGACAACAAGTAGGTTATGTGATATGCTAGGGTTGTCCGATATTCTAGCGTGCTTTTTCAGGTTCTTGGTTCCCGAGATTAATCACCGGGAACAATCATCTCATTCTGCGAATGCAAATGAAAAGAAAAAAAAATAGCCCAAGGGATGAGATAGGTTACCGGACAATTTTTATTTTAAGCATTGCAGGTGACATATGAATTTGACATTTACCAATCAAGGTCATGTTTGTGAACTTCAATGGCACCATCAGGTATGCTGCATATGAATATTTATATGTTCATAACACAAACATATAAGCTTTATCATACAAGTATTTTGTCTGTAGAGGCCAATTTACACATGTCAGGTCAGGCAAGATTTTGAAAATTGGCCTCTAAGGTCATTTGAGGTAAAATTCAAGGCCACCAAAAGATGTGCCAGATATACAGGACTTCTAAGCTAATACACAATCATAACCTGTATGTGCAAGTGTTTAAACTCAGTGGCCAATTTACACATTTCACGTCAGACATTCAGCACTCCAGGTCATCCAAGGTCAAGCTGAAGGTCATCATTAGTTGTTCCATAGTATATGATTTCCCATAGCTCATAATGCAAACTTAAGCTCGATTTGCAAGCATTTCATATGTAGAGACAAACTTGGTCATTTTTTTTACCCCAAAATGGCTGTTTCGACCTTTCAAGGCCATGAAAGGTCAAATTCAAGGTCAACACACAAATCGCCATATAGGACTTCCCATTTGAAGGTGCCAATTTCTAAGCTCTATCTTCAGACGTTCTATGAGTACCTTCCTGGCAGCTCCCATTATGAAGGAAAAAAGGCTGAAAACAGTTTTTTTTCAAACGGGGAATTTTTTTCTGGTTAGAAATGGCCGTGAATGGATAGCAATGGATTTTGGGCAAAAAAAAAAGGTTTTTTGCCGACCCGTCAAAAATTCAAAATGGATGCCACACGCAGACCGGCGATTCAAGGGCAACCAAACTTATACACATGGCAGAGGTAGATGAGGGGAACCTTTTGAGACAAAAATCTCAAAACTGATTAGACAGTTTTTGAGAAAATGGCTGCCAAAGTTCACAATTGACTGTTTTTTGTCAAAGATGGCCACCATTTTGAGAAAAATTCGAAATTAAAAAAAGTAAATAATACCTCCTCGAATTATTATAAGCCAGGGTATCTTTTCCCAAATTTCCAGAAAGATTGCACCATACACTTTAAAAATAAAAATATGAACAGACGGACGACGGACGCAACGCGATGGCAATAGGTTATCGGACCATAGGTCCGGTAACCTAAAGATGGACTACACGGAATATAGATCATAAAACTTCCATTGAGTATTATACGCACGTCAAGTTGTGTCCATAGTACACCAGTGAGAGCAACATTTGCAAAGGCTGAGAATAATCTGCACGACAATCACTCGACGACCCACGTAGTTACTCACTACATTTTACATTCAATTCGTACTAACGCGATGAATAAATCAAGTTTGTCCTGGGCGCCATGAAGTAAGTTAATGGAACAGGGATAATAACATTAAGTTATCAGACCCACTTGCTCATTGCTGTGGACCACTTAAATAGTGCCACATGCGTCAACAACACAACGGCCAGTGCTCATTGTTTTCTAATAATTGCCACCACTAGACCGAGTGGTTTCTCAAAAATGGGCATTAATCTGGCTGATTAGCTGCTTCCACTATATGCGCTCACACAGAGGCTGACAGCCCACGGCATTATCTGGTCGACACGTATCGGGATTGCTCACGTGCTTATAAATAATTTCCCTGCATTACCCTGCATCAAATATAGACGATGGTATTCCACGAAAGACAGAACAAAATATTGATATAATTAATTTACACAACTGATGTAACTGATTGCGTTCCCCTTTCCATTGATTTGTCAACACTGGTTACACCACTTTTCTCATGTGGTTCAATCAATTGAAAAATGAACGTGTATCTATATTTCAAGTTCATCGAATAAAATGCTGTATATCAATATACACAAACGTTACTTCAGATATGTTATCTATTACTCTGAAAGTCCTTAGTTCCACATTTATATTTGGAGTAGTATGATGTGTTGTTGGGTAGCATATACTCGATAATATAGCAACAATAGTTACCTATTGCACTGATGACCCTGCATGATGTGAATGAATTGATCACATTTGCGCTTGTCTGATTTGAGATGATCATGTTCAATCAGTGGGTCAAATAATTCGGTTTCACAATTTCAAGATTGTTACATTAGGATTGCTATTTTCCTCGTTTGAGATTTGACAATTTTGGAGTGGTGTGCGTGTGCCGACAAAATCAGATTTTACTTGATGACACCGAAGCTGTTGCTGCACAAAATTCATGTTATGACATTTATAACATATGTCCATTATTATTGGTCAGCAGTGTTGACAGTCTATTTCAATGATCGTTTCAGGGCAATATAATTATTTTGTACACCGGCTTCAAGCTAGTAACTAAACTGTTGTATCAGGAAGCATATTTTACGAAGATTACTAGTTGCTTTTAAAAAATGCTATGGACGTCATCATGATCTGGTTGATAAGTACACCGTCTCGTCACTAGCATGCAACAAGACCTGTTTGTGGTTTGCAGGACGCATTGCGAATTCCATGTATATGCGTATTTTCTCGTGAAGTGCGGGTGTGAATTACATCAAGCATTATAATAGACTGGGTTATTTCAGTTAAAGAAGGCTCGTGGCAAGCATTAGCATTGGCTCAAGAGACATCTCATCCAGAATACAAACCGCGCCTGGCGAGATACACAGGGACTGACTATCCTCTGTTAAGCATCATCCCTGGAGATGGCTAACTGCTAATTAAAAGGGCCGAATGCAGACAAACTAGTGGTCAGTTTTGTGATACTATTGGTGGTTCATTGGTGGCAATTTGGTCATGCGTAGCACTGATCTGGTTGGAAATTTACTGGCTTATTTACTCGTACAATCTTGATGTAAACGTTACTAACTGGAATTGAATGAAATTTGAAATAATCACCCAATACTGATATATGTAGTAAATATGCATCGATAGATGTAGAATCAATACCCAGTATTAAGTATTCCGAGCGATCAAAACAGGGTCCGTTATCCAATCTCATAGTCCGGGGACAGAAAGTCATACCAGGCATACGAAGTGAGAGAAAACAAAAATGACAGGGAAACTCATGAAGCCCTAAAAATGGCCATTAAGAGGTGATATCAGGTGTTCCGGAAAGAGTGAGCATTTTCTGCCCCACTAGTGGGACCCGTCATGAATTCCCCAAAATTAGCACGAAAACAGATCCAGTTGCATGGCAGTCATGGATTTGCTGTATCTATCAACCAGAACTTGATGACGCCCATATACTTTCTTAAAGGCAGCTATAAGTCTTGGTAAAACATATCCAGCAGCAGTTTAGAGACTAGCTGGGCACTCCGATAAACAAAGTCCTCATATTTGCAACTGACTCTGGAACAGCGTATAAGTTGAGAAACAAACATACCATGCTGGTGACACTTTTGCAAGCAAACACAATGCACAAATCAGTATTATTGGATGATTATTTCAAGTTTCCTAACAACAGCTCTTATGATTCAAATTAATCGACCTGTATCAGATTCAGATTCTAGGATAAATGGTAAAGCTATTATCGTTTGGTTGAAAGGAACATCTCAACACAACAAATGGCAAACATAACAATATTCTGCACCACAAGAAATATAATAATCCCAACATCAGCTTTTATGATTCAAATGGATCAACCCTCATGCATCAGACACCAATTCTAGGATGAATGGTAAAACTATTGTAAGTGGTCTCTCTCTCTCTCTCTCTCTCTCTCATACGAAATTGTTATTTCACAGAAGTGACACGTTCAAAGATATCCATACAGATGAAGGTTGAGTTGATGAAGTCTTCACCACGTTATGCTCTCGATAATGTTCTTTTCAACATGTTCATCATGCAAATAGACATGGAATGACAGGGGCGGGTATAGGATTTTGGGAGGGGGGGGGGGGATGGCAAACCATTTGATCGACGAAGCGACGAGCGAAACGAGCCCAAGTGGGCCCAGACGCTGAAGGTTTATGCACCCCCAATGGTGTGTTCTAGGGCTCTCCTTGGACCAATTTCATGGCCTTGCAGAGTTTATGAATGCCTGATCTGGGGTGGATCGAGTGTTCTGAAGGAGGGCCAAGATATGAAATGTTGCGAAGCGAGTTGGCATAGACCGAGGGTCTGAGGTCCGTTTGTGAAGCGAGCCCATGTTGGCCGGGGGTCTGGGGCCGCTTAAGGGCCCCAGACGCTGAAGGTTTATGCATCCCCAATGGTGTGTTCTAGGGCTCTCCTCGGCCCAATTTCATGGACTTGTAGAGTTTATGAATGCCTGATCTGGGGTGGATCGAGGGTTCTGAAGGAGGGCCAAGATATGAAATGTTGTGAAGAGAGTTGGCGAAGGCCAAGGGTCTGAGGCCCGCTTAAGGGCCCCGGAAGCTGAAAGGATATGCATGCCCAGTGGTGTTTTTCATAGGTTTCCTTTGGTCCATTCCCCTAAGAGTTTTTTGCATGGCTAATTCGGAGCAGATCTGGCATTTGAGTGAAGGTCCATTTATGAAATGTTACTAAGCCAGGTGAATCAAGCCCGTGTCGACCGGCCAGATGCCGAAGATTTTTGCATCCCCAATGATGTGTTCTAGGGCTCTCCTTGGTCCAATATCCATGGCCTTGGAGCGTTTATGAATACCTGATCTTGGGTGAATCCAGGGTTCTGAAGGAAGGTCAAGATATGAAATGTCGTGAAGCGAGAACCGAGGGTCTGGGACCCGCTTGAGGGCCCCAGAAGCTGAAGGGATATGCAGTGGTGTGTTTTACAGGTTCCCTTTGGTTTATTTTCCATCCCCCTAAAGAGTGTGTTGTATGGCTGATTCAGGCAAATCTAGGATTTTAAGGGAAAGTCTAGTTCTGAAATGTTGTTAGGCAACTTGAAGCAAGCCCCTATCGGTCGGGTGTCTGGGGCCCGCTGAAGGGCCCCAGAAGCTGGCGATATTCGAATGCCTAATACAGCATCCCAGAGTTCTCCTGGATCTAACTATCGAGCATTACTTAACACCCATAAATGCATGATCACTGTAGTTGAAACAAAATATGACATAAAATATTACTTAGTTTAGGACCCCATCAAATGATCAAGTGCATTTTGCCATTCAATGCTCTCAAATCATTTATAGAAGGTGAAGGGCATAAAATGCTTTCACTGAGACTAGGTGGGTAGGCTATACAGTGAATACATTGCTCGCGACATGGGGCCCCAGAAGTTAGAGCTACTTCCCGGTGTAATCTGTCTTGAAAACACTTCCTCCCCTCTCTTTTTCTCCTTTTCCATATTTTTTTTTGGGGGGAGGGGGCCCCCCTATACCCGCCCCTGGAATGAATACCCGGATATAAAGTATTTCAGGGGCTCTTCTGCTGACAATTATGTCATTGCGAAGATGTTGATATCCTTGATTCAACTGCAAACAGGTGACTTCTGAGCACTCGACATCTTTGGCATCACATGCTGAGAGCAATGTTTATCAGAAATCTTCATAATTCCCTATGTATTGAATGCCGATTAAAATTTGTTTGGCACACACTGTATGTATATAGAGGGTGGTATTTGATTGTGATAATTCAGAGCGCAATTTCATCACTTTTACTGTGAGGTGTTTACTGGCGGTTGGATGTTAGACACAGGCAGTTGTTAGTCTGTTAAAATATGGTATGAAAATATCTTCAACAAAACATAGAAACAATGTGCAATTGTGCATGTACATGTGTTGTATTATATATACATTTAGGGTAAATATATAGGATATATCTTTGAACATATCAGACAGGAATCACGTTTATGGAATCAGCAGCATGGACAACAAGATGGTTATGTGATATGATAGGGTTGTCCGATATTCTGGCGTCTCCACTTCGTAATTTCCGGGTTTGTGATCATCAATATTCCAGTTAATCACATACCTATCGATGGCGTGGTATTTCAGATTCTCGATTCCTGAGATTAATCACCAAGAACAATCATCTCATTCTGCGAATGCAAATTAATAGAAAAAGCTGGAATACACGGAATATAGATCATAAAATTCCATTGAGTATTATACTCACGTCAAGTTGTGTCGATATCACACCAGTGAGAGCAAAACTTGCAAAAGACTAAGAGTTATCTGCATGACAATTACTCGACGACTCATGTGGTTACTCACTACATTTTGCCTTCAATTTGTACTAACGGGATCAATAAATCAAATTTGTCCTGAGCACCATGATGTGGCAATAACATCAAGTCATCAGCTTCACTTGCTCAATGCTGTGGATCACTAAAATAGTGCCACATGTATCAACCACGACGGCCAGTATTCATTGTGTTCTGGTAATAACCACCATTAGGCAAAGTGTTATCTCAAAAACGGGAATTAATCTGACTGATTAGCTGCTTTCACCCTATGCGCTCAATCAGAGGCTGGGAGCCCACGGATGGTCACCACATTCGGAATTGCCACAGATAAAGGTGTTAATATAAAGAATTTACACTATCGATGTAACTGATACTTTATTGCATTTCATTGACATTTTGAACACTGGTTTACACTGCTTTTCGCACCTGGTTGATGTGAATGAATAGATCATATTTGAGCTTGTTTGATTTGAAATGACCATGCACCATCAGTGGGTCAAATTATTCAGTTTTACATTTTCAAGATTGTTCCGAAGATTGTTAGGACTGCTCTTTTCCTCGTTTGAGAGTTGACGATTTTGGAGTGTTCTGCAGGTGCCGACAAAATCAGATTTCAGTTAATTGATCACACCGAAGCTGTTTCTGCTAGACAGCAAACATTGCATGCTATGACATTACTGAAGAGTTTGTTCCTGACGAAACAGGACGTGATATATCCATTGTTAGTCATCAACAGTACTGACAGATTACTTCCATGACCGTGTTAGGAGAATATATTTATTGACTAGATTGTGATTGTTCCATTGTCAAAAATTGTTCCATTGTCAAATTGCTTCCGCTAAGCTGCAACATCCCTGTGTCGCAAGCATATGGGATGTTTGTCTGACAATTCATAGGACGTTCCAGCTACTTGCTCACATGGGGACTTGTGTGCAAGTACACTGCAGTTTCCAGCTAGTACCTAAACGGCTGCAACAAGGATATGTTTTACCAAGACTAAAAGCTGAAAGGATATGGAGGTCATCTCTATCTGGTTGATAAGTAAATCAACTTGTCACTGGTGTGCAGCAAGACCAGTTTGCATGTCCATTTTTAGGTTACCGGACCTATGGTCCGATAACCTATTGGCATGGCGTTGCGTCCGTCGTCTGTCGTCCGTCGTCCACATTTTTATCTTTTTTGTTTACAGGCGAATTTTTCTTAAATTTTGCACAAAAATGCTCAAAAATAATTCAAGAAGGAGGTATTTTTTAGTTTTTTGAGTTTCGCATTTTTTTCAAAATGGCGGCCGTTTTCGACGAAAAATGCCTGATTTTGGACTTTGGCGGCCATTTTCTCAAAATCTGTTCAGTAACTTTTTTTTCTTTTTGATACATAACACTCCTCATATGTACTCCTATGATGTGTATAAGTTTCGTTGCGCTTGAATCGCTCGAAGTGGGCCATTTTGGCCCAAACTCGGCTCAAATGGGACTTTCCCATGTTAAATTCTCCTATGCTTTATAATGGGACACATTATGCCAAATATCTCACTTAATATTGAGATTAGACACTAGGAATTAATTGTGGACATATAGGAAATGATATATGCTGAATATTCTCGTGACCTTGAATTTGACATCTGACCTCAATTTCAAGGTCAGAGCACAAAATGGCTTATATCTCGCTTATTATTGACTTTACAGCTTAGGAATCAATTGTGGACATATAGGAAATTATATATGCTGAATATTCTCATGACCTTGAATTTGACCTTTGGCCTCATTTTCAAGGTCACAGGACAAAATGGCTTATATCTCGCTTGTTATCGACTTTACAGCTTAGGGATCAATTATGAACATATAGGAAATGATATATGCAGATTATTGTCATGACCTTGAAGTTGACCTTTGACCTCGTTTTCAAGGTCACAGGACAAAATGGCTAATATCTCACTTTTTATCGATTTTATAGCTCAGAAATCAATTGTGGACCAGGCTTAGGGTTGATTACATGTAAATGTAATCGATTATAATTACAATTACAATTGATTTCCATGATTACAATTACAACTGCAATTACATTTATTTTGAATGTAATTGATTACAATTACTTTGCAAAGTAATCAATTACAATTACTTTATGAGAGAACACTTCCCAAAGCTATATGTTACGTTGTGACATGGTATTCTGCTCAAAAGGTAGCTCAAATGGCATATTACAATAGACATACCAACTCATATAATCAAAAGTCATCAGCAACAAATTTATATTTCTTTTTTCTTGTGAAAACATTTTATGGCTGTATGCACGAAACTCTGATTAGCTACACCTTGTTCAACTTCATAGATCTGGATCCTGCATTTTGTTGTGACCTTGTGATAACATTAATCAGGTCAGGCCCAGCAGCAGTGATTGCGCAATCAAACATTGGAGTGATCAAAGACAATAGGATTTTGTGTGTTTTAGCCACTTAGTAGTCAGTAGTCTGATTGTATTGCTGGTAGTCATTGATATTTAGCATCCAGTCTGTTTGTCCGGTTTTATGGCTTTTAGCATGCTGAGCCAGGAAAATTAGATAAATCATGAAAGACAAATGGCTACTGTATTGATTCTGATAACTTCATCGTGTGGCAATGAAAGTTTAGTGCTCCGCGTACAAGTAAATATTTTCATGTGAGTTACGGTTTGTGTCCATGTACTAGTAATCAAAATGTAATTGAAATTTAATCAAATATTTGATTACTTTGTGAAAGTAATTGATTACAATTACTTTCTATTTTGATTACATGATTACTGATTACATATGATTACTTTCAAATGTGTAATTGATTACAATTACTCAATGTAATCGACCCCAAGCCTGTTGTGGACATATAGGAAATGATATATGCTGAATATTCTCGTGACCTTGAATTTGACGTCTGACCTTATTTTCAAGGTCACGAGCACAAAATGGCTAATATCTCACTTCTTATTGACTTCACAGCTTAAGAATCAATTGTGAATATATAGGAAATGTTATATTCTGAAAATTGTCATGACCTAGAATTTGACCTTTGACTGAAGTTTCAAGGTCACAGGACAAAATGGCTAATATCTCGTTTCTGATCGACTTTACGGCTTAGGAATCAATTATGAACATATAGGAAATTATATATACAGATTATTCTCATGACCTTCAATTTGACCGTTGACCTAAATTTCAAGGGCACAGGACAAAATGACTAATATATCACTTATTATCAACTTTACAGCTTAGGAATCAATTGTGGTCAAACTCCAAATGATATATGCTGAATATTCTCGTGACCTCGACTTGACCAATGACCTTATTTTCAAGTTTCCTTTGACCTGATTTTCAAGGTGACAGAACAGAATGGCTAATATATCATTTATTGACTTCATAGTGTGGGAATCAATGAAGGACATATAGGTAATGTTATACGCCAAATATTCTGATGACCTTGAATTTGACCTTTGCCTTCATTTTCAAGGCCACAGGACAAAATTGCTAATATCTCTCTGTTTATTGAATTTACAGCGTAGCAATCAACTGTGGACATGATATACGCTTAATATTATACATGCTGAATGTTCTTTTGACCTTAAATTTAACCAGTGACCTGACTAACATCTAAAATATTAAACATATACACATGTATTGTCCGGTAACCTATCTTTGGCCCTTGGCCTATTTTTTTGGTAACTTGTTACGGATGCCACAATTGAGGGGCAGTAATGCTTTGTCTGGAAGACATGACTCCACAACACCTGATTTCCACCTTATGGTCATATATGGGGGTACATGAAGTTCCATACAATTTTCTCGACTTTTCCTGACACCGGACTTTGAGAGTGTATAACACTGAGTAGTCACTTGAAATGTATGTATCAACTTATTACCGCTGATAACCAAATTTCGATGATGCCAATAAAAACTTAATATCAAAAACTTTCAGAATAGAAACAAAGCCCAACTATTGGTACCCTGTTTATTGGAGATAAGTTTGATTCCTGAACTTGGCTCCCTTGTTTCTTCAGCGGTGGCCGACAATGAATCAGTAACATTATTGATCTGGGCCTAAAGAAATTCGTATTTGTTGACATTTCTTTTGTGCCAGGACAACTTTCCACTTTGTGTGGTATGTCATGCTGTGACAACTTTCCACTTTGTGTGGTATATGTCATGCTGTGACAACTTTCCACTTTGTGTGGTATATGTCATGCTGTGACAACTTTTCACTTTGTGTGGTATATGTCATGCTGTGATCCGGGCACTTCGTGAAGTGCTGGGGGCACAGACACATTTATTTCTTTCCTGGCCATGCAAACTTAAATTGAACAGTTAAATGTGAGTATTTGAATTCTGATTCACAACCGTGCCAGCAAGTTAACACTAATCAATTTGGCTGTGATATAGTTATACTGTTATTGCATGGAACGGCTATGAATCAGACTTACGCCCACTAATAATGCCATACTTTTGATAATTGTGCCAGCAAAATGGAGTCAATTGGGTCATGAATAATAGTACCTGATGAATGCAGTTCATAACTTACATAACAGTCGGGGTGCTGCTGTAAAGCGATTTCAGATTTTAGTGAACACTTTGTGTGTATTCATTACAACTACACAATAACCCTTTATTTTGTTATAGAGACAAACGTCAAATGATCGATAGGCTAATACTGTTTGTGCTCGGGTATATGTTCGCTCGGGGCTGTCAATGGACTGATAATGGATATTGTACAATTGTATAAAGAAGTATTGGGTTCAATGATCGAGGTCATTTGAACAAACTAGATAATAGTTATAGAAAAGAAAAAATGAATTATTGCAAGCAATCGTACATCAGAACTGTGACAAATATTGTAAAACTAGTACTAGTAACAATAAACTAACATAGAACATGAATATATGGCTTTAGCCGTTTCCTATGTATACTATGGGATTTCAATTAGTAACTAATGATTGATTGAAATAAGTACTTCAATAATTGAACATGACAATAGAATTCCATTCCCAACAAGTGTCCAACATTTCATGTAGTGTCATGTTTGCACTAATATACCTCTATGTTTATGTCCGATATATATGGTGCGTGAATAGCAAAACAAATCATACTTTATGCTAAAAATGTATGAGAAAGAACAAGAACAATGTCCTGATGTATGCGCGATTATGTATCCAGAATTGATGTCGTCGATGTGCCTGTGCTCCGTGTTGTATGGTGCACCTAACATTAATATGTTTGAGGTTTGCAGGGACTCATTGATAATCCGCATGTTTACGCATATTTTCTCGTGAAGTGTGGGTGTGAATTCCATCAAGCATTATAATAGATTGGGTTTATTGCCTTCAAAGACTAACGGCTCGTGGTATGCAGTAGCACTGGCTCACGAGTCATTTCATCCGGAATACAAACCACGCCTGGTGATAACCACAGGAATTGCCTTTCTTCTGTTTAGCAACATCTCTCGAGAAGACTAACTCCTAAGTAGGGTCAAATGCAGACGAACCAGTGACCAGTTGGTACTAGGTTGGTGGTTTGGTTATGTCAATATGGAATGCGTTACACTGATATGGTCGAAAATTGGCTTGGCTTAAGTACTCGTACAATCTTAATGTAGAAGTTAATAATTGTAACTGAATAAAACTTGAAATATTCACCCAATACTGATATACGTATTATAAGTATATCTGCATCAACACCACATGCATTCTTGCAAGCAGACACAATGCATGTGGTATTAAAGCAGATTTACATACAATACACGGATCAGTTTTGGTTGATTACTTCAAGTTCACCAAGTTTTATGAATCAACATAATTCCTATGAATCAACCCTCATACATCAGACACCAATTCTAGAGTAAATGGTAAAAATATTGTATTTGGTCGAATGAAACTTTAACACAACAAATGGCGAAAAATAACAATGAACTGCCCCACAAGGATTATAATTGCGAAGAAATGTCATTTCATTGCCTGCATGATTATCTGAAAGTTAAACCTCCTGCTGTAGCTGAGCTCTGTTTCAACCTCTCTCTCTCTCTCTCTCTCTCTCTCTCCCGGAATTGTTGTTTCGCAGCATTGAACCATCAAAGATACCCATACCGATGGAGGTTGAGTTGATGGGGTCTTCATCACGTTATGCTCACGGTTACGTTTTTCAAATACGTTTATCATACAAATAGACATGGAACCAGTACCCGGGTATGAAGTATTCCAAACGTTCCAAATATTTTCTTCTCATAAACAATACCTAGAAGATACCCAGAGTCTCTGCTGACAATCACGTTGTTGCTAATATGTTGACTTCTGAGCACTTAGTTTATCAGAAATCTGCATAATTCCCTATGTAACGGCACCAATTGAAAGATGTTCGGCACATACTGTATGTATATGGAGGGTGTTATTTGGTGGTGATAATTCAGAGCGCAAGTCCATCACTTGTTTGTGAAGTGTCCACAGGTGGGTGGATGTTAGACACAGGAAGTTGGTAATCTGTAAAAATATGGCATGAAATTATCTTCAATAAAACAGAGTGCTCAATGCTTGAAACATTGTACATGTACATGTGCGGTATTATATATATATACATATATAGTAAATATATAAGATATATGGTTGAACATATCGAACACAACGCATGTTTATGGAATCATCAGCAGTGACAACAAAATTGTTATGTGATATGATGGAGTTGTCTTCTACCCCAGCTTCTCCACTTCGCAATTTCCGGATTTTTGATCATCGATATTCCAGTTAGTCACTTGCTATCGACGTGCTATTTTAGAATCTTGGTTCTCGAATTTTTACATACCGGGAGCAATCATATCATTCTGCAAATGAAAATGAATAGAAATAGCAGGAATACACGAATAATACTAGATCATAAAACTTCCATAGATCATAAAACTTCCATTGAGCATTATACTCACATCAAACTATGCGATAGTTCACCAGAGCAAAACTTTCAAAATACTGAGAATAATCTGCATGACAATTACTCGACGACCCACTTGGTTACTCACTCACTACATTTTACATTCAATTTGTTGGGTTGAATAAATCAAATTTGTCCTGGGCGCCATGAATGAGTGAATGGAATATGATAATAACATTAAGTCATCAGCTTCACTTGCTCATTGTGGACCACTAAAATAGTGCCACATGTACCAACAACACGACGGCCAGTGCTCATTGTTTTCTGGTAATTGCCAATACTAGGCAAAGTGTTATCTCAAAAATGGGCATTAATCTGGCTGATTAGCTGCTTCCACTCTATGCGCTCACACAGAGGCTGGGAGCTCACGGCATTATCTGGTCGACACGTATCGGGATTGCTCATGTGCTTATAAATAATGTCCCGGCATTACACCACATCAAATATAACCGTCGGTATTCCACAAATGGAATAGTCACGAGGAGAGTCACAAATGGAAAATGTTGATATTCAACATAAATGTACACTGCCGATGTAACTGGAACTTTATTGCATTCCATTTAGAGATTTGCCCAGCGAGGGGAACGAGGACTCGGCGCTGCTGTTTGTCGAGTAACTAGCGCTGACAAAGGCCGAGCGAGCGGTGTGGAGACCACGGAAAGGTAAGACATCAGAGAGTGGCGGCCAGCCGTGGTGGATGCGGTAGCCTGGGCTGCCCGTGTCACTGGCGTGATCAGACTCACGCCTTGCTATCCGCTCCCGCCGTCCGAGAGATTGAGCAAGACGTGCGAGAGAAAGGGAAGCGAGCGGCTATTGTCACAGCACCCTCGCGGCTCGATCAAACAGCACGGCGGACATAGTGAGAGTTAGAGGGACAGAGCAAAACGTAACAGAGATAGCAGGCACGCCGAACATAAAAACGCTCTCTGTCGCCTTGTTCTAATTCCAATCTCCGCTCCACTGGGCTTTTTGCCGGAATTGAATTACGGATATCACACTACCGAAACGGCTGCCTTTTTATAGAACAGATTCCAGTCGAATCCCTGGCAGATAATTAAAAGATATGGGACAAACTGGGAGTTTCTGTAAGAAATAAAACTCATATACCAAATAATTCGGAATAACTAACGGCAAAGGGAACAGCTTGGTACCTAGCTGTTTCTAAAGACGCGAGGGATTCATCTGGAGCTATCAGGAAGATGTTAACACACGAATTAGCATCAGACATAATGCACCGATCCAAGTGTGGCTTGTGCATCATTTATGTGCTGCTTCATATGGTTTCTGGTGAGTGTCATATCTTTGTGCTGCTCCTTTGAATAATTGCTCATCGCTGCATAAAAGACCACACACTTGAGACATGGTCAAGGTAACCAGACGGACGTGATATATACATGGTGTACTGGCAGAAAGGGTTTTGTACTCTTTAATCTTAAACACTATATGCTTTCGGTCGAATAACACGTCACGGAACAGATATTAAATATGTACACAATGCTAAATCAAATTGTCTCCGCCCAACATGCGAATGCAATAATGATTCCCCCTAACTTCTCTCATTTTTTTTATTATTTCGAAGGCATCAACTCTGTTGAAACAAACTAACGGAAAGAATAGCTTATAATGGCAAACAAAAAACTACATGTCATGTAAAAACAATGTCCAATGTTTGACTGGACAGCTTACGGCCGTCTGCAAACAGATCTGTACATATCATGTGTCTCAGCAATATGCGAACAATTTTTGATGTGTGTCCAGACGACCTATGCACCTCTGGAGAATTCGATAAAGGTCCCGGCAACTTGTTAGCGAAGAGAGAGCTGTCTGATGGCCGCTAACTGGTCACTTATAGCGTGAGGGCCCGAGGTCTGTCCCCGCCGGGCCCTCTGACACCACCATGTGCCATTACGGGACATAAACGATGGCCCGGAGATCAGGGGTCCGTTTATCCTAATTCAAACAGATATTCCAAACTTCTTACTACCTGGCGGGAAATTCTCCTCTGGAGTTCAGAAGTTAATGTAGACGAATGTTTGTGGTTTTTAAGTCCCGCGCGGAGCCGCGCGATGCGCATTCCGCCTGCTCGAGTGAGGATAGAGCGCCACAGATCGATCATTCAATCAAATGTCTTTGTTCCATTTGACGGCACTCCAAGGGCTAAATATTTTATGTCCTTACCTCGCCACTAGACATGTTAGAGCACCGTTTGCTGCGACAAAAGGGAAAATAGGGGATACTCTTTCACGGCGTATCACCCGTCACAATGATTAATTCGGGGATTCCGAAATTTTATGTGTTTCTGTGTTGTTTCTGGGTCTATCACGCGATGGGAAAGCGGCTGGCTCGAGTATGGATAGTTTGTCAAGACTGCCTAATGGCAACCTGAAGACCATGCTTATTGGAGAGACGCCCACTTGATCGCGTAACTCGTGCGAAACAGAACAGAAAAAATAGCTCATTAGTCATTCAATGAATACAGTCCTTCAAAATTAATTTGTACCGCTAAATGTGGAACGCCAAAAATACTTCAACTAGGCTATCTCAGACGGATGTACAGAAACAATGGTCAAAGATTCAGAGAAGAGCGGTGGAACTGTGGATTCAGTGAACTGATATTCCCAGTACTACGTATATGTCGATGACCGCTACATTTTCGTTAGTAATTAATTAGTCGGTCATGGGATGCAGACTAATAGTACACAATACAGTTACGAATGAATCAAGATTTTATTGTATATGCCAGCTTGAGACATTGTTCGGAAAGAACAACTGGGGCATGAGTAATCGGCCATTATTGATTAATTCAATAGATATCACGGTTGATTGCCGTGTAAAATATGCTCATGTAGCCATCCAAGTAGAGACACTCAACCTATACGGGCCTCTTTGATTGGTAATATTATATTATTATAAAAGAGGTAGATATCTACCAGGAAAACGAAAGATGCATGGTTTTGAATCTAATATGGTCTGCCATTTTCAGTAGGCCTATTTAATAAAAGTTAAAAAAAACTATGATAGTGCGGAAATATACACCAAACACTACAAATTCATAAACAGCAGTGACTCTGCGCATAATATAAGACAAAACATTTTTTGATAACGGAGTACGATTGATGACCGATACATTCTCATCTTTAGACGAAAACTGAGGGAGTACCAATTCGCCCGCTATTCACAATTCTACCTCCGTCATATTGCAAGGCTCAGAAGATCTACCGTAAACCAGTCTCCGGTATGGTAGAGTGGCAGAGGTCTTGCTATTCCAGAAGTTTCGACTGCAAAGGACCTAAAATTGTGCAGTCTGTATCGTTGCATGTGAGTTACATAGGGATCAGAAATACGTACATAATACCACTTAAACACTGAAATATCAGATATTATTTTGATATTGTGATCACAGAATACATACATTCAATTTCCTTGGAAAAGAATATTATATTGGGGAAAATACATTGCTGCAAAATTATGGTTCTCAAGCCATTGACCGCACATTTTTTTCTGTAACTGCTGTAGTTGTAGCTGTTATGTTATCATCGAGCATACACACGCGATCATATAGATGTAATCATACATCGATGGCGATCTAGGTTGATCCTTGACATTTCGTGGTGACACCGAGGCAGTCTGTATTGTAACGTCCTTGGCGATCCGGGGTACACGACCCAACCCATGACCGGATCACCAAGGATTTCAGTCTCCCCCCCCCCCCCCCGCCCAATTAGTTAAAATGTTTGAAGGGGCATGATGTGGCTCATTCGCCTCGTGTCTTGGCCATGGCTCGTCGAGGACGTCTGGGGGACTCTCAAGGAGGACTCGCTAGGAGCTTCACCCTTGACTCGTAACTGCATCGTGGTTTTCTCCGGGGGCAGTGTGACTGCGACACAAAATTGTTTTTGATTTAAGATCCGTCCAACTCACCCGGCCTCTGGTCCGAGGATGTCTGACAAGGACTCAAAATCGGTTGACATAATCCGATTACTATGTATGACTGCAATGAAATTATTGCTGCAAGTTCGCAGCAAAATTCACCATCACAGAGAATTCAGAGGCCTTTGCCTTCTGGTGCCCGTTTCAATTCGAGGTATAAACTCGAGTTTAAAATAACAAGCTGGAAAATATTGGATGAAGGGGTAAGCAATTGAGTAAATGAGATTTATTTGTTTTCTCTTAGTTTATTCATAAAACATTTAAACCAGGAATAAAGGTATATTTTTTGTTAGAGAAAGAGGCAACGAATATCACTAATATCCACAGTGTTTGTGGAACGAAACCTGTTGAATATGTACATACATGTAGTGTATATTATATGGCAATAGTAAATCATTACACTTGTTAATGTGTCGGGTATTATGCAGTTACTTTTCATCTTAATGAACATTCTACATATTGATTTGAAAGTATGGTTTGTTTGAATGAAAGTGTTTTGCTACGATTTCTGAAGCTTTGAATATAAAATGTTATTATGAGAGTATCGCATTTAAAGCAGCGAATGCTAATATCCCTACTATGGAAAGTTATATTGGGCTGCTCGAGGAACCAATATAAGATTCCACGCGTCACCTGCAGAATTACGTAAATCTATGGGAGCTCACGTGACAACGTTTCGACCAATCAACGTGCGGTGAACACCAACGTCGTAAAATAACTACTGAGACTGTTTGTATCATTGCAACTGATTATACATGGATAATAACAATATAGTTCCACATTACAAGAAAATCGTGAGTAGAATGAACGATTGGTGTGGATCTCGTTCGTAACATAGTCCAAAAAAAAAATTGGTGTGAATGTTCATTCGAAAAATGTCAAAAGGTTTAAACCTGCCTAGCCAGTTCGTCTTGCCTCTGTTCGAATAAATCGCCTTTGTTCCTACAACAACAAAAAAACATTACTCTCAAACCATTGTATATGCTGCATAGCAACATGTATATGTCTACATGTGTCCCGCATCGGTCTCTTTGTAGGTAGCGAGGGACGGTGCTCCTTCCCTGATGCCCTATACAAGCCGCCCGGGGGTCCTGGGCCCCGCGTCTGGATCACCCAGGTCCTGTACGAGGAGGCGTCGACCGAGTGGTACAGCTACGTCAACGTGACGGTGCACAGACACGAGCTTGAAGCCGTCAGATACGCCAGGGGCCGATGTGAAGGCGGCGGTGTATCGGACTGCCTCCGGACGGAGCACCTGTACAAACAGAGTTGTCTTCAGGCCGTCGACGGCAAGTACAAGGTCAATCACTACGACGACCACAGACACGGCAGGTAAGCCACTCAGGGTCTCTCAAAGTTGGGTGTGATTTCTCTCGTGACGTGTTGAATTGTTTACCAGCGGGACCATTTAAAATCGCATCATTTTACCTGAAGCTATCAGGGCAATTCCTAGTGCTTTGCCTATATTTGGATTTGGAAAATATGCGATATAAATTTGGTGAACATCACCTTGCTTTTACATAAACTGATTGTGGTACTGCGTATAGTGTCATCTATTCCGTGCTATTTGTCTCATTAACAGAAATCAGGTTGGCGCTGCACACAATAATAATGAAATATGTCACCTGGTGATGATTGGGATCTGCACAATAAAAAATTAATCATGGTAGATTGGATGAATTCGATACGTGGAATCAAATCTCCCCCAGTCTAATAATGGGGAGTTTGCTGCCTCAATTTACCCGCCAGACTAAACTCTGAAAAATAACTCTTATCGCATATATGGTAATGTATAGTGCCTCGCACTGCCTTCATGGTTGCATAGATAAGCCGGTAAATTGTTTCAGAGACCGATTTGCCTCTGTCTGTGATATTATCTACACAAATTCAATGATGAAACAGACGTAACGTTAATATTAATTAATGATTGGTGTAACGTTATATGTTGGCGCTATATGGAGCATGAATTCCCAATTGGTCCAATATAGCTCTGGAGGAGGATATCACAGATGTTTGCATTTCGACATCAAAAACCAGAACCTGTTGTTGGTGAAGAAGTGTGAGTATCATAATTCCGGGCTTCCGGCAACCAGACATGACTTACAGATACATAATTAGGGACGGATTTTATTTGAAACCCCAAATTCTACGTGACGTTTATACGTTCTGGACCTATTACAGCGGAAACACACGTGTGTGAGGAGTGGAACATGGTCCGGAGTCCCTGGCCCTGGCTCGGTAGGTATCACCTTAGGACCACACGCGGCTACCTCCCCCATAACTCACACCATCCCTATCAAAGTACACTGGAGCATGCTCGGCCAGTCAGTCCCCCCCCCCCCATACAGGCCACCACAAACCATCATCCTGCCTGCCATATCACAATACACACCACAACCTTTTAATATCCATCGCCATCAATGAAATGCCAAAACTGAACACAATATCGTGAAGTTGCATGCAAAAAGTAACTAAACAGTCCAGTTGGTTGATCCTCCAGTTTTTTTGGCGATGTGATACATAATATATACCGTGTCCACACAGCTCCCGTGCCATACGAATGGAGCAAGTGCCCGATGGAAGGTGGCTACGACTTCCGTGCTTACACACCACTGGATAACAGGGTATCCATTCATTCCACTTTTATACGTGAGAGACGTTGTCCCACAACCAATCCTATCCATTACGTGACTGTGTCAATATATCAATTCGCACTAATGACCACAACAGTCTATGCGGGTTATCAGGCATAAATACCGTCATATATCTGTTCTTTTGAAACGCGGAGGCGCGTTTGACCAGTTCCATATAATATTTATCGCATATTTTCCGCAGTTGACGTGTGACGATTTCAGGCCAAACCGCCTGGAGAGTGAGTGTGTGCTGGGCGAGGGCTTCATACTGACTTACATCTCTCCCGACTGCAACCCTTTCAACGATAATCCCCTCAGTAAGTTCTCATGTGCCAGTAAACTGTTTTATACCATGTATACCAGGGGCGGATATAGGATTTGTTGAGATGAGGGCCGCAAAATATTGGTTTTCTTTCTGTTTTTTTTTCCAAACTGTTTATACCAGGGGCGGATCTTTCTACTTTTTTGCCCATGCGGGGGCCAAAATCACTCCAGTCGCCCACCAACCCCGCCCTCATTAAGCAGTGTGACCGTACCTGTACATGTAACTGTTTCTGGGAACTGTTCACTTCATATATTCATGTGACACACCAGAGAGCAGAACCAGGACACAGTAAATGTTACAACTGTCAACTGGAGACGAGACACTGTCAGAATATCAAACTCCAGACAGACATCTCCGTAAATAAACCGCAAATAATGCACATGCGCCTGTATTCGGACGGACAAACTAAAAATTAGGCCAGTAAAAATAGTTTATTGTCAGATATGATACTAGACCTGGTTTTGTCTCCGTGGTTTATTATTTGTTTTACTGTTCTTTTCGTTTTTTGTTTGCCGTTCCCCTTGTGTGTTGCGTCTTGTCTTCCGGGATGCAAAAGCGCATCAGGTGTCTATCCGACAATACAAAGACGTCTTTGTCTGTGGATCAAGTAGCACCTCCAACCACTTAAGTCGATAACATGAGATTTATCGTCGATACAGATCAGGTGTCGCGACAATCATCGTTATGGCACCAAATAATTGATATGTGGTCTCCTCTCTGGATCGGGGATAATTTTCAGGTACGCCTTTGATGTGTTGGGCTAATTGGATAGAAGACGGCTTTCGGTTCGTGATAGCGGGCAAGGCCGGGCAATTTCCACAGTTCGCATTCGTGAGTAACATACACTGCGACAATTATTTTGCTCTTAAAATGACATGTTGCTTCTTCACAAAAGCAAAGTACCAGTCTAAAAGCATGCACGATTGGCAGTTGTCGCAGTGGCACACGTCACATCTGCCGAGTCTGCAATACAAAGTCTGGAAATACGCGCGGTCTACATTTCACACCCGCTATTTCTACATATGGCAACATGATAATAGAGAAATGGCATCCATAGAAAGTCCAGTCATGTACTGGTGGAGGAACCTGACCTTGATCTTTCTTTGTACAGAGACTACCCCTGAGTGTGAACCAGACCCTCAGTGTGGGCTACCTCTACTTTAGTCCCCTCGCCCCGGACACCGGCGACCGAACCCTGGGCCTGGAGTCTCTCGAGTCATACGTGGAATACTATAGAATATTAATAAGGAGAAGTGGTGAGTAGACACGAAAAGTTCTACAGTAGCATCATTTGCTGTGGGGAACAAGCTGCTTAAGGTTTTCCCGGACTATGTGCTGAAATACATGTAGCTCATACAAAAAAAACTGGTCAGCTACTAAATATTCATCATAATTATATTTCACACATGAATTCATATGTGGATGGATGGATTGCACTGAAAGTAATATATAGGCTAGACTAACAGTATACTCTGACTTTTCTAACTTGTTTACACTGTTTTTCGCTGATATTTTTGCGATGATAAATGGTAGGCCTATCGTTCTATAACTTGGCATACTTCACCTGGGAGTCAAACGGCAATTTCCATCGAATTTCAGATTTGCGGGCAATATACCCCAATGTTAAATTCAGCCCATCATTGAATTTCTGGGTCCTCATCTGATTTTGTGCATTTGGTTGCTTTTGTAGCAGTGCAATCTTCCGAAATCGATATGTCTATGTAGAATACACCCCAATGTGTATTCTGGTCCGAAATTACAATAATACTCCGAATCCTGGTGGATTTAAAGAGGACCAAATCCTCGATTTTGCTCAGAATTTCGAGACCCTGTTTTGGACTGAAATTTAACATTGGGATAGAGAGCCAACTTCGTCATTTTTTTGCGATAGAAGTCTGAAATTCGGTAGAGAATTGTCGTTTGCCTTCCATGTGAAGTATGCCAATTCATAGAACGATAACATTTAACATCGCAAAAATATCGTCAAAACCGGTGTAAACAAGTTAGAAAAATAGGCCTACAGAGTATAGGCCTACTACAGTATTGACTCATTGTGTTACAGAGTCAAACCAGTGTTATGACGAGAGTGAGAGGTGTGAGGAATACAAGAACTCTGGATTCTGCACACGAAACAAGAAAGTCTTCTACAACGCCAAATACTGCAAGAAGAGTTGTGGACTCTGCAGTCAGTACCCCTTCAGCACACTAACTACAAAACATAAAAGCTAGAGAAGAATTGTGCCAGTCTATTTGTCCCTATGTATTCTTCTAAATAGTTACTGTGATGTAATACTTATGTTACCCGTCTTATGTTATGTTATGTGTCCTTGCTATTGTTTCCAGAGTTTAACGAGGACACGACAGCCCGGTGTGTATTTGAAAACGAGATTCAAGGCGATTGGGTCATGTTTGAGAAGGACCGCAAAGAACACATAGTGAGGAAATCCTCACATGAGGGCGATTCTTGTGTTATAAGTCACATTCGCAGTGTATTGGCTGTCAATCGATCTCATGAGTCCGTTCGTGAAACTCCCATTAAACATATGTCACACAACCACTACGTACAAATTCTCTAATGAAATTTTGGTCATTGAATCAATGTTCTTTGCGTGGTTTATTACTACTTTTTCCGTGGTTCATTGACTTCATTCGTCATACATCTGTCAAAATTTCCCGTAAAGACCCCGACTTTTCTCAGTTTTTCCACGTATATCCACGCATGACCAAATTTCATACGTGGAATATGCGCACAGTGTACGTAGTGGCTGTGTGACATGGGCTTTAGATCTATTCATGTTCACATATTGGTCAATGATGTTTGCTTGGATGAATGGAAGTCTCAAAATGTGAAGACACTTGGTTCCATCATTTTCTTACTTACACTTAGGTTGCCCGGGACGGGATCATGACATTTTCCAGTCTCGGGGAATTTTATTGCAAAGGCAAAAAGTGGAACACGCAAGTCGATTATAAGTTGTTTTCATCATACACCAATGGATGGTGAGTGGATAATGAGGTTTGGTAATTCACAGCGTCTCATAAGAAGTGCTGTAATAGATCACACCAGAAAATAGTCAAAAGTATGTTTTCTTAGAATCGTAGTGTTAATGCTTTAGTTCTTTTTCTTTTTATTGATATAAGCCATAATATGGTGTGTTGATAGAAATACTCACGTTGTGTATTTCTGACTTTGAACGTACCACTGACTAGAGTGAACTCCGTGTTTTTCCTGACAGCCGGCCAAGGTACACCTGTCTGAGGATGGAGTCTCTGCCAGACGACAACAAGGCCCAGTACCAGATCTGTGAGTACTAAATCCCCAGCCTGTTCTCAATAACAGATCTGTATGTACCACGACCTCCACCTGCACATAGTACCAGACATGTTAGCACACATACCTGGCGCCCAGTTGTGTACCACAGAAATGTCAGCCACAGCGTTAGATATTTCAGTGTTTGTGTATCAACGTGTCAAGAACCAGCCGACTGTAGAAGTGAATAGTAAATGGTTCGGAATGATGACGTTTGAACACGTTTTCAAAATGCTGTAAGCTAATGGTACATTAGTTTAGTTACATGCTCTGGTATTTTGTGGATGGAACTTTGGAATCAGATTCGCTGGACTTGTGCTACGATTTTTAATGTAAATGCATCACATCATTTTTGAAATATTCACCTCTTGAATTGAATGCGAAGGATGAGAAAAATATCTTTCATGATTGTTATATCATATTTTGATAATTCTCACTTCTGCAGTCTGAAGAAGTTATACACAAAAATCATTTTTGTGTACTCGGCAACTACATGTACATGGTCTACATGTCTAAACCAAGACGAAATTAATACATACACATATATCGCATTTCTTACTTATCCAACAGAACTCAGTTAATGGAAATACGAGAGATTTACCAAGGGTACGTTATGAACACGTCCTGGGAATATTGAATCTAATTGTCTGCAACAAACCACTGTAATATCTGAAACTATCATTGCAAAAAACGTCATTGGTAATTTAACACTAACTTGAATCAACTTGCATAATTTGCACCTATTTGCCAGGTACAATGCTAAGGATGTTCTGTTCACTTCTGGCGAATGCTCATTCAACATCAGACGTGTTCTATGTTGCGGGGTGATTGTCCACCCGTGTTGTAAAAAAATGGACAACGGAGTGAGAGTTGTGAGTGATGATCAAAGTTCGTCAAAATCGATCCACAGGCGGCAATGAAACAAAACAATCAGACCAGCATTACGCTGATGAGCTGTTGCCTGATCAAATGACTGGATATCCCCATGAATATCACCATCACATACTCTCCCCGCACAGGAATGTCGTCCCGACATTTACCTGCACACATGCATAAAATATCCATACCACAATAAAAACAATCCAACATAATCACGGAAAAAGAATATTCACAAGATCCATGAGAAGTTGTGACTTGCGCTCAGAATCAGTGTTGTGGGTCATCTGAATGGCCGTCTTCTTCTTCAGTCGTTCTGATCGTCGAGGAGGTGGTGCAGTGTCGGGAGTCTCCAGAGTCATCGGAACCGCTGTCTGGGGAGATACGTCCATCCTGCAGCCCAGGCTTGATGATATCAT
This sequence comes from Terebella lapidaria, assembly GCA_949152475.1. Lineage (NCBI taxonomy): Eukaryota > Metazoa > Annelida > Polychaeta > Terebellida > Terebellidae > Terebella > Terebella lapidaria. The sequence goes on from OX424556.1 coordinate 25,409,737, forward strand.
GCTGTGGCAGAGGAAGCAACATGTTCCTGTGGAGTGTCCTCCGTTTTCTTCCAGATTCTGCTTCGATGACAAAAACTGGAATGTCCTTGTTGGGTTGACCCAGCACAATGTGTGCATCCTGGACCCACGCTATTAGCCAGTTTACACCGACCCTGAAGTCCGACATTCGAGCAATGCAGGTGTCCGGTGTCTTCTGGCCTGAACCTTGTCAGCTGCTTGCTGGATACGCTGCTTGTCAGCTGCTTGCTGGATAAGTCTGCCAGGTCTGGGCAAAACTGGACACGCTCCCTGAGATCCTCCACGTACTTCATGTAGGAATGATTTTCACCATCCGCAGGTAGAAACTGGTCATCTACAGGCAAAAGTGGCTTCCGCCCGAACATGAGCTCGAAGGGAGAAAATCAAGTTGATTCCTGGGGCGTGTAGTTCTATGCATGGACCAGGATACTCAGGTGGTCTCTCCACTTCCACTCCTTCTGTTGAGAGTGCCAAGCATCTTGAGCAGGTTCTGATTGAACCGCTCAAAACCACCATTTGGCTTCCTAGGTGCTGACAAAGTTCCCTGGGGACCTTGACCTCGAAGTTCCTCCTTTGATTGGAGTCGAGTCTACTTGGTCTTTTTTCCCAAAAGATCGGTGGGGGTTGTTTTGTTTTTCCTGGTGCGAACTACACGAGCAAACTTTGTAAAATGGCCAGTGATGACCAACAAGTGCTCGTAGCCGCTGCAGGGTTCAACCAGAAGGTAGTTCATGCACACCAAGTCGAGAGGATGTGTCATCAACACCAGAACCAAAGGCGCGCTGGATGATATTCCCCTCCGGCAGAGACATTTTCTGCATTGTGCCATTTTCCGTTCTACTTCAGACGTTAGTTCATGCCAGTGGAAACACTCCTACATCAAAGAAACTATTTTGTTTCGACCAGGATGACCGAAGTCATCATGCAGGGTGACGAAGATCTGGTCCCGCAACACTTTTGGAATGAAGAGCTGTCCCAATCTTGTGCCAACGGTGATTCTGTCAACTGATGATCTGTGACAGCTGGGCATCATCCCGCTGAGCTTCCTTGACATCAACAGGGAATTTACTGATGATGTTCCAAAGACTGAGATATCATCTAGGTCATCAGCAGAGCGTGGCAAACAATGCCAGGACGTTGCTTTGGTCTTGTGACTCACAGATGGCTCGAACTAAGTTACGCCTAATGTCGGAAATAAGAATCATATTTTCGACTGAGGGCATCTGCGTTGACGTTAGACTTCCCAGTCTTGCAATGGATGCTGAAATCGTAGCTGACAAGACGTGCGAGCCAACGATGCCCAGTAGCATCCAAGCAGGCTGTACTGAGGATAAAGGTGTGCCGATTGTTGTCTGTCCACACGTTGAACTTCTGGCCAAACAGGTTGCCAACTTCAAGGGCAAGAACTCCAACTGGTGTGCCGGATAGTGAAGTTCTGAGGACTTCAGACCACGGCTGGCATAGGCAATCACCCGGAGCTTCTCATCTCGCTCCTGGTATAGGACCGTGCCGACTCCATGTTAACTTGTATCCACATGGAGCTCAAACTGGAGGTTGTAGTCTGCGAAGACCAATATTGGAGTTGACACTAGAAGCTCCTTGAAGGTGGTGTCCGCTTGGCTTCTGTCCTCTTGAACGGTGGTAACTTGACTTATTTGTGATGCTTCTTGTTGGCGACACCCTTCAGTAGCTTATTTAGCAGTTCTGCGTGCTGGAGTTTTTAATGAAGCACTGGTAGAAGCCTATAAACCCGAGGAAACGCTGAACCTCCTTGATGCTGGAAGGCACAGGCCAGTCTCTGGCTGCTACCACCTTGTCCGGATCCATAGTGACCTCTTCTTTAGTTATGACGTGCCCAAGGTATTTCACTCGCTCCTGCAAGAACTGGCATTTCGAAAGCTCGATCTTCAGACCACACTGCTTTAGCTTTTAGAAACAGCCCTCCCAGGCGAACAAGGTGGTCCTTCATGTTGGAAGAGAAGACAACGATGTCATCCATGTACACCAGACATTGCTGCCGGTGTAACTCTCCGAAGCATGACTCCATGAGTGGCTGGGCTGTTGCTGCAGCCGAAGGGCATCACGTTGAACTCGTAGGATCCAAGTGGTCCCACTGTGAACTCATTGTGGGTTTCCTCCATTTCCAGTTGCCAGTATCCGCTGCATTGTGCTCTCGTTTAGTTCGTGGCAGTCGACGTAGAACCTTAGGGTATTGTCCTTCTTCCAGACGAGAACGACTGGGAAGGCCCATGGACTGGATGAGGGTCTGATGTGCTGTCCATCCAGCATGTCCTTCAGGCGTACCTTTACCTCAGACACCATGGAAGGTGGAATCCAGCGATGAGTTATCTTGATGGGCTTCTCGTTCGTCCGTCCGGTTAATCTGGTGTTAACTCGGTCTGTCCTCTCAAATTCCATGGAGTGTTGAGAAAAGACATCCTTCCACTTGAGTATCAAGTCCTGAAGCTTCCGATTCCGACTGTTGTTGGAAGACCAGCTGAACTGCTTTAGGAACTTGTCTTCAGGAGAGGAGTCATTGCCATGTGAACAAAAGTCAGTAGCCAGTAGATCAGAAGGAACGTCTTTCGTCACAGGTTCTGTTGGGGGCAAGACATTCACTTGATGCAATGCACGAATCGGTGACTTGGACGGGATGGTGAGATTTCTGATTAATACATTGTGTATCTCAACGCTGATCCGGTAGGTCGATACATTTTCACTGCTAACGTTCGCCACTCTAGGCGTCACCAGCAAGCCACCTGGGAGTGCATGCTCCGGCACTGCCTCTGTCATCAGAGGGGCAACAGGTAACTTCTTCTAGGACATGTGTGTGATCCATCGCACCATTTTTCGTTCTCCAGGTTGGATGTTCTGCCCCCGTTGACAGGTCGATGACGCCATCAGACAGAAAGGTATCTTAATTGGCTTGAAAGCCCAACTCCAGACAGGCTTCAGATTCATGGGATCTGATAACTTGGAACAACCGTCCAGGTAAGTTTTGAGAAGTACCGAGAACAACTGGGACCTTGGAGCTATATCCACATGCCTTGCATTCCTTCCAATCGACATGTATGTCTATTATGTTCTCCTGTCCCATAAACATGTCTAGAGTAGTAGGGCTGGGTGCTCGAGAGGCCACCACCTACCCTGCAGAGGGTTTTGCATTTTCTCTCGGCCTTCTTCCGCTTGATGAAATTCTGAATGATATGGCCCCGCTTCTTGCAGTAAAAGCAGTGTCTGCGCTCTGACTGTTGTCATTGTCAGCCTGTTGTCATTGTTAGCGCGGCGACTTCTCCGGCTCCTTCATCTTCTGGGACATGACACCCAAAAAACCAATGGTCGGGAGTTCAATCCTCCATGGAGGCTGAATTGTTGCGGGATGATTGTTCACCTGTGTTGTAAATATCAGTGGACAATAAAAGTATAAATATGGAGTTCGGGTTACGAATCTGATTTATTAAATCAGGTGAATTCACCCCCAGATTGAGGTACAGGCTGGAGATGAACTCCTGAAACAGAGTTGTGAGCAAACAGAGTTGTGAACAACTGAAACAGAGTTGTGAGTGATGATCAAAGTTGGCTGGAGATGAACTCCGAAACAGAGTTGTAAGTGGTGATCAAAGTTAGCTGGAGATGAACTCCGAAACAGAGTTGTGAGTGATTATCAATGTTAGTCAAAATCGATCAACAGATGGTAACAAAACGAAAAATCGGACCAGCATTACGCTGACGAGCTGTTGCCTGATCAAATGACTGACGCAGAAGTGACAAAAACAGTACACAACCGGACACATTCGCCAGAGGGCAGCACAAGTAAAACTGACAAGAACAATTGGTCGAAACCCAGATGAATATCCCCATCACATTTCATTATACATGTTCTATGAGATAAAGACTAACAACGTGTTCACAAGTCATGTGCCCCACCTGTGTATTTTATCTTCCGTGTATTTTAAGCCCGTAACACGCAGGTGGACCAGTCCTTCAACCTGCATAATTTATCTTATGTGTACATTCAGCCCGTAGCTCGCAGGTGGACCAGTCCTTTGACCTGTGTGAGAACCTACAAGACGACCCGATGCCAGTGGGTGGCGCAGTCCGCAGCAGCCAGCCCAAGCTTATGATACGTACGAACGCTTGTAATTACTAAATACAACTGATATGCTGGGAAACATAGCATGGACATATCTACCAAGAAATATTTGCACAATATGTATAATATTGAGTTGTTGGATATATGGAAATACATTAGGTTATGTCCATATGATATTTTCATAGCTAGTTAATTTATTCCACCATTTTACGTGTATTAGTGCACACCAGCGTATAGACCCATATTATAAAAGACATTTTTTGTTTGGGAATAATTACTAGTTTATAAGGAATATTTTTCGACAGCGAAGAGCGAGGTACAGTCAAACACGTGTGGACTGGGTGGCTGGATCAACGTTACCATGGGGACGGGGGACAGACTGTGTCGCGGGACAGTGTCAGACTATGACGTTGACCGCTGCGGGTACGAGCCCCAGATCAAGGTCAATCTCCGGGGCAAGTGTAGTGCTGTCGGCGGCGGGCGGAATGGGCAGTATAACAACGGTACGTTCCGTAGACCTACTCTATTATGTTATACATGTACATATCAAAAGCGTTCAGATCCAATTTGTTGGTGGTGTGTTGTTCAGACAATAACACTCGTCACTGAATGTGATATTGCTTTTGTAACATGTGTATGAACACAGACCCAAGTACTCTATTGTTTATTATATGTGCAAATGCACGCGCTTCATAATTGCTATTTCTACGGTTGATTAAATCTACCATCCATTCTCAATTTACACCCAAAAATATTTCCACAATGGTGCAATCTATTCCACCTGAATGCAAACCTTCACACTTGGATGTAAATCTTCACACCCGGGTGCAAACCTTGATGCCCCGGTGAAAACGCTCATACCTTGGTGAAAACATACAGGGGTTGGAGAACTCTGCACCCATGAGGGAATGTTTACACCCTGGTGTAAACCTTTACATCCAGGTGAGAAGTTCTACACCTGGGTGCAACCCTTTGCACCTGCGTGAAAATCTTGATACCTGGGTGCAAAACGTCACACCCATGTTTGAACCTTTAGACCTGGGAGGAAACCATTACGCTCAGATGCAAAATTTTAAATCTGGGAGCCTGATACATTCCTATTCGTGAGATGTATTATTTATTGATTGTTATCTTAATATAGCCCAATTATTATAGTAGTGAGAAGTAAATTATGACCTTGAACCGTTTCATAAAAAATATTGTATGAAACGGTTCAAGGTCATAATTATGGTCACGTGAGTCTACACATGGGTGCAAAGGTTTATGCCAGGGTGTTAAAGGTTTTCACCCTGGTGTAAATGTTTTCACGTGGGTGTGAAAAGTTCAGACCCGGGTGTAGAAAAGTCCACCTGGGTAGGTGAAAACAAATCTTTTTCTCTGATGTAAAGGCTCTTACCTTGATTTAGAGGTTCACATCCTGATGTATAGGATTTCACCTGTTTGTAGAGGTTCAGACCTTGGTGTGAAGGATCTCACACTGGTTTGAAGGAGTTCACACAGGTTTTTTCACCTGGTTGTTGAGGCAAAACCCGGGTGGATGGCGGATTCAAGCCACAGTAAATTTCTCCGTTTGCAGAGTTTTCTTGTGAGTCCTATGTAAATCTGGCGCCAGACTACAGCATGCTTATCACGCGTTCAACAGACCAGCCGTCAGAATATAAATGCTGGGTAAGACACAACACCAAGCCACGCATTCCCTACAAGAACAATTATTCATTATCCAGCCAAGACGTCAATTCAGCACGGTTTTTTAACCATACAATCTAATTGTGGTTCCAGTTCAGAATCCTAGAACGCTTTATTTCTCCAGTAATAATTATTTGAGACATTATAGACAGATAGCAAATGAGGCGGTAATGAGTGAAAACAGACAGAAAAGGACGAATGGAAAACATAAGCACTGTTCTTTTTGGGACATGATTGTAGGTGATCCGGACGTTTGGGGAGAGTATGGGCTGGCGGCGGTGGAGGCAAGCCTTCCTGCTGGACAGCGCCCAGTGCGGCTGGCCCCAGGACCTGGACACGGCTCGGCTGTCCTTGGCCGCTCAGCTAAACCTTGTCGTACACGGTATGGCCTTCACTCAGCTTTGTCTGTCATTCATTCTAGATAATAAACTATACATAATTGTTCAGTGACGTGGTATACATATCACACATGGGTCGAAAACCCAAAGAGTGGTTCACCATGAATATAATAATTGAATGCATATAACCACCTTGTGGGGTAGTTTTCAGGATTCCCCACCAAATATTGCAGCTGCATAATTATAATACGACTTTCATTCTTTGATGTGAATTGAATGTTTAGGTGTGCCTTACCGACCGTGTTCACAGCGGGAGAACACGGGGACACCCATGTACAACCGACCCGGGGATGTAGAGTACCCAGTCGTTAACGGCCCGCACAAGACACAAACCCAGCCTGTACGGGGCCTGGCCTCGGACACACTCCACCTGTCTCGGATCGTCTCGTTACTCGGCCTCGCCATATACATATTGTTCACATGACATAGCATCCCAGGTCATCTGGGGGACTAAACATTGCGTGGGGAACATACGTCATCGATATTTTTAAAGGAAAAATTGATTTTTCGTTTATTCCCCTGTATGAGTATACATTATGCCGTACTGTTGTGTATTCATAGATATGCGAGATCATATTCGTGTTTTGATGGTTTTGTCTATTTGTTATATTTCATTTGATTTTTGTACTGACAAAACGTACTGAACGTTTACAAACATTCTGTGAATTTCACTCAGATCGCCATGAAACAAACTACAGAAACACAGGTCCCAGTGTATAACTACGTCATCTAAATATTGTAATATCACGTTGAATTGTCACCTAATTTAGTATACTATTCATTTTATATTACTAGTAATGCTATATTTAATTTATGACAATCAGTATTTGGTAATGTCCGTCGAGAAGCAAATCAAACATTTTGCCAGACGTTGTTTTGTTCTTGGCTCGAAGCATTTGATAATCACAATGTTAATAGTATCCAGATGAAGTGAAATGTTTGTGTTTGTTTTTTCGAGCGTAGATATATATTTGTCCTTCTGAAGGAACAGTCACGTGTTTAGCAGTGCTCGTGCTATTGAAATGTGTTGTCGGAACAGTTATGAAAACAATACAATATGTAGAATGATATAACAGTGTCTCCTGCTATTATACTTATGTCATTGGAATCTGTCTCGGTTTGGGTGTCGGTGTCGAGGACAAAATTTTGCTCAAACTAGTCTAGGACCAAACGGGTCACAGACTCATACGACATTGCAAACAGCCATACCTGGATGACACAAACGCACTTCTCCATTCGAATATTGCCATGGATGGCACACACGAATATGTATGAAATGCCAGTGATTGGAGCGGAAGGAACCGTTAATTGCAATGGGTAATGTTTCACAAGCCCACGGAATAAGTTATTGAACGTGGGAAAGTTGGTCAGTTTATGAGGCTTTCCACGGGACAGATTGTCTGAGGATTTGATGAAACGTTTCTTATTACTAATTATATAATAATATACGATCGCATGTGTACGCCCATGATGAAGTGAAAGTCCCTGGATTTCGTTCATGTGGCGAACGATATTACACTTTAAATGACATTGTAATTTTTTTCTTTGTTACTTGTATATGAAAGAAAACTAGGTCACTGCCATATGGCTATATGATTTCACTTGTTCAAACTAATTTTGCATTTATAAGCTTGTATGATATAATTCGAGATGTATGTGATGGTTTCATTGAATTGTTCAGATAATGTCTCGTAACGTATGTTTGTTAACTGCTCCATTTATCTAGTAGATTTATTGGAATCTACAATTATATTTGACTGAACTGAATGCTGCTGGTCGCGTGTAATACCATGTGCAGTTGTACTCCATACTACGAAATGTTTGTTGAATTTATGTTTTATCAGATATTGTGAGTTTGCAATAAAATAATTAAACTTCTTTTGCTTCATATCTGTATTTCATATTTTATATCACTATACACACTTCGCTAGGAATTCAATATATATTTTTTTAACTTTACATAATCGTATGTGTGTGGACCAATAACAGAGATACACATGCAGACAAAAATCCCGATCATTTCAATGTTTTCTACACGCTAGTGCTTTGGTACACTGGTACAAACATTGTGAGGCTTCTTGATGCATGCACGAAATGAGCAGTATTATTGAGTTGATACGCATCACAATCATGTGCCAGTGTACCAGCGTTTAAAAGACGTTGCAATCATTTGCCCTGAGACACAAATGTCAAAGAGCATAATGTAGCCAAGCTGAGCGATAATTTTAGCCGGGATAATAATTTATTGGATAGTGACGTTGCGATGGATAGAGTGTCCCTTGAGGAGTGTAGATCAAACCGGTAAGAAATTAGATTTGTTCTGTAAAACCACCACGTGCTTGTTACGAGAGTCTCAGTCCCTCGTGTAATATGCATCAAAGGACGATAATATACGCTTTGGACCTTTCCTGTGGTGTGTCCATGGGTAACTGACGCCACACGTATGGTGTAGATCACAGGTCCGTGAATCGCACGGTGTTTATTCAGAATCCTCTGGAACAATAGATGGAAATTTGGTAGAAAATTGTCATTTGTATCCAGTGCGAAGGAAACCTATGACAAGTTATGATGCAATACCATTTATCATCGCGAAAATATAGGCAAAAATGGTGTAAAATCAGAATAGGATATATTAACCAGGGTGCATTTAAAAATCACGCTGGCAACAACAGTTGCTGGTATGGCTTAAGTTTCTTTTTGGACATACATGTATATATATAAAAAATCAAGTGGTAAGCTTAAATTTCCAAGTGGTAAGCTTAAATTTGATCCTAGGAGAATTACCCAATAGGTTTCGTTCTCTGAAGACGTTACATGCGTTACGAGCCTCAAAATAAACTGAATAGATTCAAATATAATCTGCCATATATGCTCTGAAAATGCGCTCAGAAAACATTGAAATGTCCAATTACCTTGCGGGACTGACACATCCCCATCTTTATTGTTTTCGGCCATAAGGAAACACATTTTATATGTGTGAGAAAATCAACACACATAATAATTTGCATTATTTTGTACTCACACATTCAAGATACATTTGTTAATTATGTTATATATACCATTTTTATCGCAAGACAAAATTCCTGCAAACAGTGGACAACTATTTATTAATATTATGAAGCGGATTTACTGACAAAATTCCAGGTCGTATCATTTTAGTTGTAGTTCGCGATGTTGTAGTTCGTAGGCTGTCTTACTTTGAAGTCGTGTCGTGTTGGTTCAGGGTTTCCGTGAGTCACTTTGACACTATCTCATAGGATATATCATGTCACGGATTTACTGACAAAATTCCAGGACGTATCGTTTGGTTGGTTTCGTGAACTTTGTCAGTTCATAATTTATTTCGCTTTGAAAAAGTCATATCGTGTTGGGTTAATTTTTCGGGTGATGTATAAGTCCGTACAATGTTGTACCAGGTCTTCGTGAGCAGTGTCAGTTCTTGAGTTGGCTTGCTTCCAATTTGTCGGGAGATGTATCAGTCCGTACAATGTTGTACCAGGTCTTCGTGAGCTGTGTCAGTTCTTAAGTTGGCTTGCTTTCAATTTGTCGGGAGATGTATCAGTCCGTACTATGTTGTACCAGGTCTTCGTGAGCTGTGTCAGTTCTTAAGTTGGCTTGCTTTCAATTTGGCGTTCAAAATGTGTCAGTTCGTACCCTGTCTTACTTTGAGGTCGTACCGTGTTGGTTCATGATGTCGCTTTAAGAATCGGGATTTCGTGGTCGTATCGTGTTGCTTTGAAACGTGTTGCCGCCTAGCGATCGTCGCATCCGGTACACTCTGCACATGCTGCAGCTGCGGGAAGGCTGACGATGTCTTTAAACAATGAATGTTGTCGATGTTGTGTATTTTAGGTTATATCATAAGATTGTCTAGACTGGAGAGGGAAAACATCAGTGACAAATTTAACTGAATGTTCACTGCTGAAAATTTGGGCGATAATAGGTGTCAGTCATCAAAATTTGGGCAGTCAAATTGTAGAGTTAGATCTACATATAGATTCAACATCATTTTATGCCTACTATGGAAATCGGGTCACGACATGGCGTTTGATGATTGTAACTTGTCACTTCTCATAAACTTGTGGTTGAATCGGCCACACCCCTTTTCACTTGCACTTGTCATTTGATATGTGTCTTTTGGCGGTACCACTTGGCGCTTGATGATTGTTATTTGATATTTGAAGTCCCGTCCACGCACATAGAAACGTCCCATTGAATGGGCCTATCTCGCCCCGCGTATGCGCAGTCCGTGTTTCCGATCGTTGTAACTGGTTGGCACAGCGCCATCGTTATCGTGCTCGTCCATTTCTCATGACCTATGAACTTTGACCAAGATATGCACAGCGGATATTTTTGAACGAGGTAATCTCTCACACATGCGCAGCTGAAAAGCCGAGGAAATTCTACGAACGCAGGTATGTATTTTACGAAAATCCGCCCGAAATAACTGGAGTTATAAGTCAAATCAAATTGAACAACATGTCGTGGGAAATATGGATGAAATCTGCCTAAGTTTTGAAAACTGACAATGTAGTTATCTCCGGAATTTTTTCACGGAAAGTCATGATTTATTTGGGTACGGCAAAACGGGAAGATTTTTTGGGGGTATCTTTTACCTTGGGCCGAATGGTACGTACGCGGGCCGATTGAAAAGAACATATTTTTCATCATAAGGCCAAACGAAAAAGTAGACTTGCATGCTTGTGTAACATGCAAAAATGAACTTTGGCATCCACTGAATTCGGCTTATACAGCTGTTTTAGCAGTTTATTGGTGAGATACATATATTTGCGAAGGAGTGCTGCCATGGTGCAAGATCAAACTAGCCTTATCTGGACAAATGTTAATCTGCCAGATTTTAAAATATATATTTCAATTGAGATACGACTTGTATTTTCATTGTAGTTGGAACCATGGGAACATGGCCAAAGTATGAATTTAATTCGATACAGTGAATATGTAGGCAATACAGTGAATTTGGTTCAAATGTATGATATTAAATCTAGAGATCACTGAACATGTATATTTGTATTTGATTTTCAAAATCAAATAACCGGTATTAAGATAATAAAATTGGTAGTAAATATGACAATTTTACTTCGTAATGAGAGCAGCATTCCCAGCATGCAAGAAGATATTGTCGGGGGTCACCATTCTTTTCCGGTATAGGTATAGCATTGTTGATATGCATAATTGTTTCCGTGAAATATGGTGTATATGGTCAATGGAAAATACTGTAAAGCCCTTAATTTTGTAAAGACAGTTAATGTCATGGATTTGTCATTCCTACGCATTCGCGGACATTTAATTTGGCGAAATGGACGTCTACAACAAATAGTGCCAATATAACGCAATGTAATTGACATTATTTTGCAGCCATTAACTTTTACGAATAGCAAAATAGCAAAATTTGATGTCCGCGAAATATTAAATAAATCTGATTATTATTATTATTATTATTATTATTATTATTATTAAGGGCTTTACAATAGTAATAGAGCACAGGGGCAGGCTTCAACTCAAAATGGTCCAGGCTTTAGAAGGAGAGTTATAAAAATACTACTAGTCAAGTAAAAAGAGGTAAATATGTAAAAGGAGAAATATAGATCATGGCCGAATTCCTGAGAAGGTGTTCGGCACGGGCTGGGAAGAGAAATTTGATGCCCAAGTCACAAGCACAGTCGATGACAAGTGTGCAGGAGATAGAGAACCTGTACTCTGTCCTCCGAGAGAGAGTCATGAACCCTCAGTCTGAGGTCGCTCCCGATCCCCCTTTGTCTGACAAGCCCAAGGACCAGGCAGTGTTACTCCTGAAACAAGTTTATGTCCTCTTGCAACTGTCTGATCCCCACCATTACAATTTTGTGAAAAAATGAAGAACATTATTCAGGATGAATTGTGCGTACAGCGCAAGTTGGACATCTCAGTCATTTTTGACAGAATTTTCTGGGAGCTTAGAGATCCGGCTCTTCACATTCCTGAACCGTATTGGTTGCTGATGGAAACAGAGTTTAATGCAGTTCGTTCTTAGACTGATAATTTTCATTCATTCACTGTTTCATGGATCATGTTGATGTAGATGTTCAAAATGTTCTGTTAAATACTCAAGAGTTGTGCATTTCTGATCAGTTGCAATATCCAAGTAGATTTTCATCAGAAAGGCTCTGTACATGTTTATTGTACATGTCCATTACTCCTTTGTCATATTTTTATCTTTGCCATCAGTTCATGTATTGAAAAGTTTTGTTGGTTCAAAACAGTCTGTACAGTAATAGTCATGCCAGTTGTAAGAACTGTCAAAATTCCCAAACGGTGCCAAAAGAATTGTAACGAAATTCATATTTTGTGTAATGATATCATGTGCTATGGTGCTTTGTTTTTTTAGCAAATTGTTTCAGTAAAATTTTAGAATCATTGTTATTTGGTGCTGTGAATTGCGTTGTTTTTTTCAACAATCTTTTTAAATATTTGGTATTGTTCAGCCACAAAATTGTGACAGGTTTGGCATATTACTTTTTCGGCAAGTCTTTAGCACCTACATGTATCAAAACAACTGACCTGCATATTCGTTGCAATTTAAAGTCGTGTACAAAGTTTTGGCGGATGAAACCCCCAAAGAGAACATTGCCAACAACCTACACAAATCCACAATTAGTGATTGGTAAAGAAGTGAATAGTCTGTGACATGAATCTAAAAAAGTTAATGTTCATGTGGTCAAGTATAGTTCTTTTGGATTGAACAACTGTTAAAGTCTTCATGCTGCAATATGCCTTAATGATAATAGCTGGTATAGATGTACATGAAAGTGACTGTTGAGTACTGAGTACATGTCCTAATTAATTTTTGTTTACTATTCAGTCAGCGAAATGATATTATTTACATTTTTCCAGGTTTATGAGGATCCAGATTTGACCACTTGTCGGAAGCCCATTTTGAGAGAACACATGCACCCTAAGAGAGAAAATGGATGATGAAAGTTCAGCAGTGAGTGTGCAATGCAGATATATTAAATATACTCAAATGTTCTCTGTGTTTTACTGGACCTATGGTAATACTAGTATAGGCCAACAAATTGATTTTATCTGTTTGTCTTCAGGGTACCAGTCATGGATCCCAAGATTTGGTCATGCATGTGGTCATGCTTATGCTGTGATCGAAGTGGCTACAAGTACAGAGAAGTACAAGTACTGGATCTGGCAAATGACAGTGCAGAGATTCATCCTCGTAAGATCTGCCCTAAGTGCTATAAGCAAGTGGAGAGATACAGGGATGCTGTTAAGTCTGGGAGGGTGTTCAGACCCCAGTCTATCTCAGGCATACCCATCTTCAATGCACACTGTGACTCTTGTACTCTTTGTCACATGCGCGCAAAGGGAACCCATCAGCTCAGTGCATGACACTGGACTTTATGGACCCTCTCCCTCAGCGCAGGCCCCTGGACTTGCTGGATCCGCTCCTTGTCCCTCTGTGCCAGACCCTGTACCTCCTAAACCCGCTCCCTCAATGCAGGACCCCGGACTTCCTCAACCCCCTCTCCCGCCACAGGACCCCGGACTTCCTGAAGCCACTGCCTCAACACAGGACCCCGGACTTTCTGAAGCCCCTCTCCCGCCACAGGACCCCGGACATCCTGAAGACCATCTCACACCACAGGACACCGGACTTACTGAACCTCCTGTCCCGCCACAGGACCCCGGAATTCCTGAAGCCGCTGCCTCAACACAGGACTCCGAACATCCTGAAGACCCTCGCACGCCACAGGATACCGGACTGACTGAACCCCCTGTCCCGCCACAGGACCCCGGACTTCCTGAAGCTGCTGCCTCAACACAGGACCCCGGACATCCTGAAGACCCTCTTTGCATCGGATATATTATCACCATCACGCGTTCCTGCACCTGGACTTTCATTGGAAATAGTGTCTAGTTATGATGACCTACAGGAGGGCACAAGTTCAATGAACATTGACCCAATTAAGCTCGATACCAAGCCAGGTGCCAAGAGAACTCTTTTCCCCAACAAACCTGAGGAAAATCCCATTACTGGACTGTGACAGGTGGTATTTGAAATCGAAGCGCCTCAGGTCTGTGCATGATTATGTTAACAATTTCTGTGATGTGAATAGTGAGTCTAGAGGAGATGTTTTGCATATATACTGCTTAGAGAATATCTGCTAAACACAAACAAGAAAGAGAAGGCTGATGCCATACGTAGAATCTTGTGTGATAGTGCGATCGATCTTGATGTAGACCAGTATTTGGCTATCCGTGTGAATCAACTGCAAAAGAAAACTGAATATAGATACGAGTATGAAAGCATCTTCAAGAAAAGTGGGGAAAAAAGTTCTGCAGCCACTATATGCCCTTGATGTTAAAGAAAAATCATATGTGCCACCAGCAGCCAGATGGTCACTCATTGGTCAAGAGCATTATGATCATGTTCATCACACCCCTGCAAAAACTAAAAAGTAGCACTATTGCTTGTTCGACAGGAACAGCCGATTTTGAGCCATTTATTATCCTGGAAGATTTTTCTTCTTCGTTACCAGATATTCCAGTGCCGAAATGCAAAAGGGTGAAATGGGGCTATGCCGATGCTTTGGCAAAAAGCAATGATTGAAGGTCAATGATGTCTGGATTGAAGGTATCAGAGCATGATAAGTTATTTACAGTGTATGTAAAAGATGGAGCTGATGGTATGGGTGATGTGGAGAGACACATGGAGAAATCAGAGCATTATCTCCCAGACAAGGCCTTCCGCTTTTAATTCGCGATCGTGAAAATAATGTTGTCAGTTGATGGTGAAGATGTCATTGTATTTGAGGAACAGTCACCTTCTTCAGTTAAAGTTAACAGCCCTTTGCTCATCGCAATTGCGGATGAGAATAACAAATCTTCTTGTGTTGTATGTATGTCTGACATTGAGTGTGAAAGGGAATTTCTGAAAGACAAATTGCTGAAAGTCCATATTTTTGAAAGTGGAGAGCAAAGGTTGTTCCAACTTAAATTCTTCACCTCCATGATTGATGAAAAGTTTGACAGGAGTGAAGGTGGTCTGGAATCATCTGGATCTAAGTATATGTGTACTCTCTGTCATGCAACTAGAGAGAGAGCGCAGTCCGAAACCTAGGGGCATTTGTTGTGAGCAGAACCTTAGAGGATACCAGGCTCGTAGCTGAAACATTGAGGTGTAATCCAGATAATCTTAGTGATGTTCAGATGAGCAAGGTTACTAAAGGTGTGAAATGCAAACCAATCTTGATATCCCAACCTAAACATAGGGGAATTGATGCTACGCATGCGGACATCAACATGGCCTCCTTCTTTAAATCTGTAATTGTCAGGGAGATTGCAACAGTAAACAAATGGGAAGCTACTCAGGACATAAAGCCCTTGATAGATGATGCAGCAGCTAGACTTGACTTGCATGTCAAGAAGGAAATCGGCATGAATCCAGCTTTGATGATGCCCGGTAACTATGCACGTCAAATGTTTGATGGTGAAAATGAGAAAATTTCTTGTCACTGATTTCAAATGAGACTAGGAAGGCAAAATTATGTGAGGTGTTCAAGCTATTCAGGTTTCTGAGGAAAATATACAGGTCCATAAACCCACAAATGGATTATCCTGATGATGTTAAAATGTACAAGTGTAATGGTGTGAAGATGTGTAAATTCAGCTATGTCAGGTTTCCAAACTATCTGCATAAAATTGTTGAGCATGGACAGAAATTGATTGAAGATCGAAACGGACCTGGCTCCATTGGAGCAATGTCGAGTGAAGGAAAAAGGCAGGCACTAAAGTTTTCCGAGCACTGCGAAAACAACATGCTAGGAAAGGTAAAACCTACGATGGACTTAGAGATGTTTTGTGGCTGCACTGGCTTTACACAAGTCCCAAACTTTGCAGGATAGGGGACACACAGATAAGTAAAAAAAAATGTGTTCAAACTGATATGTCTACGGTCATAATAAACGTACTTGTACTTTGTGATGCACCTGTGTGAAACTGTTGAGGTACATACTCTTTGTGTTCAGCGAAATTTTTGCATGATTGACAATTCCGCTGTTGTATTACACATAAATATATGCTATGCACATCTTCCACGTGAAACAATAAAAATTTCATTAGCATAAATTCACCAATAAGTTGGTGCATTATATATATTTACCTATGCGTTGATTGTGACAACTCTTGCCAGCTATGAAGCTGCTTCTTCCAGGTCCTCTGTTTGGGTGGTTCAGCATGAACCGAGCTACTTGTACATTTTCTACGCCAGCATCTGCCCTCACCCTATGAGTGGTATAAAACTTCATGTACATATATGTCCTATCATCATGGAACAATCAGAGATCCTATGGTAAAATGATCATATTATGTTGAGGAATTATTAAATCTATTGGCCTTACAGGCGTTTCATTTGGCATTTATCTTGTTACATGATGCACATAACGTACTCTTTCCAAAACTACACAGATTACTAGTACCTTGAAGGCAGCCCAAATTTACACACAACCGTCTGTGACAAACTGAGAACAGTTTCAGCTCTATTGTTGTTGCTGCAGTGCAAATACACCACTTTCCGACTTGCTCCATCACAACCACCGTGTATGACTAATCCATAGCTGTGTGAAATAGTGAACAACGAAGCACCTAATTATACATGTACAGAGAACAATCAACCATAATAATACAGTTTATAAAGAGCACTTGACTTTCAAACTAGTCACTCCAGGTGAATTTCCAGTGAAATGCAGTGCTAATAAGTAGAAATTTAATCATGGTAGAATTACCTTATTAATTTGTGATTTCCATCAATATGCCACAGTGCTTGTGGCTGCCTATTGGTGTAGCGCCGGCGTCTGATGATATTCAGTTGAAACATTCTCTGCAGGATCCCTTCAGGATCTACTCTAAGCATTGATTGACGGACATCGCTTTCACGCACTTTCAGTTTCCTGGATAGCAAGTGTTCAATCATGCTTTGTATCCAGTGTTTGGGAATTGTCCAAGCACTTCCTCAACAACTCCTTCCAGTTCTTCCTCACTCAATGCGGAATATGTGTCATGACAGGACAACCCATAATGTGCCATGCGTCTGTGAAATATCCTAACGTTAACACCGAGCAAAGGGGCAATTTCAGTCACTTTGAAATTGTTTTCCAAAACGTACAGGAGAGTCTCTTTTGGAATGCTGTATGTTGGCCTTCCTGGTTTGCCGCTATATACTTTATCAACTTGATATTCTCCACTATCTATATCATCAAAGTATTCTTTACACAATCGTTCAACTAATACCCATTCATAATCATCATATTTCGAGGTGGGATGTGAGGGTGCTTTTAAATCTGTGCAACTCACCTGACACAGGCGACTGTGTGAGTCACCAATCACTGACTGTGTCAGTGTGTGTGTAACCTGGTAACCTAGATCTACCAGTGTAGACTCATCTTGACGAGTGAAAGTGGTGAATGGGTCAGCTCCATTGACTCGGGAATCACATTAGATTCTAGAGCAGTCTAGAATAGTAAGTATCTACATTGATAAAAAAAAACATTGCAAACAAACATTTCATGTCATTCGTGAGCACCTCTAGTAGTGTCGCCTACAGGTGACAGAAAAAAATTTCAATCGCCAGGTGGCAGTGTGCAACAAATCAAAGCCCACGAGATAAGATCCCGTACGAAGTGACATGCCTTACGAGTACCTGCTGCTTACGGGAGAGTAGCATTGCACACCAAACAGAAGTATAGTACGAGAAAGTGTCATAATGACTCACGAGAGAATGAAAGATTTCACGGCAACTTGGTGAAGTGGCCCACGATGACATGATATATCCTACGAGATAGTGTCAAAGTGACGCACGGAAACCCTAAACCAACACGACACGACTTCAAAGTGAGACAGCCTACGAACTACAACATCGCACGAAACGGAACGAAAATGATACGACCTGGAATTTTGTCAGTAAATCCGCTCATATAATATAGTCAGCACGAGGTGTAGTTAAGTGGAGAACCGTGTAACAACAATCATGACTTCGTGTCACAATTTTTTATGCATAGTTTCTCTCACAACGCGTGAGCATACTGTGGAGAGTCCGCTAAGCAAGTTTGCCGTATTATTTCCAACCGTGGATTGTTGAAGTTTGGTTTGCCTGAGGCAAAGCTCCTGCAATGGGGGTTGCACAGAACGAATAGCTCATTTACAAAGTCCTCAATGCTCTCGTGTGACTCCATAGATCTCGTAATTTTAATAATCGACTTCTGCACGGTATGTAATATTGTATGTGTCAGACCATTACCACCAAAACAACCAGATTTTGATAATGCCAATAACGAACACAAAATACGTTTTCATTATAAACGAAAGCCCTACCAAATATTTCCACTGTCGATATCCCAGTGATGTCATCAGGGGCATACCTCCAATAA
Organism: Terebella lapidaria; assembly: GCA_949152475.1. Classification (NCBI taxonomy): domain Eukaryota; kingdom Metazoa; phylum Annelida; class Polychaeta; order Terebellida; family Terebellidae; genus Terebella; species Terebella lapidaria. The sequence continues at coordinate 25,428,366 of OX424556.1, forward strand.
ACCCTAAAGTGAAACGACTTTTGGAAGAGAAACAAAGCCTGATTGAATATTGTATCTAATGATACGTTGCCATCATCTGGAGTAAATAGCATGTGTAGCACAGTTGTTGCTACTGTTCGCCTGATGGAATTAGTACAACACTGCAAAACAACCAAATAAGCAACATATTGAAGATTGAATGGCATAATATGCCATGCTCATTATGTTATCTATTATATGAGGTGAGTCTTCATTTCATTTCATGCAGAAAATATATTGTATCCAACAATAATATAACTATATATACATATTCTAATTGAGTGAGTAGACTGATCCATATTTTGATTACACAATATATATCTTACAGTCAGGTAATCATATAAACAATATCATAACTAAACAAAAAAAAAACGACGCCTATTATCTTGAAAACATCCATCTATGCTAACTTGTTGTCCCAACCATCATGCTCGAGTGAACATTTACACCCAAGTTGAATGGTTTATACCCAGATGAACATTGATGATGAGTTCATGGCATTGAAGTTATAATGTTCATTATTGTATACTACCAAGAATCCCCACGTTGTGCTGGTCACATGTCTGTACATAAAAGAGCATATTCACCAGACCAACCGTCAAGTTTTTATGCACCGATCGGTCTCTATGACATATCAGTTCCAAAGAGCAATTCAAGTGGCTCATGTTTTCACCATATCACGTAAGTAGTGATATGGTGAATTGAATTAGATTGTTTCAGAAATCATTCCTCGTTCGTTTAAGTTTTCCTGAAATATTGACGTCAAGTTGAAATTAGTAGGTTTCACTTGTGAAAAACTATTAGTTCTAGGTCATGTGTATAATTTACGATGTGGTGAGGTTTTGATCTGTTACGTCTGTGAGGAGTGGTGCATGGTCCAGATTCTCTGACACTGGCTCGGTCAGTATCCTGACAAGCAGCCCTACCGACTCCCACCGTCACTCCCATCATCCCTATCACAGGCCCAGGCAAGCCCCACACCGATCTGTCGATCCCCTGATCACCACAAACCACCACTCCATAGCGTGTCACAGTACAAACCACAACCTTTTAATACATATTGTCGTTATCAGTGAACTGCCAAAATTGAAATTAATAAGATGGAGACCTATGCAAAATATGACTATAAAGTCCATTAGGGGGCTGATCCTCCAGTTCTTTGATGATGTGATACATAAAATATACCGTATCCACACAGCTCCCGTGCCATACGAATTGAGCAAGTGCCCGATGGAAAGTGGCTACGACTTCCATGCTTACACACCATTGGCACTGGATAACAGGGTATCCATTCATTCCACATTTATACGTGAGAGACGTTGTCCCACAACCAAACCCATGCATTATCGGTATCAATATCATTTTGCACAAATGACCACAGCAGCTTGTGGGGGTTATCAGGCATGAATTACATCGTACATCAGTGTGAAGCTGTGTTCGACCAATTGCATGTAATATTAATAACTTAGTTAAACGTGACTATTTTTCTGCAGCTGACGTGTAACGATTTCAGACCAAACCGCCTGGAGTGTGAGTGTGTGCCGATAAATAAACTCTTTCAAGCAGTGTCCCTGTTTTTGTGTGACCATAGCCGTTTCCGGGAACAGTTCAGTCTAGATACATCAAAGAACAGAACCAGGACAGTCAACGTTACAACTGTCAGAAACAGGCAGAATATTAAACTCCAGGCATACATGTCCATATTTGGGATGCAACATATGGAGGTGCGCCTGTATTCGAACGGATAATGTACAAAAGTAGGCAAAAAACAATAATATATCCTCTAATATGATACTAGACCAGGTTCGTATTCGTGATTCATATTTTGTTTCGCATTCTTTTACTTCTTTTGCTGTTCACCTGTTGTATGATGTCTATAAAGCGCATCATGTGTGTATCCGACAATACAAAGGCGTCTTTGTTTGTGGATCAAGCAGCACCTTCAACCACTCAAGTTGATAATACGAGATTTATTGTCGAAACAGATCGGGTGTAACAGGGACATCCGGAGTTCCACGTTTAAACCCACGTATATTTATTTATTCGTGCCTACGTACGACTAAATCCACGTTTAGGGGGTCGTTCAATTTCACATTCACATACTAGTGAGGTTTCTTCAATTGCATTCATTACCTGTGGTGTGCAAAATGTACATCAGAATATCCCAATCCGTGAATGTATATGCCAAAGATGTGTATCTCTACAGTTGTGTACAATTAATCATTGCATGTATACTTTGGGAAGATTGAACATTTTTAAACATTATTTATTTTACAACAATTGACGAACGAGCATGTGCTTATATTAACATCTCTTGTTGGCTCGGATCTTGGCGTAAGTGTGGTCATTATCATGGGAGAAAACCATAGAAACTTGTTAAAACCCACTTGCCCGGTTTGGCGACAACATACCACCTCACATACTGCCGAGGCCGGGGATTGAACCCATGCCCAAACCGACTGCATTGGTGAGAAGTCAGCCCACAAACGAACTGAGCTAACCGGGCAACTCAAGTTTTAACTTTTATGTAATCCCAGCTGATTTAACATTTAAGTAATCCCAGCTGCACTTTCCTTTTCAGTGTCACCATATTATTGAAATATTGCTTTCTTAATGCTCCTCGTGAAATAAATATCGTGATTTTGTTCGTGTTGTCCCAAAATCTGATCAATCTGACGAAACTCATACTCATTCAATTATGTATAACGTACATGTCACTCATCATTGTCAGATTATGTATATAAGAAGGACGGTGAAATAGACTCAAACAATTTGTCAATTTTTAGTTTTCTTCTATTTCATCAATTTGTTGTCTTGCTGCCTCTTAAGCTACACGCCCTATATGGTCTGATAACCTATTGGCGTTGCATCCGTCGCCCGTCTGACCGTCCCTCCATCCATTGAGGCCCATCCACATTTTTATCTTTGGAGTTTATGGGCGAATCTTTGGGAAAGAAATAAATCAACAGTTTTTTTATAGAATTTGATTTCTGAATTTGTTCTCAAAAATGGTGGTCATTTTCGTTGAGAAATGGCAAATTATAGGAGGCCATTTCGTCAAAATCTGTCAGACAACCTTTCCCTACTTTATGTATGGGACTCTCATTATGTACTCTTGCGAAGTGTATATTTTTTTGTTGCTCTTCAATCGCTGGTCTGCACATGGCGTCCATTCTGATTTTCTAACTAATTGATGGAAATGTATTTCAGTTCGAAATCAAATCACTACTAGTACCTGTTTGGGGCCATTTCAAGTCAAATAAAATAATTATGGGGATCAATAAATTGTTGATACTTTTTCCTTCTTAGTTTCAGCTGTATGGAGTAAACTCCTGGTATACTTCAAGATAAAACTTAAATACTGGCACATCCAAATGGGAAGTCAATTTTGATTGGAAAAAAATGGTATACATGGTATAGTTCTTCAGTAATCTTTTTAGGCCTCCTCACCTAGTTTTAGATACTTCGGATTTTTTTTTATTTCGATAGAAATACGCGAAGCAGTTTGTTTTGTTTTGTTTCGCCATAGTATACACGGCGAGTTCCTGGTATTCACCTGGGCAATGAAATAATAAGGCTCCCTTTCATAAACGTGGATTTAACGTACGGAGGCACGAATAAATAAACGTGCGTTTAAACGTGGAACTCCGGATGTCCCCAATACAAAGACGTCTTTGTTTGTGGATCAAGCAGCACCTTCAACCACTCAAGTTGATAACACGAGATTTATTGTCGAAACAGATCGGGTGTTGCAACAATCGTCCATGTTTTATGGATAGGAGATAATTTTGAGGTACGTCTTCTATATATGCTGGGCTAGTTGGATAGAGGACGGATTTCGGCTTGTTATAGAGGGCAAGGCCGGGCAATTCAAAATGACATATTGTTCCTTCACAAGCAGTGTCCTTATCTAAAATCATGCAATTTGGCAGTTGTGGCAGATGCACACGTCACCCCTTAACAATGCCTACGGTATACTAAGTCGCATAATACACCGTCTTCATCCCTGCTAATTCCATAAACTTCGGACCCCTCGCCCCAGATACCGGCGACAAACCCCCGGGTCTAGAAACTCGGGAGTCTTACGTAAAATATAATGTGAATTAATGTTGAGGAATACTAAATGAACAATCAAAATACCTGCAGTTTTGTAACATTTTGCAGTGGTATCATTTGTGAAGATTTGTTGTGAAATTTCCTGCCGATTGAAGAGTTTGAATAACCCATGTTTCTTGGCATTTGGGCCGCGATCTTTACGGCAGAAAAATTCAAGACTTTTAAATTGAGTCGAACTTATACTTTCTTTTTGTATTCCGAGGAACTACATAAGAGGAGAGACATGTTTTGTCCTATTTCAAGTTTAACATGACAAAAATATTTGTGTTATAATCGAATTCATGCCTCAGAAATGCACTCTCAAACACGACTTGAACAGGGCGCAGTTTCACTTTGAAAAATACACCTGATTTTGTGTAAATTTTGTAAGTAAATAATTCGGAGTAATTTCATTACATCCAAGAAAGAGTTATGAATATATCTAAAAAAACTTTGTTGTACATGTGAATACAAGCTAAATCAGCAAAAGTGACCACGTGGCAAGCCTTGTCCCCGAAAGTACAAAATTACGTCATAAATACGTAATTTTTGGACACGTGGAACGAGACTTCGGTGTCCTATACTCGTATCGCGAGATTTTTTCTCGTGAGACCGGAAGTGACCTTTGTGAGGTCAAATGGAGTTTAGAAATGTCTGGGTCATTTTCGTGAAAATACAACTTACAAGACGCTTTAGACAGGTAACGATCGATTGCTCTGTATTTATCATTCGAAAACTATCAAAAAGTTCTGCAAAACAATAACTTGATGTGTCGGTTGTTAATTTGAATGTGAATTAGGACGTAACTTACAAAGTGAGTGATGAAATGGACAACGGATTTGAAGTTTCTTCGATTATCGCTCATGTAAACATACCATACTCAGTCTGCCGTTAGCGTTGGCTGACCGACAATTTACTGTGTACAGCGCTGTATGGACTCAATACATCGCTGTGCCGACTCGACTGTCTGCGGCTGGCCGGGGAAAGTGAGAAATTTGATCTGAGTATTTGGGGCATATTTACCATGCAGCGCACTCCGAAAACTGCACAGTCCTTCTCAGTTAGCTTGCAGCGACATCGCTGCAGTCTTAGTTGGGCGATTTCTACCGAAAATTCCAAACAAAATTCACTCTTTATTTCCGCACAATTTCGTGAAGTTTTTGTTGACATCTGCCGCCATATTCTGGGCTGTTTTGTGTACGCATGTCAGAGGTCAACTGAATATTTGCATACTAGGTCGAGGTCACATTATCTGCGCATGTTCGTGCGCATGGGCAGATGATGTGACCTCGACCTAGTATGCAAATATTTAGCTGACCTCTGACCTGCACATGCGCACAATGGCATATGGCGACCTGAGATATCAACGGAAACTCGATAAATGTGTGCTGAAATAAATGGACATTTGCATTGTATTTTTTCATAGAAATCGCCCAACTAAGACTGCAGCGATGTCGCTGCACGCTAGCTGGAACAGTCCGCACAGTTTTTGGAATGCACTGCACGATAATTATGCCTCAAATACTTTGATCAAATTTCTCACTTTCCCCGGCCAGCCGCAGACAGTCGAGTCGGCACAGCGATGTATTGAGTCCATACAGCGCTGTACACAGTAAACCGACAATATAACATTGATATACCAATAATGGCACGATGTACGTCACTGCATGGTAGAGTAGCACCAGTCTGCGGGAAATTGTATATTATAATTGTTTCATTTTCAGAATATATGGATGAAGAGTTAGACGAGGGACTGACCTATGATTATTTTACCCATTGGAGCGTTGTTGCTTTACAAGACTACTGCTCCAAACGCGGTTATCCCAGATCAAGTAAAAAATATAATGGATAATGTCAGTTTATTGTGAAATTATATAAACAAAATATGCATGAAGAATATCACATAATGTGTTTGGTAATGATAAATGTTTATCGTCATTTAGGATCACGTGCCGAACTTGCTGCCCTCGCATACACAGCCTACAGAACGAAAATTCCTGTGCAACCAAATGAAGTAGAAAAAATCCAAGCAGCTAAGGACGGTTATAATTTGAAATTGATTCTCCCTTGTGGTACTCAAATCCCTGACCCACTAAAAACAACAAGTGGTTGGGAATGAGAAGAGACTGGCATTGCTAAATGGCCAAAAATTACCCATGGAGACATTATACATTATTTCAATTCCAAGCAAGGGGTAGATGCTAAAGAGACTTTGAACAAGTACAAAGAGGGCAAAGCTTTCTCATACTTCTCTTCCAACTATGTGAAAGAAATTCTGTTCTACAAAGTCACTGAGACTTTGTGCCTGCTGAAGACTTGTGTCACTCGATCCGGAAGTGTGAATGAAGTACCCCATCGTACCTGGACCTGTGCAACGATTCCTGATGGAGACATCATTCGAGCCTACTGCACATGTACTGCTGGGTAGGCATTACCTACTGTACTATACCAATGATACTAACTATTACAAGGGTAATTTATAGGAAACGACAAACACATTATCAATTTCACTGACACTAACCCCCCTTATAATTGGTGTGCTGTAAACTGTATGCAACATCAGGAGTAAGATGCTATCGGATCTATGATATTCCTTGGTATTTATGTATTATGCCAATTGTTTTCAGACTTCATGAGTCATGCAACCACCTGGCTGGTTTACTGTTCAGGGTAGAGGCCGCTTATACAGCTGGTCTGATTGATGTGGCATGTACTTCTACCCCTAGCACGTGGATAGTTCCAGCTGCCAAAACAGCAGTGGTTTTGGGAGAAGTATTCCACTTCAACTTCATCCAGCCATGTGCAGGCAAAACCAGTGAGTGACTTTGTTGTATAATCCGAATGAGTTTGCAGAACGGAGAAGTCAATGATACATAATCATGATAATACACCAAACCTTGTTAGTACCTTTTGAGTGCATCCATTCGTAATAATTTTAGTTTCCGTATTAAAATAGAAATACAATGTACACTTGGGAAACTACCTACATTTAAGGACACTGTATTATCAATTTTTGTAAATATTTATAGATATCTATAACACTTTCACTATTCATTTAGTGAGTGAAGGATTTTCATGTTGAAAATTTAGAGCAATATACATTCTTTTATACACGATTGTTTCAGAGTCTCGTCCTCTTGTGTCACAAGAAAAGCGGGAATTCAAGCCTTTTGCCAATGCAGACAGTGAAGTGGATCGTCGAAACAACTTGATGACAAGACTGTCGAAAAGCAAGCCAAAGTCAGCAGTATCACGGATTTGGTTGGCGGAAAATGAGTCGTCAGATGTTCAAGGCACACGCCAGTCCCGAACTCAGACACTGGAGCCAGTCAGCATGTACCTTGAGGATTACATTTTGAGCAAGACGATACACAGAGCAACTGAACCACAAGAGAAAGTTTTGTTCATGAAGGAGAACATGCCAAAAGCTACATATGCTGATATCCAGTGTATTGCTCAGTTGACAGTACAGCAAGGTGATGACTCGTGGGTGAGGGCTCGTCGTGGCAGAATAACAGCCTCCAACTTCGGTAAAGTCCAGTCGCGCCATATCACCTTGCTTGATCCCAAGTCGCACAGAAGCAAAGATCCTGGCCCAATATTGGTAGACCTCATGGGCTATAAGCCACCGGATCCAAGTTTGACACCCCTGCGGTATGGTCGTGACAACGAAGTTCCAGCCCGTTCAGCCTACGTCAAACATCAAGCACAAGAAGGACACGTCAATGTGAGAATGGCTGGTTTGTATGTCAGTAAAGAACATATCTTCCTTGGTGCAAGTCCAGATCTGCTGGTTGCTTGTGATTGCTGTGGTGAAGGTCTGGCAGAGATTAAATGTCCACTGACACTACAAAGCACAACTTCAATCAAGTCATCACCCCCAAGCTTCATGCACGTTACAGATGATGAGGTACAACTCAAGGTTGAACATGCATACTTCGCACAGATTCAGGGACAGATGGCAATCCTTGGTCGAAACTGGTGCGACTTCGTTGTCTACTGCCCAAACGATCTACTGGTGCAGCGCGTTGACTTCGACAGAGTTTATTGGGACAAACTTTGCGGCCATCTTGTGGACTTTTACTGGGAATATGTTCTTTTGGAGACGATCACACATGCACATAAACCTGCAGAACAAGTCAAGGCTGTACAGGATAAGTACAAGCGCAGCAACTATTTGGCACGTAGAGCACCACCTGCGACCAACTTGAGAGCAGATGCTGATGAAGCCATATGCACAGTGGCCTGTAATGTTGTTCTTGGTGGAGAACTAGATTCTGACTGGTATATGTAAATGTCACTGTTATCTGCAATGTATCGCTGGTTCCATAGATAAAATTTGTTTTTTGTCAATTTGCACGAATGATGAATACAGTCTTGATAGTTCCAAGAATAAACGTACATGTAATTTCATTATTAAGGGGTTTGGTGACACTGATAGGATGATTGTTCATGTAAAATACATCCACAAATATTCTTGTTGTTCATGTCATTACATCAACTAAAATTCTTGTGCAAAGTTCCATTATTATGTTGGATGACACTGGTGTTAGTCAATTGACTTGTAAAGTACAAGCAGGTCTTATGTATTTCTGGTACAAGTATGTGTATTCATCATTGTTCAGGTAAAATAAATTACAAATATTTGCAAATTATGTTTTAATGTTTGTTATCATACAGTGATACTGTGTTATCACTAAAAGTGAAATGACAACTTATTCTATATATTCAGGTCTTTTATTTTCTATACACTTCTGATACATTTGTGTTATTTACTTAGCCAAGGGTACCCTAAGATTGCACAGTGCTGCAGCAATTCTAAACACATCATCGAGTGAGTGCAGAAGAGTTATTGATACTTCATGTTGCAGCATGCCGAAGGTCTTGACTCTCCTGATTGCTTGCTCAACGTAGATACGTCTGTTTGCCACAGCTTGTGTTTTAGCCACATCACTGTCTGTCATCTGGTTCTCGCCCTTGCGTCCTGGTGGAATGACCTGTGTAAATGAAATTTTGTAGACATTCACATTTATATTTTTTATATGACCACATCAATCTATGTTGCCTTGTGATCAAACACATGAATCATTGAAAAGTGACATTTGGTGTTCATTTATATGTATTCCTGAGAAAAATATATATATTATACTCACAAGTGTTACAAATCTCTGACCAAGTAACTTGTGGACTTGAAAGCCTCTATCACCCATCACTTTGTCGTATGGTTCCAAGATGTCCAGAAACCCACAGTGTTCGGTGATGTGGTTGTCACTCGTCCTCCCGACCCAACCCCGAGATACAAAGTTGATGTGGCCGTTTGGATTGATACTGACGAAATACTTGACAGTGTGGTGGTGTTTATAATTGCTCCAGCATGATGCCTGAATTTCCAAGCTTTTCGGAGTCTCGATGAACACCTCGGTGCAATCTATGATGTGACGGACATCGCGATACAATGGATGATCGAAAGCTTTGGGCCTTGTTTTCATGATTGCCTCTTTCTCAGGGTTGTATACGAGTGTGCCAAGTTCATGAGACAGGAAACGCCACCATGTTAGACAAGTGCGCGACACTTGAGATTTGCTGACCCCGAAGAGATCTCCAAGTATTTGCATGTGAAGACCTGTCTTCATCTTCATCATAGCCATCAGAAATTCATTCTTTGGTGTGAGCTGTCGTTTTGGACCTGGCCTGATGAACTTGCTGATTCTGACACGATTTACTGTCCTTTTTGGCCCTTTCCAGTACTTTAGCTTCTTCACTTTCTCTTCCAGGCATGCATAGATGTCATCGAAGGTTCATCTGTCCATTCCTGTGTACACCATCATTCTCCCTTTGATCTGTAATAGTGGATCGCTTTCTTGCAGCTTATGTGATGCTTTCTTCAACGCTTTGGGTCTCAGCTGCTTGTTTTCCTGTTTCAGTCTGTCAACCGTTTCCATGAGGCCCTTTATACGTGCGTTCCGCTTGTCGCAGCCTTCACACGATCGTTCCATCTCGCGCCAATCATAGTCATAGTCATGATCTGAACATGCACCCGCTTCAGCTGTCGCTTGCAATTGTGTAGTTACTGCAGGTATGTCTTCCGTCTTAGCTGGTTCCACATCATTTGACATCTTCACCTTCTTCAAGTCCTTGATCGCTCTAGGCATTGGCGGTTTCCTCTTTGGTGGCAAATATTGAGCAGGTATGGAGTTGTGGCCCATGTTGAGAATTGGAAAAGGATGTTCATCCTGAAAATGTATGGAACATATTCTCGTGTCCGTGTTCGGCTCCCATCGCTAACCAGATTTTCCCTGTCTGTTCACGCACCTCACCCACCCAAGTCGAAGCTCTTGGTTCTTCTGAGCAGTCGGGAAGGGCAGAAGTTGGTATGGCGGAAAACATGTGCAGAAATCCCTGATTTTGTTGTGGATCTCACACATTTCCCGAGACCAGGTTTTCAACTTGGTGCCACTGTTATGACACCCGATGACGCAGCATGATCGGCGGCTGTACAGTCCTCTTGACAGAGGTGTCTGCAATGAATGTATGAAGAAATGCACTGGCAACTGTCCTACCCCAATAAATGAACACATTTTGACACCAATTAGTAGTGGCTCATTGAACAAATGCTCTACAAAGGTAGCATTGAAAGTTGAAACATAGATACATACATATCTTATTTCTAGATTAGATCTACTAGATCATGTAGATAACACTGAAATTAACATGTACATATTTTTTTAACCTGGTTTCGGCCTGGCAGGCCATCATCAGTGTGCCTGTAAGACACAGACCAGGTATTGAACAGTACTTATCTGATTAATTGTATATTTCCTCCTCCAATAGCCGGCTGAACACTGATCGTCCAACGAGCAGGGTGTTAACTTCAACCCACCAAACATGTGAAAAAAAAACAACAACAAATAGAAAGTAGAAATTACTGAAATGAAAGAAAAAACACAAATGCAACATTGCCTCATGCAATGTAAAACTGCCAAGGAAATACTTACTTGCAACACAGTGTTCACTCTGGCTTGCATGGCCGGCAGTACTGCAATCACCCAGTTTCGTTGAAACTATAGCAGTACTGCACTGCACTCTCAAGACTCAATACCTCGTCTTGGCCTATTTAGTACACAATAACAAAAACACATAAGCCTGTTTCTCTACGATGTTGCATAAACTATGACAGCCTCCGTCGGTTTGTCATCATGGAGTGAGGTACGACGTCGTAGGTAGACGTCTATTGTGTTTACATGAGCGATATTACAGGTGTTTTCACGATTAGACACAAAAATAATTCGTATCGAAGAACAAATCGTGCCGTAAATGGTCTAAACCTATCTACAATCAACATACTTATCAGTTCCTGGTGGAATTGCCCGTGATACCAGCAAATTTATCATATAATATCCCGTTATCTGCGTTTCAACCACAAAAATCTGTAAACGTTCGCCAACTCCGATTGACCTCTGACCCGCGAACGTCCTTGACCTTAGCCCCAAATCTCGCGATATGTGTATAGATTGAGAAATCGTACGATTTTTTGGGTATGAAAATGTGCATTATGTGCCTAAATTGAGTTTCCAAATCAAGATTCAATTTCGGGCCAGTCAATCTCGCATCATTTTTTTCCTCAAAGCCTTGTGGGCGAGTTCGATAACAGTCTGATGACGTCATTGGTATATTGTCTAGATACTATGGCTACCGGCAATGTAAGCAGGATGATCATTTTCTACCCACTGATTCCATGCCTGATTAATGGCAATTTTCTGAGTATCTGTTGCCGAACTGTGCATATTCCCTATATATTCCCGACTATCTCGAGATGTACTCTCAAGTTGGCGTGAAAAGCAAGAATGCTAAATTTGGCTGATTTTGAAATTGATTCCAACTTTAAAATCTCACTCGCTATCTCGCTATATGTCTCACTCATGAATTCACATGCAAATGAACGGATTGCAAAGAACCCTTAGTATCGGCTGGACTTACAGAAGCACATTATTATCTCATTGTGTTCAAGGGTCGGACCAGTGTTATGACCAAATTGAGAGGTGCGAGTACAAGAAAACTTTATGTACGAATTCCATACATGAAAGTTGAAAGTGATGGTAGTCATTTTTAAACGTAATTCCGGACTGCTGCTGTTGAAACTGATGGTCACTGGTGTGTTTGAACTTGATGTACATAACATAATTAAAATCAGGCCATGTCAGGCAGTAAAAATATAAACAACACATGGAAATCATTCATGCGTCCAGACTGTCATCAAATTAAACTTCAAAACAGGACTCGAGGAGAAGCAACGAAACTGAGCAGACAATTAATCAATGGTTCTATGAACAAGAGTTAATGAATTCTGAGAAATATTGATTCAAAAAAATAAAACAAACCCACTTGTAACCTAGCCGTGTACATGTAGTTTCAATTGACGAAGGCGTTTGGTAAAATTAGTCACATATCACATACGCTGTCATATCAAATTGTATACTACAAATTGTAAATTGTATAATTTTTGTAATTACAAAAATGTATATGAAAGACATTTTACTTAGCAATGTGGGTGTAATTATTTGATATCCCACACTATTTTTTTCATTTGCGTACACCATCTCAAATTGTAAAATGATAAATTTGAGCCTCGTGAGCCAACATATAGGTTTACCTCTGTGTAAAGGTTTCCACCCATGTGTAACAGTTCCCACATGTGTGTAAAGGTTTCCACCCAGGTGTAAAGCTTCCTACACGTGTAAATGTTTCCACTCATGTGTAGAGACTGCCACTGGGTCACCTTTTGCATGACTACAAACAAGTGAAAAGTTTGTGTTTATTTTTTCCTGCATAGATATATTTGTCCTTGTGAAGGTATAGTCATCTGTTTAGCAGTGAGAAGTGTTGGAAACCATTTACGTGCCTCGTGCTTTTGAAATGTGTTGTCGGAACAATTATCATAAGCATTACTTTGTAGAGAACCACAGTCTGCGACACTATTATACTTATGTCATTGGAATATCTCTCGGTTCGGGTGTCGGTGTGGAGGACATATTTTTGCTCAAATTAGTCTAGGACCAAACGGTTCACAGACTCATACATATGATATTGCACACAGCCATACCTGGATGACACAAATGCACTACTTCATTCAAATTTTCTTAGATGACATATACATGTAGGAGTATGTATGAAATGCCAGTGATTAGGTCACACGCATGTACATCTAAGTTGTATACCCAGGAATACATTCTGCGTTGGTATGGAGCGGTTGTTTTGTTAATTGCTATGGATAACGTTTCATAAGCCCACTGAATCAGTTATTGAACGTGGGAAATTTGGTCAGTTTAGGAGGCTTTTCACGGGATGAAGTGTCCGAGGATTTAATGAAACGCTTCTTATTACCAATTATATAATAATATTCCATCACATGTGTACACCCATCGGAGAGTGAAAGTCCCTGGATTTCTCTGATATTGTGAACGATGCTACATATTAAATGGTATTGTAATGTTTTCCTTGCTAATAGTATATAATAGAAAACCAGGACATTGCCGTATGGCTATATAATTTCACTTGCTCAAATTAAGTTTGCATTTATAAGCTTGTATAATATTTTCTGAGGTGTATGTGATAAATTCATTGAATTATTGAAATACTGTTTCGTAATTGATGTATTTTTGTTAACTGGTTCATTTAGCGAGTAGATTTATTGGAATCAACAATTATATTTGACTGAATTGAATGTTGCTGGTCGTCTGTAATGCCCTGTGCAGTTCTACTCCATACTACGAAATGTTTATTGAATTCATGTTTTACCAGATATTGTGAGTTTGCAACTTTAAACTTCTTTTGTTTCAGATCTCTATTTCATAGTTTATATTACTATACACACCTTGCTAGGAATTCAACACATTATTATTAACGTTACTTAATCGTATGTGTGTGGATCCATGACAGAGATACACATGTAGAATGTAAGGACCACAAAACTCTCAATCACTCCGATGTCTTCTAAATGCTAGTACACTGGAACGCTGGTACAAACATTGTGAGACTTATTGATGTATACACGAAATGAGCAGCATTATTGAGCTCATACGCCTCACAATGCTTGTACCAGTCCCAGTGTTTAGAAGACGCCGCAATCATTTGCACTGAGATACAAATTTTAAAGAGCATAATGTAGCCAAGCTGAGCGATAATTTTGGTTGGGATAATAATGTATTGCCTAGTGACGATGCGATGGATAAAATGTCCCTTGAGGAGCGTAGATCAAACCTGTAAGAAATTAGATTTGCTCTGTATAACCACCACGTCTTTGCTACGAGAACCTCAGTCCCTTGTGTAATATGCATCAAAGGACGATAATATACGCTCTGGACCTTTCCTGTGGTATCCATGAGTAACTGACACCACACGTGCCAGCATGATGATGGACGTAGGGAACATACGGTGTCGATCCCACGTCAGTGAACCACAGGGTGTTCATGCAAAATCCTCTTGAACAATAGATAGAAATTTGGGATTTTGTAGAAAAATTGCCATTTGTATCCAATGCAAAATATGACAAGTTCTGATACAATACCACTCAGCATCGCAAACATACAGGCAAAAAACGGTGTAAAAATAGAATAGGCTACACTAACCAGGATGCATTTGAAAATTATGCTGGGCACAACAGTTGCTGGTAGAGCTGAAATTTGTTTTCTGACATACATTTATATATAAAAAAAATCATATATGATTTACCAAGTGGTAAGCTTATATTTGATACTAGGCGACCTTTGAAGAATCACCCAATAGGTTTCGTTCTCTGAAGATGTTTTGGTCGGGCTTTGTTTCTATTGCAAAATGTTGTATTTTACGTTTGTTATTGGAATCATCAAAATTTGGCTATATCGGTGGAAATAGATTGATACTTACATATATGTATATAAAAAAATATCATATATGATTTACCAATTGATAAGCTTAAATTTGATACTAGGCGACCTTTAAAGAATCACCCAATAAGTTTCGTTCTCTGAAGATGTTAGGTATCGTCAGAACATAAAATACAGTAAATAAATTCAAATATAATCAGCCATTTATGCTCTGAAGTGCGCCCAGGAAACACTGGAATGTCAAATTTTCATACACTGGATAAATTCAAATATAATATGCCACATATGCTCTGAAATGCGCTCAGAAAACACTGAAATGTCAAATTTCCTTGCGGGGTTTTCCTGAAATATTGACATCCAATAAAATTTACAGGTGTCACTTGTGAAATATTCATATGAAAACATAACAGTTTTGGATGCAATAGGCCTATGTTAATATCATTACATTCACGTAATATATAAACAGTGCTTCGGTATTTGCATGAACTTCCAAAGACCTCGCACACTCGATGAATACCTGTTTGGCGAGAGGTACATATTGGCACCTCACTAAAAGCCAATATTTGTATAATACTAATCTATATCACAGTTCATCTGTGAGAGTTGTGTATCAATGCAAGTGAACCTATACCGGAATTATCAATATGGTTACCTCTACGAAATTCTTAGGTGATATGAAAGTTTGGTGTGAACCTCGCCAGAAACGCCCGCAAAAATATTAAAACAGAACATTATCCCAAAACATACCGCGCAACTGTCTGTGTGAACCTCACACCATGTCATTGCAGACAACTCGGCTGGTGTGATTTCTCTTAAATGAATTACTTCATAATTCTGCTCATATTTGGAGTTGCATAAGATGTGAGATATTTTTGATGAAAATCGCTTTTACAGATGTATATGTACATTTGTATCGTCATGGTCACAAAGATGATCTTTGTGTATAGAGCGATTGCAGTACTGTGTAGAATGCCATCCACCATTTCTTATAATCTCTTGTCGCCAGACGTTCTTGCACAGCACATAATAATAGTCAAATGTGTAACATGATGATAATTAAAATCTCAAAGATAGAAAATGATACACAACTAATCATGCTAAATTGGGCGAATTTGAATCTTGAAATCATATCTCACACAGTCTAATGCTGCTTCAATTTAACATAGTCCGCTACAAACAGGGAGGTAATGAAAAGTCAAAATTTAAAAGTTATATCTTGAATATTATCTCTTCACAATAACATATTTTATAGAGTAACTGATCAGCATTCTAATACTGAAAAGAAAATAGGGGTCACCGTGCTGGTTTCTTCGACATATTCGATCAAAATTCACAAACATTTACTAAAATGACTTAATTTATGGTATTTTTAAAAATTTTTTTGCCCATATTCACATCTTGCATCTTGTTGTCCAAGAGAACGGATACGGTGACCCCCTATTCTCTTTTCAGTTTTAGGATGCTGATCAGTTGCTGTATAAAATATGCCATTTTGAAGCTCTATATTTTGTTGATACAGTCATTTATTTTGAAAAAAAAACTCTTTGACCCCCTCCCCTCACTGTTTGGAGCGGACTACCTAAACTCTAATCAAATCTTATCGTATAAAGTTATATAGGAAACATTGTAGCTCATTGGGTAGATAACCCAGACAATTGTAACCGAGACCCATTTGCCTCTGTCTGTGATGTTATATGCAAGATAATAAATATTAGCCATACCTAATTCCACATTAGAGGGATAAATGATGATAGTTCTGGTGGATGATAGGGTGTCTGCACTTCGACATTCCATAATCTGGACCTGTTCTTAGTGAAGAAGTGTGAGTATCATGACCTTATGATTATGGGCATATAAATGTAAATAGTCATGGATTTTGTGTGAAACGGTTAGTTCTAGGTCTATAGGTATCCCGTCTATAGTGAAGACGGGAACATGTTCCGTAGTCGTTGACTCTGGCACAGTCAGTATCACGTTGACAACCAGCCCTCACCCACTCTCACCATCACTCCCATCATCCCTAAGGATAAGTGAATAATCAAAATTCTTTGTAAGCTTCGCAGTTTTGTAACATTTTGCAGTAGTATCATTTGCTGTGAGCCATATAGGATAAAGCTGATTAAGGTTGCTGCGGAACTCTTAGCTGAAATATAGCTTAGTCATCAAAGTCGTTATAGTTATATCTCACCATAATCCAGAGTCGAACCGGTGTTATGACAAAAGTGATAGGTGTGAGAACTACAAAAACGTTACATGTATGAAAGTTGAAATTGATGGAAGTGATTTCTAAGCGTATTTTCTAAACTGCTGCTGTTGACACTAATGGCCACCGATGTGTTTGAACATGATGTATACAACATATTTGGAATTAGAATAAGACCATGTCAGGAAGTAAAAATACAAACAACACATGGAAAAACATTCATGCTTCCAGACTATCGTCAAATTAAACTTTAAAACTGGACTCTAGAAAGAGCAACAAAACTCAGCAGACAATTAATCAATGGTACTGGGGACAGAAGTGGATGTATTCTCAGAAATGTTAACTAAAAAAAATAAAACCAACCCACTTGTCACCTAGCCGTATGCTTGTAGTTTCAGTTGACGAAGGCGTTTGGTAAAATTAGTCACATATCACACACGCTGTCATATTAGATATCAAATTGTATGATAATTATATTTTACTCAGCAATTGAGCGTGAATTTATTTGATATTTAACAATATTTTCTTTCTATTTGCGTAGATCTATACCATCAAATTCTTGAAGGTATTTCTACCAACCCCCCCCCCCCCCCCTCCCTGTTTCCGGCATCCCGATATCCCTATCATTGATCAAGGGTATGCAGTTCAGGTAAATTTTGCCTACAGGAAACTAGTATTTAAATATTGTAGCAGCTACGTTGGAATACTGATAAAGGGTCACAGAATTAGAGCATGATACAATATATTCTAATTAAGATGAGAATGAAAATTTTCTGTTATTGGTGTATGTTGTGGATTGGCCCACTTCATGTCGTAAACGTTTCGTGCACATTATATTGTCGTTTTTCATCAAATAAGATGAAAAATAATAATAGTTCAATAAATAATAATAGTAAAAATTGGACAGCAATAATAATAAGCAGTAATAATAAAATGGACAGCAATAATAAAATAATAATAGTTCAATAAGATTTTTGGAATGGATAAATCGCCCTATTGCTAAAACGTGGGTACACTCCTGCTGCCTGATAAAGAGTTCTGCACAACAGTTCTTTAGTCGGAACTACTTGCTCAACCTCAACATGTCTAAATCAAATCACGTCAAAATCAGGCCAATTCCCGTATCCAAAGTAAATACATACATGCATATCACATTTCGTACTTATCACGCAGTCCTAGTTAATGGAAACATGAGAGATGCTTCAGTTTAATATTGGAAACTATCATTAAAAATACACATGTACGGTCATTGGTAATATACTTAACATGCACTAAATTGAATCAACTCATATAACTTGCATCATGTTACTACGATTTTGTTGCCAGGTACAATGTTACATGTTCTGATCACGTCTGGCTAATATACTCATTCAACATACTTAATCAGATATGTGTTTTACAAGATGAAAACTAACAATGTTTATACCAATCCTTTGACTTGTGCATTTTGACTCACGCGTACTTCTAAACCCGGGTGTAAGCCTTTACACCCATGTGGAACCTTCACACTTGGGTGCAAACTTTTGCAATTGGGTTTAAACCTTCACACCCGGGTGCGATTCTGTACACCCGAGTGAACTTTATACCTGGATGGCAACCATTGCACTCATTTGAAAAAGTTTGATTATGGGAACATGATATATTATTTTTCCGTGAGAGGTAGTGTTTATTACTAAATACCATTGTATATCTATTCGATTATTATTGCTGTCCAATTATTATTATTATTGTCAGAAATATTCTGTTTTATTCTCTATTGCATTGTATCATCTTTAATATTTATATCACATATAATACTCGTAAGTTGTGTTTGTGATCAATTGAATGAATTTAATTGGATATTCATAATATCAATGATAACTATCGATACTGATAAAACAAACAAGACCATTCCTGACGAGAATCCTCGTTGGTGTCGTATGGTTATGTGGCTGCATGACACATAAATGGATAACGACAAACAGACAAATTCACATTCCAAGACTCAATCCGAGAACATAGTTTACAAGTTCAGTGTAAGTGGTCGAATACGAGGGATATAAGTAGTATTGTAGTCAAAACGACGTGTATATCACCCTTGTTTATGTTTTACATATAACGGTTCAAGGGCCTTAGGCCTCATAAGTCAACATATAGTTTTACTTTTGTATAAAGGTTTCCACCCATGTGTAAAGGCTTCCACATTGCGTGAAGGTTTCCACCTGCGTGGCTGGCGGATTTAGGCAACAGTATAGTTCTCCGTTTGCAGAGTTTTATTGTGAGTCCTACGTACACACCCTGCAACATATCTTAAGGCGGTGACTGACCTAGTTCTTTTGTCTAGGGGTCAGGTCATGTTATTGTCACCGACTTGTGCTCAGAATTATTGGAAGGAAGATAAACACACGGTAAGAAAAATGCAATTTCTGCAACATAACGCATATATATTATAACTGAGGGGAATGATACGATGTCCGAGATACTACTGTAGCGTGCCACAGGTTATTTGGCACCTTGTCTGAGCATAAGTATATGTACTGAAATGTGTGTGAGAAGAACGAGCCTCGGACACATGGAATAAAACAAAAGGGTAATATGTTCAAACAACAATGTAATTTATTCAACAATGCATGTAAACCATGTGGTGTGTAAAACAGGTAAAACGGGTAATAGTATCATCATGGCTTCATAATATTAATAATATACGTTCTAGAGCAAAGCAGAACCATGTAAAGCCATGCACTAGATTTAAAATCCAGTTACTAGCCCTTGTAACTTCATAAAATGAAAATGACAAGTCACGAAAGTGTAAATGCAGCCAAACCACTGGGGCAAAGCATTTCCCCGAGGAAAATCATTGCCAGGGTACTGAGCACCATAAAACAATTAATATTGACTTACACCGTGGCTGTAGTAGAGTAGAGTAGTGTTAAGCTTTCAAATGTTGCAAGGTGAACAAGCCGAGGCAAGGAACACTAAGCACCCAAATGAGCGACTGCCCCTTCGCCTTGTGCTGCTGGGCTTATATAGCCAGGGCCAGGGAATCACGTGATTTCAACTGGGCTTAACAATTATTTCACTACACACTATGAACAGTAGTAATATTTATATCATATGAATCCGCATGTAAAATGCTACACTTTAGTGTATATGAAACCTAAAAATACACACTAGTAAGTCTACAATCCTAGTTTGAAGTTGTTGTTTATATAGCAAAATGGCGCCACCTGGCGTCGAAAATTACGTTTGAAAATGCTCCAGTTTTTCCCTGATAGTGTCGCTTATATTGCATAATAGGATATGGAAATGGTACCAAAGTGTCACTAAAGATACGCTGCATCTAAGTATAACACATATACATGAGCAGTTTATTGCAAATTATACATAAATACAAGAAACTAGGCGGACTGAGGGAGCATTCATTGTATTGTTTACATATTTACAACTAACCCCAAAGGGAGCGGTTAGTTTTTTTTTTTACAGTGACACTCGATGCTAAATTTGTAACACTACCCCCTGTTTAAAACCTGTTCGTCCCGAACATTACATCAAAATTACACACCTATATGAACAAAGGAAAGTATTAACTGTCACCATGTGGTTTTGAGTCATTATGTACACAAGCAGTCCTACGAGGCACATCTCTGGAGTCCTCACAAGATTGGTTGGTCCGTAACGCGTGGCGCCGGCACCCATGTCGACTGAATCTCATAGACTGTTCCATCTGGCAGGGTGGCTTTCTCCGTGCGGGTCACAGCAGTAACACTCTCGGCGAAGTGGATCTCCTGCCGATCAAGGGGAAGTCGTCGGGCTTGCCTGTGGATTCGGCGGAGTTCTCGGGCTGCTGGTCCATCCATTCCCGAACTAGGCGCACCCTGCAGGAACGTGCGTGGATCCCAGGGCAGTGGGCGACGAGGCAGCTGCCAGTCACCCCTCCGTAGTAGTCGGGGAGTTGTCCTCGGTCCAGGAGGCTTGGTGTCTTGTGCAGCTCGCCTCTCTGATTGCTGCATCGTGTCTCGCTTGTCTGGTCGGGGTGCTCCTCCTTCTGGTGAAGGTCCAGGTCGCGGCTTCTTATCAGCCCGAGGATCCTGGGGGTCGTCTCTACGGCGCTTCGTGGTAGGTGGCACCACCACCTTGGACTTCACCATGTTCCGTCCCGGGGTGGTGATGTGTTCCGGTGTCCTGGAACCCTCGCGGTCTGACAAAGGTGACAGGGGCTGATATACGAGGAATTCCGTGTTGTCGGAGTCCTCCGATGGAGTTGCAAGCTCCTGGTGTGCCTCACGGCGGAACTTGGACCATCGCTTTTTCGATTTGGGTGGCGAGTCTGTTGTGGCCCTCGTACCTGTGCACCTCTCCTGGTGTTTGATCATCAGCTTGCGATGCTGGGCTGGGCACTGGAAGCTGCAGTTGGGGCAGGTTTCACGAGGTCCATGGGCATCCTTGATATGGTGTTGTAGTCCCATATCTGTATTGCAGGTTTTGGGGCACTGGGGACACTTGAACATCTGCAACAAGAAAACAGTATTAAGACGTTCGTCCTAAAAGCTGAAACTTGCTGCGATATAATTCCCTAAGTGCTGTTCTGACTGCCGTATCAGCTCAACCTGAGAAGGCTCAAAACAACAACGTGTTCATTGCTGCCTCTGTTGTCCTGAAACAGATGTTTGGCCTACACGCCGGATGATTAGAAAATGCTCCAGTTTTTCCCTGATAGTGTCGCTTATATTGCATAATAGGATATGGAAATGGTACCAAAGTGTCACTAAAGATACGCTGCATCTAAGTATAACACATATACATGAGCAGTTTATTGCAAATTATACATATGTGACGTTTGGTAATGACTTGTTTTCGGTGTGGCCCAAAAAACCTGGTTTCTCTGATCGTATAGACTTTATGTAACTCCCGCTCGTTGTGATTCGAGAGCCGTCACTAAATTGGTGTCCCCCAACGCTGGTGTATCATCACTCCGTAGCTCACCGGCTTCACTTAGGCAAGAAGCAACTCAGATGTAAATAAATTGAAGATTTATATACATCAAATCAACTTACAATTGTATGGCTGGTCACCCACGTGACGTACAAATATGAAGTTCAGACATGGAGCACTGTATGATCACATTTCAAAAATAAATAGTGCACGAGGGCACAACTAAAAAGAGTTCTTAGCCGGCGGCGTCTCTCTGTCCCTTCCCGTTGAAGTTTCCCGTCCCGTTTAGTCGAATGGTTTCTCCAGGTAGTCGGTCTAATCCCGGTTGACTCTAAGGCCCTGAAGAAGGAGTCGTCCGCACGGAGTTCGTCGAGTCCCTTGGCTGTGGCGGTGACGATCTCCCCACGGTCGATGTCGCTGTTGCAGTGCTCTCAGAGCGGCCGTCCGCTCTCCCTTATATAGCCAGGGTGGCTGCGCGCGCATCTTCGTCCGCGAACGTATCTTCCGCACTCTTCTCCACGTGGTGAAGACTGCGTCCGCGAACGGTTCTTCCGCGAAGGCTCCTCTTCCGCGAACGGTGCTTCCGCGACTGATGCTTCCGCTGACGATGCTTCCGCAATCGTGCTTCCGCGAACGGTTCTTCCGCGAACGATGCTTCCGCTGATGATGCTTCCGCAATCGTGCTTCCGCGAACGGTTCTTCCGCGAACGGTGTCTTCGCAAGTGGACTTTGTAGATCACGTGACCGTTCCTAACGAACGTTTCAGCGCGGCAGTTGCATGGTTTTGTTACAACTCCACCCTTTCTGGAGATCAACGTCCCCGTTGATCCTTTCTCTCTCTTCTTTTCTCTTCTTCCTCCTTCTTCGTCTTTTCCTGCCTGTCTGATGTTTACAGGGCTCTCTCCCTCCACTTCACTGGCGATCCACCTCGCTTTCGGACGTCTCCGCCAGCCTGTCTCGAGTGTCTGTATATGCTCGGAGCTGTTCCCGGAGCAGCTTGGTCTCTCGGACGTGGGCTCGCAGCTCCTTCCGGTGGCTCTTCTCTCGTTGAGAGGCCTCCCCTCGCAGCTGCAGCACCTCGGCCTCGAGCTGTCTCTGCTCCTCCTTGGCTTGGAGCCGAGCCTCCGCTTGGGTGAGGTGGCGTCGTCCCATGGCTATCGTGGATGCCAGGTCCTCCAGGGCCTTCTCTCCGGCAGTGACCGCTCTGCCCAGGCCCTCCACATACGGTCGCAGTTGGTCCTCCTCCTCCGGAACGGGCTTGAGGTACCAACTCAGGTCTAGGGGCTTGTAGGTAGGGGCCGAGTCTCTGGGAACGGGGGGTCCGTCGTCCTCGGGGGTGGGGGCCTCCGGGGATTCCGCCTCTCTCCGCTCCTGCTGAGACTCCGGTTCCTCTTCGCTATTCGGGGGGTCGTCCTCGGGGTCTGGGGCGTCCTCTGACCTGGGGGCGTCCTCCCGGGGGCTTGACGGCGTGGAGCTGGTCGTCCCGCTGGCCGCAAAGCTGACAGTCTTCAGCTCAGGGGCAGACACAGTAGTCGGACCATCTCGGGGGTCGGACACGGGCGTGTCGGTCGTCGTCCTCCTCCGTCCTGGCTTGAGGGTGTTGCCGCTGGCATGCGACGTCTCATGCCGGTCTCTGTCAGCTCGGCGGGCGAATCGCTGGCTGCACATCTTGCAGAGGTGCCGCCCCTCCTTCTGCGTGTGTTTGGTCGCCACGTGTCGGCTAAAGTTGGATGCCGTCACGTGGATCCGGCAGGGGCTGCACCAGCGTCGCCCTCTCTCGGTGGACAACTTCCGGGCAGGGGACCGTCGACCTCCTCGGGGCTCCTCACGACGCTCCCGGCTCCTCGAGCGCTCCCGCTTCCGGTCAGGCTTGGTAGGTGGGTCGCTCATCTTGTCGACTTCAAGGGGCAGAAAGTCAGCCAAGTCGAAATCTGGAACGTCCCCGAAATCTTCGTCTGCAAATGCGGGTATCTCAATGATCTGCAGAGTTGGTGTGTTCATGGTTGAAGTGATGACGGAATCGTAGGCCGGCCTGCTTATATAGAAAAGGCGCGGACCAGGGATCTGGGGGAAAAAGCATTGTCGTGGAACGAAATAACGTTTTTCGCTTGCTTCCGCGAACGGTTCTTCCGCGAACGCTGCTTCCGCGAACGTGCTTCCGCGAACGGTACTTCCGCGAACGCTGCTTCCGCGAACGCTGCTTCCGCGAACGGTTCTTCCGCGAACGCTCCCGTCATCGTTTACATCGTTTGGACTGCATTCCCGCTGTTTTCCACTCGTCCCTCGTCATCACTGGGGGTCCGGACTGGGGTCACATCGTCCGGATTGGGTATCCAGGCGTCGGTTTCAGGGGTGAACCAGCACCTTTTTATATTGTCAATGTGGACATCTTTAATCTTGCCACCGGGTCGATCTTGTATGGACACCATCCATCCGAGATGAGACTTCACAACGAGATAAGGTCCCGTCCACCCTAGTCCTAGTTTTGGTCTAGCCTTTGGAGGGTACCAATACATCACCCAGGTGCCCACCGGAAAATGTCGAGCGGCTGATTTTATGTCATGATGGCGCTTTTGTCGCACCGTAGCCGTCTTCAGGCACTCTCGGGCAGTCTCGTGAGCTTGTATGGTGGCTTCCTTCACCCATTCGACGTATTCGGACGCACACTCGGGGACTGGTCCTCCCAAATCGTCCGGTTTCGTCCGGTACCTCAGGTCCAATGGGGTGGTTGCCTCCCGTCCCATCATCATTCGAAATGGTGTACACCCGGTGCTTTCGTGTACTGATGTTCTATAAGTCGCCATCACGTAGGGCAGATGGTCGTCCCAGTCGTCATGGTTCTCGTCCACGACCACGGCCAGAAGGTTCAGCAGGGTCCGGTTGAATCGCTCGACCATCCCGTCTGATTTGGCGTGATAAGGGGTCGTCCGAGTCTTCTCCCCTCCTAGGATCTTGATCATCTCAAGGAAAAGCTTACTCTCGAACTCTCGTCCCTGGTCGGTGTGTATCTTGGCTGGCATTCCCAGGCGGCACACGAACTCAGTCACAAAGACGTCCGCCACCGTCTGAGCCTCATGGTTGGGTAGAGCGTAGGCCTCAGTCCACTTGGTGAAATAATCACCCACGACCAGTATATACCGGTTCCCAGAATTGGTGATCGTTCCAGGCTCCAAAATGTCCATGGCCACCCTTTCTAGCCGATCGCCTACCGGTAGATTTCCCATGGGGTGGTACTTGGGCCCCGGTCGCGGCTTTCTCCCACTACACTTCAGGCACTCCCGGCACCAACGCTCCACGTCCTTCGTCATACCCGGCCAGTACATTCTCGCTTTTAGTCGGTGGACTGTTTTGGTGATTCCCTGGTGGCTCATCAGCTTGCCGGTGTGGACCTCCTTCATGACGGCGCGTCTCAGGACCTGTGGAACGACCAGTTGATGGATTGGTGCGTTCTGGCAAGCCGCTTGGTACCGCCGGTACAGAAGCCCATCACGTAGCTCCAGCTGGTCCCACTGTTGCCACAGAGTCTTCATTTGCTGACTTTTTGTTCTGACTTCGGGCCATGCAGGTCTCTCAGTGAAAATATTCTTCCACCCGAGGATGCCTCCAACTTCAGGGTCGGCTCGTTGAAGGGTCACTAGGTCCTCCTGGGAATAACCATTCAGGACCTGGGCCTCCGGGGCTCCCTCCATCGGATTCCGGCGTCCTCCCGTAGCCATAGCCCGCGTGACAGCTAGCATTTGTTTGTCTGGATCTCGGAGCACAGGGTTGGGGCATGGGTCCAGGAAGGGCTCCTCTCGGCAGCGCATCCACACGTCGGCCGTCGCGCCGATCGCTGCTCCGGCCACAACCTCCGGTCCCAAACCATGCAGTGCGAGGAGCATCATCAGGAGAAACCAAACCCAGGCAGAGGGGCGGAGCTGATGCAGGGTTCTGCAGACGCTCCTGGCTCCTTCCTCCGTCTGTGGGGGGCTCCGGTCAGGCAGGCATTCCTCGGTCGGCTGGGTAGTCGTCCTCGGGTCCTCCTGGCAGCGCACCTCCCAGATCTGGAATATCCCGACTCCATCTCCGCAATAGTAGTCCTCCGTCCAGGGCTCCACAGGGACCTCCCGCAAGATGTTAACTTGAGGTCCTCCGGGGCTCCATCCTTCTCCGCTGATCGGTGGAAGCAGATCCTCGTCAGAGAGGTCCTCCAGGGGTAGGGGACACTCCTCCTGAGTCGGACAGGCCTCCTCTTCTCCTTCGGGTCTTGTGGTGTGGCGAGGGGCGGGACAATCCGGTCTCCGGCACTGTCGGCATCTGGACATCCCGTCTGCATTCCCGTGTTGTACTCCCGGTCGGACCTCACACCTGAAGGCGTAGCTGGCGATGCGAGCTGCCCATCTAGCGATCATTCCTTCCGCATCCCGAAAGTTCAGTAGCCACTTGAGAGAGGCGTGGTCGGTTCGTAGTAAGAACGCTCTCCCCCACAAGAAATGTCTGAAATGGTGTATCATACTGACGACGGCCAGGAGCTCCCGCTTGGTGGTGCAGTAATTCCGCTGGGTGTCCCTCAGGGTTCTGGAAGCATAGGCGATCACCCGCTCTCGTCCGTCCTGCACTTGGGATAAGACGCCTCCCACTCCGTAGCCGCTAGCATCAGTATCTAAAATAAATTCTTGGTCCATGTCAGGGTACACCAGCAGGGGGTGCTCGGTCAGGGGTTGACGCAGCGCCTCGAACGCCTGCTGATGAGCCTCGCTCCAATGGTAGTTGACTTCCTTCTTTAACAGGTGGTTGAGGGGTCCCGCTCGGGTGGCAAAGTCAGGGATGAATCTGCGGTAGTACCCCACGAACCCAAGGAAGCTCCTTAGTTCTGTCAAGGTGGTCGGAGGAACCATTTTTGTTACAGCTTCGACCTTGGCAGGGTCGCACTGGATGCCTCGGTCGGACACGACATGGCCCAGGAAGTTGACCTGTTGTCGAAACAGCTCACACTTGGCGGGTTTCAGCTTCAGCCCGGCAGCCTGCAGTCTCCGGAACACGTCCTCGAGGTTGTCCACGGCTTCTTGGAAAGTCTTTCCAAGACAGACGACATCGTCCAAATAAATTAGACAACGCTTCCATTGGAGTCCCCTCAGTGCCAGCTCCATTAGACGTTCAAAAGTAGCCGGGGCCGTCGCCAATCCAAACGGCATCACTTTAAATTGATAGAGTCCACTACGGGTAGTGAACGCCGTCTTCTCCTTGTCCCTGTCGTCCATCTCGACCTGCCAGTAACCACTAGCCAAGTCTAGCGTCGAAAAATATCGTCCTCCTGACAAGGTATCAAAACTCTCGTCGACTCGAGGCAGGGGGTACGCATCCTTCCGGGTGACATCATTTAGACGGCGGTAGTCGACGCAAAATCTCAGTGCACCATCCTTCTTTTTCACTAGCACGATGGGAGACGACCATGGACTGTCACTTGGCTCCACAACGTCAGCTTTCAACATCTTGTCGACCTCGTCCTCGATCAGCTCTTGTTGGTAGTACGGGGCTCTCCTCAGAGGCTGCTTGATCGGGGGGTGATCTCCCGTGTCGATGACGTGTTTCGCCAGGGACGTCCGGCCCAACCTCCCATCTGGTCCCATAAAGACCTGCTGGTGGCGTCGAAGGAGATCGCTGACGACCTCCACCTCCTTTTCCGTCAAGTTCGGATGCATTCCCTCCAGGAGCGGTTCTAAATGCTCCGGGCACTCTGGTGTCTTCGTCGACGATTCTGCGTGCATGGCGTGCACTCTGGTTTCGGGCTGCTCAGGCGTCCGGTTCCGCCACTTGGTGGAGTTTGGTGTAAGGGGCTCATGCTCCCTCCCGCTCTCCTCCCGGTACCACTGTTCCCTTTTAGGTTCATTCTGGGTTGTTTTCCCTCCATCGGGACGAAATCCCAGGTCGATCACGGCCTCTATTCCGTGAAGCTCGGCTAGGATGGTCCCCATCAGCACAGTGCAAGCTCCAGCGCCGGCGTTCAGAAGTACCACCGGTACCAGGCGTCCTCGGGGTCGTACCAGGGCTCGTCCCACTACGAGGGGGTCGTCCTCCAACGGCTCTCTTGCGGACTGCACGAGGCCGGCCTTCGGAACTCCTCCCTCACTTCCTGTCAGCTTGAGGTCCACCATCATCTCTGAAAAGGGTGGCAAGACGACCGTCTCCTCCGTCACCAGTGTGTAGACGGCGCCCTCGTGGCCCGAGCTCATCACTACGGTAGTGTCGCCCACCTGCCACTCGCCCTTACGCAGATCCAGCTGTCCCCCAATCTGTTGAAGTACATCAAGCCCCAACACTCCCGGGATCCCTAGTTTGGCTACCAGTACATCTGCCGACACGAGTCGTGTGCCCAGTAGAAGTTGAACTGTCATCTCTCCTTGAACCTGTAAGTAGTCTCCGGTTGCTGCCCGTAACCTTATTCTCGTCTGCCTTATCATTGCTTTATGTTCGTCATCCATTTGGTCGAAGAGACACTCGTCCAGAACGGTGGAAGAGGCACCCGTGTCCACCAACATACGAGTCGCCTTCCCCATAACGTGGCACGCCGCATACCACGCCAATGTGCCTCGGGCACCGGCTGACAGCGACACCACCTGGCCATTTCTGTCAATCTTAAGAGAGCTGCCACTCTCCTCAGGGACGCCGCCCTGGATAAGTACTGAGTCGTCCACCCACAGTGATGCACCACCCTGGTCCTCTCTGTCAGTCTTAAGGGAATCACTCCCCTCGGAACCGCCGCTCCGGATAAGTAATGAGTCGTCCACCAGCAATAGCTGCTGCGCTGGCCCCTTGGTCATTCCGCTCCACCGGCCCTCCGTCTCCTCTTTCACGGCCGCTTGTGGTTCAGTTGCATAGGGGGGTCCCTGCTGTTTCGCAGCCTCCAGCCTCAAGGTTGTAACCTGTTGGTTCTCCTTGCTGCTAGCAGAAACCTCGTTGATGTCTCCGTGGGTCCCCAGACGCTCCACGGCTCCATCGGTCTGCATTTCGTCGACGTCTCCGCGGGTCATTAGACGCTCCACGGCTCCATCGGTCTGCATTTCCTTGACGTCTCCGCGGGGCATTAGACGCTCCACGGCTCCATCGGTTTGCTGTACATTGGCACTCCCGTCTGTGTTGACAGGCTTGCCCTCCAAATAGTCGAGAATTCGATCCTCGAGCTCCTCCTGCGCCCATCCAGTTACTTCGGATGCACACCGGAAAAACCTATTAAAAATCTGTGAAACTAAAAATTCCCCCCTGGCAATGTGTTCTTCACGTCTTCGTCGAGCTTCTCGCCTGTGAAGCCGTGCACACACCTGCCAATGGCCCATACGGTTGGGGGCTGGTATGAGCCCTACTGGTTTTCCGACACCTCGTCTGTCAAACTGTTCCGCTCACCAATCTCCTCGATTAGTCGACTCAAGCGCTCCTCCTTGGTCCGAGGTGGTGGCCGATCTGGACACTGGTACTTCCGATGACCCGGCTTCCCACAGTACCAACAGTCATCTGGTCCCGGCCTAGCGCTTGGTCCCTTGTTCTCAGCAGTGGCGGCCCTCGGCTTGATGGATAGCACCTGCTCACACAGCTCGATTAGTCGATCCAGCTTCCTGTCTTGGCTCTCAAAGAGCCCCTTGAAGTAGGGAAGTCTGGGTAGACCCGCTACGTTCGGCTGGTTGCTCTGCTGCCCACTGGTGGTAATCTCGCCTCCCTGCTGGTTCTTCAACAGCTGTAGGACCCGTCCTAGAGCTGGCTCGGAGTCCTCCGACTCTATGGACATCACCGGCTTCCCAGGCTTGGGTTTGACACATTCGTACTGGGTCACGAACGCTATGGCCTCCTCCATGGTCTTCATCTTCCTCATGAGCGCCATCACCTTCATGTCCACATCTGGATGGCCCTTCCAGAAGTGGTCTAAGGCGATAGCCTCCTGAGCTGCGGAGTTCAGATCCGGATAACCACGGCCGGCCAGTCGCTGCAACTCATAGCCGTACTGCTGGGGTGTCTCTGCCTTCCTGCGGGTTCTCTGTCCCAAGGTCGCCTTGTAGGACTCCTCCTGACAGTCAGGGTCGAATCGTAGGGTCAGCTTGTCGGTCAGAACGTCGATGTCCCTCCGGTCTGCAGGACTCAGGCTGGTCAGCATTCGTCGCGCCTCTCCTGTCAAGCTCCCGGCTAAGTAGACGCCCTGTTCCCGCTTGCTCCATCCGTTGACCTCTGCGATGACGTCAAAGTGGGCCCGGTACACCGGCCACTCTATGGAAGTCCCATCGAACTTGTCAGGGGTCAGCATCTTCCGGTTCCTTCTGCCGTTCTGATTCCAGGCTGTGCTGTCCTCGGACGACGAGTCCTCCTGCCTCCGTCTCGGCCTAGGGCTTCGTCGGTGCAGTGGCGGTCCCCGCCTCGGTGGTCTCCTCCCCCGTCCTGGGTAACCATGGCTGCTCTCGGTCCCTCCATCAGATGAAGGCCCCTCATCGCCCGATGATGAGAAAGGGTGCTGTCTCCGGCCTCCCTGGGTGACTGAAATAGAAGCTGGATTTCTCCAGGAGGCTGGCTGTCTCGGTTGTCGACTGGGTGAAGACCTCCCTCTTCCGCGAACGCTGTCTTCCGCGAACCCTCCGCGAACACTGTCTTCCGCGAACCTTCCGCGAACGGACTCCTCCGCCAACAGCTCCCGAAGAAGTTCTTCCGCGAACAGGCCTCTTCCGCGAACGCCGTCTTCCGCGAGTCTTCCGCGAACGGGCTCGTCCGCCAAGATGTCTCGGAGACGTCCCTCCACAAAAGATGCACGTCCGCGAACGCCATCTTCCGCGAGTCTTCCGCGAACCGGCTCATCCGCGAATGGTCTTCCCCGTCTATTCTGAAAAACTGGAAAGGAAGATTGGTCGCCTGGATCACTCCTTTCGTCGAGCCGCCGTCTGGGTGAAGACTCCTCTCTTCCGCGAACACTCTCTTCCGCGAGTCGTCCTCGTCCGCGAACGTGGTCGTCCGCGAAGGGCCCTCCCCGGTCACAAGCGTCCTCGTCACCAAAGACTCCCCCTCGCCCACGAGCCCGTTCATCCACGAAGGATCCCCGGCTGCGAGCGTCCCTGTCGCCGAAGAATGCCTCTCGTCCGCGAATGTTCTCTTCCGCGAAAAGTCCTCTCCCTCTCGAGCTGCTCTCTTGGGTCGGAGCCCAAGTAACCCGTCCTCCAGTCACTCCCGTTTGTCGACTCATCACACCAGACCGCTTCCCTGTTGCACCAGACTGCTGCTGGGACTGGTCCCAAAGCCGTCTCAATGCTGCATTCTCTGGAGGTGCCACACTTGGACTCTGCTCCGGTAGCTGTAGCCGATCCCTCCTCGCCCAGATTTCGCCGTCCTCCCCGTCCAGATTGACGTACTCCGGTCCCAGCACTCGTCGGAACTCGGGGCCCCTCCTAACGCTCTCAAGGTAGGTTGACCTCTCCCTGTCTCGATCGTGCTGCCACCCAGAGTCGTGTCTGAAAAGAAAACGGTTGTCGGGTGTCTGGCTCCGGGGTCTCTGTTGACTAGTCGACTGGCCCATGGAAGGTCTCGACCTCCCTGGTTGCTCCTCACTCGTCGAAACGTCCCGTCTACCCCTGGCTGTGAAGCTGCTCTTCCGCGAACGGTCGTCTTCCGCGAACGTTGTCTTCCGCGAACGGTCGTCGGCCTCTTCCGCCAAGGTCGTCTTCCGCGAACGGTTGTCGTCCGCGAACGTCTTCCGCGAACGGTCGTCTTCCGCGAACGTCTTCCGCGAACGGTCGTCTCCCTCTTCCGCAAAGGTCGGCTTCCGCGAACCGCTGTCTTCCTCGTCCGCAAGTGAGGCCGTCCGCGAAGAGTCTTCCTCTTCACCTCCTGTCTTCCCTGGGGCAGTTTCGTCGTTTTCGCCGGACATGAGTGATGCTGAGGTTCGTTCCCTGGCAGTAGACCCTCGGGGATCCTGGTCACGGCACCAAGTTGTGACGTTTGGTAATGACTTGTTTTCGGTGTGGCCCAAAAAACCTGGTTTCTCTGATCGTATAGACTTTATGTAACTCCCGCTCGTTGTGATTCGAGAGCCGTCACTAAATTGGTGTCCCCCAACGCTGGTGTATCATCACTCCGTAGCTCACCGGCTTCACTTAGGCAAGAAGCAACTCAGATGTAAATAAATTGAAGATTTATATACATCAAATCAACTTACAATTGTATGGCTGGTCACCCACGTGACGTACAAATATGAAGTTCAGACATGGAGCACTGTATGATCACATTTCAAAAATAAATAGTGCACGAGGGCACAACTAAAAAGAGTTCTTAGCCGGCGGCGTCTCTCTGTCCCTTCCCGTTGAAGTTTCCCGTCCCGTTTAGTCGAATGGTTTCTCCAGGTAGTCGGTCTAATCCCGGTTGACTCTAAGGCCCTGAAGAAGGAGTCGTCCGCACGGAGTTCGTCGAGTCCCTTGGCTGTGGCGGTGACGATCTCCCCACGGTCGATGTCGCTGTTGCAGTGCTCTCAGAGCGGCCGTCCGCTCTCCCTTATATAGCCAGGGTGGCTGCGCGCGCATCTTCGTCCGCGAACGTATCTTCCGCACTCTTCTCCACGTGGTGAAGACTGCGTCCGCGAACGGTTCTTCCGCGAAGGCTCCTCTTCCGCGAACGGTGCTTCCGCGACTGATGCTTCCGCTGACGATGCTTCCGCAATCGTGCTTCCGCGAACGGTTCTTCCGCGAACGATGCTTCCGCTGATGATGCTTCCGCAATCGTGCTTCCGCGAACGGTTCTTCCGCGAACGGTGTCTTCGCAAGTGGACTTTGTAGATCACGTGACCGTTCCTAACGAACGTTTCAGCGCGGCAGTTGCATGGTTTTGTTACACATAAATACAAGAAACTAGGCGGACTGAGGGAGCATTCATTGTATTGTTTACATATTTACAACTAACCCCAAAGGGAGCGGTTAGTGTTTTTTTTTACAGTGACACTCGATGCTAAATTTGTAACACTACCCCCTGTTTAAAACCTGTTCGTCCCGAACATTACATCAAAATTACACACCTATATGAACAAAGGAAAGTATTAACTGTCACCATGTGGTTTTGAGTCATTATGTACACAAGCAGTCCTACGAGGCACATCTCTGGAGTCCTCACAAGATTGGTTGGTCCGTAACGCGTGGCGCCGGCACCCATGTCGACTGAATCTCATAGACTGTTCCATCTGGCAGGGTGGCTTTCTCCGTGCGGGTCACAGCAGTAACACTCTCGGCGAAGTGGATCTCCTGCCGATCAAGGGGAAGTCGTCGGGCTTGCCTGTGGATTCGGCGGAGTTCTCGGGCTGCTGGTCCATCCATTCCCGAACTAGGCGCACCCTGCAGGAACGTGCGTGGATCCCAGGGCAGTGGGCGACGAGGCAGCTGCCAGTCACCCCTCCGTAGTAGTCGGGGAGTTGTCCTCGGTCCAGGAGGCTTGGTGTCTTGTGCAGCTCGCCTCTCTGATTGCTGCATCGTGTCTCGCTTGTCTGGTCGGGGTGCTCCTCCTTCTGGTGAAGGTCCAGGTCGCGGCTTCTTATCAGCCCGAGGATCCTGGGGGTCGTCTCTACGGCGCTTCGTGGTAGGTGGCACCACCACCTTGGACTTCACCATGTTCCGTCCCGGGGTGGTGATGTGTTCCGGTGTCCTGGAACCCTCGCGGTCTGACAAAGGTGACAGGGGCTGATATACGAGGAATTCCGTGTTGTCGGAGTCCTCCGATGGAGTTGCAAGCTCCTGGTGTGCCTCACGGCGGAACTTGGACCATCGCTTTTTCGATTTGGGTGGCGAGTCTGTTGTGGCCCTCGTACCTGTGCACCTCTCCTGGTGTTTGATCATCAGCTTGCGATGCTGGGCTGGGCACTGGAAGCTGCAGTTGGGGCAGGTTTCACGAGGTCCATGGGCATCCTTGATATGGTGTTGTAGTCCCATATCTGTATTGCAGGTTTTGGGGCACTGGGGACACTTGAACATCTGCAACAAGAAAACAGTATTAAGACGTTCGTCCTAAAAGCTGAAACTTGCTGCGATATAATTCCCTAAGTGCTGTTCTGACTGCCGTATCAGCTCAACCTGAGAAGGCTCAAAACAACAACATGTTCATTGCTGCCTCTGTTGTCCTGAAACAGATGTTTGGCCTACACGCCGGATGATTAGAAATCTGAATCAGAGCTCCACCCAAATCGTTTGGGTGCTCTTATTTGTCTATCCGAGCGACGAACGCGACGTTGAGGTGGCTGGTTTGATGCAGAGTTTTCTGATTCACTCATGGTAGCCCTGTCATTTTCATCACACTGCACTCCGCAATCATGAGTGCTGCGTTCTTGAGCTGGAAGCCAACTCTGAAGAGTCTTAGAGTGATATATCTTGTTTAAGGTGCGGTACGAGCACATTAGTGAGCTATAATATATTTGAGTTGGTGCTAGGGGCCTCTCTAGCCAATGAGGGGGGTTAGATCACCATGGTGAAAGTCAAATACCGCACCTTAGTCTATATCTTGAGGTGGTCAATGTGCAGAGCAATGGGGTCTGTGCTCTTGTTTTTCTGGCACAAATATGTCACCTCTCCCAGCTTCTTGATAACCAGGTATGGACCAACAAACGGCAAATTCAGTTTGTTCGTTTGCTGTGGGGGGTATTTGCGAAGTACCCAGTCGCCAACCTTGAATTGCCTGGTTTGCGCCCTCTTGTCATAATGGAGCTTCTGTCTGATAGCTGCCCCCTTTATTTGTCGTCGGGCCATTTCGAAGGCCGACTTCATCTGGTTTCTCAGACTCTCCACAAAGTACACTGGACATGGCTCCTTATCAGTCCCAGCTGATGGGAACATCAAGTCAATTGGCAGACTAACATCTCGACCAAGCATTAGACGATTCGGGCTAAAGCCAGTGCTTTCTGACATGGTGGCCCGGTATGCACACATTAGATATGGCAGTTGGACATCCCAGTCGTCTTGGTTTTCAGAGCAAAATTTTGAAAGCATGGCTAAGAGGGTCCGATTCAGTCGCTCCACGAGCCCATCTGATTGTGGTCTATAAGGGCAGGTGCGGGTCTTTGTGATCTCCATCAGACGGCATAGGTGCCCAAGAACCTCCGACTGGAATTCTGGGCCCTGATCCGAGTGGAGAATTCTTGGTGTGCCCAACCTCAAGAATACTTCTGTCACCAGTTTTTCTGCCACAGTCACTGCACGGTGGTCTGGAAGGGCGAATGCCTCTGCCCACTTGGTGAAGTAATCACAAACAACCAAGATGCAACAGTTACCACCATCAGAAACCATGGGGATGCTAAGGATGTCCATAGCCATCCTGTCCATTGGAGCTCCAACTGGATCGGATTGCAGCTTTGACCGCTGAGGCCCCGTCTGTGCATTCCTTCGCTGACAGACATCACAATGTCTCACCCACGACTCCACGTCACTCTTCATACCAGGCCACCACACTCGTTGCCGTATATTGTGCAGCGTCTTTGTGATACCAAGGTGGCCGGCAAGCTTTGAGTCATGCAAGGCTTGCAGAATTTTTGGTCGTAGGGTGTCTGGACAGAGAAACCGAAGGAGCATTTGGTTATCTCCCTCTTTTGGGCACTGCCGATATAGCACACCTTTGTCCAAGGTTAGCTGCTCCCACATTGCCCAATATGTTCGGATTTCAGAGCTTTCATGACGCACATCAGTCCAAGTAGGGCGTTTTCCTGCTTTCACCCAAGCAAGGACTTTAGACATATAACTATCTTCTGCTTGCCATGACTTCAGTTCATCTGTTGTCCATGGCTCCACCCAATGATTCTCGGTAGCTATATTCCCAATCGGGGTCCTTGCTGATATGGCCCTGAGATGTATACCCTTTCCTGTTTTCTCGACTTCTTTGTTCTCTTGACGCTCACAGTGCTTACAGTCACTGATACATGGCCGCCTAGAAAGAGCATCAGCATTGCCATGCACACGGCCGGCACGGTGCTTGATCTGGAGTGGATAGGTGTTCAGCGTTTGCAGCCATCTTGCCATTTGACCTTCTGGATTCTTGAAGTTTAGGAGCCACCTCAGGGCTCCATGGTCAGTTCGCACGGTTGTCTCAATTCCATAGACATACATATGGAAATGCTTCACCGCAGCCACAATAGCAAGGAGTTCCCTCCTAGTCACACAGTACCGCCGCTCTTCTTTGGTCAGCGTTCGACTGTAATATGCCACAACTCGTTCTTGACCTTCACAGATCTGGCTCAAGACTGCACCCAAGCCCACCCCACTGGCATCTGTGTCCAACACAAATGGCTTATCCAGCATTGGATAGCACAGCACAGGGGCTGTAGTGAGGGCTGTTTTCAGTGTATCAAATGCCTGTTGACACTGATTGTCCCAATCAAAGTCTCTTTCGAGCTCAGTTAACTGGTGCAAAGGCTTTGCAATAGTTGCAAAATTTTTCACGAACTTGCGGTAATATGAGCAAAGTCCCAGATAACTTCGCACATCCCTTACTGACTGGGGTCGAGGCCAACTGGCCACAGCCTCAACTTTCATGGGATCTGTCGAGATGCCTGCTGGTGACACAACATGCCCCAGGAAGTTGACCTCCTGCTTCCACAACTGGCATTTTGATGGTGCAACCTTGAGTCCGGCTTTGCCGATTCTCCCAAGGACTTCATCCAATCGCTTTAGGTGAGTTGGGAAGTCTTCTGCATACA
Source organism: Terebella lapidaria (assembly GCA_949152475.1). NCBI lineage: Eukaryota > Metazoa > Annelida > Polychaeta > Terebellida > Terebellidae > Terebella > Terebella lapidaria. Next base: position 25,465,120 of record OX424556.1, read on the forward strand.
CAATTATATCGTCTAAATAGACGAGGCATGTTTCCCAGTGCAGTCCATGTAGAACCCTTTCCATAAGCCTCTCGAAGGTGGCTGGTGCTGAGGCCAGTCCAAATGGTAACACGTTGAACTGCCAGAGGCCACCTCCACTTGTGCAGAATGCTGTCTTTTCGGCATCTTCCTTATCCATGGCAACTTGCCAATAGCCACTGGCCAAGTCGAGAGTGGAAAACCACCGTGAACCCCTGAGTGCATCAAGGCAGTCATCTACTCGTGGCAGGGGGTAACTGTCTTTGATGGTAACATCATTCACCTTGCGATAGTCAATGCAAAAGCGGAGACTACCATCTTTCTTTCTCACCAGTACTACTGGTGAGGCCCACGGGCTGTTTGAGGGTTCAATAATACCCTGCTTTGCCATTCTCTCAACTTCTGCTTGAGCTTCTTTCCGAAGGGAAGCAGGAAACCTACGGGGACGCTGTTTGACTGGGTGAACATTGGTCGTCTTTATCTTGTGTTCCACCAAATCTGTTCGGCCCAGGTCCTCTTTGGATTCCGAGAAAACAGCTGCATGTCTACTCAGTAGACCTACGGCATCAGTGAGCTCTTCAGGGGCTAGGTTTTCTGTCATCCCCTCCAACAATGGCTGCAGATGCAGGGGCAGGTTCTGGGAACCATTCAGGTGGCATAGGCGTTCATCTCCCTCCTCGACCTGATTCAGAGGCTCGATCGTTTCTGCTGGTGAACATTTTGCAGCGAAGCTCCTCTCATAAACTGTTACAGGCTGGTCACTCAGGTTTGCCACCCTTAGCGGGACCATGCCACTTGTAGGATCAACCACTAGTTTTGCCACCATGACTTGACAACTGTTCATCCAAGCCGGGTTGGGCTCCACAATGGCGTCTGTGTACCCAGGTTGTCCAATAACACGAGCAAGCAATGTTTTCTCCGACAATGCAGGGATGACCCCAGTCTCCCGCAGTACCAGGCGACACTCTGACAGTGCGGCCTCTTCTGTTTGGCACTGATACTCCAGCCCATTCAGGGACAGAACATGCTTCTCAGTGTTAATGACGCCCCCATTACGCCTCAAAAAGTCCATCCCCAGGATGAGAGGAACATCAATCTCCGCCACCAAGGTTGGGTGTTCTATGGTTTGTCCACCCACCATCAGCTTCAATGGAATTGGTCCATAAGAACGTTTTAGCCTGCCATCAGCTAATCTCAGAGTCGGGTTCCGTAAAGTTGGGTCATCAATCGAAGGCCTGGCATCCTCAGGGATTATCTCTAGTTTACTTGGGTGAATTATTGATGATGTTGCTCCAGTGTCAATGAGACTATTTAGCTGGACACCACATAACTCCACCCCAAGAAACAGGCAATCATTCCCTGAACATGGAGGTTCTCCATTGTACTGGCACAATATCTCGGGCTCCAAGTTGCCTACGACTGGTTCGGAGCCCTCTTTTCCAGCCGCATTCCGTTTCCCGATTGCTGGGGCTCCTGGTTTTGTTGAGAGGATGCACCAGTTGCAGATTTATTTTGGATCTCGGACCATGTGACCTGGTTTTTCGCAACGGAAGCATACTATCTCTGGTCCAGGCTTCTTCCCTTTCCGAGTTCTCAGCCTTTTGTGCTTGTGATGTTGGCGACTCTGCTCTTCAACTCGTGCCAATCTGTCACTCATCTTTTCTAATAGGGCCATCTGCCTGTCTTGGCCATCAGTGGATAGCTCTTCAACCACATGATGCACAGGAGCATTTCGACGTTTCTTTCCTTTCTGGAAGGCCTCATATTCTAGCGCCAAATGGAGTGCCTTCTCTGTCGTTTGTGGCCTCCCCTGGTACACAGACCACTCAAGTTCTGGATCATTGAGGGCATTAACGAAGCAGTCACGACAAAGGGATTCCCGGATTTCAGCGGTAGCTGTCGGATAGGCCTTCCTAACTAGGCGCCGTACATCTTGAGCCAGCTCTGTCAGGGCCTCCCCATGACGACGTTGTCGGGTCTTCATCTGAGCTCGATACACTTCTGACTGATGGTCAGGCTCAAAACGGCTGCCCAGAGCTCCAATAAGTTGTGCATAATTTCGTCTGCCCTCGGGGGTCAAGTCGGTGAGAACACCTTGTGCTGTTCCCCTGAGGCAGGTGGCCAACTCCATGGCTTTCATAGCAGCATCCCACTGATTGAGCTCAGCGATCATCTCGAAGTGGGTCAGGTAGTCCCTCCAACTGGACTTTCCATCGAAATCTGCTGGCTTCTTGTCTTTGCCTCGCCGTGGAGCAAAAGCAGGAATATGCCTATGTCCAGGGGGCTTTGGTACAAGATGTGAACCTGGAGACATGTATCGTCCCTGTGAAGTCGGGATCACAAGGGGCTCGCTAGGCACAATGTGGTTGGTTGCCCAGTGCGGACTGACTGCAGGGATCCGCAGTGTTACTGGTGTCCCACTCATCACTGGCCCGGCGGCATTCAGGGGTAGTGCCTGATTCACTTGTTGTTGCCCAGAGTGCACTTGGGCAGACATTACTCTTGGCTGCATGGGGTGTACAGGCCGGAATGCTCCAGTGACGTCATTGCCCGGGGTCATTTGGAGATGTTGGTGCTGATGTAATCCCATATGGCTGCCGGGATGGGTAGCCATTCGAGGGATTGGCGAGATAATACTTGTTGTAGTTGTGACTGGGGGCCTCATGACAATTTGTTGCCCCATACCATTCAACATTGATGCCTTCGGGTCGGCTTGTTCCCTGGAAACTGGAGGTGGAGTGATTTGTGGCTGCTGCCCACTTGTACGCCTTTCCCCATACCCAGGATATGAGGATGACAACAAGGGCACCGATGCAGGAACATCATGATTGGGACAATCAAAACTAATGAGATTCTCATCACCAGCGGACATCAAGGACCTAGCCTGACTAGCCGGTCGGACCCAAGGCTGTGTAAGCTCGTCTTGCTCAGAAGACTGAGGACCTGGTTGAACAAGCCCCTGGATGTGTCTTCTCTCCCTCTGGTAATGTGCCAAAATCTCGTCAATTTGTCTCAATCTGGCTGCATTGTGGTTAAATGTAATTTCAGGATCCGGCCCCTCCAGCAAATCACGGCCAGATGCCATTGTACAACCACTATTGAATTATTCCTATCAATACACAACAAATGCTCAAGCCGAGTCAGGATTCGTATCAGGATCTAACAAAAAGTAAGATCCCACCGCTGCCACCAGAATTCTGTAGCGTGCCACAGGTTATTTGGCACCTTGTCTGAGCATAAGTATATGTACTGAAATGTGTGTGAGAAGAACGAGCCTCGGACACATGGAATAAAACAAAAGGGTAATATGTTCAAACAACAATGTAATTTATTCAACAATGCATGTAAACCATGTGGTGTGTAAAACAGGTAAAACGGGTAATAGTATCATCATGGCTTCATAATATTAATAATATACGTTCTAGAGCAAAGCAGAACCATGTAAAGCCATGCACTAGATTTAAAATCCAGTTACTAGCCCTTGTAACTTCATAAAATGAAAATGACAAGTCACGAAAGTGTAAATGCAGCCAAACCACTGGGGCAAAGCATTTCCCCGAGGAAAATCATTGCCAGGGTACTGAGCACCATAAAACAATTAATATTGACTTACACCGTGGCTGTAGTAGAGTAGAGTAGTGTTGAGCTTTCAAATGTTGCAAGGTGAACAAGCCGAGGCAAGGAACACTAAGCACCCAAATGAGCGACTGCCCCTTCGCCTTGTGCTGCTGGGCTTATATAGCCAGGGCCAGGGAATCACGTGATTTCAACTGGGCTTAACAATTATTTCACTACACACTATGAACAGTAGTAATATTTATATCATATGAATCCGCATGTAAAATTCTACACTTTAGTGTATATGAAACCTAAAAATACACACTAGTAAGTCTACAATCCTAGTTTGAAGTTGTTGTTTATATAGCAAAATGGCGCCACCTGGCGTCGAAAATTACGTTTGAAAATGCTCCAGTTTTTCCCTGATAGTGTCGCTTATATTGCATAATAGGATATGGAAATGGTACCAAAGTGTCACTAAAGATACGCTGCATCTAAGTATAACACATATACATGAGCAGTTTATTGCAAATTATACATAAATACAAGAAACTAGGCGGACTGAGGGAGCATTCATTGTATTGTTTACATATTTACAACTAACCCCAAAGGGAGCGGTTAGTTTTTTTTTTACAGTGACACTCGATGCTAAATTTGTAACACTACTACAAATTTATGTATTTCACAAATATTTGTAGGGGCTGAAATTCCCCAGAAATAAGGTTTCTTCCATCAATATTTACCCCAATTTTGACACGGCGATTACGTTCATGGTCATTTTCAATAAATTCTGCACATTGTATTTCGATAATCTGTACACGGGAGTTAAGATAATCATCTCATCTTTCATATATCCTGCGCATACGCACCAATATATTGTAATTTTTCACTTATTCCTAAATTACTACACACGCTTGTCGTGTCACCGATTTGAGTCAAGCGTCACCGACTTAAGATGTCAGTTGCCCAGAAAAGGACTGGTATCTCTCCACGAAAAACGCATAAAGTATTAGCCATGTTCAATCAACAGTATGCATTGCAACATCATAATGCAAATGTTTATATTATTTTCTTTCCATATTCTTGTCTTCATATTTGGAAAATGAGCAAAATTAACATATACACTATACACAATCATAATTATTACGCGGACATGTCAATAACGCGGTCTTCCGAAATGTTGTTGGGATGTATACTGCACAATATATTGCTGTGTACGGTCCACGATACCACGAATATGATATCGCTATAACCGTACACGAGAACACCTTTCCTGAGAACTCATTGTACAGTTCAACTCATTCAACCAGTGGGTATGTTATACCCAAAATGTAAACCTAAGTCGGTGACGCTTGACTCAAATCGGTGACACGACAAGCATGTGGAATAATAGCCAGAATACAGGCCCAGGACATGGTACAGGGCCTGACGCCAACTTGCTCACAGAAGCGAGATCTTCAAATGTTTGCACGGAACATATCTGTCATGTGACTGCATTCACGCGATTTCACTCCGACGTGATCTTTGGGGAGAACGTACATCTGATGTATGGAACAGCTTTTTCGTCATAATCAGAAGTAGCGGCCAGTGGTGCCGGGGCTCAAAATTTTATTGGAATATTCTGCAGGGCTGAATATTACGAAAAAAGCAATATAATTTGAACATTAAAGGTATATGACTATACCATGTATACCATCGGATTTATTTTGGTGTCTCTTAAACGACTCAAGCACATGCAGTAAACATGTCCAAAACATTCAGAATGTATATTACAGTAACGGTAATATTAAGGTATTTTTTTAATTTTAATATTTAATTTTAAAATTTGTATACACCTGCAACTAACCTTTTTTTTTAAATATTAGTTGTGAATATATCAATTGTTAGGCCTAATATATAATTGTGTCTGAGCTGAGGTGGTTAAAAGTTTTGTAGTTCGTTAAAAAACATATTGTCAAAGAATTTTTTAGCTACTTCACGTCAATTAATTTAGTTTCCATACTTCTGAAGTTCTGAATTACTTACCAGTCCTCGAATGGCTCATAATATCAACAAAAGCTTCCTGAATGCCAGGACAGTGATAGTCGGAGGTCAGATTGAAATAATCATCAATTCAGCACCTTATCATGTGTTTCATTTCAAATCCGCCAATTACATTGACTTACAGTATTTTACAGCGTGATCAGTATAAGTGAGTAAAAATGTAATAGGTTGGTGAAACCTTGGAACATTCTCCATTTTCCAATGCTTACAATTCAAAAGTATATATATTTCTTCAGAAGATTAGGTTAAACATAATTTGATAAAAAAGAACTAAACATTATTCATATAGTTTGTTTTCTCGTCTAGAAATACTGAATGCGGGCCTGAGTTATATTGATCTTGAAGTTGATATTGAAGGCTGGTGAATTGAAGTTTAGGTAACCACCACGTCATGGTCACGTTACTTAGGATGTTTGATGGACTTCATCCCAATCTCATATAAAACTAGACAATGGTAGCACTCGAGAGCAGGTGTAGACGGAGTCTTCTGCTAAACCTCGAAAATCATGGTTGATTCTTGAATCTGAAGCAGATCGCCTGATCATGTTGCTGACAAAAATTGAGGATGATCAATCAAACACGAGACAGCAATATTACGAATAAAGGCGAATGTTTTCACAGTTTGTGGCATTCAGCAGGGCATCAATAGCTGTAATCGTCTCTAAGTAATATATCACGAAGATATACCACGAAGATATAATTGTTCATATGATCGGGCTTAGTTCATAATTATGGGCGTGGGTTCTCTCAAGTGCAATGTAGGATTACTGTTCATTTGTTTGTCTCATTGTATCTACAAGTATTCTCCATGATTCATTGCGATAAAGAAACTATGCATGGAGAACTAGGACAGTCCGTTCAATTCCAAACAACAACATTTATTTCCGAAAATCAAACTACAAAGCCAATGAAGGTAAATTATTATGGGAGGGTTTTCATTTTTTCTGATGACCCTTTTCTCGCTCCATACATATTCCGCTCGGTAGTGCTCGGCCAACTTCGGAAAACGAATGCAAATGGCGAACCACAAGTGGACGATTTGTTTACTGTTTTGAAAGTGGGCGAAAAGAGTTCATATGTGGCACATACATCTGTGTGACATCTGTGTACATGTTGCTTGGGATCCACAGGTACAAAGTAGGTCCATTTCAACAGCTTTATCTTGTTGCAAAAGAATATTTTCAAATCGACGCGTTCATGATTGACTTGTCGCCAGGCCGATATACATTCGGCCTGATCCTGGCTAGTGGAATAATTTAGGAATAACTGAAAAATTACAAAATAATAGTGCATATGCGCAGGATGTATGAAACATGAGATGATTTTCTTAACTCCCGTGTATAGATTATCTAAATACAATGTACAGAATTTATTGAAAATGACCATGAACGTGATCACCGTGTCAAAATTGGGGTAAACATTGATGGAAGAAACCTTATTTCTGGGGAATTTCAGCCCCTACAAATATTTGTGAAGTAAATAAATTTGTAGTAGTATCTCGGGCATCGTATCATCTACCTCAGTTGTTATATATATGCGTTATGTTGCAGAAATTGCATTTTTCTTACCGTGTGTTTATCTACCTTCCAAAAATTCTGAGCACAAGTCGGTGACAATAACATGACCTGACCCCTAGACAAAAGAACTAGGTCAGTCACCGCCTTAAGATATGTTGCAGGGTGTACATGTGGCGCCAGACTACAGCATGCTTATCACGCGTTCAACAGACCAGCCGTCAGAATACAAATGCTGGGTAAGACACAGCATCAAACCACATATCCCGCTATAGGAACAATTGTTCATTATCCCAGCCAAATGTCAATTCTACACAAAATTATTCAACCAGACAATCTAACTTTGTTTCTAACACGAGAATCACTTTAGTAAATTAGATTTTTGTCATTTTCAGCTCGCACAGATCAAACCTTGCTGAATGATACAACGTTTTCTTTTTCTAGTAATAATTATTTGAGGGCATTAGTAACAAAAACATGAGACAGTAATGAGTAAAATCAGACAGTGAGAGGAAGAATTGGTAAACATTAGTACTTTGTGTTTTTTCATCGGGGTTTCTCTACTTCTTGTATTTTTATCATGAAATGATGAGATGTTGGAGCAACACTGGGGGTTCTAATCATATGCTTAGTAGTGAGAAGTGCTTGGAACCATTTACGTGTCTCATGCTATTGTGATGTATTGCAATGATTCACCTCGGAGATATTATGACCACTGTGTGGAATGATACAGTCTGCAGCACGAACACTCAATTATGTCACTAGATTCTCTTTATCTGGGTGTCGTCGGTATGGATTACATTCCTGGTTCTTTGAAAGTACTTATTTTAAATCAGTCTATGAACAAAGGGGTCGTTGACTTGTACGACAATACGACTTGGCTCTACCTTGATGAAAATGAATTAATGCACTTCTTCATACAAATAATTTCACAGCTGGTAAAAGCAGATCCAGGGGGAGCGTACGCAACCACCCCCCCCCCCCTCCTTTAGCGAGAGACAATGAGGCGTCACGGCCCGGTGCTGAATTGTCACCTCAAAGGTGATCTGAGATATTTGCAATTTTTAAAATGTAACTTGTATGTGTGCGAATATTTTCCTAAAATGCTGTATGGTACTGCTTTCGTGTAAATTATGAGATGAGTGAACATAGATATCTCATGATAGCACCCCCAAAATACACTACAGTTTATGTAAAAGTACACTCTGGTATACCTCAGATGTGATCTGAGAGACATCAATTTTTTTGGTGTCTCACGGCGACCCCTGAACCCCCACTGGCCATCATCTCGATGCTTCAGTAATCAGTGGTAATGTAATTTGTCTAGAGGAAAATTTTCATAAAATATCGTATGCTATTTCTTTGGTATATATACTGGTACACTGCAGAATTCCTTTGAAAGGTGGTGGTGGGGGTACTGTGCCTCCTAAACCCCCATGTGCCCCCTAAACCCCAGACCGCCCATACTCATCCCGCTTCGCTAGACTCATGTCCCTCTGTTTTGAACTTCACCAAATATTGGCGCACCCTAACACAAAATCCTGGATCCGCGCTTGGCTGGTGCATACAAGCATGTACAAGTATAACGCCATGTTTTTAGAAAAACATGGCAGAAAACCCGGCCCTTTTATATTTACATGTTTTCTATGGGCTCACAATACTCAATGTCGAGTTCACATTGTAGGAAGATGTCCCATAAAACTTGGGTACACATTTTATTTCCATATGAATAAGTCATACCGATATGTATGCAGTTCATATAGAAAGTCAGACAATCAGTCACATCAAAGTAAATGATATGGGAAATTGTGTTGAAATTGTGTGCATCCTCAGCCAATTCATCTCCCCCAAGTCTATTTAGATGTACTGTATCTTTGTCAGATACCAAGATTGCTAGCCGGGCTCTGTTAAAAACATCCCACTGAATTCCAGTTCCATAAGTCGCCCCAGAACTCTGAACCTTCTAGTTTAAAATCCCGCATTACCAATATCCTCCAAACATCACTATGGGTATACACAAAGCGCCTTTATAATCTTCTTAACACTTTCCGCAATCTGGTCGGGTCTAACCCCTTCCCGTAGATATGCAAGAAAATTATCGATAGGGCATAACAGCCTATCATGAATGATGCACAAAAACGAATTTCCACTCCCTTTAAATATTTATAAACAGGTGGCAGGATTTGATGAATACGTTTAGGCCTATTACAGTGAATAGATGTGTAGTTTCTGCACCCTAGGCCCCTGGGAATAATAAAATTATATAATAGGGTTCATATAAAATAGGAAAATTATGCCTTTATTAGCTAATTATTTCAACGACTGGTGTACGGTAAAAGCTCGGCTTCGTCACGGTGGTCTTGGCTATTTAATGCGGTCGCGCTTGTAAAGCAATTTTCATGCTTCACATTCATTATGCTATAGACTAAGCTCATTGCCAACAAATAATCCCCAGTGATATTCAGAGAAGTAGCCTAATAGGCCTGATACAATGAAATCAATTCGGAAAGAGAATTTCAAACTATTGTCTGAAATGATTACAACTAATGTATCACTGTCCATCGCTGCAATACAACATATTTCTACTGGTTACGTGTTGGCGTAGTAATATAGGTAATTATAGTAATTAAACCAGGTCAGACTTATGCGAGTTCCAAGATAACTGGTAGGAGATTCGGTAATTGCACTTGCGCATACCAGCCGCAAACTAATTCAAAACAGCGCTCTCCATTGTCATGCAATTACTGTTATTAATACATTAAAGCCAGCAGTGTTCTTCGATCAGTTTAACGGGATGTACCGGGTTTTATCGCAAATTTGCGAAACCCACACCAGTGTATGCTGAATCTAAGAGAGTCGTCCGGAGAAATCGGAAGACAGGAGATACATAGGGTGAGGTCAACGACAATCACATATACCCGGCCCTGAGGGGCCGGGAATGAAATGTCAGTGAATAGGTCATATTTATGTTCATCAAAGTTGTCTGCGTCGGCATGAAGATTGTTCGCTTGAGTCAGAACTGGAGTAACTTTAACTGCAATTGATTGATCATGTTTCACCAACCCACAGTCAGTTTTCGAACGTGGGAACGTCGAGAGATATCTTTTGGTCAGTGTATCAACCATTTCACGAGATGGATTGTCTGAGGATTTGATAGAGCGTGCCTTGTTACTAATTATTTAATAATACACCGTCGGGGGTGTGCGCCCATTGGGAAATGAAACCACCTGAATTTTTCTCTTGTCGCAAATTAAACGGTGTTACGTTTGAAATTGTCGTAGATTGTTATTCTTTGAAATTCCGGAGACCTGTCGTATGACTATAGAATTTTACGTCAAAGTTCAAACTAAGTTTGCATTTATAAGCGTGCATGGTATTATATGAGATGTAGGTGGTAGCTTCATTTAACTACAGATAATGTTTCATAATTTGCATATTTTTTAAATGTATCAGGTAATTAATCTAGTTGATTTATTATCTGCAAATCTGCAAATTATATATTTGATAAAAATCAAAAGTTGCTGGTTATCTGTAATGTCCTGTACATTTGTGCTCCATACCACGAAATGTTGGTTGAATTTATGTTTTAATGTATGTTCCAATATTATTAATTATATTCATATATGTGTAAGAACCTATGACATACAATGTGCATACATGTACATAATGTAATGAACAAGGAAATCTCAGTCACTTGCCTTGAGAAGCAATTATTGGAGAGCATATTGCAGTGAAGCTGAGTGATTATTTTAGCCGGGATAATAATTTATTGCCTAGTGAGGACGCGATGGATGAAGTGTCCCTTGCGGAGCGTAGATCAAACCGGTAAGAAATTAGATGTGTTCTGTAAAACCACCACGTGCTTGCTACGAGAAACTCATTCCCATGTGTAATATGCATCAAAGGCTGATAATAAACGCTATGGACCTTTCCTGTTATATCCGTGAGTAACTGACGCCACACGTGAGAGCGTGATGGTAGAGGGTAACACATGGTGGAGATCCTGCTTTAGGTAAACACATGGGCGTTCATTTGAAACACTGCTTTTCAACAAAATAGTATCTTTACAACTGTGTGTACGATATAAAGCTGATTATTATAGGTAATCGACTGAATTTAGTGTTTGAGGCCCGAGGTCGGGTCTGGGCCGCAGCATGCACGAGCTTGCGAGTCCGTCCGCGGCCCAGACACGACCGAGTGCCTCAAACACTGAATTCAGTTGATTAACTTATTATTATATACCGCACAATGACATGTGCATCCATTGGAAAGCAAACTATTACATTTTCTGACATTAATTTGTGATTATTTACACGAAGACATGAAGTGTTTTTATCAATTCTTTGACCTACAAAACAGTCAGGTTACCAGCGCATGAATATAAACGTATAAACACCGCCGGTTGCTGAGCGCGTTGCCACGGATACGGTATGCAATTAACACATGACCTGTATGTTCCAATACAGGAATTAATCGCACGATCGATTGTCTATACTGTACAATAGGACAACTCGCATAGGTATATAATAATCCATATAACTTATGCTACCCAAATCGAATCATGTTATTCGCTATGAACTATATGTGGAAACATTCACATCTGAAAACATTAGGTGCAACCATCAGACCCAACTGAACTAAAAATCATGAAATGTATTTTCATATTTACTGTAGGTGTTTATATCATATGTACCGGTATATGTATAAAGTTAAAGATGTTAGGTTTCCACTATCTTGAGAAACAAGACACTCGTTCAACAAAGGAAATGTTTCGCCTTACAGAAAATAATCAGTAGTACTTTCTACCAATTCAAATCGTGTAATCAAAGATCAAAGATTGTCGTTCTTCTCAATATCAGACAGCCGAAAATTGGAATATTTATATTGTTCAAGTTCTATGCAGTGAGTTAAACTCGAGCTATAACTCGATTGCACCGTTCTATACTCATACTGTATTATTGCAATGCTGAATGGTATCGAGTTATAACATGATTCAGTTACTGCCTTATTGGTTATTCACCAACGAGTTCTAGCAATGAATAAAAAAAACGACAGATACACATTCAGCTAGTTTATTCAGTGAAATTATCCAGCAAGTTTATTTGACACAATTTACTTGCTAACTCACATATGGATATGAACGTTTCCTCCTAAAACATTGACAACATGTGATTCAGTATTCAGTTTTGTGTATCTTGCTTCAGAGGGCTTTTCACATGGATATCCGCCATTTATGTGGTCAGATTCTAGAAACAGCTTAGCTGTTTTACCGCCATTGCCTTGAACGAGAAATCATACAGCTGGCCGTCACTTGGTCTCTTGTGCGAGCGTACAGCATTGTCCTGTGACCGGTGACCTTCATGATCCATTGCTTGCCGACAGAGGCATTGGAAAGAAGATTGGCAATGCTTGCTCGTAGAGAATGGTTTGTGTAGTATCCTGTGCAACCAGCATCGCTCATGATACTACTGACTATTTTCTCCCAAGGCATTGTGTCCCAGGATCTGCTTCCCAAACCACCGAGTTTGTGTGGGCTTCTGTAGTGGTTTCAGGTAGAAGCCCTTTTTCAAGACATAGTGTGACATAGTGAAATGTATCATTATCCCAACATTTTACATTTTGCAGGCTGTTCCAAGATCTGGTAAGCTCTGCTAGTGTGTGGCTGCAGAAATTCATGCGCCAGACCGTCCTTGTAGGTTTTGCTGGTGCTTTCTTTATACACGATATAGTTGTTGTTATTCTGATCCACTACGAACTATACTCAACTTCAGCTGTCAGTGAAACACGCTTTTTGGCCATAGTCTTGTTTTGGATAATCGAATCAGCTTGAAAATTTGTGAGTCTTAATTGGGTATCATGCCGTAATTTCTCACCAGATTTCAGACTTTTTTCTCAAAAACTGAAAAAGTTGGTAATCTACCCCAATGTTGAAATTAAGCCCCAACATGGAATTTCAGGGTCTGCACACAAAAACGACTTTTATCTGATGTTTGAGTTTCATATTGCTTCAAAATAAACATATTTTCTCAATATACACCGCGACTATGCCTACCGACTTCAAATCAACGCAATAAATTCATTCTGTACTGACATAAGCATCATAAAAGCCCTGAATTTGATGGAATTCATTTGATCCCATTTTGGACTGAAATTTAACATTGACATAGATTGCCAACTTTTCCAGTTCTTGAGATACAATTATGAAATTTGGTGAAAAATTACGGCATGATACCCAATTGAGACACACAAAATTTCAAGTTGATTCGATAATCCAAAACAAAACCACGGCCAAAAAGCGTGTTTCACTGACAGGTGAACTTAACTTTAGAAGTTGTCAATGGTGAGACCTTGGAGTTCCTGGCCACCACGGGGCCCAAAGTTCATGCCTACCTGGCTACGAGCTAAAACATAGTTCTCTGCAGCCGAGTGGGTTCGACTGAACCAAGAATGCCCTTCTGTCACAAAGTGTTCTTCTGGTCTTCAGTAATAGCTTCAAAACGCCCGTCTGGGGTTTGGTTCTAGTCCCACTCTTGCACTTTCTTGCATGATGAGATCCAGGGTGTCTTTGGATTTTTTGAATTCGGGATCTGTGAACAAATTGATGTGCATGCCGATGGTGGTCAGGTACTTCTACAGTGAAGTGTACAGGTCATACAGGGTGTTCCTAGAGGAGTACGACCAATTGCGTGTCCGTTCCGTCGAGCTGAGAAACCATCGAGTAGCTACAATGCGAAGTCCAATGATTGGTACGTACTTCATGCTAACTCATCACGAAATTCACCAAGAATGAGATAGATATTGCATCCAAGAGTCTAGGCGGCAGTGTTTTCCAGTAACCCACTGCCACTGCCACTGCCAGCAAGGTCTGAACTATCATCCAAGATTCTAGGCGGCAGTGATTCCCCGTTACCCACTGCCACTGCCAGCAAGATTTGAACTATCATCCAAGATTCTGGGCGGCAGTGTTTTCCTGTAACATACTGCCACTGCCAGCAAGACAGGGCCATCATGTAAGATTCTAGCTGGCAGCGTTTTGGCGTAACCTACTGCCACTGCCACTGCCAGCAAAATCTGAACTATCATCCAAGAGTCTAGGCGGCAGTGGTTTCCCGTACCCCACTGCCACTGCCACTGCCACCAAGATCTGAACTATCAGCCAAGATTTTAGGCGGCAGTGATTCCCCATAACCCACTGCCACTGCCAGCAAGATCTGGACTATCATCCAAGATTCTAGGCGGCAGCGTTTTCCAGTAACCCACTGCCACTGCCACTGCCAGCAAGGTCTGAACTATCATCCGAGATTCTAGGCGGCAGCGTTTTCCCGTAACCTACTGCCACTGCCACTGCCAGCAAGATCTGAACTATCATCCAAGATTCTAGGCGGCAGCGTTTTCCCGTAACCTACTGCCACTGCCACTGCCAGCAAGATCTGAGCTATCCTCCAAGATTCTAGGCGGCAGCGTTTTCCCGTAACCTACTGCCACTGCCACTGCCAGCAAGATCTGAACTATTATCCAAGATTCTAGGCGGCAGCGTTTTCCCGTAACCTACTGCCACTGCCACTGCCAGCAAGATCTGAACTGTCATCCAAGATTCTAGGCGGCAGCGTTTTCCTGTAACCTACTGCCACTGCCACTGCCAGCAAGATCTGAACCATCATCCAAGATTCTAGGTGGCAGTGATTTCCCGTACCCCACTGCCACTGCCAGCAAGACAGGACTATCATCCAAGATTCTAGGCGGCAGCGTTTTCCCGTAACCTACTGCCACTGCCACTGCCAGCAAGATCTGAACTATCATCCAAGATTCTAGGTGGCAGTGATTTCCCATACCCTACTGCCACTGCCAGCAAGACAGGACTATCATCCAAGATTCTAGGCGGCAGTGATTTCCCGTAGCCCACTGCCACTGCCACTGCCAGCAAGATCTGAACTATCATCCAAGATTCTAGGTGGCAGCGATTTCCCCTAACCTACTGCCACTGCCACTGCCAGCAAGATCTGAACTATCAGCCAAGGTTCTAGGCGGCAGCGTTTTCCCGTAACCTACTGCCACTGCCACTGCCAGCAAGATCTGAACTATCAGCCAAGATTCTAGGCGGCAGTGATTTCCCGTAACCCACTGCCACTGCCAGCAAGGTCTGAACTATCATCCAAGATTCCAGCTGGCAGTGTTTTCCCGTAACCTACTGCCACTGCCACTGCCAGTAAGATCTGAACTATCATCCAAGATTCTAGGCGGCAGCATTTTCCCGTACCCCACTGCCACTGCCAGCAAGACAGGACTATCATCCAAGATTCTAGGCGGCAGCGTTTTCTCATAACCTACTGCCACTGCCAGCAAGGTCTGAACTATCAGCCAAGATACTAGGCGGCAGCGTTTTCCCGTACCCCATAGCCACTGCCACTGCCTGCAAAACAGGACTATCATCCAAGATTCTAGGCGGCAGCGTTTTCCCGTAACCTACTGCCACTGCCACTGCCAGCAAGATCTGAACTATCAGCCAAGATTCTAGGCGGCAGCGTTTTCCTGTAACCTACTGCCACTGCCACTGCCAGCAAGATCAGAACTACCAGCCAAGATTCTATGCGGCAGTGATTTCCTGTAACCTACTACAACTGCCACTGCCAGCAAGATCTGAAATGTCATCCAAGATTCTAGGCGGCAGCGTTTTCCGGTAACTTACTGCCACTGCCAGCAAGATCTGAACTATCATCCAAGATTCTAGGTGGCAGTGATTTCCCATCCCCCACTGCCACTGCCAGCAAGACTGGACCATCATGCAAGATTCTAGCTGGCAGCGTTCTGCCATAACCTACTAGTATCTCTGAGTGACGCCCATGCGAGGGTCCGTCAGATAGACCTTGTAGCGTCGCTTCACAGTACATGTACACTAGTATCTCTAAGTGACGCCCAGTGACGATCCGAGATATGGACGTTATAGCGCCACATACATGTAGCAATATTTACCTTCCCTGTATGACGGGCAAGCGACGGTGACGTTATAGTGCCCCATAGCAAGATTTCCCTTTCACAAATGACTAGCAAGTGACCATTCGTCACATAGACGTCATAGTGCCACATGAAAACACTCTATTACAACGGTGAAAACTGGACAATCCCTGATGCATTGGGACATATCGTCTGAAATCAAATGAATATTTTATGTGAAATAAATATTATCTCTGCATACATGTTTCAAGTGCATGGGATTGGGTGAGAAGCAAGTATTGTTCTCCTTGTGGCCTTTGATATCAGGAACATCAAACAATGGCATTCATTTCAAACCAAAATCCGACCAAATGATAATGATCCTAACATTGGCAATGATTGTGCTTTAGATATAAACATCATAGAAAATGTTAGTCACAAGTCATATGCAATTAGTGGATACTGCTGTTACAGGTGAATTGGCTGATAAACCTGGGACCAAAAAACAACAACTGGGGTTTATACAAACAGTCACATCAGACATGGCACAAGAGGGTGGGGGGAGGGTGGAGAGCAGGCTCTCAAATTACAAGGATGTTGGAAATGAAAGAACATTGCTTAATAAATAAAAATTGAATTCAATGAATAAACATTGGTTTTTCTTAATAATAGTCTAATATTTTATTTATATATTTTTAACAACAACTCGACATTTGTGCCACTATTTTGAAACCAATCTATGTGCTGGAATGGTGCGCAGAATAAAACGCAGTGACATAAAATAAAACATCCAAGAAAAGGTAACTTAATATGATTTGGGAAAAAAATTGGAGAGGTGGGGGGTTGCAGGGGGGGGGGGGGTGTGAACATTAGTTTTACTAGTAAAAGTGAGTATTTAAAATTCAAACAGTTTAGAAAAGTTGTGCTAGTATTTGGAATACAAATGGTACTGGATAATGGATATGTGTAGAAATATAGGTTTGCTCTGATTGGAAGAATATTGCTGATTAAGTTAACATTAGTTTTATTAGTTCAGTGTGTTATTTTATTTACTTGTACAAATAAATTCTATATACTACGTAGGTTTGCTCTAACTGGAAGAATATTGCTGATTAAGTTAATATTAGTTTTATTAGTTCAGTGTTTTTTGTTTTTTTTTTATTTGTACAAATAAATTATATATACTACCAGTATGTAGGTTTGCTCTAACTGGAATAATATGGCAGTGGCAGTGGGCTACGGGAAATCACTGCCGCATAGAATCTTGGATGATAGTCCAGTCTTGCTGGCAATGGCAGTGGCAGTAGGTCACGGGAAAACGCTGCCGCCTAGAATCTTGGATGATAGTTCAGATCTTGCTGGCAGTGGCAGTCGCAGTAGGTCACGAGAAAACGCTGCCGCCTAGAATCTTGGCTGATAGTTCAGATCTTGCTGGCAGTGGCAGTGGCAGTAGGTTACGGGAAAATGCTGCCGCCTAGAATCTTGGCTGATAGTTCAGATCTTGCTGGCAGTGGCAGTTGTAGTAGGTTACGAGAAAATGCTGCCACCTAGAATCTTGGATGATAGTTCAGATCTTGCTGGCAGTGGCAGTAGGTTACGGGATAACGCTGCCGCCTAGAATCTTGGATGATAGTTCATATCTTGCTGGCAGTGGCAGTTTGAAACCAATCTATGTGCTGGAATGGTGCGCAGAATAAAACGCAGTGACATAAAATAAAACATCCAAGAAAAGGTAACTTAATATGATTTGGGGAAAAAATTGGAGAGGTGGGGGGGGGGTGAACATTAGTTTTACTAGTAAAAGTGAGTATTTAAAATTCAAACAGTTTAGAAAAGTTGTGCCAGTATTTGGAATACAAATGGTACTGGATAATGGATATGTGTAGAAATATAGGTTTGCTCTGATTGGAAGAATATTGCTGATTAAGTTAACATTAGTTTTATTAGTTCAGTGTGTTATTTTATTTACTTGTACAAATAAATTCTATATACTACGTAGGTTTGCTCTAACTGGAAGAATATTGCTGATTAAGTTAATATTAGTTTTATTAGTTCAGTGTTTTTTTTTTATTTATTTGTACAAATAAATTATATATACTACCAGTATGTAGGTTTGCTCTAACTGGAATAATATGGCAGTGGCAGTGGGCTACGGGAAATCACTGCCGCATAGAATCTTGGATGATAGTCCAGTCTTGCTGGCAATGGCAGTGGCAGTAGGTCACGGGGAAAACGCTGCCGCCTAGAATCTTTGATGATAGTCCAGATCTTGCTGGCAGTGGCAGTGGCAGTGGGTTACGGGAAAACGCTGCCGCCTAGAATCTTAGATGATAGTCCAGATCTTGCTGGCAGTGGCAGTAGGTTACCCGAAAACGCTGCCGCCTAGAATCTTAGATGATAGTCCAGATCTTGCTGGCAGTGGCAGTGGCAGTAGGCCACGGGAAAATGCTGCCGCCTAGAATCTTGGATGATAGTTCAGATCTTGCTGGCAGTGGCAGTGGCAGTAGGTTACGGGAAAACGCTGCCGCCTAGAATCTTGGAAGATAGCTCAGATCTTGCTGGCAGTGGCAGTGGCAGTAGGTTACGGGAAAACGCTGCCGCCTAGAATCTTGCATGATAGTTCATTCTTGCTGGCAGTGGCAGTGACAGTAGGTTACAGGAAAACGCTGCCGCCTAGAATCTTGCATGGTAGTTCATTCTTGCTGGCAGTGGCAGTGGCAGTAGGTTACGGGAAAACGCTGCCAGCTAGAATCTTGGAAGATAGTTCAGATCTTGCTGGCAGTGGCAGTAGGTTGCGGGAAAACGCTGTCGCCTAGAATCTTGGATGATAGTTCAGATCTTGCTGGCAGTGGCAGTGGCAGTAGGTTAACGGGAAAACACTGCCAGCTAGAATCTTGGATGATAGTTCAGATCTTGCTGGCAGTGGCAGTAGCTTACGCCAATACGCTGCCAGCTACAAGATCTGAACTATCCTCCAAGATTCTAGCTGGCAGTGATCTCCCCTACCCCACTGCCACTGCCAGTAAGACTGGATCATCATCCAAGATTCTAGCTGGCAGCGTTTTCCCATGACCTACTGCCACTGCCACTGCCAGCAAGATCTGAACTATCATCCAAGATTCCAGCTGGCAGCGTTTTCCCGTAACCTACTGCCACTGCCACTGTCAGCAAGATCTGAACTATCATCCAAGATTCCAGCTGGCAGTGTTTTCCCGTAACCTACTGCCACTGCCAGCAAGATCTGAACTATCATCCAAGATTCTAGGCGGCAGCGTTATCCCGTAACCTACTGCCACTGCCAGCAAGATCTGAACTATCATCCAAGATGTAGGCGGCAGCGTTTTCCCGAAACCTACTGCCACTGCCACTGCCAGCAACACTGGACCATCCTCCAAGATTCTAGCTGGCAGCGTTTTCGGGTAACCTACTGCCACTGCCACTGCCAGCAAGGTCTGAACTATCAGCCAAGATTCTAGGCGGCAGCGTTTTCCCGTAACCTACTGCCACTGCAAGCAAGATCTGAACTATCATCCAAGATTCTAGGCGACATCGTTATCCCGTAACCTACTGCCACTGCCACTGCCAGCAAGATCTGAACTATCATCCAAGATTCTAGGTGGCAGTGATTTCCCGTACCCCACTGCCACTGCCAGCAAGACAGGACTATCATCCAACATTCTAGCTGGCAGCGTTTTGCCGTAACCTACTAGCCTCTCTGAGCATGCTGAGTGACGCTTCACATACTAGTATTTCTGAGTGACGCCCATGCGACCGTCCGTGAGATAGACCTATTAGCGTCGCTTCACAGTACATGTACACTAGTATCTCTAAGTGACGCCCAGTGACGATCCGAGACATGGACGTGATAGCGCCACATACATATAGCAATATTTACCTTCCTCGTGTGACGGGCAAGCGACGGTGACGTTTTAGCGCCCCATAGCAAGATTTCCCTTTCACAAATGACTAGCAAGTGACCATTCATCAGATAGACGTCATAGTGCCACATGAAAAACACTTTATTACAACGGTGAAAACTGGACAATCCCTGATGCATTGGGACATATTGTCTGAAATCAAATGAATATTTTGTGTGAAATAAATGTTATCTCTGCGTACATGTTTCAAATGCATGGGATTGGGTGAGAAGCAAGTATTGCTCTCCTTGTGGCCTTTGATATCAGGAACATCAAACAATGGCATGCATTTCAAACCAATATCCGACCAAATGATAATGATCCTAACATTGGCAATGATTGTGCTTTAGATATAAACATCATAGAAAATGTTAGTCACAAGTCATATGCAATTAGTGGATACTGCTGTTACAGGTGAATTGGCTGATAAACCTGGGACCAAAAAACAACAACTGGGGTTTATACAAACAGTCACATCAGACATGGCACAAGAGGGTGGGGGGAGGGGGGGGAGAGCAGGCACTCAAATTACAAGGATGTTGGAAATGAAAGAACATTGCTTAATAAATAAAAATTGAATTCAATGAATAAACATTGGTTTTTCTTAATAATAGTCTTAATAGTTTATTTATATATTTTTAACAACAAATCGACATTTGTGCCACTATTTTGAAATCAATCTATGTGCTGGAATGGTGCGCAGAATAAAACGCAGTGACAGAAAATAAAACATCCAAGAAAAGTTAACTTAATATGATTTGGGGAAAAAATTGGAAAGGTGCGGGAGGGGGGGGGGAGTGTGAGGGGGGATGTGAACATTAGTTTTACTAGTAAAAGTGTGCATTTAAAATTCAAACAGTTTAAAAAATTTGTGCCAGTATTTGGAATACAAATGGTACTGGATACGTGTAGTAATGGATATGTGTAGAAATATAGGTTTGCTCTAATTAGAAGAATATTGCTGATTAAGTTAACATTTGTTTTATTAGGTCAGTGTGTTATTTTATTTACTTGTACAAATAAATTCTATATACTATGTAATTTGCTCTAATTGGAAGAATAATGCCATTAGTTTTATTTGTTCAGTGTGTTATTTTATTTACTTGTACAAATAAATTCTATATACTACGTAGGTTTGCTCTAACTGGAAGAATATTGCTGATTAAGTTAACATTAGTTTTATTAGTTCAGTGCGTTATTTTATTTACTTGTACAAGTGAATTATATATACTACCAGTACGTAGGTTTGCTCTAACTGGAACAATATGGCAGTGGCAGTGGGCTACGGGAAGTCACTGCCACCTAGAATCTTAGATGATGATCCAGTCTTGCCGGCAGTGGCAGTGGCAGTAGGTTACGGGAAATCACTGCCGCCTAGAATCTTGGATGATAGTTCAGATCTTGCTGGCAGTGGCAGTGGCAGTTGGTTACGGGAAAACGCTGCCGCCTAGAATCTTGGCTGATAGTTCAGATCTTGCTGGCAGTGGCAGTGGCAGTAGGTTACAGGAAAACGCTGCCAGCTAGAATCTTAGGTGATGATCCAGTCTTGCCGGCAGTGGCAGTGGCAGTGGGGTACGGGAAATCACTGCCACCTAGAATCTTGGATGATGATCCAGTCTTGCTGGCAGTGGCAGTAGCAGTGGGCTACGGGAAATCGCTGCCGCCTAGAATCTTGGATGATAGTTCAGATCTTGCTGGCAGTGGCAGTAGGTTACCCGAAAACGCTGCCAGCTAGAATCTTGGAGGATGGTCCAGTGTTGCTGGCGGTGGCAGTGGCAGTAGGTTTCGGGAAAACGCTGCCGCCTAGAATCTGGGATGATAGTTCAGATCTTGCTGGCAGTGGCAGTGGCAGTAGGTTACGGGAAATCACTGCCGCCTAGAATCATGGCTGATATTTCAGATCTTGCTGGCAGTGGCAGTGGCAGTAGGTTACGGGAAAACGCTGCTGCCTAGAATCTTGGAGGATAGCTCAGATCTTGCTGGCAGTGGCAGTGGCAGTAGGTTACGGGAAATCACTGGCGCCTAGAATCATGGCTGATATTTCAGATCTTGCTGGCAGTGGCAGTAGGTCACGGGAAAACGCTGCCGCCTAGAATCTTGGAGGATAGCTCAGATCTTGCTGGCAGTGGCAGTGGCAGTAGGTTACGGGAAAACGCTGCCGCCTAGAATCTTGGATGATAGTTCAGATCTTGCTGGCAGTGGCATTGGCAGTAGGTTATGGGAAAACGCTGCCGCCTAGAATCTTGTAGGATAGCTCAGATCTTGCTGGCAGTGGCAGTGGCAGTGGCAGTGGGTTACGGGAAATCACTGCCGCCTAGAATCTTGGATGATAGCTCAGATCTTGCTGGCAGTGGCAGTAGGTTACGGGAAAACGCTGCCGCCTAGAACCTTGGCTGATAGTTCAGATCTTGCTGGCAGTGGCAGTGGCAGTAGGTTTCGGGAAAACGCTGCCGCCTAGAATCTTGGATGATAGTTCAGATCTTGCTGGCAGTGGCAGTGGCAGTAGGTTACGGGAAAACGCTGCCGACTAGAATCTTGGATGATAGTTCAGATCTTGCAGGCAGTGGCAGTGGCAGCCCCGAGAATCTTGGATGATAGTTCAGATCTTGCTGGCAGTGGCAGTGGCAGTGGCAGTAGGTTACGGGAAAACGCTGCCGCCTAGAATCTTGGATGATAGTTCAGATCTTGCTGGCAGTGGCAGTGGCAGTAGGTTACGGGAAAACGCTGCCGCCTAGAATCTTGGCTGATAGCTCAGATCTTGCTGGCAGTGGCAGTAGGTTACAGGAAAACGCTGCCGCCTAGAATCTTGGAGGATAGCTCAGATCTTGCTGGCAGTGGCAGTGGCAGTAGGTCACGGGAAAACGCTGCCGCCTAGAATCATGGCTGATATTTCAGATCTTGCTGGCAGTGGCAGTGGCAGTAGGTTATGGGAAAACGCTGCCGCCTAGAATCTTGGAGGATAGCTCAGATCTTGCTGGCAGTGGCAGTAGGTTACGAGAAAACGCTGCCGCCTAGAATCTTGCATGATAGTTCAGATCTTGCTGGCAGTGGCAGTGGCAGTGGGTTACGGGAAATCACTGCCACCTAGAATCTTGGCTGATAGTTCAGATCTTGCTGGCAGTGGCAGTGGCAGTAGGTTACTGGGAAAACACTGCCAGCTGGAATCTTGGATGATAGTTCAGACCTTGCTGGCAGTGGCAGTGGGTTACGGGAAATCACTGCCGCCTAGAATCTTGGCTGATAGTTCAGATCTTGCTGGCAGTGGCAGTGGCAGTAGGTTAGGGGAAATCGCTGCCACCTAGAATCTTGGATGATAGTTCAGATCTTGCTGGCAGTGGCAGTGGGCTACGGGAAATCACTGCCGCCTAGAATCTTGGATGATAGTCCAGTCTTGCTGGCAGTGGCAGTAGGTTACCCGAAAACGCTGCCACCTAGAATCTTGGAGGATAGCTCAGATCTTGCTGGCAGTGGCAGTGGCAGTAGGTTACGGGAAAACGCTGCCGCCTAGAATCTTGGATGATAGTTCAGATCTTGCTGGCAGTGGCAGAGGCAGTAGGTTACGGGAAAACGCTGATGCCTAGAATCTTGGATGATCAGATCTTGCTGGCAGTGGCAGTGGCAGTAGGTTACGAGAAAACGCTGCCGCCTAGAATCTTGGAGGATAGCTCAGATCTTGCTGGCAGTGGCAGTGGCAGTAGGTTACGGGAAATCACTGCCGCCTAGAATCATGGCTGATATTTCAGATCTTGCTGGCAGTGGCAGTGGCAGTAGGTTACGGGTAAACGCTGCCGCCTAGAATCTTGGAGGATAGCTCAGATCTTGCTGGCAGTGGCAGTAGGTTACGGGAAAACGCTGCCGCCTAGAATCTTGGATGATAGTTCAGATCTTGCTGGCAGTGGCAGTGGCAGTGAGTTAGGGGAAATCACTGCCACCTAGAATCTTGGCTGATATTTCAGATCTTGCTGGCAGTGGCAGTGGCAGTGGGCTACGGGAAATCACTGCCGCCTAGAATCTTGGATGATAGTCCAATCTTGCTGGCAGTGGCAGTGGCAGTAGGTTACGGGAAAACGCTGCCGCCCAAAATCTTGGAGGATACCTCAGATCTTGCTGGCAGTGGCAGTGGCAGTAGGTTACGGGAAATCACTGCTGCCTAGATTCATGGCTGATATTTCAGATCTTGCTGGCAGTGGCAGTGGCAGTAGGTTACGGGAAAACGCTGCTGCCTAGAATCATGGTTGATATTTCAGATCTTGCTGGCAGTGGCAGTGGCAGTAGGTTACGGGAAAATGCTGCCGCCCAGAATCTTGGAGGATAGCTCAGATCTTGCTGCCAGTGGCAGTAGGTTACGGGAAATCACTGCCGCCTAGAATCATGGCTGATATTCCAGATCTTGCTGGCAGTGGCAGTGGCAGTAGGTTACGGGAAAACACTGCCGCCTAGAATCTTGGAGGATAGCTGAGATCTTGCTGGCAGTGGCAGTGGCAGTAGGTTACGGGAAAACGCTGCCGCCTAGAATCTTGGAGGATAGCTCAGATCTTGCTGGCAGTGGCAGTGGCAGTAGGTTACGGGAAATCACTGCCACCTAGAATCATGGCTGATATTTCAGATCTTGCTGGCAGTGGCAGTGGCAGTAGGTTACGGGAAAATGCTGCCACCTAGAATCTTGGAGGATAGCTCAGATCTTGCTGGCAGTGGCAGTGGCAGTAGGTTACGAGAAAACGCTGCCGCCTAGAATCTTGGAGGATAGCTCAGATCTTGCTGGCAGTGGCAGTGGCAGTAGGTTACGGGAAATCACTGCCGCCTAGAATCATGGCTGATATTTCAGATCTTGCTGGCAGTGGCAGTGGCAGTAGGTTACGGGAAAACGCTGCCGCCTAGAATCTTGGAGGATAGCTCAGATCTTGCTGGCAGTGGCAGTGGCAGTAGGTTACGGGAAATCACTGCCGCCTAGAATCATGGCTGATATTTCAGATCTTGCTGGCAGTGGCAGTGGCAGTAGGTTACGGGAAATCACTGCCGCCTAGAATCTTGGAGGATAGCTCAGATCTTGCTGGCAGTGGCAGTAGGTTACGGGAAAACGCTGCCGCCTAGAATCTTGGATGATAGTTCAGATCTTGCTGGCAGTGGCAGTGGCAGTGAGTTAGGGGAAATCACTGCCACCTCGAATCTTGGCTGATATTTCAGATCTTGCTGGCAGTGGCAGTGGCAGTGGGCTACGGGAAATCACTGCCGCCTAGAATCTTGGATGATAGTCCAGTCTTGCTGGCAGTGGCAGTGGCAGTAGGTTACCCGAAAACGCTGCCACCTAGAATCTTGGAGGATGGTCAAGTGTTGCTGGCAGTGGCAGTGGCAGTAGATTTCAGGAAAACGCTGCCGCCTAGAATCTTGGTTGATAGTTCAGATCTTGCTGGCAGTGGCAGTGGCAGTAGGTTACGAGAAAACGCTGCCGCCTAGAATCTTGGATGATAGTGCAGATCTTGCTGGCAGTGGCAGTGGCAGTAGGTTACGGGAAAACGCTGCCGCCCAAAATCTTGGAGGATACCTCAGATCTTGCTGGCAGTGGCAGTGGCAGTAGGTTACGGGAAATCACTGCCGCCTAGATTCATGGCTGATATTTCAGATCTTGCTGGCAGTGGCAGTGGCAGTAGGTTACGGGAAAACGCTGCCGCCTAGAATCATGGCTGATATTTCAGATTTTGCTGGCAGTGGCAGTGGCAGTAGGTTACGGGGAAATGCTGCCGCCTAGAATCTTGGAGGATAGCTCAGATCTTGCTGCCAGTGGCAGTAGGTTACGGGAAATCACTGCCGCCTAGAATCATGGCTGATATTCCAGATCTTGCTGGCAGTGGCAGTGGCAGTAGGTTACGGGAAAACACTGCCGCCTAGAATCTTGGAGGATAGCTGAGATCTTGCTGGCAGTGGCAGTGGCAGTAGGTTACGGGAAAACGCTGCCGCCTAGAATCTTGGAGGATAGCTCAGATCTTGCTGGCAGTGGCAGTGGCAGTAGGTTACGGGAAATCACTGCCACCTAGAATCATGGCTGATATTTCAGATCTTGCTGGCAGTGGCAGTGGCAGTAGGTTACGGGAAAATGCTGCCACCTAGAATCTTGGAGGATAGCTCAGATCTTGCTGGCAGTGGCAGTGGCAGTAGGTTACGGGAAAACGCTGCCGCCTCATTATATGGCAGCGGCCATGAAATTTCGTGATGAGTTAGCATGAAGTACCTACCCAATGATTACACACACACTCTGAAGCTGTTTCCACTGGAACTCCAACTCGATCCGAACAGCAGATCATCAGCGAGCTTCTGTCCACAATTGCGTCGATTCTGCGTGCCTGACCCTGATAACCAATTGCGACTCAGATAGATGTCGCCGGGACCACCTCAGCGGGTCCCAGCCCGGAAACGTCCTGGAAAGGAATAAAGTGTATCATCTTCAGCTCCGGGATCATCCCTGAGTCGCAGAGCAAAACGTCGTGCTGAACAGGATACATGTCGTGCAAAAATTGGATATCAAGTTGTGCTCTGCTGGGTATAATATCGTGCCTATACTATGTCATGAAAATCGGGATATATGATGAGCTAATCCTGGTTACTTGCAGGTGAACAATACGTGCTATAAACAATAATCCTGGTCACTGATCAGAATTCGTGCCATGAACAATTTCCGTTCTATTAAAAACGTCGAGGAGATGTTATTTTACAACTCATATATATCTGTGATAAATGTCGTGCCTTGTTGTATACATGTATATGTTCATTTCATCGTAATTGACTGATGGCGGACCGACTGATGACGATTGTTTTGACTGAATGTCGATACACTCACACCACAGGTACGCGCGCACTCTCAAGCGTAAGGATACCAACAGACAGGCATCCATCACGTGCCCAGACATGACACCACACGCACAGCCAATCAGACACGACCACTGCAACATTAGGCGGGAAAATACACAGACATGCTGACTTGGCCCGCCATTATTCTGAGAGTTGTGAAGAAGTGACCAGACAGAGAAGACGTGTTCTGAACAAGATCTGATAATTGTAGAATTGTGAAATCATACAAGGACTAGAATATATATTGCGGACTGGGATAAACTAGACATAAAAGCCTGTAGGCTTTGTGGCATCCCCCAATTTGTTCTTATCATTTCAAATGGTCATACTGGACTGAGAAAAAAGGATACATAGGCTATTGTATGTGGGTAAGAGTGAGAGCTCATCAGACAGTTTCTTACCAGAACTGCTTTCTATCATCTTGACAACTTGGCCCACCAAACATTTGCCACCCAAAATGAATGGACAATTACCCAGCCAATATTATTCAGAGTACTAGTATATTTAATCAGGATGTTTGTGATATTTTTCAGGTGCTCCTGTCAAAGTGACTAAAAGAATGCTGTGTCATCTTGGCCAATTTTGTGATTTCAAAACTTGTACAATACAGCAGAAATTTCGCATTCATATTACATGTATATAATCAAAGCCAAACATTTCCCAGCTAACTAAAACAATGATGATTTGGTCATTGCATGTGAAATAGAGTTGAATAACAAAACATTCAAACAATACATGGTTGTACAGTATAAATGTAGACAGGGCAAATCATTCCCCAAGCATGTTGTGTCATGTGTGTTGGCTTATTAACCAACTATTGTATTCTGTGGGATGGAACTTCATTCTTTTACCATGTACACACATTTTCAATCGGGATGCCTAATTAGAACTACTGTCAATAGCAGCGTACAAGTGGCGAGTGTTAGAACATTGAACATTGTTGTACCAATAAGGGATATTTGTCAAACATTGGAGAGTTTCTTAACGTCTGATAGGGATCTGGGATCTTATATTCATCACAGTTATCCATATCATCAATTCTGGTTCTACTGGTGGTAAACGCGTGATACATACACAAACACAGGTAATGTGTGCATCATTTTGTGTTTGAACATACAAAATATATTAGTATAATATTATGTGTATTGCAATTGTCATGTCATGAGAAAAACTGTGCAAACAGTGGAAAAAGAATTTACCATAATTCTAGTTTCAGCGCGAAGTGTAGTTAAGTGGAGAACGATGTAGCAAAAAGCATGGCTTAGTCTCAAAAATCTCTTTATGCGCAGTTTCCCTCACGTCGCCTGAGCATACTGCGGATAGTCCGCTAAGCAAGCCTGAAGCGTCATTCTCAATCGTGGATTGCTGCAGTTTGGTGCTTTGGTCTACCTAAGACAAAGCTCCTGCAATGGAGGTTGCACAGAACGAATAACTCATTTATAAAGAGGAAGACTTCATTGACACTTATCCTGTGCATTGTTTGTGTGTATCACTATGTAATACATAAACGATATTATTGTGTCTTTATGGAACATACTGGAAGATTTGAACGATATATATGCTCATCAGAATCTCGTACTGATGAAGGACCCAAAACCACATGTCAGAGATCAAATTAACGTTTATAAACATTATGCTAAAAATCGATAAAGCCAATTGGTGCCGTGTACATTCGATTCGTGTCTAATTAGATACTCTACATGTATATTGTGTCTGATCAGCAATTTCTCACTGGACAGATCAACATATGATATATATATAGATGTAAATATATATATATATATACCTCGGTTCTAACACACTACTGTCACATTTCTTCTACAGTTCAATTGTTCCAAAAGTACGGCTCATCAATAAAATTCTCAACTCTAAAACACAATTAACTTACGAGATATCATGATTATTCCAATTCATCCGTTTTAGTGATCATTGGACTTTTCTTGTTAATAAGAAAAAATAAGTTTTTTGTTTATAAAACGTTTTTTTTTCATAAATGTTATTACACGGTCAGTCGGTCGCTCAATAGTCTTGTTTTCAATTGATTTTTTTCATCCTTTATTCTAATACAAATGATTTTAGATATTGTGTATCATTGAGAAGTATTGAACTATGAGTAGAGCCACTGAAATATCAAGGAATCATCTATTAAATTCTTGGTTCTGGACTAGACGTCAAGGCCTAAAGATACCTTGGAGGCATTTCGGTGTTAAGACTAATTAATAATGTTTATAACATGTTTACCATGGGATATCGACGAAACTGAAAAATGTCGACTTAGACATGTTTGTCTAGCGGGAACGATCCAAAAATAAAGTCCGTTTCTTTCTAAGAAGCACCGTTTCCGAGATATCACTGGAAACGAAAAATGCCGACCCCAAAAAATTCAGGTCAAGGTCAAAGTTCATCCCTAATACCCCTTAGACATTTTAGTCTAGGGCAACGAGGCCGAAAATAACGTCCATTTCGCTGTACAACGCACCGTTTCCGAGATATCGATGAAAACGAAAAATGCCGACTCAGCAGAAAAATGCAAGATGAAGGTCAAAGTTCATCCCTAATACCCCTTAGACATGTTTGTCTAGGGCGACAAGTCCGAAAATAACGTCCATTTCCCTCTACGACGCACCATTTCCGAGATATCGACGAAAACGATAAATGCCGATTCGGCAAAAGAAGTCAAGGTCAAAGTTCATCCCTAATACCCCTTAGACATGTTTGTCTACGGCAACAAGCCTGAAAATAATATCCGTTTCTCTCAACGACACACCATTTCCGAGATATCTATGAAAACGAAATATGCCGACTCAGCAAAAAAATTTCAACTCAAAGTCAAAAGTCATCCCTAATACCCCTTAGACATGTTTGTCTATGGCGACGAGTCCGAAAATAACGTCCGTTTCGCTCTACGACGCACTGTTTCCGAGATATCGACGAAAACGGAAAATGCCGACTCAGCAGAATTCAAGGTCAAGGTCAAAGTTCATCCATAATACCCCTTAGACATGTCTGTCTGAAAAATGCCGACTCAGCAGAAAAATTCAAAGTCAAGGTCAAAAGTTCATCCATAATATCGCTTAGACATGATTGTCTAGGGCGACGAGTCTGAAAATAACGTTCGTTTCACTCTACGACGCACCGTTTCCGAGATATCGACGAAAACGAAAAATGCCGACTCGGCAGAAAAATAACGAGTCCAAAAATAACGTCTGTTTCACTCTACAATGCACCGTTTCCAAGATAACAAAAAAAAAACGAAAAATGCCGACTCGGCAGAAAAATTCAAGGTCAAGGTCAAAGGTCATCCTTAATACCCCTTAGACATGTTTGTCCAGAGCGACGAGTCCGAAAATAATGTTCGTTTCACTCTACAACGCACTGTTTCCGAAATATCAACGAAAACGAAAAATGCTGACTCGGCAGAAAAATTCAAGGTCAAGGTCAAAGGTCATCCCTAATACCCCATAGTCATGTTTGTCTAGGGCGACGAGTCCGAAAATAACGTCCGCTTCGTTCTACGATGCAACGTTTCCTAGATATGCAGGAGACCTCAAGGATGACTCTAGGTCATAGGTTGTTTGACTATATGACCCCAAAATCGATAGGGTTGTTCCCGGGTGATATATGAACCTCCATGCAAAGTTTTGCAGCCATTGCCTGAATAATTTTTGACTTATCATGCGGGAACAAAGTCCAAAAAAGGACTTCAATTTCATCCTCACGGACCTCATGGACCTCGGATTCGGCTTAAACACTATACAGCACATCAACATAATATGTCTGAGCAGTGGTGAAAATTTCCAAGTCGATCCGTCAAGGCGTTCTCGAGTTATCGCGCAGAAACACAAACGGTGGAAGAAAAAAAAGAAGAATTCTGACAAAACCATAAAGGCATTTTTGCCGAAATGCCTCAATTAGCTACTGAAATCTCAAGTTGGCTGATGGTCATAAACCAACGCCTCAAAACAATCGTCAACATTTTCAATGCAGGAATCCAATTCTTCTAACATCATAGAAGTCTTTGGACCTGATGTTGACCTCATGCACCTCTCGTATAAACAAAACACCTCCAATCAGATTTACATGTACAATGAAATCGAAAGTGCATTCTCATAAAACACTCGAAAGTGCATTCTCATAAAAAGTACAATTTAATGTATTATACATGTATAACATTAGTTATTTGATATATTTCATGTCCCAGTATTTTAGCACGATAATAATAGCTGCCCATTCTTAATGGAATATAACATATAAATCACATAAAAAACAGTAAATTGATATTCGGACTGGAAATTTACTGTCAGCTTGACTCATTGGTTCAGATCACTTACATTTATTCTATATCTGTATTTTGAGTGGTATATAATGAACACTATTTCATTGCATTGCATATAAACCGATAATCATAATTGGAGGCTGGAGCCTACTGAATTTTATCCATTTCAGGTGTAATCTGAGGTATGCGCATTTGATAACATCAAATTTATAGTGCACTTTCGGTGACATTTAATACTCCGGATGGAGTATGTTTATATGGTCAATAACCTATTTACGCGTTACACAGAGATTACCTTGTATGTCACATAACATCATCAATACTCACAATACTCACATCGAAGAGATTCCTAAAGTAAATGTTCTCCGTTTCCTCGAATCGTTTGTATCGCGTATATACATGTTATTTGATTGGTGTTGCATTTATGTATCGCATTGTAAAGTACTGATTTTGTATGAATGTGTGTGTGTATGTGTGCAGGGGTATGTGTGTACTGTATTTTGAAAAGCCGCATCATTAGCCAATTGTGCTATTTGGCAATTCATTCAATAAAATATGTACTCACAAATTATCCATCAAGTCCACAAACTTATTCCCAAGTAGAGACGCGTAATTCAGGTCTGAGTAATAGCCATATAAGGAATCAAATCTCAGCACGCTTTCTTTGACATCGCGGAACCAATCGATGATGCGTCGCTGTGTTATTCTTTCGGCAGTTCTGTGGAACTGTTTGGTGACGAGAGATTCCTGGTAGGTAACAATCTCTTCATCCTCTGAGATGTGGAACATTCCGGAGACCGAGTTCCTAACCTCCTCGGGCACTCTGGGGTTCGCCAAGAAGCTGCTCTCGCGGTAATCACCTTGTGTGGCCTCTCCGAACTGCTGCATGAAGAACAAGTGGGAGGCCCTGTAGACACGTACCAGGAGGTTACAGGCCGTCTCGTCCTCCCGGTAGAATATACTGGGCAGGATGACTGTCCTGTTGGTGAGTCGCCCGATAGCGAAGGCGTTCAGGAGTCCCTCGTGTTCGGACCTGCCCTTCAGCGTGTTCCCGTACGTTAGGTACTTCCTTGCCGTGCTCGTGTAGTAACCGTCATCACCATCATATTGCCAGAGCAGGCATTCTTTGAAGCGGAAGATTTTGTTGTCCTTCTCTTTCAGGTAATTATTGTGAACAATAATGACGCCTTTTGTGTCGGTTCTGGGTGATTCTGGACAGTGCCTGTTGGGGAAGTACTGTTTGGCCACGGGATATTTGGTAATACTCAGTGGCGTGACGCGTATGGTTCCATTATTGTTTACTTCAAGGTTGTTTTTGAATTGGTCCAATGCTTTGTTCAGTTGTTTCTGGTCTCCTCCCATCTCAGCATTGTCGTAGGATCCGAGAATATCGTAGACACACCTGGACGGAGCAGTGGGTCTGACGTAGAGAAAGCCCGAGTTGTACTTCCTGTGGATGATGTCCCACTGGATGGCCATGTCACAGGACGTCCTGTTACAGGTCTCCGCCAGGTCAGGCAGAGGGTTGTTCAAGAAGACGATGTCCACG
The DNA here is from genome assembly GCA_949152475.1 of Terebella lapidaria. Taxonomy (NCBI): domain Eukaryota; kingdom Metazoa; phylum Annelida; class Polychaeta; order Terebellida; family Terebellidae; genus Terebella; species Terebella lapidaria. The sequence continues at coordinate 25,497,769 of OX424556.1, forward strand.
TCACTTTGGAGAACGGTAAATCCCAGCTTGAGGGCCTCAGCCATGTACAGCTTCTTCACGTGTAGCTTTTCCGTCAGTGCTGACGTACCGTAAAGCGAAGCTTCTGTGGCGTTGGGATGAGTGGCGTAGACGAAGCAGTTCACACTGGACGTCCCGAAAGCTTCCAGCAACAGTGTACACCCCAGTTCGTCTAGCGATATGAAGAGACAGTTGGTGAGGTTATGCTTGAGGATTGATGCTGCATAGAAATTGCAGGCCAACTCCACATACCCACTGTCCATCTGTGCCAGTATGACGGTTCTGTCTGCCCCGGCTACTGTGCCCAGAGCTTCAGCGTAGTCTCTGAACACTGTCCTCTTGATAACTGTGTGATGTGTCCCTGCTCCTGCGAATAATCTCATGATAATTATGCACACAGATACTATGGCACAGCAACATAACTCTAGTTTCACATACTCGGATAATCTGCATCGCTTGTTTCCCTGATGAAACTTAGGAACGAAGTATGTCATCTTGATATTGGATGTATTTATATACTAGTAATGTACAAAAAGTCCCTGCTTCACACAGTGCTCACTGAACACATGCAGAAACCCTGTTCAACAGCCCCATAAATATTGACTTCCTGAAACAATTAAATCAAATAAAGCGCAATTCACTGTTTTTGACCACTGATCAATACATACGTCTATTTTCACGATTTTGAGGAAATATTGTACAGGTATTCCCTGAGCACGATGAAACATGAATACACCTTCATGCACATCCTTGCACAAGATACATGTATTCGTCATAATATCATGAGCTGTATTCCGTGAGGTACCATAATTATGATAATGTGATCAGAAGGTATTGTTGTTGTGAAAAAAACTGTTGCCCAAACCCTGCTGAAAGAAAATAATAACAAGGTAATAATAAATGCCCTTGGGGCTGAAATGTACTTAGAAACCTGTCTCTTATTGTAGGTTGAGAAAAGACAGCGGATTCATTGGAATTCGCCACCTGTGGAGCGATAACAAACCATGTCCCCAAATATGTTAATTTCGGTGTAAGTGTATGGCAAACAAAATCAATAGCCGACGTGATCTAACCATTATGTATGTTCCTGCAAGATTATGACAATCGATTGAGATTTTCTACCTGTAGAGCATCCATTTAAACTCGGACGAGCAGTTTTCATCATATCATATTATACTAACACAATAAATTTGTAATACACTGCTGTTTATCATATAGGGGAGTCAGAACAAATAATATCCGGGTAACCGATGGACACCCATGGGCATGCTTCTGTGACCACATAATCATAATGTGGCTCTCTCTCTCTCTCTCACTTGCGTGGGGTTTGGGATTTCTCGATTGTGTGGCGTGAAAATCACACACCTACTTAGTAACCGGTATTTATTGCAAAAATATTGCACACAAATGAAAACGTTATGACGGGTTTCATCCAGCTTAATCTGGCCACACCAATATATAGAGTTGGTCGATGGAATCGCCGCCCCTGAAAATTCATTCTCAATATTTCGGTAAAAAAAATCGCCGCACCTATTTTGGGGTAATAAAATCCATCGACAATTTAATTTTTGACCCAAATCAAAATCACAGTCTGTATTCACCCAAATGGTTGTCAAAAACCGCATTTAAGGAGCCAGTATTGATGTTTTCCGAGGAATTGTTTGAATCATTGTGTGCCAACACTACACAGGATCACATGTGTGCGGAAAATATCAACATTTGGGCCGTTAATTGCACAGCTCCGGGTCGGTCTCCCTGTCGTTAAATGTTGATACATGATTTTAACGGAATATATCTCGGTACCAAGAAATTTTCCAGAGCTCAACCAATAGTATATTGCGATAAATAATTCTTGTGTAACTCATAGAACTATATATCTACCTATATTATCTTAATACAGCAGGACAGTTTGTATTTTTACTCAACATACTGCAATAATTTGCGTTATTTTAGACAAAATCAAATTGCAGCATGATATAAACATGACATGACATGTAATTTAACATGACACATTGAAAAACTGTCACAAAATTCCAAACTATTTAGGCCGTGTTGTGTTAAGAGTTTGTTTGGCGTCCGTGTGCTGGCAGCTTTTCCACGAAATTTGGCACTGACACACACAGGAAATCTTGGCCATTTAACGATATTTTCCAGTAGTTATTCTCTTGACTTCAATGTGGGATAATTAATGAGCAATAAAAAATTCTAGCGTCGATAGAATAGGTTTCCACACGAATTTATGAGTCGTGTGTTGTATATTGGCTTGTGTTGAAATCTGTGTGTGTGTTAATATTCTGTGCTGCCTGATAACTTTTCGAAATCTGGTGGACGCTAAACAAATTCTTGATACAAGACGGCTTTACTGTGAAAAATGGCACAGAATACATATTGAATTGTATCTACCAAAAATTACCCATACGACCTAGATATATAGACGGGTTAACAGAGAAAAGAACAGGTTATAATTGGTTTAAATTATCCTATTTTCCCTCCAAACTGGCCAATTTGATTTTTTAAGGTCATGACGGTCGAATACAGTATCAAAATAAGCAGCAAATACATAAGTTATCATTTAAAATAAAATACCTCGCACGAATTTTGGCAATCTGAATTCCAAAGACAGAAATTCTTAGTAAAAAAAAATATATCGCTCGTACCATTTTCGAAGTGAAATATTCCAAAGACAGAAAATTTAATATTAAATGTAAAAAAAATTCGCTCCCACGTACGATTTTTTTCGGACAAAAATCCATAGACCAACTTTATAAATTGGTGTGGCCTCTCGGTCCGCGTTGTCTAACACCTCCATGAATCATAATGTCCTTTACTAAACATCTCTCATTATGCTACACTTGTAATATTATGTACTACGGCGACGCAATGCTGCCATTATTCATGCCTGAGTTAAGAATAGTTTTGAAATCAGTTTCATAGTTAGTAAACAGTTATTCTCAGTTATGAAACTAGTTTCTAGCAAGGCACAAACCCTTTACACCCAGCACACACCTTTCTAGCAGGGCACAAACGTTTTTAGCAGGGTGCAAACCTTTCTGGCATGGCACAAATCTTTACAACAGGGACACACCTTTGTAACACGGCACAAACCTTTATAGCAGGGCACAAACCTTTTTAACACGGCACAAAGTAGTTTTGAAATCAGTTTCATAGTTAGTAAACAGTTATTTTCAGTTATGAAACTACTTTCTAGCAAGGCACAAAAAACCGCACAAACCCTTTACACCCAGCAGAAACATTTCTAGCACGGCACGAACCTTTATAACAGGGCAGAAACCTTTATAACACTTCACAAACCTTTTTAACATGACACAAACCTTTACAACAGGGCGCACACCTTTGTAACACGGCACAAACCTTTATAGCAGGGCACAAACCTGTTTAACACGGCACAAACCTTTATAGCAGGCCATAAACCTTTGTAACACGTCACAAACCTTTATAACAGGGCACAAACATTTTTAACACGGCACAAACCTTTATAGCAAGGCACAAACCTTTATAACATGGCATAATCCTTTATAACACGGCACAAACCTGTTTAACATGGCGCAAACCTTTATAACAGGGCACAAACCTTTTTAACACGGCACAAACCTTTATAGCAGGGCACAAACCTTTTTAACATGGCACAAACCTTTATAGCAGGGCATAAACCTTTATAACACGGCAAAAACTTTTTTAACACGGCACAAACCTTTATAACAGGGCACAAACCTTTAAAACACGGCACAAACCTTTGTAGCAGTTCATAAACCTTTATATCACGGCACAAAGCTTTATGGCAGGGCAGAAACCTTCATAACGTGGCACAAACCTTTTTAACACGGCACAAACCTTTGTAGCATGGCGCCAACCCCATGTTGTAAAGGTTTGTGCTATGATAGATAGGTTTGTGTCATGCTAGAAACTAGTTTCATAGCTGAAAATAACTGTTTACTAACTAGGAAACTGATGTCAAAACTACTCTGTTATAAACGCTTGCGCACTGCTATAAAGGTTTGCGGCATGCTAAAAAGGTTTGTGCCCCATTATAAAGGTTTATGCCCTGCAATAAAGGTTTGTGCCGTGTTGAAAAGGTTTGTGCCTTGTTATAAAGGTTTATGCCCTGTTATAAAGGTTTGTGCCGTGCTATAAAGGTTTATGCCCTGCTATAAAGGTTTGTGCTGTGTTACAAAGGTTTGTGCCCGGCTATAAAGGTTTGTGCCGTGTTAAAAAGGTTTGTGCCCTGTTATAAAGGTTTGTGCCATGTTAAAAAGGTTTGTGCCGTGTTATAAAGGTGTGTGCCATGCTAAAAAGGTTTGTGCCATGCCAAAAAGGTTTGCGCCATGTTAAAAAGGTTTGTGCCCATGTTATAAAGGTCTATGCCCTACTATAAAGGTTTGTGCCGTGTTAAAAAGGTGTGTGATCTGCTATAAAGGTTTGTGCCGTGCTAAAAAGGTTTCTGCCCTGTTATAAAGGCTTGCACCATGTTAGAAAGGTTTGTGCCCTGCTAAAAAGATTTGCGCCCCGTTATAAAGGTTTATGCCCTGCTATAAAGGTTTGTGTCGTGTTAGAAAAGTTTGTGCCCTGTTATAAAGGTTTGCGCCATATTAGGAAAGTTTGTTCCCCGTTATAAAAGTTTGCGCCCTGCTATAAAGGTTTGTGCCGTGCTATAAAGGTTTGCGCCCTGCTAAAAAAGTTTGTGCCCTGTTATAAAGGTTTGTGCCATATAAAAAAGGTTTGTGCCGTGTTAAAAAGGTTTGTGTCATGTTAGAGAGGTTTGTTCCCCGTTATAAAAGTTTGCGCCCTGCTATAAAGGTTTGTGCCGTGCTATAAAGGTTTGCGCCCTGCTAAAAAGGTTTGTGCCATATAAAAAAGGTTTGTGCCGTGTTAAAAAGGTTTGTGCCCTGCTATAAAGGTTTGAGCGGTGTTAAAAAGGTTTGTGCCCTGTTATAAAGGTTTGCGCCATGTTAAACAGGTTTGTGCCGTGTTATAAAGGATTATGCCCTGTTATAAAGGTTTGTGCCGTGCTAAAAAGGTTTGCGCCATGCTAGAAAGGTTTGTGCCTGGCTAGAAACTAGTTTCATAACTGAAAATAACTGTTTATTAACTATGAAACTGATTTCAGAACTACTTTTAACTCAGGCATGAATAATGGCAGCATTGGGCAGCCGTAATGAACACACGCACATTGGATGGCCTTCGAAAATATGAGCTGCAACAAAATATATAGGGAAGAAATATTTCAAAAGTGACGTCCGCATTATTACATGTATTCTCATGTGCTTGACCGGAACACCACATAACTAGTTTTTGTTGTAACCATTTATTCAATGTCGCTATTGCACACTTAACCCTCATAATCAAGATGATAGTAATTGATTCAAGTTATAACTGATAAGGGTTTAGGATATATGATACAACTACTTCATGTAATATCACCCAGTAACGAGTATTGCTAACCAAAGTCTTTAACAAGAGCAAATACAAGATAACAGTCCAATTCGGTGATATCTAAACTACCAAAAGGTTGATGAAACAGATGACCTACTCAAACTGAAAAAAATATTTCAAGCTTTTTTTAATTCTTCTTCTCATACATACAAAGTATGATTACATCTACATACGAGACTTATCCAAGACCAAGGTTTGGTTTGTACTGAATAATGATCTTGATACCTTGCGAAAATCAATTTCTACCAAAATGTCACTACAAACATGCAGATGTTTGCCACCATAATTTATCGTGTGAGTAAATAAATATATCGCCATACATACACACTGCAGATACTGATATACATGGAAAAACGTACACATTTTGGAGTAATTGTCATACACAGCCACAATTATCATCATAACGTTCTGGAGTGGAATACTGCTCCAGGAACACAAACACAGCCACAATTATCATCATAACGTTCTGGAGTGGAATACTGCTCCAGGAACACAAACACAGCCACAATTATCATCATAACGTTCTGGAGTGGAATACTGCTCCAGGAACACAAACACAGCCACAATTACCATCATAAACGTTCTGGAGTTGAATACTGCTCCAGGAACACAAACACAGCCACAATTACCATCATAACGTTCTGGAGTGGAATACTGCTCCAGGAACACAAACACAGCCACAATTACCATCATAATGTTCTGGAGTGGAATACTGCTCCAGGAACACAAACACAGTCGTACAAGTAAGTTTCAACCAAACTGAACTCACTGACAGCGAAACAACACAACACTAAAACGTGTAAATGTCGGGATATGTTAAATTATACAAGATATATATATGAATATCAAACAATGAAAATAGCATTCAATGAAAACAATGAATGTTGAAATTAAATCAACTGTCAAACTCATATTTACGGCTTGAACCACACTAAACTGCTTAGCCATAGCCAAATACAAAAGAAACTGCAAGAACAGAGGTATAATTCTAGTTACATTATTCCCAACAAAACGATAATAAACATCCCAGACTATCAAATGATAATGATCTACAAGTTCTACATGTGGCCAGAAATTACTGTGGACATCATTCATTATAAATGTGCATTTCAGCAAATACGAAGTAACAAAGAAGCATAGCATTTGTGATTTTGTGCATTTCAGCAGGACAGAGCTCAGCAAGGTCTTTAGCACCACAGATTTGTATAACATTCACGCTTTTTGCAACCTTTTCCAGGACTCGAAAATACATGCCTGTTATGTACATTCAAAATGAAATAAGATGGAGTAACACAAGGGAACTTTGTGACATCAAAGAAGTATATAGCTATGTGGTTTACAAGAGATTATTATAAGAACAAAAGACATACACATACTAGTAATGCAGTGTGCAATGCTCATCAATCATCCCCTCCAAGCTTGCAGAGGCCATCCCCATCGGGATATTGAACATTTCAGGATTATTGAGGTTTAATATTATATTGGTCCAAAGACAAGACCACTGTGCCAAACACTGAAGTGTATGTACATGATGTATAGGTATCATACATGTAAGGCTTTCATGAAAAACTGTCATGGTTTTGACTGACAATTTCACATTCATACAGTGATATCAATTATTTGTTATGTGATCTGTGTAACACACAGAATTACCATTCATGGATAGCTTGACTCTGATTTAGAACAAGGAAATGTGCCATGACAATAATCTGAACCAGGAAGTAATTCTAGCAAGTACTAAAAAACCTGTGAAGGTATGAAAATTCACAGATGCTTTTTTTTTCAACCATGATACTAGATTTTATCAGGTTACTTGTTTATATCTAGCATCACTCACAGAAACAACAATTCAGACTCACAGATAACGTACTTGAACAGATACTTGCTGACAGTGTCATGTAGGTAAAATAACATTACAATCCAATCATAGATGTGATTAATATTAACTGCATTATTCAAACACCAAAACCTGTGGGAAATGTATCAACAATGTTCAACAATGAACTTTCTATAGAAATACAAAATAATAAATATCAATTGATAATACTTGACTATCACAATTATTTAGCTGTATGATGCACTCACAATAAATCTCGGTCACCTGTAAGTAGTCACAATGTCCACACAAGCCATAAAAGCATTGACTAGAAAATCTGGCTGGGGAGATATAAAAGTGCGTGGAATATACCGTGTCAGGTTGTCTGAATGGCGAGCACGTTCATCAGGTGTGTCAGCGCTTGCAGCAGCTCCCATCGTCATGATGTCAAGTTTGTCAGGTCTTGAGTCCTGTCGAGCTGCCACAGGTCCCGTGTCCGGTACATCAGGACAGGACGCCTCGTCCCCACCGTCGTCACAGACGGAGGAGTCCGATGCCAGGCTAGAGTCCGAGTCATCCGTCTGACTGTCCTCCCGTAGCAGCATCTGACTCGCCTTCTCCAGGATCACGTCGATGCTCTGCGTCAGAACCTCGTCGTCCACGATGGCGGAGATGTTCCTTGGATACTGCTCGTCAACGCCGTCGATTTCCTCGCCGAGTAGCGACTGCTCGACTGTGCGGCGGAACTCCTCCTCGTCCATGCCCGGGTCAAAGTACGGAGACAGCGGGTCCTCAATGTTAGGGTTGTACATCAGGAACAACAGTCCTTGAATGATGTCCTCCAGCCCAAACCGCTCCTCCCAGCAGTCAAACAGGTTCAGGCACACATTGTAGTCCTCACAGGTCGAGTCGATGTTTGGATGGTAGATCGGGGTTATGCAGTCCACACGGGGTGGATTCTTGGGATAGTCAGACTCGAAGAGAATCTGGTCACAAAACAACGAAAATTGTGCATGGCTTAAACAACTGCATGAATTGTGTGTGCATTGCATTTTCTGGTACATGTACATATATTGAACACAATATGAAAATATTCATAGGCATTTAAGGTTTTCAGTTCTGAGTTGTGGCTTACCTTGAATTCAAACTTTCCAGATGCATAGAATCCATCCTTGGGCTGGATGATAACCTCTACCCAAGCGAGAGATTCCTCATCCCAGGAGGAAATCTGTGCCTGATTATCAGAGAAACTCTTAATCGTGCGCAGACACCTCTGGAAATCCCGCATCCGACGCTTGCTTGTCGTCATCTTGCTATCAAACCTAGAATATCAGGTAGATACCAGTATATTTGCATGTGTCTAGTGTCAGGCGTTATTCATAAACGAGAATACTTTCTAATAACTCACTAATATGGAACACTGATATGGAAATCCACTGGCTCTACTAAAGATTTCTAATGTCCAGCTGCTAGATCTATTAATGTAAAGCTGAGAAAAACCAAGGACAAGGTTCACACAGGGTTCAGCATGTAGTAGATCTATACTTGATATACTCACTTGACTTGTTGCGTTGTTTTGATCTGGAAATGGCTCAATGACCAAAAAAAAATAAAACCCTCTGGACTTTTAGATATTTTCCAGAAGAATTTCCACTTATTTTTCCTCCTGATGCCTGTTCCGTGGGCGAGTATCAGCAGATACTATTGATCAGTGGTCATAGATATGCCTGTGATTTTGAGTCAGGCAAAATACCGTCGATCTGTCATTGGTTTGTTGCCCAAGATGTAGATCTAGGCCTATGAGCAGATGAGTATCTGGGTAATTTCAAAGTAGATGTACGGTCTGTAATTTGTAAACAAAACATCGCCCACTCGTCACCCAAAAAGGACGGTCACGGTGGTTTTAGCATTTTTGTCAACTCATCATGAAAATCCGTCACTTTCTTCACGCTTCGCTGTATCTTGAGAAATTATCAATAATTTGTAAATGTGAGTCCTCTTTTATGCAAAGGTGGATTCGAAATCGTTGAGCAATATCTCCAAAGAAACACCCCAAACTGCCAACTTGGCTGAACCTCGCACTCTGTTGACATTCTCACGGGCCGGGGAAGCCCTTCAATGACGTCATAACCTTATTTATAACGGGTGATGAAATCGTGCTAAAATGAACCGATTTCTTCACAATCCACGAAGGTTGCATGTTACTTTATGGCAGACAGCAGTACGGAATTTTTACAACACATAACATAACATACACATCGAACATTTTAAAATTCATCTATACTGTAAAATTAATAAACAACGGCCAAATTAAAGGGGAATTCCTTAGTTTTGTTGGCAACCTGAAGATGTCGCCTCTGTTGTAAACGTGAACCACTATGCTGCGTTCATGCGCTCCAGGTGCATAACGTGAAGTTCTGACAACACCACTGACTGCACCATTTTTCACATGTGTTCGGGAGCGTTCACGCGGTAGGACTGTAGCAGGTTAGCATGGTTAGGCTATACTGCAATGGGATCTCGCCCTCCCAATAAAAACCTAGATTAAAACGCACTGGCATTGACCGCAATTGACTGGGATTGTGCAGTTTCACAAGGCCTACATGTATATTCAGACTTCAGCTGAGCTTTGATATTTATACTCTCCACAACATTATTATACGGAGCCTCTGAGAGGACATGGAAGAAATATTTTTAGCACATTGTTATTGCGTTCCCTCGCAATATTATTGCGTTCCCTCGCAATAATATTGCGTTCCCTCGCAATATTATCGCGTTCCCTCGCATTCCGGATCGCATTCCCTCGCGATCTTATTGCGTTCCCTCGCATTCCGGATCGCGTTCCCTCGCGATCTCATTGCGTTCCCTCGCAATCCGGATCGCGTTCCCTCGCGATATTATCGCGTTCCCTCGCGATCTTATTGCGTTCCCTCGCATTCCGGATCGCGTTCCCTCGCGATCTTGTAGAATAACCTTCTCAGAAGTCATTGGCGTCAGCACAATGCGAGGGAACACGATCCAGAATGCGAGGGAACGCAATAAGATCGCGAGGGAACGCGATAATATCGCGAGGGAACGCGATAATATCGCGAGGGAACGCGATCCGGAATGCGAGGGAACGCAATAAGATCGCGAGGGAACGCGATCCGGAATGCGAGGGAACGCGATAATATTGCGAGGGAACGCAATATTATTGCGAGGGAACGCAATAACCATATGTCAAAAAATTTTCTTCCATGTCCTTTCAGCGGCTCCGTATTATTAGAACCACATGAGAGGATATAAAAATTAGGCCTAAGTGACTACCATTTGATACATGATATGTACACATGTACATGTATGATGACTATGTCAGCATGTGTAGACTTGATCCATATGCTTCAAGTTATTATTTCAATTATCTCCATAAGCTCAAAATGTAATCACCTATGGGCCCGAAATTGAAACTAAAAATACCCCAACTAAATGCACATGTTTACTTTAATATTGTTTAGGCCTATGTTCTATTGTAAAGTTACTGGTGCCCAGTAGGGCCTATATTGCGCCAAATTTGTTCGCATTTATATATGCTCTTACAAAGTTCATTCCGGTTGAATTAAACCATAGTTTCAAACCACCCATCCAGTGTCTTTCGGGTTAAAAACCCGGACGCAACGAATGGTAGGCCATGACCTGCCCAGTTGAGACTATTTCTTGGGATCCTCCTATTTCGTCGAGAATTTTTTTTTTTTTTTTTTTTGGTCTTTTCATTTTCTTCAGTGAACAGTATAATTCTGACCAAACCCTCCCCCCGAAAATCGACGAGAGAGTCACAAACAGAGAGACAAGGAGGCGTTACGGTCCGGCGTTGAATTGTATTTCTTATCTTAGAGGCATCGATTTTCATGAGGGCTACCATAGTTTCAAACCACCCATCCAGTGTCTTTCGGGTTAAAAACCCGGACGCAACGAATGGTAGGCCATGACCTGCCCAGTTGAGACTATTTCTTGGGATCCTCCTATTTCGTCGAGAATTTTTTTTTTTTTTTTTTTGGTCTTTTCATTTTCTTCAGTGAACAGTATAATTCTGACCAAACCCTCCCCCCGAAAATCGACGAGAGAGTCACAAACAGAGAGACAAGGAGGCGTTACGGTCCGGCGTTGAATTGTATTTCTTATCTTAGAGGCATCGATTTTCATGAGGGCTACCATGCTCATCTTGCAATTCCGATAGTGTAATAAAATTTGTCTATACAATTATTTTCACAATTTTCGTATATTACTGCTTAGGTGTAACCTGTGAAATTAATGTTATTAAGTTATCCCATGAAAGCAACCCCCCCCCCTCTCCCCCCCCACCCCCCCAATACACAAAACTATCTGGTACATATCGGAAGTGATCTGAGATGACGTCATTTTTTTCTCAAAAAAAAGTGAGAGAAGGGTTTACGGTGCCCCAAACCCCAAACCGAGACGTCGCTCACATTGCAATTTCAATAATGTAGGTACATTTGTCTGTGCGAATATTTTCATAGACTATGAGATGAGGTGATTATGCGGTGAGTTAATAAAGTTGTCACACGGAAGCACCCTCAAATCCAACGCATGACGGCGTAGGCCGACACCAACAACGTACGTTGTATCAGTGGCGCACAACCATAGATTTATTGTGATATAATTTCCATGTTCCCACTACGTTGAGCAGATTCGTCAGTGTTTGTCTTCAGTTTTACTTAAATTAAGACTTTCATCGATTTGTCTAGGGCGACAATTTCGAAACACACGCTCTACAAAGCACCATAGATATATCTGCAAAAAAAATACCGACTCAGCTAAACAAATCCAGGTCAAGGTCAAAGTTCATCCCCAATACCCCTAAGACATGTTTGTCTAGGGGATGTGTCTGAAAATAACGTCCGTTTCGCTCTACGACACACAGTTTCCCAGATTTGGACGGAAATGAAAAATGCCGAGTCAGCCAAAAAAAATTCAGGTCAAGGTCATAGCAAGGATCGTCTATATGAATATCGATTAATTTTAGTCATGCATGATTAAACTGTGAAAATTGGAATGGCTTTATATGGCAACGTGGGTCTATTTACAGGAAGACACAAACAATTTGTGCCTTTCGATAATGTACCCCATTGACGGGTTGGTAAAAAAGTTGTCCCAACTCACGTCACTGTTAATTTTGGGCCATTTCGAGGTTTTAAATAATTTCCCTTTGAAAAAAAGGAATATATACCTACAATAATAAACGTAGATTAATAGATAAATTCTGACGAATCGTTGGTGTATTATGAACTTCCTTGCTCGTGGTGTCATTGCATATTAGGCTTACATTTATTTATGCACCATGATACACAGGCCTACATGATGTACGTGTACATATCGTTACTCATGAAAAAATAAACATTTTTAGCTGGCCCCCTAGACACACATGTATATTGCACGCGTTCTGGTTAGGCCTTTGCCATGTTATGCATTTTCAGGGATAATCTATATTTTGACAGCGCGGTAGAAACAAACCTACACCAGTTCTCTGCGATTTGCATAATTTATTTGCTGCCAGACCATGCGTGGTTGCTGTACAGTATGTGGAGCCACGCCGGCTGGGACGGGTCCAGACAAGCTCTAACAATACCCTTTATATGGAGCATGTCACCTCGGGCTAGACTCCCTATGCGGGCGTGCAAAACAAACACACACGGTCGATAACAGACACACAAAGTCCGTTATCTCACAAACACGCACACCTGAAAGGTGTTCACATAAAATGTGTTCGTTAATATTGTGATCTGGAGTTGGGCGTTTATGAAATTTTATGCATATTTTGTTGGCAATATGGCAGGCGAAGTCGCTTTTGGAGTACGCGAAATATTCAGAGAAACGGTGCTAGGTGAGTGCTGATCAATCGATGTGTGTTCTGTGATCATCTGATCATGGATCGATATCAGGGGCGTGCACGTCTCTCGTGATAATATAACCACATCACATACAGTAGATCATACAGCTTTTTGTGGGTTTTAGATTCACAGCGTGTACATTTTGGCCATATATAGACTTTCATATTGTACATATGTATTCTCGTTGTCTGAATCAATTAATAATCGGGAAACACTAACAGGAAATACTAGGCGGGTAAATTAATGTAGCCTGATTTAACAACTGATTGTTGATATTCACAGGCCTTTCAAATTTTGCATATTTTTTTGTCGGTCCCACTTGTACACTGGTTCTTTTTTTCTATCAATAATGAATCATTTATATCCTCTCAAGTTTGTAAATATTTAGGCGAACAAGTCAATTAGTATCACCAGAGTTAGACTAACATACTAGTAAACATGTCAATGTAAACACTTTCTAACATTTGATGATACATAATATATACATGCACGTGAATAAAGGATAGTCATACCTTCATTCGTTTGTTTTTGTTCTGTTCTTGCTGTTGTTGCAGCATGTCACACCATATCGGTGATTCTTCTCACACATGCAGAACGCCGTTGGATGATTTCACAGACAGATCTACATGTACATGTATACCCGTACACCATTCTACAATAGGCCACCGACTAATATGTACAAAACAATATTGCCTCAGATGATCAGACAGATCGAGCGAAGGATCAACCAAACGAACAAAAATACAATATTGGAATATACTACAATTCTACAGTATTATATATCGTGTTACATATCGGGCAGGTCTCTGTATAATGCAGTTCCAAAGAGTAAGGTTGCAGTTTCAAAGTTACAAATAAATCTCGATTCATTTTTGTTATTTCATTTTTGTGAGAAGTCAACAAAAACACAGAAACAAAAATGTTATATATGTAAATGTTATGTAAAGGTATCATTATAAGTACGTCGAATTTCTCCTAATATTGTACATGTACTTGTCAGGATACCTGTTCTGGAGCCTATTTCCATTCTTGGCGCCGCTGGTATGGTTCTTTCCCCTCAATGCCATGGAGGTGTCCGGGTACGAGGCGTTCCTGGCCGTGTTACTCAGTCCCGTGCTCGTGGGCCCGGCCTGGGTCCGCAGAAAGCTCCAGACTCGGACGGGCCTCGGGATCTTGAGGGTGCTGGCGGCGGCCTCGCTCGCCTCTTTCCAGGCCAGTGACACTGTCAGCCGACTGGCGGCTCTAGCGGCCGGGAACTTTGTGGCCATCATCGTCGTCACGGCATCGCTGTGGAGTCCGTCCTTGCATCAAAGGTGCATACACATAGCTCACCGAGTCATAGTCATAATTACAGACACGTAATATTAGCCAGATGTACGTGTAGCATTGCATTCATGTCTCCGCCAGATCTGTGACATTCTGGGGTCTGATCCTGGGGATGTTTGTCTCTCTAGTCAGCCGAGTGTGGTACACAACTTACCTTCCCACCTGGTACGACACCACATCGAACAACGTAGTCATCGCAATTGTCGCCATAGCAACCATCGACAAAATTGTATCAGGTAAGTACAAACCTATCAGTATATTAGAGTGCACAGTGATAAGTATTCAAGATATATTTTGTAACACCAGAACCAAGCAGCCAAAATAACGACAGAGCTCAGTCCTTATTCTTCAGAGTCCCCATTTTCCAGGAGAGGATGGTCTACAAGCGGAAGAGGAGCCCGCAGACAAGTCCAAGAAGCCGAAGGACGCTGCCAGTCCTTCCTGGGTGCGACTGTCTGTAGCATTTGGCAGTCTCCTCTTCCTGACGCTCTGGGTCTTCGGGGACTCTTCCGTGGTGCTGCGGTGGGGTAGCAAATCTCACCCAGACACCGGGCCCCAGCCATACCCGTGGGGGTACGAGCTCCAATAGCGGTGTTTTGTGCAGTCACATATTATATGATATATATATAATTTTACTACAAACTTACATTGTACCAGTCTGCTACATGTATAATGCAGGTTTGCAGTGTTGCTGGCTATGGCTGTAGGAGTTTACGCGTCGTCCAAATTGCACAAGCACAGTCGTCCAGGCTGGCTCCTGAGTGGACTTCTGTCCTTTATCTGTCTCAACTACGCCGACCGCTGGGCTGCCTTCGCTGGTAATATCATATCTACACATCACCGGGATTACATGTATAACCTGATCGAGGTCTCCTCTGTATGAGAAATAGAACGAGTTTTAGGTAAATGCCACTGAGATGCGAACATATCCACTCTTGTGCAGGCGGTCTGGGGCTGGCAGTGTTCACAATGTCCCTGTGGCCTTTGTTGCTGGACCAGCTGACGCAGTGTCCGCCGGGTCGATCCATGGGCCTGGCCTGTCTCACATGGATCCTGGTCATCCTGTACGAGGTGTGGACTGTCGCTTACAACTTCGTACCAGGCGGGGTCTACACCCGGGAACACACCGACCATCTCATCGTGGTCGTCATGGGCGCCATAGCAGTCGGAGTTCTGGCAGGTCAGTCCACGTACACCTGATGTTCTGGGAATAATTGATAATGTTAGGTATTTGTTTTGGTCTCATTGTGATTGTAATGTATTTTCCTTTCCTGTTTTGCTCCAGCTAATCCCAAGCACAGTTCATTCTTCCAGTCCAAAAAGACTAACAATAACGTCATGAAAGGTATGCGATTACGAACGTATGGGCCCACATGTAATGCTAACTATAGTCGAGAGTCTCATCATGACTAACCATGAGTACCTAGCACATCAGAGTCCGATCATTGGATATCTCAGATAAATGAATAGAATCATGATTGCCCTTACAGCCATTATCTTGATGTTGTTACTTGGTGCTGGCGGCTACATATCCAGATTGGATAAACAACATCCAACTCACCCACCAAAGGTACTTACAGTTATTTTTTTAAAATACCTATATATTTTTTTCAATATCGACTTTGTCTTGCATTTCTTGGATTTGTCGAATAAACATTTGCTATGGTCAGGACCAGCCGGAGCCAGACTTCACGGCCGCTGTCTGGGCCTTCCACTTCGGCTACGACAACAAGGGTTGGCCGAGTGTGGTTCAGTCATCAGACTTCATCAGAAACACAGGTAACCTTCCTTTCACCAGCAACGTCAGTCGATGTTCTGGTACAGCCTAATACCACAGGCGAGTTTGGTCAATGTATGGTACATGTAACTTGGGTACCTTGACCATTGAATTGCTGGCCACGTGTGAAATCACTCAACTTGCTATACTTAGCGGAATCCACGAGGCAGAGCAGAACTTGGACTATATTTTCATGGTGGCGTGGTTCTGGAATTACATTATTCAGTATCAAACCAACAGGCGCCGATGTGATAGGTCTATTGGAGACGGACGCCTCCAAGCCTTTCATGGGTAACCACGACCTCGTCATGTGGCTGTCCGAGCGACTGGGGATGTACTCGGACTTCGGACCCTCAACCAGGACGCATTGCTGGGGGTAAATGTATTTGGTATATCAATCGTTGTTACACTGATTCATGCAAATATATCTATTGAACGTTTAGACTCGTCCACGTACAAGTACAATCATGTAGTTGATGAACTGTTCTTTTCCACAGGGTTGCGCTAATATCGAAATATCCTATAATAGAATCCAGTCATCACCTGCTGCCTTCTCCACATGGTGAGCCTAGCATCATTGATGAATATAATGTAGTACTATGTAGCACCAGCCAACCAGGTGCTACCGTGTAGATAATCACACATCGTGTACCTCGGGTATAAGAGCACCATGGTCTGTCTGTGTACTGCAGGAGAGCTGGCGCCTGCTATCATGGCGACAGTGAACATGACTGGCAAGCTGGTGGATTTTCTCGTTACGCACATGGGTAATGAGTGGGACTCACTGGACAGACAGCTGCAGGCCGAGGCACTCTCTGACCTTCTTCGAAACACGTAATAAAAAAAGTTAAAATCTTATTTTTAAAAGATGTAAGGTTGAAAATATCTGCACTGGGACAAGATGTTGACATATAGGAGTAAAAATGTAAGAGTATGACATATTCTGTAGTAAAAGCAGGGAGACAATTTGCGTGTATGAGGTAAATGATATGCCGATAATTACATGTGCAGGAAAAACCCGGTTGTTTTCATCGGCTACGTCACATCAAAGCCGGGAAGTAGAGACTACACACACCTAATAACAAAAGGGAATGTCAAAGACATTGATGACACCGACAAAAAACGCTTCTGTGAATACATTCTCTACAGAGGATTGAAAAGGTATGTTCACTCAAAAAAATAGTGTTTAGCTTTTAAATGCTTATCTAAACACCTTTCTGTAACGACTAATTTACGCGTTTAAAGCATATAATTACTAAACGGCATTTAGCTTTTTTAAACGTTAGCATTAATCTTAATCATGAGTGATTAAAAGTTATATGTTGATGTTTAAGTGTATGTGTATTGTTTAGGTATTCAACAGTGCTGTTTAAAATCTAAACGCGTATAGATATTTCACAGGTGTTTATATCATTTATTCCAAAAACACTGGTGTTTAACATAAATGGCATACAAGTGTTTATTTTCCTAAACATCCAACGGCGTTTATGCCCTGTAACGACTTTTATACACCTAGAGGCATATACATTATAAACATTTGTATTTAAAAATAACACATGCGTGCTATTCTGCTACACATGCATGTGTAATTTTCAAGTCAAACTAGAAACGTTTAATTCCATCTTCTTTGAGTGAATGTACTCATTTAGAGTTTGTTATCCATTTGATATCCATTTGAAGCGTTCCGTCTGTTGCAATCTGCTAATCATGTGCTAATATCCACGTTTCATTGAGTTCGTTGGTGCGACCTTACTTCTTTGCAACTGCCAGTGTGTTTTCTCCAACCTCTACCAGGTTCTGTGCAAGCAAGGAGATGAAATATTCAGCATGTACCAGTGTATAGGTATCAAGTTCCTAACAAAATTACATCACCGTGTTGACGTTTGGAATTACCTGTCGTTGATCGGGAAACGTCGCTTACTTGAAGCCTTTATCGAGGTCACACCCTTATTCGTCTCCCAGCACTTTAGTGATCGTGATGTCGCTCATGGGTCGGTCCAGTGCAAATGATAATAAACTAATTTTAGTTTGAAATTATACAGTAAATGAGAGGACAATCTTCTGTCAACATTCCAAATACATGTAGGACAGGATTACACTATATAGTGCACTCCAAGTGAATCGCCAATTAATACTTCACTTCAGTAACTTTAAACAATTGATAGATACATATCTTTCAACAAATAAACACTCCACAATTACCTGATAAGTCCAAAAAGGCAGAACAAATCCAATGAATGAAGGCCTACTTGTGTGCTCTTCAGGAACGAATATCCAAATGAATCGAAATGCATGCAAACGATGCACATTCAGATGTGTTCCAAATGTATACTCTGATTTTTCTAACTTGTTTACACCGGTTTTTGACGATATCTTTGCGATGTTAAATGGTATCGTTTTATAACTTGGCATACTTCACATCGGAGACAAACGGCAATTTTCTACCAAATTTCAGACTTTTATCACAATAATTGAAGAAGTTGACAATCTACCCCAATGTTAAATTTCACCCAAAAACGGGATCTCGAGAATCTGAGCTTATTCGAGGATTTGATCCCGTTCACATCCACCAGGATTTGAAGTATTGTTGTAGTTTTAGACCAGATGACACATTGGGGTGTATACTACACAAACATGTTGATTTTGAAAGATTGCACTACTACAAAACCGAGCAAATGCACGAAATTGTGTGCGGACCCAGAAATTAAATGACAGGGCTAAATTTAACATTGGGGTAGATTGCCAACTTTTTCAATTTTCGTGATAGAAATCTGAAATCCTGTAAATGATTGCCGTTTGTCTCCCAGGTGAAGTATGTCAAGTTATAGAACGATAGCATTTAGCATCGCAAAAATATCAGCGAAAAAGTGTGTAAACGAGTTAGAAAAATCAGAGTATAGGTCAAGTAAACAAAATTAAACACTCGCATTATTTAATCGTCGCTGGCGTTTACTTTCATAGTGTTTAAATACACGTGTTTATTTCTTCAAATTGAAATTATTTCTTTTTGCCAGTATAGCAAGACATTATTCTCAATGAACACATTATTTCATGGACTATTAAGCTTCATAATCATTGGCAATATAAAAAATGCACTTAAGTTTAGATGAACATTTAATATGTAGATAGAATTTGAGAATATGTGATATGTCCAACATATGTCTCGTTTCTAAACACCTGTATTTATGTGGCAGGAAACGAAGATTGCTATGTCGCTCTTCAAAATGCACGCATTCACAAAAGCAAGTTTCCATGAAGCCAACATTGTACAAATAGGTAGTAGTGGAAGTGCAATATGTTGGCGACGAAGAACCTCAGATATATGCCTAATATATTTCTCCGTTTATTTAAATTGAGTCTTTCAGTCACCAATGAGCAATATCTTGAAGGAATCAAATTTTAATATTAATTTTGAAAGAACTATGTAAAAAACATGTTTTGTGTATTTTAGAAACTAGATCTAGTTTGGAATAATTGTGCAGGAAAAATGTCATCATTGGGTTAGTGACACATGTGTTTAGATTAGATACTGCTAGTATTTAGCCTACATATGTAGAAATGACATACTAGTGTTTATTTTCTACAACGTGTATTTATAACTAAAACGCTCTCGCTATGTAGAGTGTATATTTTATAAACACCCTTATGAACTAAACACTTGGTTCAACATATACATTTAATGGATAAACGCTCTCGTTATTCTTTTTTAAACACATGTGTTTGAAAAATACACATTTCCATTTAAATACTAAATGCCAGTTCATTTAATTATGTAAAATAAATGAACTGGCACCAGTATTAAAACCCCAGTATTAAAGAAAATCAATGCAAAGTGAATTTCACCAAGTACCCGACTATTCTGACTGGTGTTCCAGACTAGGTTACGCGCGTGTGTCACACGGAGGGCTGAGTGACACGGAGGTGCAGATGGCCCGCTTCCGTGTCCCAGAGAACCCTGCAGATTACCGGGACAACGAACGGATAACCACCGATCCTCAACAAGTGGACAAGCAAATCCGCTTCTATGAATTGTGAGTTCTACTACAGGTAGTTGCATGATGGTACATGCAGCATAATAGATTTTAGCTCGTTTAATAGGAATTTACGTGAACTTTATATGGATTATGTGCTTTCTTTGTGACAGATTTGGGCCACACCGAGACGGACATAACTGGGGAAACAACCACCGATTTCACATGAATACGCCAAAATATTTTCTACCATGATAATATTTTTCGATGATGTTACATGTATATCGTAGTTACATGTAGATCGTGGTATCAGTATTAAATTGAGAGGGAGCAATCATTTGCTTATTATGCAGAATAAAGGCTAAAACCCACCTGAAATAACAGGCTAATTTCCCAAAGCACGGGAGCCTGCTTGCATATGTAGGCTAAACACATGTAATGTTTCTGCGTGTACAGATTGTGTAGGTAAATGATATGATGTAGGTCATGATGTAGGTTCATGACGGCAATTATAGTGAGTCTTATGGAACGTCGATTATAGAGGTACATGTAGGTTTACTCAAATATTCACATTTAATAGTTTGGTTTTGCCCTTTTAACGAATTTGAAGTGAAGTGTGTTGGAGTAAACCTTGTGATGCGTGTACAGTATTAGGCTCCGTGTAAGTTCATGCACATACGTGTACATTTTCACATTTTCGACTCTTATCAGAGTTTGCTACTGATTCACGGGTCCAAACTATACATTGGATTTCGTATTATAGACGACTTTTATCACCAACATTTTTGTGCGTTTTTTCATAGTTGTGATGTCTAAATGTAGGCCTAACTGTCATTGGTGTTTATATTTATCTTACTGTTATGTATGTCCATTGATATACTCTATAATCTATACATGTAGCCTACATATCCTAGTAATTTATAGATACTATGCAGTTAGCTTTGCTGTGAGTCGCACAATACATGTATGTGCGTGTGAATGAGTGTCACCCAGAATAAAGTGAAATAACAGAATACGTTTGTGATACATCGGCGAAAAATAACCATGCTCACCTAGCTACCAACACACACTGCATATATCATCACAAATACATAACGAAAGATCTCTCGCTATATGTATGTCTGATATCATGAAACTAAAGAACAAAACATACATGTATTATAATGTATACATGTAATGATTCATAAAGAAAAATCAACGTAGCATTATTTTTAAAATAAATTGCGCGAAGATGTATGAATGTAACGTTAATAGGATCATACCACCAGAAGCTTCAGTCTGTCCCCAGACTAGTACGAGGAGTAATTATTGAGAAGTGTGTGAAGGACTGACCCATTATTTGGGGGGTAATCATATCACTTATCCACTGTGCAGTTGATTATTCAAAGGGATGTTTCGATATATGCAGAACACATAACACAAGATGGGTCAATATTTTTCTTACCCACCGATACCAGTGTTCCACACCAGGTCTAACCCGTTGGGACTGTCGGGCTGGTTACATCATGCAGTAGTTTTGCCCGAGCCTTCACACCAGGCCGCCCATGTGCATCTTCTCCTGTCCACGTGTAGGTCGCATGATGATGTGCGCGGGGGACACACACATGCAATTGTTGTTGACAGACGTGTGAAATCAAAGCTGCTCTCATTCAATCACTGTTGACGTTTATCTTTGTACCTGATCACTATCTATATAGTTGCACACATCACCAATGTATTAGTAATACTATACCTGGTGCAAACTTATACAACGAACATTATCCATGATTGGACATCGGTAGAAACGTGAAGGTCCATGTAGCCCCACTCCACATACTGGTATGCGCATGTATCATACTGACTATCAAGCCTACACGTGCATTAGATGTATTCTTGACAATTATGTACGAACTAGAAAAACGGGTAATAAACCCCCATAAACAACAACATTGTTGAAATATAAACTTCCATGGAGACCGTGTATTGATGTGAACATCCATGATACACGATCCATACAATTCGGGACAAATATTATGAGTTTAAGCCTACGTGTATTACATGGACCGTGATGGACGAGTTACCATGCTGGATCGTACAGTATACAAGTACAAACTCCATGCTCACACTGGTCGGATGAACCATACACTCTATATGTAGAATTACATTACGAGGATATTAATGTATTCATCAAATTCATAACGGACACCTGATCAAAGCAATGGACTCCGCCGTTATGAGACAGAGACGCCATGCTACTGACGCTGCCATTGACTTCATAGGCGGCACTGCAGGTGCGTGTGTAGAGTTGGGTGGGATAAGGTCTGTATATGAATGCTAAAAAACGTGCACGCACATGTGCCCCAAAATAGATCAGATTTCACACAGTTCATATGGCAGTGTGTTGCTGCAACTGCCTTGACATTAAGGGTCCAAAGTCATACAAGTATATCTGCACAGTACATACAGTCAATTGTTGTCTCTCTGGAGAGAAGGGGGGGAGTCCGGTTCATTTATCATGACGTTTTAGGTTACTAGTATACCCTAATTTCTTTCGGATAATTATATTCTGATGACTATTTCCATGCAGAAAACGTTGGGTCAGTTCTAGGCCAAAAATCACCCTTTGACAAAATTAATGTAACACAAAAATGCCCAAATTTGCGTTTTGTCTGTCTTTTCTCAAAAACTATCTGATCAGTTTCCAGATGTTTATTTCACAACAATCATGCCGATTGGGATGCCTGGTGTTGCATTAAAAGGTGGAGCGCCCCAAAACGCTTAAAAATATTGAAGAGGAAGATATTTTTTTAGTTTTTTGGTTTTCGCATTTTTTTTTTTTCAAAATGGCGGTCACGTGTTTTGATTTTACTGTCTGATCAGTTTTGAAATTTTTGTTTGAAAATACTCGGGTACTTTTATGGTGTGTATAAGTTTCGTTGCCCTTGAATGGCTGGTCTGCGTGTGGTGGCCGGTTTTTTTTTTTCACGAGTCATTAAAATATTGTTCTGGTCCCAAATCACGTTAATTCTGGGCCATTTCTAGGAAAAAATTCACTCAAAATTTTTCGCCACTTTTTTCCTTCATAATGGGAGGTGCCGCAGCTGTACTTCTAGGAAGCTTGAAGATAGGGTTCAGATATTGGCATTTTTAAAAAGTCACATATGGGGATTCATGTGATGACCTTGAATTCGACCTTCGGTGACTTGAAAGGCCAAAACAGGCATTTTTGGGTCCTGTGTCAAAATCTGTCTGATCAGTTTTTGGATTTTTATTATTTTTTTTTTTTGGTGTGGAAAACCGATAGTATTTTTGCGAATGGCTTATTTCTTATAGTGCTAATTTGCGAATTCCTTGTGAAGCCTTCGATTCAAGGAGGTCTGGTGCACTAGCACCAGCTAGCACCAGCTACATGTATTCTTGTAAATACATGTGGTAAGTTTGTCTGCTGTAAGTTTGTAATGTACATGCAGTAAATGACAATAATTTGTCGTGGTCAGGTGGCATAGCGTCGGTGTACGTGGGTCAGCCGCTGGACACGGTCAAGGTCAAGCTGCAGACATTCCCGGGGCTGTACCCGAGCGCGGTCCGCTGTATTGTGTCGACCCTCCGACAGGACGGCTTGGTCCGAGGCCTGTACGCTGGCACCGTGCCTAGCCTAGCGGCCCAGGTGTCCGAGAACGCCGTGCTCTTCGTCGCCTACGGCATGTGCCAGAAGCTGCTGTTGCGAGCCCGGGGTAAGGAGGATGAAGCGCGACTGTCCGTGACCGAAAAGGCGCTGGCCGGCAGCATGGCCGGCTTCTTCTCGGCCGTTGTCCTCTGTCCCACCGAGCTCGTCAAGTGTAGGATGCAATCCATGCGGGAGGTGATGGAGAGCCGAGGGCGGGGCGGCGGGCACGAACGGCACAAAATGTAAGACATATAAATGCTTAATGGTATTTAACTTTATGCATCTGTCAAGCGTTTGTAAACGAATACGAATCTGTAACCTACAGTGGGCCGGTGGCGGTGACACGGGGTATCCTGATGACTGAAGGTGTACGAGGTTTGTTCCGGGGCATGGTGCCCACATTGGCTCGGGAAATGTTCGGCTACAGCTTCTTCTTCGGTGGCTACGAGCTCTGCAAACAACTCTGCACACCTTCAGGAGGATCCACCGAAAATATTGGTAGGTATGATGATACACACAGGTCAACTGGCGATCAGGGAGAATTGACTTCCAATTTATACCAACAATGCACAGTGTATGGGACGATCACTCTCATTAAATTATTTAAAATCAACGTATTTCTCTTTATAACCATGCAGGCGCTATGCAAACGATAGCCTGTGGTGGCGCCGGGGGTTTCGCATGTTGGGTGGCGATCTTCCCCACTGATGTCATCAAGTCACGTGTTCAGATCGAGGGTTACGCAGTTGGCCGACGGTCCCTTTTATCAATGATGATACATGTGGCTCGAACAGAAGGTGAACTTTTACAATCATTTTCATCCCGAAGATTGGAGTGTTTTTTAGCGGAATGGTTCAGATTTTCCTTTCTTCTTGCCTTGGCAGGCGTGCGAGCCCTGTACAAGGGTTTAGGTCCGACTCTGGTCCGCACGGTGCCGGCCACTGGGGCGCTGTTCCTGACCTACGAGTCCACAAAGTCACACCTGGAACGCTGGGCTTACAGCGAACACTCGAGCTGACACCGCCACCAAATCACACCTGGGGTGTTGGGCCAAGAGCGAACAGTGGAGCTGACACTGCCACCTAGTCACACCTGGGGGGCTGGGCCTACAAGGAATCCGTGGAGCTGATATCGCCACCAAATCACACCTGGGGTGTTGGGCCAAGAGCGAACAGTGGAGTTGACACCGCCACCTAGTCACACCTGGGGGGCTAGGCCTACAAGGAATCCGTGGAGCTGATATCGCCACCAAATCACACCTGGGGTGTTGGGCCAAGACGGAACAGTGGAGCTGACACCGCCACCTAGTCACACCTGGGGCGCTGGACCCAAAGCAAACAATTGAGCTGACATCGCCAGCAAATCACACTTGGAGCGCTGGACCCAAAGCGAACATTGGAGCTGACGCTGTCACCAAATCACACCTGGAGTGCTGGACCCAAAGCAAACAATTGATCTGACACCGCCACCAAATCACACCTGGAGCGCTGGACCCAAAGCAAACAGTTGAGCTGACACCGCCACCAAATCACACCTGGAGCGCTGGGCCCAAAGCAAACAGTTGACCTGACACCGCCACCAAATCACCTGGAGCGTTGGACCCAAAGCAAACAGTTGAGCTGACACCGCCACCAAATCACACCTGGAGCGCTGGACCCAAATCAAACAGTTGAGCTGACACCGCCACCAAATCACCTGGAGCGTTGGACCTAAAGCAAACAGTTGAGCTGACACCGCCACCAAATCACACCTGGAGTGCTGGACCCAAATCAAACAATTGACCTGACACCGCCACCAAATCACCTGGAGCGTTTGACCCAAAGCAAACAGTTGAGCTGACACCGCCACCAAATCACCTGGAGCGCTGGACCCAAATCAAACAGTTGAGCTGACACCGCCACCAAATCACCTGGAGCGTTGGACCCAAATCAAACAGTTGAGCTGACACCGCCACCAAATCACCTGGGGCGCTGGACCCAAAGCGAACATTGGAGCTGATACCGCACCAAGTCACACATGAAGTGCTGGGCCTAAGGCAAACAATGGAGCTGGGCGCTGGGTATAGATTCTAGAACGCAACATGGAGCTGACACAGCCATTTCTGACTATCAATCAGGAATATATTCCTGCAACAAAAACTTGTACAAAGGTTAATTAATCAGGAGAAAAATGGAATGTGAGAAAATGTCGATCATAACCAGAGCGTTTTGTCTGACAGACTTCCGAGAGTTACGTCTTTCATCTACGAAACAGCTTCCCACAAATGTCAGAATAACCTTCAAGTAGTCGAACTCCAAATTAAGGAGCACAAAGCTGATTCCTCGTGTAACACACCTGCTTATTTCAACCAAAACATAAATATAGATTCTATGCATTATTGTTCTGTGCAAATTATATTAAACCAGTATTCTTCTATATAAAAACATTACAAAACTGAAACTGATCGCGTAGGCCTATACATATATATAATGCTGTAGGTAATTTGGTGCATGTAAGCTAGGATAAGTTTGAGACTCAGTCTTGACTACTGTGTTGTTTCGTTAACATCCTTAGGCATGACGTGCACCATTAATTGTCAATTCACCCAGGAGTAGGCGGGTAGGCCTACCATCCAAATGATGGTTACACCGGTCATTCAATAGGATGCACCAGATTATGGCAGCTGTGTAGTATAACCTGAGACCGTGTTGTCTTTTTTTTCATTTGTTTCCCGGCAATTTTTTTTCGAAAAGTACCAGCCAGTCAGGAAAAAAAAACACAGACGTTTACTATCACAATAACATCATCCACGAAGTAGCTCGTGCCAAAAATGTAAAATAAATGGTATTTGACCTTTTACTAATAGTCGGGCATGTACGGGGGGTCCCTTTGCACCCAATTGATCCTCCAACCCCCCCCCCCCCCTGTTTCCTCCAAAACCAACTTTTTTCTCAAGGTTTTTTAATACTAATAAACATTACATATGTCTCCGGTTGCGCATCCATTGCAAAAATTGGTTTTCGGGCGATTTTTCAAAATGGCCGCCCCGCGAAATCTTGAATTTTGAGATTGCTTCACTTTAAGCTGCATAGGTCTACAAAATAAAATCTTTGTTACCTTTTGCTGCTCATTGTAGGGGCCTTATACATTGTACATGAGAAAACAGTGGTTAAATAAACATTTATACTATGAATATGTCCATAAATCCAAGATGGCCGCCAAATTTAGATAATTTTTCACTAAAATGTCCATAACTTCGGACTGAGTCAACCTAGGATGTTCATTTTGGGGTCTATACCTAGGTTTTCATATACAGGGAATCCATTTAGACCAAAATAAATACAATCAAGCTATTTCTTTTGATGCATGCATCCAAGATTCTCTGTTGGTGAGTAATGCGTAATGCACAAGTGTATGAATAAATTCAAATAACAATATGTTTTTATTTGCTTTCCATCTCAATGAGTTGCTGTTATCATTTTAAATTGATATTATATAGCTAGAATAACACCAAAAATGGAATCTACATACCAAAATACCCTTGAAAGTAAGTATCACACATCTTTATAGCACAATTAGTTACGAACTTGAATTTTCGGGGTGTGTTTAGCAGGCATCTTGGATTTCTGTTAATTAACAAAACTAATCAAATCAAGCTCTATTTGTTCAAGGATTTATTGGGATTGCAAATCAGTAAAAGTCTCTATCAGAAATATCCAAGCAAGATCCACAATTGAGACCATAAGGGTGTCAAGGGGGCTATTTTCGAGAGATATCTAAATGAATGTGTAGCGTGTACCATGTGTGCAGGTGTACATGCATCAAAAGAAATAGCTTGATTGTATTTATTTTGGTCTGAATGGATTCCCTGTATATGAAAACCTAGATATAGACCCCAAAATGAACATCCTAGGTTGACTCAGTCCGAAGTTATGGACATTTTAGTGAAAAATTATCTAAATTTGGCGGCCATCTTGGATTTATGGACATATTCATAGTATAAATGTTTATTTAACCACTGTTTTCTCATGTACAATGTATAAGGCCCCTACAATGAGCAGCGAAAGGTAACAAAGATTTTATTTTGTAGATCTATGCAGCTTAAAGTGAAGCAATCTCAAAATTCGAGATTTCGCGGGGCGGCCATTTTGAAAAATGGCCCCAAAACCAATTTTTGCAATGGATGCGCAACCGGAGACATATGTAATGTTTATTAGTATTAAAAAACCTTGAGAAAAAAGTTGGTTTTGGAGGATCATGGGGGGGGGGGGGGGTGCAAAGGGACCCCCCGTACATGCCCGACTATAAGTTGTTCGGTGGCTTTTTGGGGGGGGAAAAACATCATTTTTTGGGAGAAAAACGACCAAAATTTTTGTGTTGTTTTCTCAAACTAATTGCTATTCTCACCCGCCCGCTGACGCCGATAAAAAAAACAATATGGCCTAAATCTAGACTGAGGTAAAGTGTACAGCACCTTTGCTTAGAACCACGTTCTTGAAAGGATCGCTCAATATAAGTTACCTTTTTAGAATAGTGTAACGGGTTTGCACCCTTCTGTGACGTCTTGATGAATCGGTTTTCTTGGGAGGTGGGTGAGTTGTTATTTAACCGGAGCTGAAACGGTAAAACTCCGGGATACTGCTACTGCTGTACGGTTGAACTCCGGCTAGAAGTCTCTAAGGTTGGTAGCGTGGTCTGGAATGGACCTCTTAACCGTTGTCCGACTGCTAATCTGCAACTGCACCTGTAACGTAAGAATCCGGAGGCGTTTCCGTTTCCGGGTACTGCAACTGCTCCGTCGGGATACCGCTTTACTGCAACAGCTCCGTCGTTTTCCGCCTTACTGCAACTGCGACTGCACCTGGAATGAGAATCCGGGAACGTTGCCGTTTCCAAATACTGCAACCGCTTTGCCAGGTTCCGCCTCACTGCAAACTGCTCCGGTTGGCTCCGCCTCACCGCAACCTGCGACTGCACCTGAAATGGAGTATCTCGGAAGTGTTCTCACTTCTGGTTACCGCAACCGCTCCGTCAGGTACTGCCTCTGCAACTCCGTCGTCCGGTACCGCCTCTGCAACTGCTTCGTCGTTCCCGTCTCTGCAACTGCTCCGTCCGATACCGCCTCCGTAGTTGCTCCGTTGAATACCACCTCCGTCTCCGTCTCCTTCCTTGGTGATCTGGGTTCTTGGATCACCCTAAGACGTCGTTACAACTTGGTCTTAACCGACTGTGGACTTATCTCCCTTTTCTCCGTATTACTTTCTTTTCCGGTGAACTAACTTTGTTATAACTTCCAGTTCCCTAACGAACACGGAAAAACAACTCGGTTGAAGTTTTCATGTTTATTTTCCAAGTGCACAGTCAGAAGACTTAACTGCTATCATCTGGATGACTCTATCCGGAACAAGGGAGTACTCTGCTATGGGAGAAGGGGTCTGCACAGGTCGACGTCAGGACACCAACTCCGCCGTCCGCTGTGAAGCGGGGGGTTTTTATAGACCTGAGACCCACGTCACGTGACCAACCTATTGTGACGTCATAGTCCGCCAAAACACTGATATTTTCCGGATTTCTAAAAACACTCTAGAACCTATCAGTGGCTGACACGTCAACTTTTTAACCGAAAACGAGGCTGATCACATGACCTTCCGGAAATAACGTCATTACGTTTTTGTACTCCATTGTTCCGGCTCCGTCTCCGGTTCCGTCTCCGGTTCCGGCTCCGTCTCCGGCTTTACCAACATCATAAATATACCAAGTTCCGAGACGGAAAACCTTCTAAACATTAACAATACGGAACCGTATGAACCTTTAAAAACATATACATTTTAATAAACGGTTATTTAACCATAATATCACAAAACACTAACAGAATAACCTAGGGGAAACTTTTGGGTACGCCCCAAAACCGTTACACTCCCCCTTCCTTAGACTCTGTTCGTCCCGAACAGATTAATATCACATATATACAAATTGTCAACCGTTAAACTGTCCGTAAAATCAAACACAACTTGTTTCCGTGATCCGAGTACTGGTATCTCTTAACTAGTTTACCGTCACTGTACCCGGATATCTTGCTTGTTCCGTTTCCCACTTTTCAACTCTTAATTATACTAGAATCCGGGAAACGGTTCTTCTTTCTTCTCCGTGCGCCGACTTGACTTGCGACGACTTGCGGCGACTTGCGACGACTACTGCCCACCAGTATCACGGCGCGAACTGCTCCCCGACGGCGGACGAGGTGGAAGGGTATTTGGTACCAACGGTCGTCCGAAGCTTGTTCCTCTGGCATCAACCGGGAGAAGATCGGGATCATGGAGGCTCCACTGGGGCGGGACGTAGAACCCATTCCTGAGGCGTTCGTCCCGGATGGACCAATCTGGAATCCGGACGATCTGACGGGTCGGGACGAGACCAAACGGTGACTCTCTCTGCTCCATGATCTCCACGTAGACGCCGGAGTCTCTCATCTCGGCTGGCCCCCACTGCTCCGGTCCCCAACGTACTGCATAGTATCTGGCATGCTCCGGGACTGCGACGGATGCGCTCCGTCGTCCAATATTCACCGGGAAACAATGGGACGGACACGGTTGAGTTGAAGGACCGCCAAACGGGTAGAATGTGTAAGGTGGACTCTGGGTTGGTGCTCGGACTTGGCTCCTTCCGGACCGCTCACTGGAAGACTGTCGAGGCCGGGTCTCCACCGGAGACAGGATTCCGGGTGTAGCTCTGGCTTGATCTACCAGGATACTCCTCCGGGCTCTCTGCACGTCCGCATGGCTTCGGTCAGACGCGGAAGACTCCATTCCGTCATCCCTAGCCGCTGA
Organism: Terebella lapidaria; assembly: GCA_949152475.1. NCBI lineage: Eukaryota > Metazoa > Annelida > Polychaeta > Terebellida > Terebellidae > Terebella > Terebella lapidaria. The sequence continues at coordinate 25,528,465 of OX424556.1, forward strand.
ACTGGTTCTGCTTCCGGCTACTGCTTGAATGGTTGCCGGTAAAGTTCTCTCCGTGGATCCTCGGGTCTCCGTCTCACTGACAGCTCTGCTCCGGGTTCCGCCTTCCGCTTTGGTCTCCGGTCTGCCTCCGGATCTGCCAATGGGTCTGCTGTCCGCTCGGCTATCTGCTCTGCTATCTGTTCTGTTATCAGCTCGGCTATCTGCTCTGCTATCGGCTCGGCTATCTGCTCTGCTATCGGCTCGGCCGCTGGATCTGCTTTCTGCTCCGCCTCCGGGCCGGACAATCACGCTGCTCACTGCTCTGCCACTGCTAGTCGTTCTCGGAGGTGGGCTCAGGAAAAGGTCTTCCTCATCGTCTCTGCTCTGCATTTCCGCAATGTCTGCTACTCCAACTTCTGCCGCTGCTCCGCTGGAACCTTCCTCCAACAGCCGGAACTTGTAGTCATACACGGCCTTGCCTTTTCCCTTGACGCTGCCTCCTGAAACCTTGGGTGGGGTGTGTCGTTTCTCCTCTCGGCCACGTTCTCCGCCTCGGTCCTTGGCGCGTTCCGGGCTCTCCTTCCTATATTCCCGGCGTTGATGGCGACCGGATTTATCCGGCGAACGGCTGCGACTCCGCTTCTTTCCTCGGTCTCGATCTGCTCCGGTACCTCGAGATGGGTCTGGGCTGTTTTTCCGGGAGGTGTTCCGGGAAGAACTCCGGGTCACTGGCGGCTTAACCGGCTTCGTGTCCTCCGGGTCCTGCAACTTGCCATGATTTTCAGCTCTGCTTCTTCTTCCGAACTACTCCCCGCCTCCGTGGACGAAACGTCGGCTGCTAAGGCGGCCACCGACTGGGTACCGGAACGGTACCGGGTCCGGGACGAAACCGAACCTCCCGACTCCGACTCCGTGTCCGACAACTGATCATGCCGTGTTACCGGCTTCTTGCTTTTCCGAGGGGTCATCTTGGACCGGAGGCTTTTCTCCTCAAACTGCTCTCTGCCAACCCTTAGTCGAATCGGGTTCGCGTCCATTGCGTGTCGGGACTGCAGATGTTTCTGTGTCCCCTCTTTCCGTCTGCTCCAATGTTCACACTGCGGACAGGCGAAGACGGTGACTTCACTCGTGTGCTGCTCCGTGACATGCCGGAGCAACGTGTGCTTGCTCTTGAACTCCACACCGGTTGCAGTCTCCACACCGGTGAGGGCGGGGCTTACTTTCGGCATTCTGATTCTCTGCTTTGTGTCGATGTTGACTCAGCTACAGCAAACTGCCTTCTGCATCCGGTAACAGCTATCTGCCCCCTTTTATAGTCTCTGGAAGTCACGTGACTGGCTTATCTGCTTGATGATTGGCTGCTCAGCAAACTGCAACTCCTCCTGGTGGTCTTCTTGGATAAATAATTTTTTTTTTTTTTTTTTTTTTCCGTGTTGTTGTTGCTGCTATCTGCCACCGCTCTTTCTTCTCCGTCTCCGCCAAACTGCCAACCGCCTCCGTCTACCGCTACACTGCCATCTGCCTCTGCTACCGCCACACTGCCATCTGCCTCCGCTACTGCCACACTGCCTTCGCTTCCGTCCAGGATTCCTCATCTGCCGTCACATACTCCGACTCATCCGTCTCCGGTTCCGAGGTGGGAGATGGAGGCCGGTATTCTCTGGCACGGATTTCTGCCTCTCAATCCTCCGCTTGGTCTTCTTCGGCGGCCCGGAGACAGCCCTGCGGGCACGGGGCCCATTCCGGTTGATCTAACCACTCCGGTTGTCCGATGGGGGCGGCTGCTCCGGCATCCCAGTCAGGTCCGAACGGAAACTGGTCCGCATAAGTCTCCGGAACTGGTTTCTCCCTGGGAGACTGTTTGCAGAATCTCCGGAACCGCTTCCGCCGGGACTGCGTTGCTGTTCCCCGCCAGGCCGAATCGAAGGTTCCCACATGGTTGAGGGTTGCCTCGTCCTGAGGAGGACGGTTCCCGGAAGGGTACTTCCAGCCGTGCATCTCCCGGAGATGCCGCCTAAGGTCGTTCGCCCGGTTGCCGTAGAAGGCACACAAACAGCAATGATACCTCTGGGTTGGGCACACATGCCGTCTCCTGTCTGTCTCACTCTCGAACATCCGGTCACACCGCTTACACAGCCGGCTATAATCTAGGGGCTGAGGGCTTGCCCAATCTCTGCTCCGGCCGCGATCTTGTCTTCCAAGGAACGCCGAGTAGGCCACTCCGGAAAGCCGGGAAACTGAAGTTGTCGATCTACTGCACCGCTTTTACTGCACCGCTTCTGCACCGCTTCTGCTGCACCGCTTCTCCGGACTGGTGGTCTTCCGGGAAACACTTAGTCGTTTTTCACTGCAAAATCTGCCGCTGCCGGAAAATGCTGGACTTGATTCGATTCCGCCAAACTTTAACAGCGATGTGCACAGCTCGAGGTCTGCTCTTCAACTGCTCTCAGAGCCCGATTTCAAGGCCCTTTTATACCCTTTCTGCTCACGTGACTTGAAAAGCTCCACGCTGATTGGCTGCCTCAGGAGTGACGTCACAATTATGCAAAAACTCAACCGTTAACCGAGAGGTGTCCGTCTCCGGCTCAACCGGCTTCTCGTGGTTTTTCCGGCTCCCTTTCAACTGCTTCTCCGAGCGAAGTATCTGCAATTTTAAAGTATCTCTGCCATCAGGAGGGTTGAATAGAGTCTCAGCCAGTTGAATCTGCCTGCCAGACGAACATCTAGACTGCAAGTTGGGCGTTTCCGCCATCTGTACTGCTTCTTTAACTGCATATCTGCTCACTGGTATTACTGCTTGTCGACACTGGAAACTGCATACATTCTTGTCCAGAAGGAGGCGCCTTACTATCTGGGGTGATGTTTCTCCATTTCTGTCAATCTGCAGTCAGTTTACTGTCTCTGCTAAGTGGAAACTCCGGGTGGATGTCAACAGCCGGAAAACTTTTCCGTCTTAATTCTCTGAATACGGAAGACGTGTAGCTGCTTCTCTGGAGAGACTAGACCGCTAACCCAGGTTCTTCTGGACCCCCCGCCGCTACCCTGGACTGGTTGACTATGCTCTCAACCCAGTCAGAACCTCTAGGATGTCTCTATCCGGTCTCTGCACCGCTTCCTTTCTCCGCCCTGTTTCCGGAACCAGCACTAGCTCATTGTTCCAACTTCTTGCGGTCGCTCTCTGCCGGAACTCAACGTTTTACCAGGGTCTCAGCTATCTCCTTCTCCTGCTCTACAGCTCACTCCGTCTTCTCATATTTCTGCGTCCTCTGCGGCTTTACTCCGAGTCCGTATCCGACTCAGAGACCGTCTGTTCCGACTCCGGAACACTACTCTGCTTCGGCGACTCCGTCTGCCTCCAGGAATCCGCCATTCTCTGCTTCATCCATCTCGGATGCTTGACACCATTATACGGTTTCAGCAAATCGAAGTGAACCACCTTCTGCCGAGTTTCGCTCTCTGCTATCTCGTAGGTCACGTCGGTAAATCTGCTCAGCACTAGCTTTGGACCGCTCAACTTCCTCTGCAACTTGGGTGCCTTGCCCTTCTTCCGTGTTTTGACCGCCATCCACACTCGGTCTCCTGGCTGGAACTGATTGTCGACCTTCCTCCGGTCGTACAGCTTCTTCTGCCGTTCCATCTCTCTGCCAGATTTCGCTCGAACCACCTTGTATACTGCTTCTAGTCGCTCCCGGAGCTGACTGCAATACTCTGTTACTTCTGCTGTCGATTCGCCCGGCAGTCTGCCAATCAGTAACTCTACCGGAGTGTTGACTTCTCTGCCCAGCATCAGCAAGTTGGGACTCTGCCCGGTTGTCTCCTGCGGGGTACTCCGGTAAGCTGCCATCGCCAACGGTACTAGCTGATCCCAGTTGGTCTGCCGCTCGCTTACGTACAGGCTCAGGATTTGCTGCAGTGTCCGGTTGAATCGCTCAATGAAACCGTCCGACTGAGGTCGGAAAGCGGTTGTCCGTGTCTTGTGAATCCCCAGGATTCTGCAAACATTTCTCAGCAAGTCGGACTCGAAATTTCTGCCTTGGTCGGTGTGTATCTCCATCGGGATACCGTACCGCGCTGCAAACTGGTTGACGAATATGTCCGCAACCGTCACCGCTTCCTGATTCGGCATCGGGTAAGCCTCTACCCACTTGGTGAAGTAATCACCGATTACTAAGATGTACCGGTTCCCCCGGGTGGATTTAGGTAACGGACCCATCACGTCCATTGCCACCCTCTCCATGGGCGCTCCAACCCGGTATTTCTGCATCGGAGATCGTTTCAAGTTCTGCATACTTCTTGACGCACATTCGTCACAGCTCAGCACCCACTGCTTTATGTCCCGCATCATAGCCGGCCAGAAATACCGCCTCCGAATGCTAGCCGCCATCCTTCTGCTTCCGAGGTGTCCTCCCGTCCGGCTCTGATGGGCCAGACGGAAAATCTCCTGTCTCAGCTCCTTCGGGGTTATTAACTGCATTCGGCTGGTTCCTTCTGCCGTTTTCCATTTCCGGTAGACTACTCCGTCGACTTTCAGCAAGGTCTTCCGCATCCCGTACAGCACCTTCTCCTCGCTGCTCATGCTGGAAAAGTCTGCACTGCCAGCTGTACCGCCCCCGTCGATCAGCGACGTCACCAGTGGGTACCAAGGTTCTGCTTGCTGCATTCTCCGCAAATCATCTGGTCGATATTTCTGCCCCAGCACAGTATCCTGGTCCACATTTTCCGCCAGCCTAATCTGCTCTGCAACCGCATCCACTTTTCCTGGAACTGCCTTCTCCGTCACCGCAACTGCAACCGGCTTCCGGGACGCTGCTTTCTCCGTCACCGCAACCGCAACCGGCTTCCGGGACGCTGCTTTCTCCGTCACCGCAACCGCAACCGGCTTCCGGGACGCTGCTTCCTCCGTCACCGCAACCGCAACCGGCTTCCGGGACGCTGCTTTCTCCGCTACTGCAACCGCCTTCCTTGGGACTGCTTCCTCCGTCAGTTCTGCTTCTCCGCCCGATCTCCGTGACCGATTCCGGCGTCCCCCCTTCCTTGGCTTGGGCTGAGGAGTTTCTTCACTTCGTGTCTGCCGGATCCTTTCTCCGTAGTTCCAGGCGTCTATCTTGGCTTGTTTCCAGTCGATTTTTCCGCATTGGCTGCATGGGGATCTGGACAAGGCATCCGCGTTATTATGGATTCGTCCCGGACGATGTTCGATGTCGAAATGAAACTCACTCAGGAGCTCAATCCACCGGGCTACCTGCCCCTGGGGCTCCTTGAAATTCATAAGCCAGGTAAGACTGCCATGATCTGTGCGAAGAAGGAAGTGTCGTCCCAGCAAGTACTGCTTATTCTTCTGTACCGCAAACACAACCGCCAGGAGCTCCTTCCGGGTGACACAGTATCTCCGTTTTTCTTTGGTTAGGCTGCGGCTCAAGTAGGTTATCACCCGCTCCTGGTTGCCCTGCTTCTGTGACAGTACTGCTCCCAGCCCAGTGTCACTGGCGTCCGTGTCCAGGATATATCGGCCTTGCTCCCTTGGGTACCCGAGTATCGGTGCCGATACTAGGCGGTTCTTCAGCTCTGCAAATGCCTGCTCTTGCTCCGTCTGCCACCGGAACTGCACCCCTTTTTCCGTCAAGTGATTCAGCGGCGCTGCAATATCGGAGAACTTCGGCACGAACTTCCGGTAATAGGAGCAAAGTCCCAGAAAACTGTGCAGCTCCGTCAGGTTGGTGGGTGTCCGCCACTTCCGTACTGCCTCCGTTTTTGCCGGGTCGGTGCGGATACCGTCTCTGCCGACTATGTGACCTAGGAAAGACACCTCCGGCTGGAAGAACTTGCATTTTGACGGTTTGACCTTGAGGTCTGCCTCTCTCAGCTTGTTGAAAACCTCCTGAAGATCACGGATGTGATCCTCCAGGGTCTTGCTGTAGACTATGATGTCGTCCAGATATATGAGGCAGGTCTTCCTGGACAATCCGCCTAGCACCTTCTCCATCAACCGCTCGAACATACCCGGAGCATTGCACAAGCCGAAACTCATGACTTTGAACTGGTAAAGGCCGCCAGGAACACAGAAGGCCGACTTTTTCCGGGCGTCTTCATCCATCCCGACCTGCCAGTATCCACTGGTCAGGTCGAGAGTGGAGAACCATTTGGCGTCTGCACAGGCTGCTATGGTGTCGTCTATTCTCGGCAACGGGTAAGCATCTTTCTCCGTGACTGCATTTAACCGCCGGTAATCGACACAGAACCGGGTGGTCCCATCCTTTTTCTTCACGAGAACAATCGGGGAAGCCCACGGACTGCTACTTTCTTCAATGACGTTCTTGTCTTTCATCTCCTGAATCAGACTGCTCACCAGCTCTCTCTTGTCTGGCGGAATTCGTCTGGTTGGCTGCTTAATCGGCCGGTGACTGCCCGTGTTTATCTGATGTTGTACCTCGTTGGTATGCCCCAGTTCTCCGGCATCATTACTGAAGGTCGGCTTATTCCGAAATAGGAGGCCGGTTACTCTCTCGCGGAAATGACTCGGCACTGCATCCTGGGTCTGCTCTGCTAACTGCCGCAGCTTCTCGTACCCACTCCAATTCCGCCCGGCCTCCGACTCCGTGGAAATCTGCACCTTCCTGCTCCGCTCCGCCAACGGCACAACACTGCAACCGGCTGCTAAGGTGGTCATCGTCGCCAACTGCGCTCCTTTCTTGATGATTACCGGCTCCGCCATCACATTGATCACTCGAACCGGGACTGTTCCTTGCTTCATCCGGGATAAAGTTCTCCCGATCAGCCAAGGTCTTTTCTCAGTAGGCTCCTGTGGCATTTCTAGTACTCCTTCTGCTTCCCGGACGCTCTCTGCTTGTCCTATTATCAGCTGTTCCGTTTCCGGCGGAATTTGGTAATCTGCTACAGCGTTGATCGGAAACGGCTCCCTGGTCTGCTCGAACATGGTGAGGAACACCTCCTGGCTGCCCATCTGCATGGTCATTCGGTCGAAATTTATGCCGGATATCCGGGAACGGATGAAATCCATTCCCAGTATTCCTTCGTCTTCACAGTCTGCAATCTCGAACGTCACGGTCTCAGCTACTCCTGCGATGTTGAGTGGGAGTTCTTTCCGGCCATGCGTCCGTATGTTACTTCCGTCAACCATTGAAAGACGAATCGGCGACCGCTTCAGCTTCATTCCGGGCTTCCGGATCCGTTCCCAGGTTTGTAGGTTGAGCATTGTGACAGTGCTGCCGGTGTCGATTATCAGCGTTACTGGCTCTCCGCATACTCTGGCTGTCACACACATGCCCACCTCGCCCCTGGGACCGGGTCCGTGAACCACCTGCCGGTTATGGGGGTGTCCTCTCTTCCGGGTCCCGGATTTCCCCTTTTCCGCGACCCGCTCTAGTTTTCCGGCTGCTGCTGCTGCTGTCGTGGCTGCTGCAGTTGTTGCTGCTGCTGCGGCTGCTGCTGCTGCTGTTGTCGCGGCGACTGCTGCTGTTGTGGTTGACGCCGCTGTTGCTGCTGCTTCGGCTGCCTACAGTCTCGGGCAAAATGCCCCTTCCGGCCACAATTGAAGCATTCTAAATCCGCTCGGGAACTGCGCTGCTGCTGCTGCCGGCTAACCGCTTCCTTGACCTGAGTCATCAGATCCGCCAACTGCTGCTGAGTCTGCTCGGCTTGCTTCCGCAATTCGTTCACCTGCTGGCTCCACTCCGGCTCCGTGTTCAGCTGCCTCGTCCGGTGTCGCTCCGCTGGTCTGCTGTTGTCCGTCTTCATAATACTCTCATACTCGGTAGTGAAAGCCAGGGCCTGCGACAGCGTTTCCGGGTGGCTTTTCAATACCGACAACCGCATATCTCGGTTAGTCAAACTGTTGCAGAAATGCATCTTCATGAGCACTTCTGTTGTTGCCGGATCTGCTTTTGGGTAAGCTAGCCGCGTCTTGCTCCGTATGTCTCTGGCCAGCTCGGACAGCTCCTCCTCCGGCTGCAATTTCCGTGTCTGCAATTCCGCCTGGAAAACAAATGTTTTCTCCCCCGGACAAAACTGCTGTTTTAATGCCGCCACAACCGTATCAAAGCTGCGTCTCTGCTCCGCGGACAGATCCAGTAGTATGCTGCGGGCGTTACCCCTCAAACTGACACATAAGTTCAGCGCCTTTTCCTCTGCTGTCCAACGGTAGTACCGAGCGTATTCAAGGAGGTGAGCCTCATACTCCGGCCACGGATCAGTTCCGTCGTATGTCATTAATCTGGCTACTCCTGCCCTTGGTGCTGGTTGTTGTACTGCTTCTGCCTGTTGCTGCTTTCCGGTTACTGCCAGGTGCTGCTGAAACACCTCCATTTGGGTCGCCAACAATCTGGTCAGGTTGTCGACTAAATTTTCTCCGCCTTCCGGCTCCGCATCCGGTTCCCGATCGCCAGCCTGGTCCGGAAAGTTAATTTCCGCCTCTGCTAACTGCTCTGCAGGCTGTACTCCTTGAGGAACCCGAAGGGGCTCTTCTGCAACTGCTTTCTGCATTTCCGGCTGCAACAGCTTTCGCTCGGCAGGACGAACTGCTTCCTTTTCCGCAACCGGCATCTGCAACGGCTCAGCTCCTACTGCTCCTACAGGCTGCTCCGTGTCCGACACGGCCGTCTTCAGCTGCTGTTCCGCCAATTTGCCCCGTCTAGTAGTCATACTGCAGATGATCCCACCGCTGCCACCAAAAAGTTGTAACGGGTTTGCACCCTTCTGTGACGTCTTGATGAACCGGTTTTCTTGGGAGGTGGGTGAGTTGTTATTTAACCGGAGCTGAAACGGTAAAACTTCGGGAAACTGCTACTGCTGTACGGTTGAACTCCGGCTAGAAGTCTCTAAGGTTGGTAGCGTGGTCTGGAATGGACCTCTTAACCGTTGTCCGACTGCTAATCTGCAACTGCACCTGTAACGTAAGAATCCGGAGGCGTTTCCGTCTCCGGGTACTGCAACTGCTCCGTCGGGATACCGCTTTACTGCAACAGCTCCGTCGTTGTCCGCCTTACTGCAACTGCGACTGCACCTGGAATGAGAATCCGGGAACGTTGCCGTTTCCGTATACTGCAACCGCTCTGCCAGGTTCCGCCTCACTGCAAACTGCTCCGGTTGGCTCCGCCTCACCGCAACCTGCGACTGCACCTGAAATGGAGTATCTCGGAAGTGTTCTCACTTCTGGTTACCGCAACCGCTCCGTCAGGTACTGCCTCTGCAACTCCGTCGTCCGGTACCGCTGCAACTGCTTCGTCGTTCCCGTCTCTGCAACTGCCCCGTCCGATACCGCCTCCGTAGTTGCTCCGTTGAATACCACCTCCGTCTCCGTCTCCTTCCTTGGTGATCTGGGTTCTTGGATCACCCTAAGACGTCGTTACAACTTGGTCTTAACCGACTGTGGACTTATCTCCCTTTTCTCCGTATTACTTTCTTTTCCGGTGAACTAACTTTGTTATAACTTCCAGTTCCCTAACGAACACGGAAAAACAACTCGGTTGAAGTTTTCATGTTTATTTTCCAAGTGCACAGTCAGAAGACTTAACTGCTATCATCTGGATGAATCTATCCGGAACAAGGGAGTACTCTGCTATGGGAGAAGGGGTCTGCACAGGTCGACGTCAGGACACCAACTCCGCCGTCCGCTGTGAAGCGGGAGCTTTTATAGACCTGAGACCCACGTCACGTGACCAACCTATTGTGACGTCATAGTCCGCCAAAACACTGATATTTTCCGGATTTCAAAAAACACTCTAGAACCAATCAGTGGCTGACACGTCACCTTTTAAACCGAAAACGAGGCTGATCACATGACCTTCCGGAAATAACGTCATTACGTTTTTGTACTCCATTGTTCCGGCTCCGTCTCCGGTTCCGTCTCCGGTTCCGGCTCCGTCTCCGGCTTTACCAACATCACAAATATACCAAGTTCCGAGACGGAAAACCTTTTAAACATTAACAATACGGAACCGTATGAACCTTTAAACACATATACATTTTAATAAACGGTTATTTAACCATAATATCACAAAACACTAACAGAATTACCTAGGGGAAACTTTTGGGTACGCCCCAAAACCGTTACACTATACGTCGTTCAGGTGCCAATCCATTTATTACTGACTATATGTACAAATCTGTGACTGTGATAATAAAATGATAATAAGCGTCATCATGTACTACCCGCCCACCGCCTGAAGCCCACAATACAGAAATATCATGAGGTCACGGGACAGCTCTCCAAATACGGGGAATTGACCAATCACACGGGGGTTGATCCGATGCAGTAACAATTGTTACCGCATCCCGCAACAATGGCCACGCCAAATGCCGGTAGTTACAATGTGTTTGTTTAGTTTGATTTAGACATATATCTTTATGTCCGTAGCATTTCGTTGGACCAATAAATCATTCAGCAACCAAGCATGGTCATATTTACATTCGTCAGGTCTTCTTCTCCCTAAAATATGTTTTCAAAAATACTACAAGATGCAGTAACAATGTACCCGTGATGCAGTAACAATTTTATTTTTGTTTCCCAGGATGCAGTAACAATATTATTTGTTCATGTCATTTGGCATAGAGATCATTTCAAGTTCTATTTTAGAATGACATTTGGCGACTGAATTTTATTTCTTATTTCTTGAAAGTCAAATTCATGATACATAACCGTCCATTGGTGTGATAAGAAAATGATGGGACGATTGTGCAACAAATCAACGGGCAATCAGAGATGCATCATTTGGTACGACAACAACAGACTATGTGTACTTACATTCAAACAGATTAGGTTCTTACTTTGCGGAGAAAACTGGGTTAAGTAACATTAACACACCGTAGTGTCTCGACTTAGGTGAGAATGTAAGTATCAATCTATTACCATCAATTCAACTAGGTTTTGATAATGCCAATAACAAACATAAAGTACAACATTTTGCAATAGAAACAAAGCCATGGAATGTATAGACAATATATTTTGATATAGGCAGGTTTACTTCATTTTCAAATAAAATAGGCCTATAACCCGGGCAAAGCGGTCGTACCAGGCAAATCACTCACTCGACTTCATTCAATATGACAATAGTGCGGATGATGACAAAACTCCAGGGAAGCAATAGATTATTATTTAGCCAGAATTGTAGGCCACGGTTCAAAATTATTTGTTGGGGAAATTTGTTTAAAAAAAAATTATAATTGAATTATTTGATAAACATTTGATTCACTTTCAGAATATATCAAACCAAATTGGCAATATTATATACATGAGTGTTGATGCATACATGTGCATACATGTGACATCCATATTGTTGCATTAAATATCATTATTGTGAATGTAAACTCCTCATAGAGCTAGAATGCAAAGCAGGCCAGGTCAAAGTCGGTATAAGCCCCTTTTGCCTAATTTATCCTCAATATCATTTACACCTGTCATTTATACCTTACTTTATTTGTTACTGATGAAGCTGTCGTGCCTATTCTCGGTTGTGCTGACAAGGGATGCAAAACATGAACATAGTATCACGCACATACCGTATTACCCCGCATATAGGCACATGCGCCTATAAGTGAAGGTGCGCCAAGCTTCATTTATAGGCGCATGTGCCTATATGCGGGGTAATACGGTACCTAGCCATGCCTCCTTCCAATATGCACTACCTTCTGCTGGCCGCTTTGCCGGATTCGTTAGTATTGCTACTTGTGTCATTCATGATATTGGTAGTACAGATCAGGCTAAATACATAGGCCTAAAGATATTATTTCCTTAGTGTGAAAATTATGTTAGCTTAGTTTCATGTATCAAGACTCCTGTACTCTGTGGACCTATATAGATATAAATCCGTGACCGCTTTCTGTCAAAATTACTGTTTCAAAATTTTTCAAAACGATTGAAATATGCGGCACAATATGATTAGAAATATTAGTAACCTGGAATTGACGCCTCGCACTAGATGTACATTACTTTTGTATAGAACAACATGCTCTGAGACTGAACTTTTGTTTAAAAAAATGTTCTCACCTATTTTTTATGCACTCATTTCCAGAAAGTGAAGTATGTGCGAATAAATGAAGTATACCAAAGTTTTGAAACCGATTGTTACCGCATCTTTGATTGATTGTTACTGCATCCTGAATTGGCATTCAAAAATTGTTACTGCATCTTCTGCGTTTTTCAAAAACACATCGGGGGAGAAAAGACATGACAAATGTGAATATGACCATGTAACGTTACGGATGCTAAAGGATCCAATAGCCTGACTTATTGCTAACGACATGAAGATTGCTGCCTAAAACAGATAAAAACAACCACATTTTAATTACCTGCATGCGGCGTGGCTATCGTTGCGGGATCAACCCCCGTGAATCAGGAGCACGCATCTTCAGGCGATCCAATGAGCATATAGGCCCATGTTAGGCCTACCTACCTATCGTGGGCTTTAGGTTTCAATACCGCGTGATATGATCTGCCTGTCACCATATGCTGACTGAAGACATATATCATGCCGCATTGAAGCCCCAAAAATGGCTCTCCAACCTAGTTATCGATGTGGACGGTTTGTCCACCAACCGTCCACATCGATAACTAGGTTGGAGAGCCATTTCTGGGGCTAGCCGCATTGGGGTTTGAAGTAGACCTAGGCCCACATTGTAACGATTGTGTCATTGGATGAAACTTTATGATGAAACATAATTTTCAGCAATCCAATGATAAAATCTGTATAACTTATAGCATAGATAAATTTATGATGATACACCACTCCCGCACATAGGCCTACTCTCATAAAGTTTATGTAGGCCTAGCTCTATATATAACCTAAAATGGTGAATATTTGTAGGGCCTACACACTTTTGAAATTGAAACTGATTCTGGAAAGTTGGTGTTTTTACGTAATTTTACCATGACGTTTTGTGTTCATGACGACATTGATTTACGTCACTGTCAGTGCTCATTCTTGTTTCAGCATCCAAGAGGAAAGGCAGGTGTGAAAAGGTGAGTGAAAAGTTGACTCTTCGACGGGATATCCGAGTCTATGCATCATTGGTGTATACCGTACTGTACATGATGTACGCCTACCAAGGCCTTATCATAAGCTTGTGTTTAAAACTGATAGCAGTCTACTGTATCACACACACACAGACACACATGACACATCATCATCATACATGGCCCATGGGGGATTGGTGGTTCATGGTCACTCGTCTTGATCGTATTTTAAAAGGCAAAGCCCAAAATCTCAAATCAATACCGTACTGGGTTGTGGACCTATTACCGAGCTGTACCCATCAATGAGCATCTCGGGAGCACGATGTGTTCAAGTCTTATTGGCAGTCGCGCTGGTCTTCTAAGTTTAAATGGGCAAAAACAGACCCATGATGGGTACAGTAGGTGTGAGTGGGCCCGGTCCTGCAACAAATTGTTAAATATAGACCTATATTTAATCTCAACAAAAGGATCACAGCACTTTCAAAAAATCATTTCTGATTGTTTCCATGAGGTCATTACGGCGGCCCAATGCTGCTATTATTCATGCCTGAGTTAAGAGTAGTTTTGAAATCAGTTTCATAGTTAATAAACAGTTATTTTCAGTTATGAAACTAGTTTCTAGCAAGGCACAAACCCTTTCCACCAGGGTGCAAACCTTTCTAGCATGGCGCAAACCTATATAGCAGGGCCCAAACCTTTATAACAGAGTAGGTTTGAAATTAGTTTCCTAGTTAGTAAACAGTTTTTTTCAGATATGAAACTAGTTTCTAGCATGACACAAACCTATCTATCACAGCACAAACCTTTACAAAATGAGGTTTGTGCCATGCTACAAAGGTTTGTGCCATGCTACAAAGGTTTATGCCGTGTTATAAAGGTTTGTGCCATAAAGGTTTGTGCCGTGTTAAAAAGGTCTGTGCCCTACTATAAAGGTTTGTGCCGTGTTAAAAAGGTTTGTGCCCTGCTATAAAGGTTTGTGTCGTGTTAAAAAGGTTTGCACCCTGTTATAAAGGTTTGTGCCATGTTAAAAAGGTTTCTGCCGTGTTATAAAGGTTTATGCCCTGCTATAAAGGTTTGTGCCGTGTTAAAAAGGTTTGTGCCCTGCTATAAAGGTTTGTGCCGTGTTAAAAAGGTTTGTGCCCTGTTATAAAGGTTTGCGCCATGTTAAAAAGGTTTGCGCCCTGCTATAAAGGTTTGTGCCGTGTTATAAAGGTTTGTGCCATGCTAAAAAGGTTTGTGCCGTGCTAAAAAGGTTTGCGCCAAGTTAGAAAGGTTTGTGCCGTGTTATAAAGGTTTAGGCCATGCTATAAAGGTTTGTACTGTGTTAAAAAGGTTTGTGCCCTGCTATAAAGGTTTGTGCCGTGTTAAAAAGGTTTGTGCCCTGTTATAAAGGTTTGCGCCATGTTAAAAAGGTTTGCGCCCTGTTATAAAGGGTTATGCCGTGTTATAAAGGTTTGTGCCATGCTAAAAAGGTTTGTGCCGTGCTAAAAAGGTTTGCGCCAAGTTAAAAAGGTTTGTGCCATGTTATAAAGGTTTGCGCCGTGTTAAAAAGGTTTGTGCCCTGCTATAAAGGTTTGCACCATGTTAAAGGTTTGCGCCCTGCTATAAAGGTTTGCGCCCTGCTATAAAAGTTTGTGCCATGCTAAAAAGGTTTGTGCCGTGCTAAAAAGGTTTGCGCCAAGTTAAAAAGGTTTATGCCGTGTTAAAAAGGTTTGTGCCCTGTTATAAAGGTTTGTGCCATGTTAAAAAGGTTTGCGCCCTGCTATAAAGGTTTGTGCCGTGTTATAAAGGTTTGTGCCGTGCTAGAAAGGTTTGCGCCATGCTAGAAAGGTTTGCACCCTGCTAAAAACGTTTGTGCCGGGTGTAAAGGGTTTGTGCCTTGCTAGAAACTAGCTTCATAACTGAAAATAACTGTTTACTAACTATGAAACTGATTTCAAAACTACTCTTAACTCAGGCATGAATAATGGCAGCATTGGGCCGCCGTAGGTCATACATTTTGAATTATGAATAAACGCAAATAGTGCCAAATACTGTAAGAGCTTTGCTATATTTGTTGATTTACCGTAATGCATACGCATAAAGTAGCGCAACAAAAATATTGAGCTAAATTTCTGATGTTGGCAGAACAATTACGAAAGGTTGACAACTTTTATAGTTTACGATATAAAAGTATAAAAGATCGTTTTGCTAATTACTGTACAGTAATAATGGGAAATTTTATTATGTGAAAACCTAAATATGTTATCACCTTGTATGAACTATCTTACAAATTCATTGGTGTGGAATAGAAAGAGGTTCGGAAAAGGGGGTTCGAGAAACAGCAAGGCGAAGCCCCAAATTGGTCTGGGGCATGTGGGGCGCCGTATAAGCCCCCCGAGAACATTTATTAATTTAGTGAATTCTAGGAGCACCTGAGATGAATTCTCGAGATATCTAGTGAAGTGTGAAAATAAATTTTTGTGTGTCGAATTTTCTAAGATGAGTTTCTTTCTCTCAGAATATATAATACCCGAAAATATGTAGTTCATGCCCCTTTCCCTTAATTTTATTTGACTAAACTCCTGGATTACAAAGTAGATCAAAGACTCATATTCGAACCATGAGGTCCTTGAACATGCGACACTTATATCAAATGCGAATTTATGAATGTGACCGAAAATATGACAGCAAGTAACTTTAGTAATTGAAGTAGGATTAATGTATATCATACTAAATGAAGAGAGAAGTGCAACCAGGGGAAGATCCAGGATTTAGGAGTGGACCAACGTGAGCCCGGCATGCACTTCGCGGCCTGGGGTGTGGGCTGAAGGGCCCCAGAAGACAGAGCCTTCAGTCTTCTGTATAAATTTCACACAAACTCACTAAAATCACATTTTTTTATTCAAGCAACTGTTGTCAAATCCAAATTGATTATTTTTTCCACCATTAATACCAAATAATACCAATATCAAATTGATTATATTCCAAAGCATTTTGTGACAAAAATTCATCAGAACTATATATATTCCCATACATGTGCGCCATATCCCAATCAAGTATTGTGACATTTCTGTATCGACACAACACCCCTAAAATTTCAATCTTATTTCTTTGGGGGGGGGGGGGGGGGGGACAAGGCCCTTTCCGTCCCCACCCCCAGGATCTGCCTTTGGCATTTATAATAGCAGAAATACATGTATTTCTGATAGTAGTTACCTTTTTATTCACCAGTAGATACACGAGAAGTAGCACCAATAAGGAGTGACTGCGGGTACCAGACCAAACACTGCGGTGAGCCGCTCTCCCATTCATTTGTAATGTAAACATAACGGTAACAAAATCAGCAAGACTACCCAACCCTTCTTCTTGAAACTGCATTAATAGAGATATGTATTGCCATGGATGATGAACCGAGACATGGTTCTATAAAAAGTATCACAGCGATTGTACAAATTGATGATTATAGATATCGCTTTTACACGCGCCAGCAAACAACGTGTAGTATCTTCAGCGTTACAAATAAGCTGTTGTTGGTATGTACGTTTTGTTGTGTGACCATCCAATAATATATGCATATACGACTTGAATTTCTGCGAGAGGAATACAATAGGCGGATTTGGTGCACCCGAGCGCAACCCACCAGTGAGCTTTACTAGCATTACTAGTTGTCCGCATTAAAAAATAATCCTGCCATTGGGCATGTTTTGAGTGTACCTTGTCTTTTGAGAAATAAGTCACAAAATGACATTTGAAAAATCAGACAAGTCCTTGAGTTCAGTGAACAAAACGTTCTGTGGCGCTACAGGACGGAAGTAGTATTTTCTATTGTTTTTGCATAGTCTTGGTTGGTGATCCTTGATGGCTATAGGTCATGATTTTGTTACCTTTATATTTACATTATAAGTGAATGGAGAACTGGCGCGTTCCAGATTCGGGATTTTACGTGCAATTCGTCCTAAGTCAAATCCCTGGGACAAAATTGGAACTTGCATGGAACGGTCAACCATGCTAAATGAGAGGGGTCCAGTGGAAGAAAGGGGGGGGGGGGTGAGGCAGAACCTTTGGACACCCCCTCCCCCCAGATCCGCTCTTGTAGACCATCGACGGGGCTATAAAGGAATATTTTATGCATAATACTGACTCGTTTGCTGTTGGGATCGGTTGGGTTTAAGCCTGGAGGTTCAGGTGAAAAGTGGGGTTCAACCCCCCTCCCCTCGCCCCTATGTACAATTACAAACAGGATGGCAAGTTTCGAGCCAAAGTGAGACGCGACATGTATGGGTGTTTGCCCCTAGAATCATGGTAACCTGCCCCTAGAATCATATTTTTCCTGAAAAATCCAATTTGCGCAAAATCAGCACATTTTCTAGCTTAAATTTTATCACCAAAGGAAGTAGTGATATTTTTCCATCTAAAATCAATACGAAACATGACCAAATGCTTCAAAATGTATGATTCCTGAGTACTTATTGTAGCTTTGATAGTCTACCAGGAATTGGTGGAGCTTATTACACGAATATAGGATACACCCTGCATGAAATCTCCTTTTGTGTGCACTCTGCAACAATTGAGCCAACTAATCGAATAATAAATGTTTTGATTCTTGCAGTTTTTATAGCATTTTTGCTCAATATTCAGGGACACCCCACCTGTTGCGACAAGAATTTCCCCTAGAATCATGAAACCTTGCCCCCAGAATCATGAGATCTGCCCCTAGAATCATAAAATACCCCTAGAATCACTAAACCGGTTGTGCCCTGTGAATATAGCAGATTATTTCTGCAGCAGAAATTTCAGATTTGGCGCTGCAGCGTGATCCGTGTGTATATCTATCTAGTGTATTCCCCCTGCTCTCCGATATATCAATATTTTGATAACTACATGTTATCAGTTATACAATCAACGCTCTCCAGATCTGTATATTGCCAATACTGCCTCGATCGGTCTTTCTGAACAGTCTACTTCACGGCGAATTGATAAGTCAGATTTGTCATAGCACTTCTACGCGGAGCTTCTGTTTTGCAGTGTCGGATGAAATGTCAACCACAACCGCACTGCCGTCACCCCTCAAGTGTCGTCGTCAAGCATAACACGTGGTCGTCAACGTATTAACAGGCTCCGTGCGTGTCACCGACAGAAATCATTGGACAATAAAAACCTGCTCGATACCGGGTCTGCTGGAGCGTGTATTATCATAATCTAGTTCAAATAAAAGCCAATCGATCTCCTTTATAAGCTTTCTCGGACCATTGATTAACCAGTGTCAAACCTGACTACCACAGGACACTGCTACAACACAACAGGAGTAACGTTTGATTTCAAAATGTCCTCTCATGTCATACGGATAAAACAAATTACGTATTTCACACTCGTGTGAGCTGTATGGTTGTCGTGACTCTGGATCTAACGTTTACATGCGAATCTAATAGGAATATTGAAATAAAAATGCGGTATCGTCTCACGGATATATCTCGGTGATAAATCCAAACTGACGTGGATTGTCACCTCCGGGTATCATTACATCTATTCGATCTCAAAGACTGCTAAGCATTAAGGATGTCGTCGTTGGGTGTCCGGAGACCTCACACGTCCATGGGCTTCGCTAGCCCGGCTCCCGACCTGGTCGATCCAGAATGCAAGGTAACATTAGCCTACGCCTCTGTTCCTTCAATACTTTGCCGTGGTTGTATCTAATATGTTTGTGTACATGGGCGATCGAAAAAATGCGGCATATAAGATTTCCACAATGAAAAGAGAAAAATATGGTGTACAACAAACATGGACATGTATAATATATGAGCAGATCCACTTTATCCAATAGGTCTGTAATACAATATGTCCTCACTAAACAAATATCAGTGCCAAAACATATCAAATAGCTCATTGTACTTATAGAAAACACGTGTGCTCTTCAGTCAGTGTTTGAATGGAGTTGATTGATATTCGACAAGGATCCCGCTCTTAGGTGGCCTGCACACAGAGTTTGCGCAAGCAATTACAGAAAGCATACAATTTGTCCCGGAGTTTTATCAAGAACATACATGTGTACAAACATATTCACCATGTGGAACATAAAATATTCAATTTTAGTTTGCATTTGATCTTACAATGCGCATAAAAATCTTCGAACAAATTGTAGATGTACCCTGTATGTGTGGTATATACATCTATATGTACATTTATACGTACATTTACATTTTACAAGGTACCGATATATATTGTAGGTGGCACAACATACATTTTACAATGTATATGGATATATACAATGTATAAGTGTTGCTATGAATTAATATACTTTTAAAGGCATTTTTTTTCTGTTCTACATGTAGTACTGTAGTACTACATGTTTTTATCAACACTGTCATGTTGATCTGATTTGTACATTCTTGTAGTGTATTACATGTATACATAATTCCGTGGAAACAAAATATATATAAAAATATTGATGAACACAGCTGTATCTGATAAGCTCAGAAGTCATGTGCGTACAACATACTATATAACATGGTGACATGGTAGCTTTTATATCTGCATACATCCACAGTTGGGGGAGGACGTGTTGACGCCGGGATTCAAAGAGCACCTGGAGAACTTTTACCTGAAGGCGACCCCTGAGGACCGAGCGCGCTGTCTCGAGCTGCTGACGTCCATTGACATCGGCGAGACCGTCAAGTCGCAGAGCGGCCCCGCACCAGACCCGACCGCCTACAGGTACCACCAGCACACTCACGGCAGGACCAATCGGCCTCCGCCCCGGCCCAGAACAGCCATGGCGCACACAGGTAAGACAAACCATGCCATCGGAGGACGACTCGTGGAACCCACCATCTAAATTTGCTCGTAATCGCTGACTCCATGGTTTAACCCGCACTTGGTTTGGAACAGGTTCCAAAGATGCCATCAACCCGTACTCCACGACTTACAAGATGGAATACACAGCCATGAAGGCCCCCTCTGGACAGGCTGAAAGGTAACGACAACCCAGGCAATGGAAATTCAGGCATCCCAGTCCTCTGTGATACAATATGCACATGCAATATCGAAAACGCCTTTGACATTCATCTAAACATACTGGCTTTGTCTATTTCCTGTGCTATCCAGATTGATCTATCATCCACACAGCAAATGTCCATGTAGCACATGCCATTTTATCATGAATATTACCATAGCTACTAGTATACATGCGATAACAACTGCAAAATTAAACACAAAACTGATTTGGTATCGCATGCTCCAACTCCGGGTTGTATTTAAGGGTACAGTTGCGGGCGCATGGAAAGTCGATACTACATACATGTAGTAACGTCCTGATCAATTGATTGTCCAGGACTGACCGGACATAGAGGTGCTAATGAGAAAATTTGGCCGTTAAACCAATAGCAATCACTGCCGGAATTCCTCCATCAATGTCCGCAGGAAATTGGTAGTTTCAGTCATTGCCATGGATTTATTGATTTGTGTTCAGACCCCATCTATTGGTTTTATACCAAGCAGAAACCATTTCGGATATTAAGCTATTGTTCTTGTGAAATGGTATAAATGCGTATTTGACATTCTGAAAAATGTACAAATTTGAAGGAAGGTAGGTAGGCAGTTACAGAATGAACACTAATTGTAATGCATTAGTAGCACTCGTGCACATTTTGCATTACACTGTACTGGTATTTTTATTCTGTGTCTGAACCTATTATTGTAGGCCCGGGACTTCCCGTCACCAGGTAGCCCACGACCTGTCCGAGCCGCTGGGCTCCACCACCTACGACCACGAGTACAACAGCAAGGTGTGCAAGACCGTGTCTATCCGGAGCGGGTCGGCCAGCGGCAACCGTCGGAACAACCCGCACCCAGCCGAGGTATTATGAATGGAACCCTAGGTACCGTATTGATGCTGAACCATCGAGAACCAATGTTAGGGATGGGACCAAATTTCAATATGGTGGAGCGTGCATGTACATGTAGAACCGAATGCAGGAAAAGTCGTGCATTGTTGAATGGCGCTTGAAGTGTGTGTTGATTACCATATTACAGACATTCATGATGTGGCGCCTACCCAAGAAGACCCGGGCTAGGCCGGACACGGACAACCAGCTCACTGACGAGATCATGGACAAGGTGATGCGAGGCAAGATCGCCTCCACCTACCAGCACGACTATCTCGGAGCCCCACAAGGTATGCTCCACAGTTGAATCTTAGATTGGCTAACATATAATGCATATTCATGGGACTACATATATGTAGGTATACATGAGTTTATCACTATAGATCCCAATGGTCTCAGCTATGTATAGGCCTACATGTCTCAGACATATAGGGCAATACATCCACAGGTTCCCAACTGAAGGGCGCCTTTGGAGACATACAGGGTGACTGGAGGTCTGAAGTACCCTATTCGTTGGACTCTTCCACCCGTCACACCTTCCAGAAACCAGACTTGCAGCCCGAGTTCAAAGGCAACACGCTCAGATACGGCTGTAACAGGAAGAAACACCAGGCCGCGTCCGGAGTCGGTGCGTGATCAATGGCACAGGCTAAACATACATGTATACTGGTTTTGTCCACCATCAGTATGTAGTCCATGCAAGGAACATTAACATGACATCATGTCAAATTCATAGTGTATGATTGCAGTAACTAAAAGTAAGCCAGTAGATCTATTGACACGAGTCTTATCGTAACTGGTATATGGATATGACACTCAGTTGGCCAACGATACGAGAAATTATTAGTCACCTGAAAGTGGCAAATGTATAATATGGCACACCTTAGATGTGTACATTTCTTCATTGTTAAATAACGCAGTGCCGACGACATCAAACCGGTACATGGATATCAAGACGCGGACCACGTATGAGCGGGAGTACAACTCGACAAATGGCCCAGTGGCACACGATGTTCGCGACATTGGCCGCCAGCTCGGCGCGAACTCCCTGCAGAAACACGTCCGTGGAGCTTCTTACAAAGGTACTTGTCACGCCACAGACATGTATTACCTTCCTCTTTGAGCTATGATTCAACGGCTTCTGACACAAGTCGTTACATGAACATGTACTAACGACTAGAATCTGTTTTGTGATCGACAGACAAGGAGATCCTGAACCGAATGATCAAGACGCTGAGGCCGAACTCCCGTACATACAGTCGATCGTCCTTGAACCCCCGGCCCATCATCCCTCCGGCCACGTGCATGACATGTGACACGGACCAGAGCTGCACGTGCTAGTATCCTCCGCCAACACCCTGCCCCCTCCACACCCCTTCCCCTCCTCCTATATAGTTACAGATCAGTCACAATCATCAGGCCCAGACACGGCACCAAATGTACAGTAGCACTTTACATGTAGTACAAGTTGGTCAACTCAAGTACTAGCTTCAATGATAAATTATGTGTGTCCTTTTGCACACGGGTCGAGACATTGGCCAATTCCTGTATTTTTATTTAAACAAATAAATCGTGTGATAGATGTATCCAGCTCCAGCTATCCGGACATCAGTGTTTTTCTTTTATTTTCTGCTTTGCTGCTTTGTAAGCATTTATAAATTCTAGATAGTATGTGTAATATACATGAAGTGTGTCACTAAAACTATCAGAAACTGATGCATACTGCTGTATCTTAGTTGTTAATACAATAAACTATAATGTTTATCATGTAATAAACTGCAGATGTACACGTACCTGTGGGGTGTCTTGTCTTGTATGGTTCATGCAGGTGTTGAAGCCGTGGAGGGGAAAGCAGGACGAATACGAGCGTCGAGCGTACACGTGTAAACAACTATGTATGATCCGGTTGAATGCTAAATGATCATGCATTTTATGCATATAAAGCTTTAAAAAGAGTGTTCAATCAAACAGTGTTAACGTAGTCCGCTACAAACAGTGAGGTAACGGAGAGTCAAAATTCAAAGGTCATTTCATGAATATTATCTCTTCACAATGATATTGTTTCATAGAGTGAATGATCAGCATCCTAATACTGAAAAGAAAATAGGGGGTCACCGTGCTCATTTCTTCTACATATTCGATCAAATTCACACATATTTATTTACCTAAAATGACTTAAATTCTGGCATTTCTGCACATTTTTTTGTCCATATTCACATCTTGCATCGTGTTTTCCGTGCGAACGGATACGGTGACCCCCTATTCTTTTCAGTTTTAGGATGCTGAACAGTTACTCTATAAAATATATCATTTTGAAGCTCTAGATTATGTTGATACAGGTATTTATTTTAGAAAACCCTTTGACCCCCTTCCCTCACTGTTTGGAGCGGACTACCTTAAATCAGAGATTTTTGGTTCAATGTATTTTTTTCCGAATTTCTACAATTTTGGGAGTAATTTTCTCATTTTTTTTTTCTTTTTTCCTCTCTGTTGGATAGTCGGTTTACTGTAGTACCGAAGATGTTTCTTACAATCAGCACGCCTACATACCACGCAAAATCATAGATATCTCACTGCGTCGATCAACAACATGTTTCAATAATTAGAGGAAATCATCTAGACTTGTGTCACGGTCCTTTCGAGTCGCGGCTTGGTGTATGGAATTCCCGAAAATGCATAGACCTGGTTTCGGCATGCATGGGCTTGGTTGGCCAGCATGCAGGTCTTGGTTTTTTTTATGATCATGGCGGTACGTGTGACAGTCGGGGAGGAATTTGTCTATTATGAAGTGTATTTTCTGTGGATTGATATCTGGTATCGCTATCCTGGTAGTTAAAGGTTCCATATTGCCAATAAATGTATGAAGTATGAATCGACAAGTTCGAATGAGTGGGAAATTGTGACAACCGTTCCCCACCCATATAACGTTTCGGGGCCAAAAGAACCAAATGATTAAAATGTTATCATTAAATTGGCTTCTTTATGAGTTGCATTGTGGTTACAGTCATTAGTCTAGGGCATGTCTAACTTGCTCAACAATTAGGAAGTCACCGCAATGGACAAACCGGATTTTTTTAGTGGCAACGCAAATGCAGGGGTCTGGTGTTTTCAACGCACAGGCGTGATTAGAAAATGCCCAAGATGTATTTCCTTCCGGTTATGTTGCAGGAGGATGGTGATATTTAACAAAATTATACAGGTATACACCCTGAATATAATTATAATTTGATGTCGGCTAAACACCAACATTAATTACGGAATGATAGCTCATGAACCCCTAGCGAATATTCGATAATTTTTCGCCCCGAGGTCCGATCAGTCCGGGAGGATGAACTTTCTGTCAAATGAAAAACCGAGTTAACATTTTCTATCCCCATCGTTATCTCAGAAACGGTGTGTCGTAGAGCAATTCGGACATTGTTTTGGACTCGCCACCCTGGACTAACATGTCTCAAAGGTGTGTTGGCTGAATTTCAACCTCGGCCTAAAAATAACTCTGCTGAATCGCTATCTTCTATATAGGCCAATCTCTGAAACAGACTTTGGATCGAAATGCCAACAAGGCATTTATAGGCCTCAACGTCTAGTTGTATAATATACACATACAACCATCGTACTGCTAGTAGGCATTATAATAGACGGTATGTTTAATTTCAAGTAAGCAAGAAATTTTATTGCATAATATAGTTTTGGTCAATATCCCGTTCGTTAAGGGCGGTACCACCTCCGCCACGAAGGATTTTCTCATGTTTCTTATTTCCCATACTTGGCCTGTCAAGTACAAAACACCTCTGAAGAGATGGCACACCCATTAAAATACTGGATGAAATGAAGATCAGAAGCTATTCCGCCATGTAAATGTAAAA
This sequence comes from Terebella lapidaria, assembly GCA_949152475.1. Taxonomy (NCBI): domain Eukaryota; kingdom Metazoa; phylum Annelida; class Polychaeta; order Terebellida; family Terebellidae; genus Terebella; species Terebella lapidaria. The sequence goes on from OX424556.1 coordinate 25,553,139, forward strand.
ACAGAATAGTACATATAACAGACCTCACCAAAAGTCTAAAACTCAATTTGGACATGATCAGCATCTCACTCTATTTATGATTTGGTATAGCTTAGTTATTAAATAATAGCAATGCATTTCTAACATTCTAATGTATGCTTTGTAGTTTGTACATTTGTATGGTCATCGACGATAAACTAAAATAGATAATTTTGAATTTGACGTGGATCGCTTATGTTCTATGAACTTTTACTTGTTGGTAACACACATATAACTAGTAAATAAACTTAAATTCAAATTTGATGAATGTATGTATGAAAATGTATGAAATGTGTGAATGTATGAAAATTGTTTGAATGAGAGGAAAATTCAAACACACGAGGCGGCTCTCTTCCTGTCGCTGATACATGTATTGATACCAAGCCCATGCCTGAATTCTGCAGTGCTTAAACCACGTCCATGCCTTTATGAAAATCTGAAATAATCTGCGTATTGCCGCTTTCCGCATCACTATTTTAAACAGCATGATAGTAGTTGTATTCATTGGTGTGAAATATATCCTTATTAATCATTTCCTTCAAAAAAATGAACTAATATTTCATTCAGATGTAAAGAATCATACCCGAAATATCCCCATTCCACGATTAGTGACCACCCCCTGTACATTGTCGTCACATTATTTATTTGAACAAGGCATTTCCCAGTATATTTATTTTTTTGGTGTATGCCTGAATAGGCTAATCATTTTACCGGGATGGCAGTTCTTCATTGGCTGGTGTGGCTATTATGATACATTTGCACGCGGACTTTTGCCAGGCTGTCATCACAAAACCCAGCCCATGCTGCGCAACCACGCCTAGCCTATACATTTTGGGAAGTCCATACACTAAGCCGCGACTCGAAAGGACCGTGTATGTGCAATAAACAAAAACATGCATATGATTGATGACAATGGTTAACGCAAATTTATGTTTGTAAACGCCGGACTGTGTTAACTCACTCCAGTTGAATGCTTTCGAGTCTTCGAGAGCATTAAAGTCATTTAGAGATATAAATTATTATTAATTGCGCTGGTGGGATTCAGTAGTTATTATGGCATGAGAGATGGTGCTGCCATCTGTAGCTGAACTTTGATACTGTGACCGGCTGCTTCAGCTTATGTACGAGACTTCACACAGGATGGCTCGTAAGTGTTCACATGTAATAATGTGGCTTATGTCTTGATAGTATAATAAATGTTTCCTATACAAACAATGGTGAACAATGCACAAATTTTCAAATCGGCCGCTGTCATAAATCGAAATGTCACAACAATGTTGCGATGTTTTGCGAGCGGTTAACCGGTTAGCGTCGTACGGAAACATTGTAGGGTAATCTACTCTCCGCAAAATACCAGTAATAGTATTGGGCAATTATTTGCGCCACCTGTCAGGCTATATTCTCACCAACGCCTACGTTCAATGGATAGTGGGATTGCAGGCATATTGTTATTTACAGGCGATGGTAATGGTTTGGTTTTGAATAATACCTTACATCATGACAATAGATCTATAGGCCTGGGTATGAACTACATGTACATGTACTTATGGTTGGAATGTAGCCCACACTACATTCCAACCGTACGTTGAAAACATTCCAATATCACCAATGGTAAACGATAAGTTCATCCTGTTCATAAATAAATTCGTTCGGAACAGAATAGCAATGAACATGCCATCACATGAATACGGAGTCGGATTACCTGGAGTCACTCATTGGTTGAAACGGTCAAAATAATCTCAATTACATTGGCATGAATGAATTGTCTAACGGAAATGTTGTTTCAGTAATTGCTTTTATCTTTTATTGAAACAAATATATCTTTTTGGAAACAAACTTTGCCGTGTGATAGCAGGGCTGGAGCCGCCTTCAGCCTATACCGTTTTTATCGTGTTTGAATACTTCGCCTTCTACATGAGGCGACAATCACCGGTACAAGTAGGCTATATGAAGACAAAATAATGTCCATATACATGTATGTATACATGTGAAGTATTAAGGAAACGTGTTGCCTAACAAAACGACATTCTACTTTTTGTTTGTTTGCTATATATCAAATAATAATTTAACATTATGCAGAAAGCACAACGGCACCACCAACTGGAATAAAGAATGAATATGTTGGCATTATTGGAAGGTCAGTGGTCACTCAGTTTTCTATCTTCTGTGTGGACCGAATTGTGAATGTGGGATGTAGCATTGTAAATATGTACTTTCCTGGCACATACCATGATACACCTTCCAGTGGTCTGATTGGTCGGAGCTGGTCCATGTTGTTTGCCGGGGCTGGTTACAACGTACGACTTTTCGACATCGACGTGGCCCAGGTCCAGAATGCCCTGTCTGAGGTTAGGAAAGCGCTGCAGGGGAACGAGCAGACTGGTTTCCTGCGCGGAACTCTGACGGCCGAGCAGCAGTTCCGCCTGATCTCTGGCACCAGCAGTCTGGCCGAGTGTGTCCAAGGTGCCAAATTTGTCCAGGCAAGCAGCACAATGAAGTGAACTGTGGTGTATGAATGAACACAATGTTCCCCGACGTGTTCTTGTGCTGTGAGAGACACCTCTCCTCTCCCTGCAGGAGTGTGTTCCCGAAGACCTAGAGCTGAAGAAGAAAGTATTCCAACAGCTGGATGAGGTCGCCGGTGAAGATACGATCCTGTCCAGTTCAACCAGCTCCATGCCCTGTTCCTCCTTCACTCAGGGTCTCAAACACAAGAGCCATATCATCGTATCGCACCCGGTAACGAGCGTGCTCTCTCGCGTTATCAACTAAGGAAGTCAGCTTCTAAAATGCTGGAGATCGATGCTGGAATAGAACTATTATTCATGTGTGACTCTTCTTTCCCCGACCTACTCAACAGGTGAACCCACCGTTCTACTGCCCTGTGACTGAGGTGGTCCCCTCTCCAGACACAGCCCCCGAGGTCACCATGGGAACACTGGCCATCATGAAGGAGATAGGACAGAAGCCGGTACTGCTGAAGAAGGAAGTTCTCGGGTTTGCTCTCAACCGAATCCAGTACGCACTACTGGGGGAATGTTGGCGCCTTGTCCACGTGGGTGCATATTATCAGCAATTGTATGATATATATGCTTGGTAGATTGCCTTTGTTGGTAGCCAGGATATGAAAGCTGTTTTTTCGGCAGAATGACGTGATGTCTCCTGAGGATGTGGACACGGTGATGACGGCCGGACTTGGAATGAGATACGCCTTCATGGGCCCTTTTGAAACCATTCACCTCAACGCAGAAGGTAAAACAATTGTGTGAATGAGCAGCTGCTTGAAAATGAACAAAATTACGTTGATATTGTGTGACTTGCAGGCGTATTGAATTACTGTGATCGTTACGGGACGATGATAGACGAGGTAGCTGCCACGCTGGGGGACCCACTGCCGATTTGCGGGGAGACGGCGAGCACAGTGGCCGCGGCCATGGAACAGAGAGTGCCCTTGGACAGGCTTCAGGAGCGGCGAGTGTGGAGAGACACGAGTCTGTCTGCTCTGGCCAAACTCAAACACGACATGGACAGTGCTCAGTGACGCTAATCTCTACTTTACATCCTAATAAATAAAATACGTTTCGTGAAACAGTGTATCAGTTGTTCATGGGATTTGAGTACCTTCAGCCATTCAATATCGTTATTGAAAATGACCCATCCCACCACTACATGCACAAATTATGCAATCGATCTTTCAGATTAGATGTGCTATCTCAGATTTTCAAGATAATGCGCTATCATCCATGTCACATAAAATATGTTAAACTGGAAGCACTTTTATAGTTAACTGGATTCATTCATGCTGCAGTATCTTTTAATATTTTGCCCTTAGACGTACAGAAATAGATTTGGAAGTATGTGTTATAGATGCCTTCTCACAATCGATACTCAAACACGTTGGTTTGACCACACGGGTCCCCGTCTGGCAGCGGCTGTGCACACTGCAGCCAGGTCTTTCAAATTGATGTATTGGCGGTAGATGTGTGTGGCATCGACAGCCCAGTCGCTGATCAGCCGGTCGCCTTGGCAGAAAGCTCCGGCAGCACTCGTGCTGGAGTCAGTAGATACCAGGATCACCGGCCGAGTGTTGTTGTCGATACGTAGTTAGAGAAGCCACCAGTCGATGTCAGTGAGACGTGACTGTACAAGAATCTTGTGGGATGGTTGATGCAGCTGGCTAATGGCGTTGAGGAATGATCGTAGATGGACCCGTCCCCACGGGATGACGTGCAACGCCCAGTTTAGACGTCCAGCTATCGACTCTAGTCGTCGACGAGTGACCCTGGTTATTTTTAGGTTACCGGACCTATGGTCCGATAACCTATTGGCATGGCGTTGCGTCCGTCGTCCGTCGTCGTCGTCCGTCGTCGTCCGTCGTCGTCGTCGTCCACATTTTTATCTTTTTTGTTTACGGGCGATTTTTTCTGAAATTTTGCAGTAAAATACTTAAAAATAATTCGAGAAGGAGGTATTTTTTAGTTTTTATATTTTCGCTTTTTCTTCAAAATGGCGGCCGTTTTCGACGAAAAATGCCTGATTTTGGACTTTGGCGGCCATTTTCTCAAAATCTGTTCAGTAACTTTTTTTCTTTTTGATACATAAGACTCCTCATATGTACTTCTATGATGTCTATAAATTTCGTTGCGCTTGAATCGCTCGAAGTATGCCATTTTGGCCCAAACTCGGCCCAAATGGGACTTTCCCATGTTAAATTCTCCTATGCTTTATAATAGGACACATTATGCCTAATATCTCACTTGATATTGAGATGAGAGACTAGGAATCAATTGTGGACATATAGGAAATGATATATGCTGAATATTCTCGTGACCTTGAATTTGACCTCTGACCTCAGTTTCAAGGTCAGAGCACAAAATGGCTTATATCTCGCTTATTATTGACTCTACAGCTTAGGAATCAATTGTGGACATATAGGAAATAATATATGCTGAATATTCTCGTGACCTTGAATTTGACCTCTGACCTCATTTTCAAGGTCAGAGCACAAAATGGCTTATATCTCGCTTATTATCGACTCTACAGCTTAGGAATCAATTGTGGACATATAGGAAATGATATATGCTGAATATTCTCATGACCTTGAATTCGACCTTCGAACTCATTTTCAAGGTCACAGGACAAAATGGCTAATATCTCGCTTGTAATCGACTTTACAGCTTAGCAATCAATTATGAACATATAGGAAATGATATATGCAGATTATTGTCATGACCTTGATTTTGACCTTTGACCTCATTTTCAAGGTCACAGGACAAAATGGCTAATATCTCACTTATTATCGATTTTACAGCTTAGGAATCAATTGTGGACATATAGGAAATGATATATGCTGAATATTCTCGTGACCTTGAATTTGACCTCTGACCTCAGTTTCAAGGTCAGAGCACAAAATGGCTTATATCTCGCTTATTATCGACTCTACAGCTTAGGAATCAATTGTGGACATATAGGAAATAATATATGCTGAATATTCTCGTGACCTTGAATTTGACCTCTGACCTCATTTTCAAGGTCAGAGCACAAAATGGCTTATATCTCGCTTATTATCGACTCTACAGCTTAGGAATCAATTGTGGACATATAGGAAATGATATATGCAGATTATTGTCATGACCTTGATTTTGACCTTTGACCTCATTTTCAAGGTCACAAGACAAAATGGCTAATATCTCGCTTGTTATCGACTTTACAGCTTAGCAATCAATTATGAACATATAGGAAATGATATATGCAGATTATTGTCATGACCTTGATTTTGACCTTTGACCTCATTTTCATGGTCACAGGACAAAATGGCTAATATCTCACTTATTATCGATTTTACAGCTTAGGAATCAATTGTGGACATATAGGAAATGATATATGCTGAATATTCTCGTGACCTTGAATTTGACCTCTGACCTCATTTTCAAGGTCCAAGGACAAACTGGCTCATATCTAGCTCCTCTATTGACTGTATGGCTTGGGAATCAATTGTGGACATGATATACAAAATGATATACATTGAATATTTTGATGATCTTGAATTTGACCTTTGCCCCTTCATTTTCAAGGCCACAGCACAAAATTGCTAATATCTCTCTGATTATTGAATTTACAGCTTAGCAATCAACTGTGGACATGATATATGCTTAATGTTATATATGCTGAATATTCTCTTGACCTTGAATTCAACCAGTGACCTGGCTAACATCTAAAATATTAAACATTGTCCGGTAACCTATCTTCGGCCCTTGGCCTAATTTTTCTGTGGGCTATCAACATCTCGAACAGGTATTTTATCTTGTTGTTGGCTCGGGAGAGTGTACCATGGCCGGTGTCGATCGTTATCCCCAGGAATGTGATTACCTGACTGGGATCACACAGTTTGTGCCAGCTCATGAATCCCAGTGTGCGCAAGAGTCCAACCAGGGTGTTGTATGCCAACAAACACTCCTGGAAACTTCACTCTGCCACCAGGAAGTCGTCCAAGAACACCACCGTCAATAAACAATAGTTCATTGGTCGCCGCATCAGCGGCGGCCTATATCAAATACAAAGTTACTTTAACTTCCGGTGCCGCTTAGCACAGTGCACCTTTTTCCACCTGCCGCTCAGCGCACGAACTGATATTCTAGCACAAACATCATTCAATTTTATCAGTTTATTTGACTGACGATCTCACAGCAAGAATTTTGGCCAACGCATTTGTTTCATGCGGCGACCACTTTTGCTACTCTGGATCCCTGACGTTTACTTGTTTGTTTTACAACTATAATTTTATCGAGTCCAAGATCAACAATACATGACAGGCACAAACCAAAATACGGAATGTCTGAGGAACCGGTTACATTAAACAACACCAGATAAAATACAGAATGACGCAGTTTCTCATGATTGGAACCGAAACATGAACTTTTGTTAACTCATCAAAACATGAAACAAACTGCACATAGATCATGTTCATTTGAATGTCAATTTACAGTACAAAGTCCTTCAAATAATCGGTGGAGTGGTCTTTCTCTTCGGTCTTGTTGAGACAGCGCCCCGCGTGTCTTCACTTGAGACTTGATCTCGGGTAAGTCCTCGAGACTTGTCACCAGTCTCAGAATGGATATTTGGAGTTGGTGGCAGAACCATTGGCTCCACCGCATCTGGTAGCACTGGTTGTGCTGCCACTGAATCTGGTCCTATTTCAAAATCTGAGTCGTCATGCGTGTCCATATCCTCGGAACTGTCACTCGCAAATGGATCCTCCTTTGTTGTTCACTGTGAATCAGGTTTTGGCAGGTCACACATGGATGGAACAGGGTAGACCTCAGAGTATTTGAGCTGATATGACATTGTTCGGAATTGAGAGCCAATGAGCTTCCTGGCATATATCCAATCACCGTCCACAGGAGTCACAATAGGCCACTTTCACGCTTGAGTGTATTTCACCGTCCCGACAAAATCACTCAAAAAAACTTATTGCATGTCATGCTACTTTGGTCTCATTCATTAAAATAAGACTGTAGCTATATAAAACAAGCAATGAATATACAACTTTAAAAGAATATCAGTCTGAAAACGCTCTTTGAAGAAGACCCCTAAAAATGCGAAAAAATACAACCTTATAATATGCGTTAAACTGAACATCACAGACACCAAGAACAACAATACTGATGATTGCAGATGAAATACTCGGGTATTGTGAACACTACGAGCGGAAAAACAGATTCGGAATTCAATGTTATATCTTTCAGAATTCGCCATATGCGGGATACCCCAATTGGACGGACATTTTAAGCAGTTAATTGTCCTGACATGAAAAATAACTCACATCATGTCCTGTAAGTGGTTCTTTTTATATGAGAAACAGGTAACTAAAATATATATACATAAAATTCTGTTAATTAATTAGTTTTATACACCATTCTACAACGTTTAAATTTTTTGTAGAGAACGTTATACAGACGGAATTGTAACGTTCGCATCATGGACGTACATTATAACGTTAGCACCCTGAGGACGGATATATATTGGGTCCACACCAGTTAATATTTCACACTTCACAACGCAGTTTCAACCATTGCTAACAAGTTCACACAGGACCTTTCCAAAATAAGAGGAAATGTTTGATCATCACTATAAATCTAGAGATATATCTGGCATTAAGTATTTAGCACCAAGATTGTTGTATCTCTGTAACGTTCGCAACAATACACGTTAAAGTAGAAGTAGACAAGCTAAGTACACGTAGATAAAATACATGACTATGGATACATGTATATATGACAAGAATGACTAGAGTTCATACACTTCATGAAATAGTACAGTTTTCAGCCTTTTTTGAACTGTGGAATAGCCGTCCCGATGCGTATTTCTAGGGTGAGTTCCAGCACTTGGGAGCGGAGACTGCAAAAGCCCGGTCTTCATAAGTTGATGTTGGTGTCTGTGGCACTTGAGAAAGGCTAGCCTCACCTGACCTGAGACCTCGTGATGGGTGGTAAGGAACCAACAGTTCAGTGATGTACGATGGGCCTCCGTGCAGATTTAAATGCCAGTAGATATACCTTGTAGTGTATTCTCTGGCCTATAAGTAGCCAGTGGAGTTACTTCCTATGAACAGTGACTGACTCTTGTTTGTAGAGTTTGTAAATTATCCGCACACATAGGTTCTGAATTCGTCTCAGCAGCCCACCATCACATGGAGGTCAGAAGACCTCCATTCCAAACACCATGAGACGAAGGGCTGCATCAATTTCCATTGGGAGGCATGACAGATAAATCGTCCGCATAGAAATGGAACTGAACCCCATTCGAACGCAGTGCATCTCCCAGTTGACTTGTTTAGAGGATGTACAGCAGAGGGCCCAGCACCGACCCTTGTGGTACACCACACAACAGTGAACGTGGTTCAGATGAGTTTCTTCCAGCCTATACATACCCGTACCTGTCAGACAGGTAGTCATTCAAACACGACAGGGTATTCCCTCTGATTCCAAAATAGCTTCGGAGTCTGTTTAACAGCCGCACATAATCGACCGTATTAAATGCGACTGACAAAGCTAACATGATCAACAACACTAATCTCCTGTCGTCAATGGCATTCAAAATGTCAATGTGAACACGAAAATGTGCAGTTTCCGTTGATAAACCAGGACGTTAAGCCGGTTGGAGGGGTTACATGAGTCGATGATTGTTCAGGAGTGATATATTATAAATGTATTATGTGTATATATGGATCGAGAGTATTTTGAGCTTAAGATTTGACTATCTTTGTCATTGAAGACCACGTCGTGAACAGGCTGTTGTGTATAAGGGAGCTCATCTGTAACTGGATCAAATTTCTGCTGAATTAGTTGAACTTTCTGTTCAAAAAACGTTGCGAAAAGCTTCACTTTCATCATTCGCACACATAAGCTGATTACTGTTGACTATTTTCCAAGCAGATGATCAAGCATACCATGGAACTGCTCTGGAGTACGACAGTTCTCTAACTTTTTTGTATCTGACAAAAGAAGGCGATTGACGAGATTTATCTGTCTCTGCCACAGTTGTTTGTGAATCTCAAGTTTGGATTTTTGCCATGCCTTTCTATAGAATGACGCTTTTTCTTTTCACAATGTATTTCCTCAGTGTACCACTCACAGCGCGGCCTAAGACAAGAGGTCACCGTCTTGACCGGCACGTGCTCTTGCAGCAAGTGATTGACATCTGGGCATTGTATGAATCAGCGAATTGCTGAAGGTCGTCCATTTCACTGAAATCTAATACCAGACGGCCAACCATTACATGTAGGTCTGATTCAAATTGCAGTTTGATAAGTTCCGAAATGAGCGAACAGTTTGACATCGTTTCTGCACAGAGAGTTTGTCCATTTTCGAGTTGGCTACGATAGGGTTATGGTCCGAGATACTGTTGATGTCAACTGACACTTTTTGGATGATGTTTTCGGATGCTGGCTGCAAGAGCAAGTCCAATGTATGGCCAGCTCTGTGTGTATGTTCCCTTTGACATGTTGATTAAGGTAATATGCACTGATCATGTTGAGGAATTTCGAGCATCATTATTATGTGAATCATCAACATGAAGATTGAAGTCTCCAGCAATGATCAAGTTAGCAGAAGACTGTATCAGTGACTCAATATATGAGGAGAATTGTTCTATGAATAACGAGAAACATAGCTTGTTTTTCCTATTTGGTGGAGAGCGGTAAACCATAACAAGTCGGAGTGTAGCAACCGATGAACGGACACACATGCCCAAGCATTCAAATGATGAGAAGTCATTGACAGCACAAATGTCGCACGCCAGTGTTATACCACAGCCACGCCCTTGTGTCCTGCGAGCATATATATCTTGTATCCACTGCAGGATAGCTGAGACACAACATGAGAGTCCCTGGAAACGCCCACCAGCCAATACTCTGTGATCGCCAGCACATCAATTCTACGTTCGATCAAGAAGTTAAAAATAAGTGTTGTTTGTTTCGGACAAATTGTGCATTCATATGGGCCAACACAAAATGTTGTTAGACTGGTGAGTGTCCTGTGAAAATTAACATCCGAATGTGTCCGTCCGAATTGTTAACGTTAGCATAATTTGTATTGCCTGTGTCTATTTCAATAACCTACAATGTAGAGCACTGCACTTACCAACGAATTAGTCAATGTTTCCTTTTATTCATAATTACCACACCTGAGCATCTAGCTTAGTTACAGACGTGGTTTCACACACTAATAATGCGAAGTTTGATATTTCTGTCTGTCTTGGTAGTAACGTTCACAGAAATTTGTCCGTCCTCCTCGTAATGTTCACCAGATGTGTCCGTCCAATTGATAACGTTAGCATAATTGGTATTTCCTATGGTCTATTTTTATGAGCTATGAAAATAAGTTCACAATTAGATTCGTTAGAAGTTTCCTTCAATTCATATATTTATCACCCATGAAAAGGTTAACTTCAACCCACCATTTCGTACACTAAAGCGCGTTTGTTGTTTCTGTCTGTCCTAGCAGTAACGATCGCACCACAGTATCCGTCCTAGAGTCTAACGTTCGCATCGCTCGTGTTGATTAAATGCCTTGAACACATGCGATTATCGATCTTAAATTGAAAACTAAATGATCATCTATTAATATACTCTATGTGATTCTGAGATTGAGAAAGTAAGTAATAAATTATACATTGAGGGCAACTTCCACGGTTTTGATTGTCCTTCTGATAACATTCGCACTATTAGTCCGTCCTATTATATAACACTCGCACCATTAGTTCGTCCTGTTGTATAACGTTCGCACCATACGTCCGTCCTATTACATAACGTTCGCACCGGGAATGCCCGTGAGTGACTTCATAACGTATTGTGGGGAGTTCCAATTGGCGGTACATACAAGCGTTTGGTGTCAGTTCAAAAACATAATATTGAATTCACGATAATGACCAACTCTGAGCGAAATGCGATGCATTTTGTTGTTGCGAACGTGACACATTGCTAATGTTACTAATTGGACAGAATTATTGCAATCAACAATATGCTGGTAACGATTGTCACCTTCTTTTTTGCTTGGCAGCCTTTCACGACTGCTCCTGGTGCCGCAACCTTGAAACATGAAAGTAGGCACGTTGTACCATATTTCAGTGACGTGTGCAAAAGACAAAACTGTTGTGAACGTTACAAATGTTGGACAGACAAAAAAGCTGTAACATTCGCAAATATTCATTGCTTATCAAAATCATGGAATGGAAAAATATTGTTGTTGAGAGTCTATATTCTGGTAAAACTGCAACAGCATATAATGTGAATAAACTATGACATTGTTTCAGACTGTATTTATTAATATCTCGGAACCTTGTATTTAGGGAACGTTAGTAGTCCGTCTTGGACGGACAAACAGATGAAAAAATATGCAAATCCACAGCATCAGAAAATGAATAATTAGCATGTGTTGTGTATACCTTTGCAATAATATCACGCAGAAGAATGTCGGCTATCGAAATGCACCTCAGTTGGCACTGGCCTTCGTGTTTTACCACCATTATCTCGTTCGCAGTAACATATGTATAAATATCGGGACAGAATCCGTCCTAAATCCGTTACGTTTTAGTGAGTTAAAGTTGAGAAGATAATGTTGTTTGTGACCAAAGACCTTTTAGTTGTTTCTACTGTCTATATGGCTAAATCTTACGAAATGGGTGAAGATCACATGTACTTAGTATCAAATGCACAAAAAATATACGGTACCCCCCAAAGTTCGCAACATCGCCCACTTAAGCGTGAAAATGGCCAATATACTTGTCTCTAGCTGTGTGTTTGTCACCATCGGACTTGATGTAGACTAGATCTCCAGTTTCGATTGCAGCGTTCTTGGCATGCTTCCCGTGAGCTTTGGGAGCTTGACTTTTGGCACTGTGTGGGTGATTGGTGCATAGATTGAGTCGTTGTGCTTCAGCCAATGTCTGGTCAGAGAAGTTTAACTGCTCCCCTGTGTATGTGTCTCTCTGCAGAAGAATTTCCCTGGAACTGAGACCATGATCACGCACCCTTCTGTTGAGAGTTGCAGTAACAATGGATAGTTCACACGAACTGATAGGACCTCCTTCCGGACGAGTTTTCTTGATCTCCCGCTCCAACTCCTGGATAGCCTTCTCCGCAACCGGGCTTTTGTTCCTGTTTTTGACACGACCTGGGCGGAGACTGATGTTGTGATTACAGAGCAGTGCATCACTGGCCAGACTGCACAGTGCTGAAGATCCATCAATTCGGATTTCACAACCATTTGAGGAAATGATTTAAGATGTCGACTCAAGTATGGCATCACGTAAAGTATCTCTTCGCTCATTCAGTATGAGCTTTGTGATTGTGAATGAAGAGAAACAGTCACGCATGACAAAGATACGCTGTTGTGCACGGCACAAGACATCACATGCGAATTGCAGTCGAGGGCCAGTGGGTGACTCACAGGTTGTGAATTTCACTATTTCCTGTGGAATTGTAGCCACCGACGCACACTGTGAACACTGACTTGATATGGAGGCGATGACCCCTTCAGAGTCAAGTGCATAGAAGTATCGGTGGAACAATTTGGACATCTGTGTCTTTGTAGGATGTTGAAGTTTCAAGTGAAGGGCTGTAACGAGTCCAGTAAGTACATGGCGGGGAATAACCAGTAATTCCCTAGCTGGTGTGAAAGGTGCCTCACTTTTCACCACTATCAATCCATCATTGGATAGTGTACATACATGTAAGTACCGTTTTACATCTCTGATACTGGTAGCTTTGCGTGTTGGTCTTGTCCCCTGGGATAGGTGTGCATAAGTGCGGCGCAGTGCTGGGCAGTCCTGTTGTGTAGATTTCCAGGCAGCCCTTGACGTGAAAGGCATAGCTGAATTACTGTCGGTTATGTCGGACACTGTCAGACGTTTGACTGTGCACTCTGAGCTGTCATTGATAAACTTGCATATTTGGCAGTCACCATTGACACACTCCATTGGGTGACGTGATTGATAATCTGCTGGAAGGTTGGACGTTTTCGGAATATGCTGTAAGGAGACTTTGAAGCGGCTCAGGGTGGACAGGAAGGTGGACACGCGGGCACTCGAGGAAAATTCTCCCCGACATAACCGACCATATGCCTGAACACATGGACGAGAGTCTGTGAGAACTTGTACAGGATTATGAGACTCCACAATATATGGCATCCAGTGATTGACGGCTGAACGGATGGCGAGAGCCTCTACCTCACAGGGTAACCACTTTGCTTGATGGGCTTTGAGTTCGGCTGAGAAATAACCACCCAATAGGATTGTGTTTGATCTCAGAATGTACAGTACAGAACCAATGCCACTGGGTGTCACAGCTCCATCATTAGTGATGATCAGAGTGTCTTGTGGAGCAGGATTTGTGATAGTTTTGACCTCCTCAAGGGATTTCTGAGCCTTGTGGAAACTACCAGTCAAGTCCTCGGACCTGCTGATGATACTGTGTGAGTCTCTCCCTGCTGTTGTAGCTTCAAGATCAGCGAGGATGCCAGCAGATTGGGGAATACACGGTTTCAAGTGTTTGAAGGCTCCACACCACGACCTTAGTGCTTTCACTGTTTTCGAAAGGTCCGCTTTGAGAAGTGGTGATATCCTGTGTGCGGAAGGACGAATACTACCCTCGCACCATATCCATCCAAGTATTGTGGTTGTTTTTGGGCATATAACAGTTTTTGATGTGGAGAGTCGTAAGTTATTGCGTGCAAATCTTGCAAGGATTTCCTCCCAATTATGGAGGAGATCCTCCATGGTGTTGCCTCCTGTGTAAAGGTCATCAGCTATTTTCTTCACTAACCCTTTATGCACAAGATCACCCAGAACACGTGACATCAACTCATCCAGGTGTTCCGTAGACCCGGGCATTCCCATGGCGGCCCTTGTGTATACTCTCAAACCTTTGAAAGGTGTGAGTACACCAAGGTACTTCATGGATGATTTCCTGACAGGCAGTTGAAAAAACTGCTTGGTCATGTCTGTTTTAATGACATATTTGTAACCAGCCAAGAATCGTAGGACGTCATTAGACGTAGTGACATTTGAAGGAGTAGGTTTGGCATAGGTGCCTATGCTGTTGAAGGCGGTGACGAGCCTGTGGTCCTGGTCTCCCTTTTTGACTAGGAAGCTGGGCGGGACGTGCTCGACTGTAACACCTATGTCTTCAGGTTTAGCAAGTACTCCCATATCTTCAAGGTCATCCATTTTCTGTTGCAGAAGACGTAGTTTCTCAGAGTTGTAAGTGGGTAGCCTGCCTTTATGTACACGTGGCTCAACTGGACCCATATTGACAAACGCACGTACTTTTCCAGAGGCATCATTGTACTTGCCAATACGCTTGTCAAACACAGCATCATATTTGTCATGTAGAGCATGGAATCTGGCATGGTATATTCTGGATAGCTGTGAATCAGGATCGATGCTGATGCTTGCCGAATGTTTCAGTGGTTGTTGGTTAGCAAATCTGATAGCATTTGTTTGGGCAACTGAGCACTGTACAGTTCCATGTTGTGGAGGGAGCTCTTCTGCTGTAGATGTGTAATACACTTGGGCTATGTGCTGGTGTTTCTTATTAGACACAGCCTGTGATGACATATTTGGGATTCTCAGCTTTCCATCAATAGCTGATGTGATTTGTGGATACACCCACGACCCAGAACTGCTGTCATATCTAGGTTCAATGGCAATCGGGGTGTCATTTTTCAAATCAGTTGGAGAGGCTACTTCCAGGAATTCACCGGAGAGTACTACATGCGGTGCATCAGACCTCACCACAAATGATTGTGATCTCCTCACCTCCAGAGGTACAGAAAAGGTAGTTTCAACCTTGTATGTAACGATGTGTTTGCTGGCAATAACAATTCTGTCATTGGGAATGTCAAGAACAATGTTATTCATTTTCATGAATGGTACACCTGCTAAGATTTCGCAATCCAGATCCTCCACAACCACAGCTTGTAATTGAAAGGCATGAGCACCACGGCTGACAGTTACGTGCACTTCACCATATGCTCTCATCTGTGTTTTGCCATCGGCTTGGCTAGCTGAATGAGTAGTGGGGGATATGGGCATGTCTAACTTGATGGCGAGAGAGCGCCTGATTAGAGAAGATGTAGCACCAGAATCACATGTAATGGTGATGGGATGATGTCCATAAAATGCACTCATGGTGGGGGAAAGTGATGTAGTAACCTTGTTGACACGTGGTGTACTGTTCACGGGTTCTAGGTGCACCTCAGCCGCTAGTAATTCACCCTTCTCAAGAGTGCGATGTTCTAGTTCTTCACATGTGCCATTGAAGTCCTGATCTGACTCCTCGCTTTCGGCCATGTCTACCTTGTAGGTACGAATAATGTCTCTTTTGTCAGCTCGGGAAATGTAATAACACTTTAACATAGTGTGACCTACAAACGGGCGACCCTCGGCTTTACATACCCTGCACTCCATTCTGGGCTTGGCTTTGATGCAGCATCGAAAGAAGTCCCTTTCCTTGTTGATGCAGGGGTTGGTCCTTTGTAGGGGCTTGGTGTGTATCTGTCCCGTCTTGGTGGGAATTTACTATCTTTTGGTGTGTAGACACGTGATGTCATGATTTCATCATGTAGGAGTTCTTCTAGGAAGCCATCCAGAGCATCAACAATCTGCGGCTGTATATCCTTCAGGGTCATGCGCTGTAGATCGTAGGCGAATGTGCGCTGCACCAGTGTGGGAAGTGACGGGTGAATGAGCTCCATCCACCGCAAGACTGCTAAGCGCTCAACTGTGGGGCTCATGTCTTCATCCTTTGTAGGCACGGCTTCATTGTGCTTCAATTTCGAGTTCCTGCGCAGCAGGTTGTCCTGTAGATGGGCCAATATACGTTGAAATAGTCTCTCTGGGCGTTCACCTGGTTCCCACACGATACTGCTGAATAGTATTTCCTGATGCATTGCCATATACAATCCATACTGGTGCTGTTGTTTGTTATGTCAGTGGCTAGGTAGTGCGGGACCCACTGTGTTTTGAGACCCAACATCTGTTGGAGGTTGGCAGCCTTTGTTTCCTTTTTCTTGCCACCAGCCTCAGGATCATCGGTGAAGCCTCTGTTGGGGTCAGCTGATGTCAATTTGTCCCAGGTAGCGTCAGGCTTGAGGAAGGGTCTACAATCCTCGTCACGGTTCAGTGTATACACAAGGTTATGTTTCCAGCTTGTAAATGAAGCAAACGACTCTTCGGTGAGTTTCCATGGTTTGGGTGGCTTTGCAGCCATTGTTTATGCAGATTTTCCCGCTCAGGCTGGTGGGCGATAATAGTAGATCTAGTTGTTCAAAAAACGTCAATTGAACACTTCCACTACAGCGATGACCCGTTTGACTTAGGGTTATGTACTCACAGTTCGTGGATTTCGATCACTAACGCTGCCACCACGTCAATAAACAATAGTTCATTTGTTTAACAACTATAATTTTATCGAGTCCAAGATCAACAATACATGACAGGCACAAACCAAAATACGGAATGTCTGAGGAACCGGTTACATTAAACAACACCAGATAAAATATAGAATGACGCACTGTGTGAGGGAAACCCCGGCACGCCATTATCCTGGGCACTGACTGTGTGATTCTGCGGAAAATTGCAGAGCTTTTTTCATGCACCGAACGGCAGTTGTGTGTCATACAGGTAAGTAGGTGTTTCATCTGTACTGAATGTCCACTTCAGCCCCGTGATCATGAACTGGGAGGGCCGGAGACCTACTGACTGGTAGGCCGCCTGCAAATCGACCTTTGCCATCAACCAGTTTGGCTTGATGAAATCGAGGACGCCCTTGACACCTTGGCACGTTAATGGCTCCTTGGTTGCGTGGTCATTGACGCTGCATTCTTTGGGACGGCTGAGGTCGTGTATCAGTCTGATGCCGCCGTCTGGTTTTTCCACCGCTGACAGAACGATGGCAGGATTTTCCTCAGCACGGACATACCGACCTGTCAGCATCTCTACGTGAATCTGCTCTTTCACACGCGATCTCATCGGGTCATGCAGGAGAACAGAAATGTCCTCTTCCACATAATTTGCTACCATTATATCTGCATTGTATGTTATAGAAAACCCGTTTGTTAGTCCTGTTAATATAAAATCCTTATGTCTTCATCATCCGCCAGCTCTGTTGCCCATACTTTGTACTGTTCAGTAAGCGGCGACCGTGCTATTGCGGCTACGCTGAGAGTTTTTTGGAGCCGTTGGTGTTGATGACACTGTCTTATCACTGTGATGTGTGCTTGCACTGTGTTCTATATTGAATAACAGCGGGTGCACACATGGCTGAATTTGCAGAATCGCAGACTGCACCAGCCTCTGCCGTTGAATCGGCCACATATCACTTTGCCAGAAGCAGGGTCATACTTGGAGCGTTGCTTTGACGAGTTCGGGGTGTTAGCAACAACTGCAACAGGAAGGGGCTGTCGGCGCCCCAGGCAAACCCCATGGCTGCTTAGTTACGGCGGTAATTTGCGTCGAAGGTCTGAACAAATGATCACGTGAATGTGCCATGCAAGCGACCTTGATGAGGTAGCTCACATAGTTCATGCCGTCATCCATGCCGCTGTTATCTTCAAGCACCATCTCTCATAGGGTGCGAAGACTATTAGTACCTTCAAGAAATTGTGTTTGAGTGATTTTGTCTGGAGGGATCTTACGTCCCCTAATCGCACGGATGACACTTCCTTCATGGCGCTTGGGGCAAACATGATAAAATCCCGCACTTCACGACACTTCCGACCCTCCCGTGATACGCGCCTATTGCCAGTGTTTGTCAGGTTAAATTTTTTAAACGGATCGACGATCTTACCACTTTTACTCTGCTGCTTTATGTTTGCTGTATTGCTGTCATTGTGGAGCAGTGCGCATACCGTACCTTTGCAAAGTCGAGGCCATCAGCTGGAATGGCGGCGTCTTGGTCGTTTGTTGTGGTCGCTGCACGCTCCTGTGGGGCTGGAGTCGGTCTGTCGCGTGGTGTTGGTGGATCCAACGGCGCCGTCGTTCTTGGCTGAACGACCGTCTTTAGTTCAGCGACCGCTACTTGTAGTAACAGAAGTTGAGCAGCTTGACAACAGAAGTTGGAAATTGCATCATCATTCAACATTTTGCATGACTTCAAGTTCACGAAGCCGTTATCGTTAACGCACCCACACGCCTGATGTTTCAATGGTGATTTCACTGCTCACCCGCACTTGATGTTGTTAAAAAGATATAAAATGGTTCAATCCTACGTCTAGAACACTTGGTATGAACAATTTCAAATTTCTTCGAAAGTCGCAACGATAAAATTGTGTGTGCAACCCGGCTGGGGCAAAGCAGAAACTGAACACACTGCAGGCCTGTGTGTGTGAGCCACGAGTAAGGCAATACATGATTACTAAGGGGTACCACTCAAGCGACTGTACATATACACAAGTATAACGCCATGTTTCAGAAAACATGGCAGAAAAAAACCCGGCCCTTTTATGTGTACGTGTTTCCCATAGACTCACAATACTGAATTCAATACACAATCAACAAATATATATGAATAACTCACAACAATAATTGTACAGTTCTTATAAAAAGTCACACAATCAGTCACATCAAAGTAAATGAAACAGGAAATCGTGTACAACCTCAGCCAACTTATCTCCCCCAAGTCCACTTAGATGTACGGTATCCTTGCCAGATCGCCAGTGCCAGTCTTTGGACCTAGCCGTCGGCAGCTCTGTTAAAACATCCTACTAAATTCCTGCTCCATAAGTCGCCCAAGAATCTGGAAACTATCTTCTAGTTTAAAATCTCATATGTACAAAATTCCATAGCAGGGCTCATATAAAACTGGAATAAAGGTTATACCTATTGCCGGGTTTTTAAGTACCCGTGGTCGAAAGCACGGATTCGTCACGGCTTCGTTATGGCGGTCTTGGCTGTTAAAGGCGATCGCGCTTGTGAAGCAACAAAATTTCTCATGCTTCAGTTCTGTTATGCTACACGCTTGATCGCCCCACGAAAAATGGCCTAACAGGCCTAATGCAACTGTAATAATTCGAAAAGATAATTTTAAACTATTCTCTGAAATGCTTACACCTAATGTATCACTGTCTGTCGCTGCAATACAACATATTCTTAGTGGTTACTTGTTGGCGTAGTTATATAACACAGTGATAATATCTGGGGCGGTTCAAATATGAGAAGTTCCAAAATAACCGGCAGGAGAATCGGTAATTGCACTTGCGAATACCAGCCCAAAACTAATTTGAAACAGCACTTCTCATTGTCATTCAAATTCTTATTGTTAGTACAGTAATATTAGCAGTGTTTTTAAATCAGTTTATCGGAATTTGTCGGCTTTTATTGCAAATTCGCGAAACCAACACCAATGTATGCTGAATCTAAGAGAGTCGTCCGAGAGAGTCGGAAGACAGGAGATACATAGGGTGAGGTCAACGACAATCACATATACCCGGCCCTGAGGGGCCGGGAATGACAGAGCTAAATGACAGAGTTGTAGGATAAACAACGGGTTATGAATATACCAAATATTTTAAATAGTTACATACGAACAATCACATTAACCTTAACATTCATTAGGAAAGCTTGTGTTGACTAGGTATATACTTGAATGATTCGTATATTGAAATCATATGAACATCTTACACAAGTCAAATGAGTTGTGCAAGATCAGATCACGGATGAATCAATACATGAAACATTCAAAATGTCTTTGATTTTGTGGTTGTCGATTCGGACAAAAGATTCAAGAACCATTCTCCGGCGCACAAGTGACTCTCCTCTTCACATACGACGCTGATTTTGGACTTTGGCGGCCATTTTCTCAAATCTGTTCAGTAACTTTTTTTTCTTTTTGATCCATAACACTCCTCATATGTATTCCTGTGATGTGTATAAGGCCTGATAAAATTAATTTTCTGTTTCTCGTCCCCGCCCGCCTGTGTTCAAAAGCAGCCTCCCGGATTTTTAGGTTACCGGACCTTTGGTCCGATAACCTATTGCCGTGGCGTTGCGTCCGTCGTCCGTCCGTCGTCCGTTCACATTTTTATCTTTAAAGTTTATGGTCGAATAATTCTGAAATTTTGCGCAAAAATACCTAAAAATATTTCCAGGAAAGGGTTTTTTTAGTTTTTTGATTTTCGCATTTTTTTCAAACTGGCGGCCTTTTTCGTCGAAAAATGGCCAATTTTGGACTTTGACGGTCGTTTTCTCAAAATTTATCAGTAACGTTTTTTCTTATTGATGCATGACACTCCTCATATGTACCCCGTTGACATGTATAAATTTCGTTGCCCTTGAATCGCTCGAAGTGGGCCATTTTGGGCCCAAACTCGGCCCAAATGGGACTTTCCCATGTTAAATTCTCCTATGCTTTATAATGGGGGCACATTAAGCCTAATATCTCACTTAAAATTGAAATTAGAGACTAGGAATCAATTGTGGACATATAGGAAATGATATATGCTGAATA
This sequence comes from Terebella lapidaria, assembly GCA_949152475.1. Taxonomy (NCBI): domain Eukaryota; kingdom Metazoa; phylum Annelida; class Polychaeta; order Terebellida; family Terebellidae; genus Terebella; species Terebella lapidaria. Next base: position 25,574,161 of record OX424556.1, read on the forward strand.
TTCTCGTGACCTTGAATTTGACCTCTGACCTCAGTTTCAAGGTCAAAGCACAAAATGGCTTATATCTCGCTTATTATCGACTCTACAGCTTAGGAATCAATTGTGGGCATATAGGAAATGATATATGCTGAATATTCTGATGACCTCAAATTTTACCTTTGACCCCATTTTCAAGGTCATGGGACAAAATGGCTAATATCTCGCTTGTTATCGACTTTACAGCTTAGGAATCAGTTATAAACATATAGGAAATGATATATTAAAATTATTGTCATGGCCTTGAATTTGACCTTTGACCTCATTTTCAAGGTCACAGGACAAAATGGTTAATATCTCACTTATTATCGATTTTACAGCTTGGGAATCAATTGTGGACATATAGGAAATGATATATGCTGAATATTCTCGTGACCTTGAATTTGACCTCTGACCTCATTTCCATGGTCCAAGGACAAACTGGCTCATATTTTGCTCCTCTATTGACTATATGGCTTGGGAATCAATTGTGGACATATAGAAAATGATATACACTGAATATTTTGATGACCTTGAATTTGACCTTTGCTTTCATTTTCAAGGCCACAGCACATAATTGCTAATATCTCTCTGATTACTGAATTTACAGCTTAGCAATCAACTGTGGACATGATATATACTTGATATTATATATGCTAAATATTCTCTTGACCTTGAATTTAACCAGTGACCTGGCTAACATCTAAAATATTAAACATTGTTCGGTAACCTATCTTTAGCCCTTGGCCTAATTTTCTCATAAGCTGAGGACGGTATTTTTTTTTGCAAAATAAAAAATGGAAAATAAGAAGTCCCTCCCTACCCAGTTTTGACATTTTTTTTAGGAATCAATCTTGGACATATAGGAAATGATATATGCTGAATATTCTCATAACGTTGAATCTGACCTTTGCATTTTCAAGGTCAGAGCACAACATGGCTAAAATCTTGTTTATTATCGACTTTACAGCTTACAAATCAATTGGGACATATAGGAAGTAATATATGCTGAATATTGTCATGACACTGAACTTGACCTTTGACCTCATTTTCAAGGTCAGAGCATAAAATGGCTAATATCTCTCTTATCATCGACTTTACAGCTTAGGAGTATTTGTGAACACATAGAAAATGATGTATGCTGAATATTGCCAAGACCTTGAATTCGACCTTTGATCTCATTTTCAAGGTCAAAGGACAAAATGGCTAATATCTTGCTTCTCTATTGACTTTATAGCTTGGGAACCAATTATGGACATGATGATATACACTGAAAATTATATACACTGAATATTCTCGTGACCTCGACTTGACCAATGACCTTATTTTCAAGTTTCTTTTGACCTGATATTCAAAGTGACAGGACAAAATGACTAATATCTATCTCGCTTATTGACTTGTGGGAATCAATGAAAAGGCCCAAAGTCCTTTTCAATTTTTCATCAGGTCGATAAACAACTTTTTTTTGGGTCTAATCAATTCGCTATCTACTAGTAGTATTTTGAGCCATTTCCATTTCAACACTTTTTTGTGTTTTGCCATTGAAAAATGTTTTTGACTTTTTCCCCTCATTCCCCCCCCCCCCCCCCCCCAGAATCCCTTCATAATGGGAGCTGCATGGAACCCATAGAATACTTCAAGATAGAGCTTAAATATTGACACATTCAAAAGGGAAGTCATATGTGGCGAATTTACACGTGACCTTGAATTTGACTTTCAATGACATTGGAAAGTCAAAAGAGCTATTTTGTTGATAAAAGTTGTACGCTAACATGAAACATTTCTCTGGATTCTTCCTTAGACCTTGTGATTTTTTTAAATCATATTTAAATAAGTAGCCTACACATATGTACATAAAATTATAAAGCTGAAGAAAGAGAAAAGTTCTTCATGTCCGATGCTGAGATTTTGAACATCGATCTACGATGTTGTTCAGTCAACAAAATTGATAGCCAAAAAAGTTCTTGTACGTAATGAGATTGTACATATGTAGCAAATTGAACTCTTGATTTCTTCATTCGAATTTCTGCATGGTTTACGATAGATACACTGATCAGCAGATCATAAACTTTCAACATACACTATCTGTAAAGTTTGACGTCATCCGCTAGCCCGGATCCTCGCGGATAAGCCGCTGACCGTGGGTCATGGCGGACGCACGCCCGCTATCTCGGATCCTCGCGAATAGTCCGCTCACCGCGGGTCACTGCGAGCGCAGTATTTACTTTAGAACGTTAACCAGGTAGCAGCCCGCCTATCAAGCCCAGACATATAAGGACACCACTCAGATACTGGATCATCACCTTGATGTCAACTCAGTGTGGCCCGTTCGCCGGCGGTCCGCTTGGGGGACGGAACCCCCGTACAGCCCGACGGTCTGCCAGAGCCTGTGTCGCACCATCCAAGGGCGAGAGACCGGTGATCACAGGGACGAGCCCCGAATCAGCACGGTCCCCTGATCCTGGGCCCCCTATGAGAATTGTCCCCATGCAGGGCCCTCGCAGGCCTTAGCCGGTGAGTGAGGACGTGAACTCATGGCCGAGCCCTCCGTCGTCCTCTCACCTTGCTCAGCTCTGAGACAACTCCACTGAACAACGCGGTATTTTTAACCCCAAAGCACGAGAAACGAGGGAATTGACGTAAGACCATTGTTACAGTATAAACGGGAGGATTAGGGGGCGTTGCTATGCAGCGCACGTGCTTTGAACACGAAGCGGCCAGAAACAAGAGTAGTGTTTACAAAGAATCTCCTGCCGTGATCTTTCGGCGAAATCGCCACACTATCTGAATACTCACTCATTGATTCGCTAATGTTTTCTTTATAGGTAATCCTCATCGATCCTGTTCCATTGGTTACTTCGGTACTGAGTAAGACCTCTTGGAATGTACACTTGACATCATGATTGTCAGTCCATGAAAAACACTCACACCTGAAACATCACATGAAAGGGCAGGGATTTTTTTCTGCCATGTTTTAGAAAACATGGCGTTATACTTGTACAATATTGTTCGAATCTTGTAGATGGGCTTACAGTACGGTGATTTGTTCAACCTTTAGCCGCACTTTAAATTCAAGCTGCGATGGCCGAGTGGTTAAGGCGTTGGACTCGAAATCCAATGGGATATTCCCGCGCAGGTTCGAACCCTGCTCGCAGCGAAACATTTTTCATTTTGTATTTTTCTATAGATATATCTAGGTTTTAATTCACGCTGCCAAAGTATGTGCTGATGAAATGTAACCGCCCCACAAGCAAACAAGCACAGTCGTTTAAATTATATTTAATCTGAATTTCTGATATATTGTGTTAGTGTTGCCACCTAGCGGATTAACAACAACGCAGCAATATCAATCGATAGATGGCGCTCGTATTCTCACAGCCAGTGACCTAGATCTTATTATCTAGGTCACTGCTCACAGCTGAGTGCCATCTATCGAATGATCCTGATAAAGGTAACACTTCATTCGCCAGGGTGCAGCACAGAATGTAAATAAACATGGAAACCAAACCTGGTGAGTTGGCATCAAAAACAAGTGGTAAAATAATATTTTCCCTGATATCAATGTAGTATGTAAGAGTATTACGGAAGATAGAAATGCCTGTAATTCGCGTGGGCTAAAAAATTAAAGAACTTGCGTTCATGCCTTCTATTAGGGCCGTTGTACGTTGTGACAGTCGGTGAGTGATAATTCGTGAATTCTTCCAGCCATTCATCCTAACCCTGCTCCACGGGTGAACCTGCATTTTTAGGTTACCGGACCTTTGGTCCGATAACGTATTGGCATGGCGTTGCGTCTGGCGTCCGTCTAGCCGTCCGTCGTCCGTCCACATTTTTATCTTTAAAGTTTACGGTCGAATCTTTCTGAAATTTTGCACAAAAATAGCTAAAAAATATTCCCATGAAAGGGTTTTTTTCGTTTTTAGGTTACCGGACCACAATGAAACGTTCCATTGAATTTACCTATCCCTTGCCACAGTGTTAAGAGATAGCATGCTGTCAAATCGCCAATTTTCAAAATGTGATAAAGGTACTTCAAATTTCTTCTCAATGGATGTGATATTTTTTTATCGTTCCCTGAGGGGATTTTCTTTGCTTTGGCAGTGATTACAGATGGTTCCTCAGTGCTGTTGAGCCGGCCGCGAGGAAGTTTCTTCATTCAATGGGGAGGATAGGAAACGTTTCATTGTGCAGACCTATGGTCCGTAACCTATTGGCATGGCGATGCGTCCGGCGTCGTCGTCCGTCGTCGTCGTCGTCGTCGTCGTCGTCGTCGTCCGTCAACAATTTTATCTTTAAAGTTTACGATCGAATTTTTCTGAAACTTTGCACAAAAATGCCTAAAAATATTTCGAGAGGGAGGTATTTTTTAGTTTTTTTATTTTCGCATTTTTTTCAAAATGGCGGCCGTTTTCGACGAAAAATGCCTGATTTTGGACTTTGGCGGCCATTTTCTCAAAATCTGTTCAGTAACTTTTTTTTTTATTGATGCATAACACTCCTCATATGTACCCCTGTGACATGTATAAATTTCGTTGCGCTTGAATTGCTCGAAGTGGGCCATTTTGGGCCCAAACTCGGCCCAAATGGGACTTTCCCATGTTAAATTCTCCTATGCTTTATAATGGGACACATTAAAGCCTAATATCTCACTTAATATTGAGATTAGAGACTAGGAATCAATTGTGGACATATAGGAAATGATATATGCTGAATATTGTCGTGACCTTGAATTTGACCTCTGACCTTGGTTTCAACGTCAGAGCGGCCGTTTTCGTCGAAAAATGGCCAATTTTGGACTTCGATGGTCGTTTTCTCAAAATCTGTTCAGTAACTTTTTTTTCTTATTGATGAAAAACACTCCTCATATGTACCCCTGTGACATGTATAAATTTCGTTGCGCTTGAATCGCTTGAAGTGGGCCATTTTGGGCCCAAACTCGGCCCAAATGTGACTTTCCCATGTTAAATTTTCCTATGCTTTATAATGGCACACATTAAGCCTAATATCTCACTTAATATTGAAATTAGAGACTAGGAATGAATTGTGGACATATAGGAAATGATATATGCTGAATATTCTCGTGACCTTGAATTTGACTTTTGACCTCATTTTCAAGGTCACAGGACAAAATGGCTAATATCTCGCTTATTATCGACTTTACAGCTTAGGAATCAGTTGTGAACATATAGGAAATGATATATGCTGAATATTCTTGTGACCTTGAATTTGACCTTTGACCTCATTTTCAAGGTCACATGACAAAATGGCTAATATCTCGCTTATTATCGACTTTACAGCTGAGGAATCAATTGTGAACATATAGGAAATGATATATGCTGAATATTCTCATGACCTTGAATTTGACCTTTGACCTCATTTCCAAGGTCACAGGACAAAATTGCTAATATCTCGCTTATTATCGACTTTACAGCTTAGGAATCAATTGTGAACATATAGGAAATGATATATGCTGAATATTCTCATGACCTTGAATTTGACCTTTGACCTCATTTTCAAGGTCACAGGACAAAATGGCCAATATCTTGCTTATTAGCGCCTTTACAGCTTAGAAATCAATTGTGAACATATAGGAAATGATATATGCTGAATATTCTAGTGACCTTGAATTTGACTTTTGACCTCATTTTCAAGGTCAACAGGACAAAATGGCTAATATCTCGCTTATTATCGACTTTACAGCTTAGGAATCAATTGTGAACATATAGGAAATGATATATTCTGAATATTTTAATGATATTGAATTTGACCTTTGACCTAAATTTCAAGGTCAGTCATTTTATTTTCAAAGTCAGATTACAAAATGGCTTATATCTCGCTTATTATCAAATTTACAGCTTAGGGGTCCATAGTGAACATATAGGAAATGATGTATGCTGAATAGTTTGGTGATCTAGAATTTAACCTTTGATCCCATTTTCAAGGTTAGAGATATGGCGATTTCAGTGGTCACCTTGAATTTGACCTTCAACTTTCTCGGCTTAACTCTGTATATTTCTCCGGTAACCTTTCTAGCCCATTGGGCTAATTTTTTTTTTCTTTTTTCTTTTTCTTCACTTTTTGGTTTCCGCACGATAACTTCAGTTTGCCTCGATGTATCTTCGCCAATTTTTCACCGCTGGTCAGAAATGTTGTGTAGAAGAAGCCTATCGTTTTTGAGCCGGCTCCGGGGTCTGTGAGGTCCGTGAGGATGAAATTCATGTTTTTGGTTTCCGCACGATAACTCAAAAAGTATTATGGCAATGACTGTAAAACTTTGCATGGAGGTTCATATATCACCAGGGAAGAAGACTATTGCTTTTGAGGCCGATCTGTCAAACGACCTTCGACCTAGGCCTCGAAATAATTTAAGCTGAGTCATCCTTGAGGCTCTCATGCATATCTCGGAAACGGTGCGTTGAGAGCGAAACGGACGTTATTTTCGGACTCGTCGTTATAAACAAACATGTCTAGGGGGTATTATGGATGACCTTTGACCTTGACCTTAAATTTTTTGGCTGAGTCGACATTTTTCGTTTTCGTCGATATCATGGAAACGGTGCATCGTAGAGCGAAACGGACGTTATTTTCGGACTCGTGGCACTAGACAAATATGTCTTAAGGGTATTATGGATGACCTTTGACCTTGACCTTGAATTTTTCTGCTGAGTCGACATTTTTTTCGTCGATATCTCGAAAACGGTGCGTTGTAGAGCGAAACGGCTTTATTTTCGGACTCGTCGTCCCAGACATGTCTGAGGGGTATTATGAATGACCTTTGACCTTGGCCTTAAATTTTTTCGCTGAGTCAACATTTCTCGTTTTCATTGATATCTCAGAAACGGTGCATCGTAGAGCGAAACGGACGTTATTTTCAGACTCGTCGGGCTAGACAAACTTGTCTAAGGGGTATTATGGATGACCTTTGACCTTGACCTTAAATTTTTTCGCTGCGTCGACATTTTTCGTTTTCGTCGATATCTCAGAAACGGTGCGTCGTAGTGCGAAACGGACGTTATTTTTAGACTCGTCAGGCTAGACAAACTTGTTCAAGAGGTATTATGGATGACCTTTGACCTTGACCTTAAATGTTTTTGCTGAGTCGACATTTTTCGTTTTCGTCGATATCTCGGAAACGGTGCGAAGACAATCGTGTCTAAGGGGTATTATGGATGACCTTTGACCTTGACCGTAAATTTTTTCGCTGAGTCGACATTTTTCGTTTTCGTCGATATCTCGGATACGGTGCGTCGTAGAGTGAAACGGTCGTTATTTTCGGACTCGTCGCCCTAGACAAACATGTTTAAGGGGTATTATCAATGACCTTTGACCTTGACCTTAAATTTTTTTCGCTGAGTCTGCAATTTTTGTTTTCGTCGATCTCTCAGAAACGGTGCGTCGTAGAGTGAAACAGATGTTATTTTTGGACTCGTCGCCCTAGACAAACATGTGTGAGGGGTATTATCAATGACCTTTGACCTTGACCCTAATTTTTTTCGCTGAGTCGGCATCTTTCGCTTTCATTGATATCTAGGAATTGGTGCGTCGTAGAGCGAACTGGATGTTATTTTCAGACTCGTCGCCCTAGACAAACATGTCTTAAGGGTATTAGGGATGACCTTTGAGCTTGACCTTAATTTTTTTCGCTGAGTCGGCATCTTTCGCTTTCATCGATATCTCGGAAATGATCCGTCATAGAGCGAAACGGACGTTATTTTCAGACTTTTCGCCCTAGACAAACATGTCTTAAGGGTATTAGGGATGACCTTTGACCTTGACCGTAAATTTTTTCGCTGAGTTGACATTTTTTGTTTCCGTCGATATCTCGGAAATGATGTGTCGTAGAGCGAAACGAACGTTATTTTCGGACTCATCGATTCCTCGGAAACGGTGTGACTTAGAACAAAACAGACATTTGACAGATAGTTTTAGGGGTACAAAGTTTGTCCATGTTGTACTTCACATACATGTAATTGCACAAATGTCTTATAGGTCTCATTGGGAACTTATCATGTTTTTGCTGAGGCAGTATTTTGTTTTTTTCATGCTTCACCCTGAAATGCCTCCAAGGCCTTTAGGCCTTGACGTCTAGTTGATACAGAAAATGTGTGTTTGGGAACATTTAAGAACAATAATGTTGAAGATCAGGGCAACAATTAAAGTTGGAATCAATTTTAAAATCAGCCAAATTTAGCATTCTTGTTTGTCACGCAAACTTGAAAGTATATCTCGAGATAGTCATGAATATATAGGAAATAGGCACAGTTCGACAACAGACACTCAGAAAATTGCCGTTAATCGTGCATGAAAACAGTGGATAGAGAATGATCGGCCTGCCTACATTGCCAGTTGCCACAGTATCTAGACAAATACCAATGACGTCATGAGACTGTGTGTAGAACTCGCCCTCAAGGCGGGCCACTTTGAGGAAAAGATTGACTGGCCCGAGTTTGAATCTCGATTTGGCAACTCAATTTAGGCATGTAATACACATTTTCAGACCCAAATTTTTACGATTCCTCATTCTATAGACAAAACAAAGCTACAGCAGAATAAATACATTTTGTCAATTCTAAAAGTGATTATAGCTTTAATATTTTGGAAAATTATTTCTCCAGTTGCATGATCTGCCAGTGAGCTACAGCACCCTTGGTGCTATGTTTATTTGTATAAACAATGTAAATAATACAGTAAGATTGTTTATAAATAATACAAATAAATGTTAAATGTATACATGTATTAGACTCTAAATATGACATTGCATTGGTGCTGCATATAATATCTAAATATTAAATGCAGGATAACCTCAAAAAGCGTCAAACACTCGTTTGTATTGTGTAATGTAACAGATATACATATTATGCAGTGTAACATATGTATTTGAAAACAACTTGAGAACAATCACAGTTTTTCCAAATATCTCTATATTCCAGGCAATGCGGAACGCGGGTGGAATGATCCCCCGGAATTCATGCACACCAGTTCTCAGGCTCCAGCTCCCAGTCAGAAACGAAACTTCTTGAACAAAAGAGTTGTGTACCCAGGTATTGCAGGTAGTGCCTCTGGTGTAGAACCTGCTTGTACAAAGACCCCTGGCTCTGTCACTACTGGTGCTCCACCACCCCTAGTGTCTGGCACTGGTGCTGCACCACCTTTAGTGTCTGGTGCTGGTGCTACACAGCGTGTCACACTGCCCACTAACACACCGGACATGACACAAGGTACACTGAATGATAACAAGTGTGGTATGGCACGCATTTCGGTTTTGTATGCATCGTACATTCGGTTTGATTTCTGTTGCTTTTAGTTCTTTTGTTGCATGTGATGAATCGTTACACTGCTTCAATGTGTTCATCATACATGTTTACTAACCGTTACCAAAAAAATAGCTCCTTTTTACAAATTGTGACTATACTGAATTTATGTGTATCACTTCTTTTTGTATTGGGAGTCTATGCATTATTGGGTATATTTTCACTTACAAACTCTGCATCCTAATAGATCACAGTTGTTTTTTTTTGTGCTTGAACTTTTCTTTCAAAGCAACACCTAGTAAAGAATGACTTCTCTGTGCAGGAGCAGCTACAAGTTCACCGGCGGCGGCACTGAACCCTGTGACCCTCGGAGCTCCCCCCACGGGTGGCGTGATACTGTTTCCTCCAGCCTCTTCCACGGACATCCCTCGCTTCACTGCTCCCATCATCGTCCCCACCATGAGCCCCAAGGATGATGCTCCGCTCTCCCCATCCATTGTTACCATAGCAACCAACCCAGTCACTCAGGCCCTCGTTAACACGCGTGCCTGTGATCAAGAGGATTTGGACATTCCCGACTTTGATGATGACGAACAAATGTACCACTTTGTCGTAACCAGGCTGCAGAAAACCTGCATTGATTGTGCTTCTGTCGTCAAGGTATTATGCATTTCATTTCAATGATAAAACTGTGCACATTGGATTGAATTTTGTGTGTGCTATAGATAACTTGGTATGTATCCTTTCTCGTTCAGCCTCGGATTGTGGAAGATATCAACAGAAAGCTGGATGTGTTTTCCAAAATGTGGAAAGATGGGAAAATATCCTATCCCGTGAAATCATCCATGGCTCGCCTGTCAACAGGTGAGCTTCTATGCAGAGATAGCTTTCAACTGTCAAGGCACTGCATAATAAAGTCTGTGGGATACATTTTAAATATGATAACTTTCAAATTATTTTAACTCTTCAGCCTTACACCGTCGGAAGTGTGATATTGCTCATGAAATACATTTGAACCTGATGATGGACTTTGTATCAGAGGTTTGTAGAACAATGTAACAGAATATAGTTGTGGGAGTTGTGTATAAAATATGCATATACATGTACATGTTGTTTAGCCATTCTACAACTAATTTACAAAACATGTTTGTCTGAGTCTGTTGTCAACATGTACATGCAATGTACGCAAGTCATAGTATAACATATGATACCATTGATTATTTGATTCTCATATCATTGCCTCTGATTTATGTGCTGTTTACCGCATAACTCTGATCATTCAGGTTGGCCAGTGGATGGTCGGCATAAAGCGCCTGATTCAAGAAGCACGTAACATCGAGGCTCCAATGAGCCCCACAAACTCAACCGTAGGACCACTAGACACTGTTACAGAGACGGCATGTACAGCGACGGCAGGTACAGGAACAGCAGGCACACAACAGCGCCTTGAAAACTCGGAACTCTCTGCCGAAAACAGCTCAGAGCAGGCCAGCACAGACCGAAGTAATGACATCGATGTCTCCCATACAGAAAGCACCCAAGAACCATCAAGTACTGATGATCTCTTAAGTACAGAGGCAAAGACCGACCATGGTACGGACAACAGTGAACGGAGTTCAGTGGACGGTGGACCTGCAATCATATCAACTAGTCCAATTACTGACTAATTTATTTTGATCAGAATGATGATTTACATGTATATACAGTGATGTGTTTTTTTTTTTGGGAAATACTCAATTTTAGCAAATATCATTCAAAACTTATAAGAATTTTGAATTTATCTTGGACCCTGGACACAGCATACGTGAAAGTATCTAATTTCAGAAGCTAACATGCATACAAGTATTGATATTTTTGTGGAAAAAGGTTGTTTGAAATGTATACACATACACAAGTCTATTGTGTGTGCATGTATGTTGGAAAGTTCCAGGCAATAAGGCACAAAATTACATGTATACAAAATTTATGAATATACATGTGTATGTACTTAAATGATCACAGGTTTTTATATGGAGTTGTTGCTAAGTTCATGTGTACAGCAGGGGATTTTCAGGAAATGATATTTACATGTACATATACCGTATTGGTCCTAATAGTAGCATGGCGAGCCAAAGCAAGACCTCGTGCAGCAGCGTGTGCAAAAATTAGGTCAAATTTGAGGTTAAATTGGAGAAAAACAGAGAATAATTTACCTATAGCCTTCAATCCCCTTTATTATGATTCAAATAACATAAATATGTGGATTGGAACACTCCCAAGATTTTATTAGAAAGATATGATGTGAAGGTTACAAAAAGTGAACATTTGGGGGGAAAAGAGGGGGGCACTCTACTATTAGGGCGCGGCACACCATTAGGACCAATACGGTATATAAATATGCTTGTTACTTCGTGTTCTTTATTTTTAGGCCTGTTGGCAGCCTCCGCACAAAGTGGGCCTATGTACATGGACTATATGCATTTGTGTTCTATATTTATCTTGTATTGTTGCACATCATAACCCACATTTTGCATATTCATAATTTGAATGTGCAAACTGTTCATGCGAGTGAATACATCTGCCTGGCACAATCCATGTTTTTCACGAAATAACTGTGATAATATTCTGTTAATTTACCCATCCATAACAATACACTAGTAATTTATTGTGATTATTCAATGGAACACAAAATACAGATATTCAGTATCGATTCAATTATTCTGGTAGTACAAAATTGTGTCTTGAACTGAACCAAATGGGGCTTCCAGATAACCTTGTTTTGGCATCTTTGTAACTTTATTTGATCATCTTCAATGAGAAGTGGATGCAGTAAATCAGAACTCTGAGAAAATTGTATTTTTGAAACCAATATTTTGGTGTCCAATGACAATAAATTGAAGTCGCCATCAATGTCATGGGACTGAATATGGTTCTTTGTGATTTGAGATTTACTGAGTTTGATGGAATCGCATATATATAACTTGTTCAGATGTGTGGAAATGCAAGATCTGGTGATACATCTTCAACACTGAGTTTTGTCTACATGCCAGGTTTTCTCAGTAGGTAGATTCAATATGGTATTCCATGGAATTTAAACAATCAACATGGCCCAAGTAACTTGTGTTGCTTGTTCTTCTATATTCAATATGGTTCGGAAAAGTATAAGACAGATTAAATGGTAAGTTTTCAATGGACTAGTAATAGATGTATTACACAGCAGTTCAGGTTACTTGGGCCATAGACAGCAACCATCATTAACAGATGTTCATATTATTAGCTGGAAATGTAGTCCAACTCAGTAAATTAACAAATCCTTGACACACTTCAATTTGGCAGAGTTGTAATACACACTGTATGAGAATTGCCAGCTTATAACATAAATGAGAAGTGAGAAAAGTTTAATATATAAAATGTAAAGATTCAAACTTTATAAAATTTATTTTTCAAATGCTTTAACAGGCACAGGTACATACATAATAGGTACAATATTGTGAAGTACTGTAAGAATACCACAACATAAATCACACTTTGAATATCATTGATCATCTTGAACACAGAAATTCCGGACCAGGCATTCATCTGCATTGTACTAGCAGTATAATCACATACTTTCATATCAATCAGCATAGAAAACTCTCATACTCGACATCAAGGTTATTGAGTTTACATAACAGAAGTTTACTGTATTTGCAGTGCTACAAGCAAATAAAACATATCAATATTTCACCCATGTAGAGACAAATGAACACAACTTGACAATAAAGGGCACACATGTAAAAGCGTCTGTGAGCAGTGCATTACTGGTATGTTTCTCTCGTGTTAAACTGTACATGACTATTTGAGTCCATCTATGACACAATCTTCAACGGCACATACATAATTCTCACGTTTTTAGTTGTTTACCAACACACATACAGACATTTTGAATGTCACTTTCTGGACACCACATAGTATTTCAGCATTCAATCTTTTGAATGCATTCACAATTTCATACAGAGTTTGACTTTCTTGACACCACATACATAAAGTATTTCAGCATTCAATCTTGAATGCATTCACAATTTCATACAGAGTTTGACACAGACAAGAAGTTCAGTGATGCGATTGTTCAGTATCATATTGAAGCCTTGTACTGGTAGTGAAAGACTCTGGTCGAATGCGCATGCGATAGCTACTCACTGGCCTATAATAGTGTCCATAGAGTTGAAATCAATCACAATCCTTTCTCTTTTGGGCTGGAATTGCCTAGAAATACAACCAGAAAGTTGTGTGAGCAACAGAGTATGAGACAGGAATATGTGACTTTTATTACTTTGTTTAGTAGTAGTTTGAAAGCCGAACAGATGAAGACAAATATTCCGCACGACATTGTCTAACAGTAAACTTCCATTTCACCTGCATTCAACACCAGCCAATGCAAGGAGTCGTCGCGAGGCTTTGAACTCAATCTTCTCGTGGTGTTTATCCGACATGTATACAACCTCTTTGATGCCTGACTGTATGATGAGTTTGGCACACTCGTTGCATGGAAACAAAGCCACGTATATGGTACAGTTCTTCACATCCGCAGAGTTTTTATTCAATATCGCATTGAGCTCTGCATGGCAAACTGAAACAGTATAACAAGCAATTAAGTATACTGTAGATCTACTATCATTATCTTAAGAATACTGCATTATCCTACTTTCACCAAATTGACAATGTATTGAAATTGATGCATAATAAATATCTGAAAACTCTACTTGAGTACATGGTTTCTTTCACTTATAATACTTGCCATATAGATATTTGGTATCCATCTCATTGTCAGATCGTTTGGCCCATGGCATGATGTCATCACTGCATCTGTTCGGCATGCCGTTGTAGCCGATCCCGACAATCTTCTTCTCTTCATTGACAATACAGGCACCAACCTATCAGGGAAAGATACAATCCTGAGCGTGTTATATCTCAGTGACAACCAGCATAACATAACAAACACTTTGGTTTACTGTGAAGTAAGACGTTTTGATAATAGTGTATTTTAAAGGAATCTGCATGCATTCCCTTCACATTCTGCTATTGAAGTGATTTTATTGATACATTCAGCTCAGTCTCCTGACCTGTGTTGCCGGATCTTTACTCCGCTGTGCTGAGAGGAAAGCGATCGCCATGAAGTATTCCGGCCACTCGAGATAATCCTCACGCTTCTTGTTCATCTTGGGATCAAAGCTGTTGTCTGCAGACTCATGGACTGCATCACTGCAGGAAAAGTATAAAGAAAAGTAAAACGTACTGAAAACCAATTGTAGTCTGTAAACGAAATTATGAATTTGCGCACATCCATTCCATACCAGATTAGTATTCCTCTCGCAGAAAGTCTAGTTGTATGTGTACATATAAGAATATGTATGTGTACATATCTACAACAGCTTGTTTCTCACGCTGCAGGTACGAACCTTTGTTTTGCTGACAGTGATATCATTCATGAAAGCATGTCTCGGTTCATCATCCATAAACATACAAAATGTCTTTTAACAAAGTATCAGGAAGATGGGTCGCGTATCAGGTAGTCTTCCAGATTTTGATACTTTTTTGTTTACATTATAAGTGAATGGGACACTGGCTCTCTGGTTCCTTATATACAGTCCATACTTAATGACTAGGCCTAGATATACATGATATAAGCAATGGTCAAATTTTCCAATAGTCAAATCAGCCCAGGTCGGCTCAGCAGAGATCTATCCTGGGTCCAAAAACGTAATCTGACGGTTTATTCTATAAATAGTGACAGCTCTGTGGCGGCGCATCACCTTACAGTGCAGGGGTGCGTTTCCGCGCGCACATAGATATTTAGATCTACTATAGACACATGGGAAAACATAATATATTGAACACATAAAACACACACAACATAATATTAATAAAACACAGCACCAAGGGTGCTGTAGCTTACCGGCACATCATGTGAATTGAGTATTGATTTCCAAAATATTAATTGTTTTAGATTGCCTTGTAAGACCTGTACTTTCATATCCATCGAGGAGTGATCAATAGAATTGAAGTGCTCTCCTACAGGGACATATGTGTTGTTGGAATTGATGGTGAATCTGTGACCATTGATACGAGATTCACCACAGATTCACCATCAACTAGACATCAAGGCCTAAAGATGACTTGGAGGCATTTCGGTGTGGTGACTAATTTATAATATACATGTATACTAGATATCGACGAAAATGAAAAATGTCGACTCAGCAAAAAAAATTTAAGGTCAAGGTCAAAGTTCATCTGTATACCCCTTAGACATGTTCGTCTAGAGCCACGAGTCCAAGTATAACGTCCATTTCGCGACGCACCGCGACGCACCGTTTCCCGAGATATCGACGAAAACGAAAAATGCCGACTCGGCAAAAAAAATTTGGGTCAAGGTGAAAGTTCATCCATAATACCCCTTAGACATGTTTTTCTTGGGCGCCGAGTCCAAAAATAACGTCTGTATCGCTCTATGACACACCGTTTCCAAGATATCGCCCAAAACGAAAAATGCCAACTCGGCGAAAAAATTTCGGGTCAAGGTCAAAGTTCATCATAATACCCCTCAGACATGTTTGTCCAGAGCGACGAGTCCAAAAATAACGTCCGTTTCGCTCTACGACGCACCGTTTCCGAGATAACGACGAAATCGAAAAATGCCGACTCGGCAAAAAAGCTTCGGGTCAAGGTCAAAGTTCATCCATAATACCCCTCAGACATGTTTTTCTAGGGTGACGAGTTAAAATAACGTCCGTTTCGCTCTACGACGCACCGTTTCCGAGATATCGTCGAAAACAAAAAATGCTGACTCGGCAAAAAAAATTCGGGTCAAGGTCAAAGTTCATCCATAATACCCCTCAGACATGTTTGTCTAGGGCAACGAGTCCAAAAATAACGTCCGTTTCGCTCTACGACGCACCGTTTCCGAGATATAAAGGAAACCTCAAGGATGACTGGGCGAAAATTCTTCCGACCTCTAGGTCAAAGGTCGTTTCACAGATTGATCCCAAAATCGATAGGGTTCTTTCCTGTTGGTATATGAACCTCCATACAAAGTTCTGCAGCCATTGTCTGAATAGTTTTTGGGTTATCGCGCGGAAACAAAGTCCGAAAAATGACCTCAATTTCATCCTCACGGACCTCAGATCCGGCTCAAAAACTTCACAGCGCATCTACATAATATATCTGAACAGTGGCATTCTCGAGTTATCGCGCGGAAACGAAAACGGCGGAAGAAAAAAAAAAATTAGCCCAAGGGCTAAGATAGGTTACCGGACAACTTTAGTTGAAACAGGACAGGTGAGATATGACGTTAAGATAAAGCAATCATCTTCGTGAACTTCAATGTCATCATTAAGTGTGCAGCATATAACCTTGTATTCATGTATGTTCAAAATACAAATACAAGGTCTATCTACAAGTCTTTTGTCTATAAACGAAATTTACACATTTCTTGTTGGACGTGACACTGAGATATAGCACTCAATGTCATCTGACGTCAAGTTCAACGTCACCCAAAAAAGCCACATATATATGTGGTGTACATGTATATGACTTCCAATTCCAGCTATACCTACAAACATTTTTTGGCTGTAGAGGCCAATTTACACACTCAAGGGGCCTTTTAAGCAATTCAAAGCACTCCATCTTTATACACAATGTCAGGGACCCCAATTAGCATGTTTCATAACAAAAATCTCAAAACTGATCAGATAAATTTGAAGGAAAACGACCAAAAATTAAATTTGGGGCCTATTCAGCCTAAATTTCTAGCCTTTTGAGCAATTCAAGGCACTTTATACACTATATACATATTTATACACATCATGTCAAAAACCCCAATTACTATGTTTTGAAATAAAAATCTCAAAAGTGATCAGACAGTTTTCGATTAAAGACAAACAAGGTGCAAATTTGGGCATTTTTCGACTCAAAAATGGCTGTTGACATTTCAAGGTCATCCAAGGTCAAATTCAAGGTCACCACACAAGTCTTCATATATGACTTCCCATTTGAAAGTGCTAATTTCTAAGCTCTATCTTCAAGCATTCTATGAGTACAGTCCGGGCAGCTCCCATTATGAAGGAAAAAAGTGCCGAAAATTTTCTAAGTCCAAAATTTTTTTCAAAGGGTGAAAAATTTTTTTTTGCCTAGAAATGGCCCGAAATGGATAGTAACGCGATTTGGGGCAAAAAAAATTTTTTTCGCTGACCCGTCAAAAATTCAAAATGGCCGCCACACGGAGACCGGCTATTCAAGGGCAACAAAACTTATACACATCATAAAGGTACATAAGGGGAATCTTTTGAAACAAAAATCTCAAAACTGATCAGACAGTTTTTGAGAAAATGGCCGCCAAAGTCCAAAATTGGCCATTTTTCGTCAAAAATGGCCGCCATTTTGAGAAAAATGCGAAAATCAAAAAATTAGGCCAAGGGCCGAAGATAGGTTACCGGACAATGTTTAATATTTTAGATGTTAGCCAGGTCACTGGTTGAATTCAAGGTCAAGAGAATATTCAGCATATATAACATTAAGCATATATCATGTCCACAGTTGATTGCTGAGCTGTAAATTCAATAATCAGAGAGATATTAGCAATTTTTGTGCTGTGGCCTTGAAAATGAAGGGGCAAAGGTCAAATTCAAGGTCATCAAAATATTCAATGTATATCATTTTCTATATCATGTCCACAATTGATTCCCAAACCATACAGTCAATAGAGAAGCAAGATAGGAGCCAGTTTGTCCTTGGACCTTGAAAATGAGGTCAGAGGTCAAATTCAAAGTCATGAGAATATTCAGCATAAATCATTTCCTATATGTCCACAATTGATTCCTAAGCTGTAAAATCGATAATAAGTGATATATTAGCCTGTTTGTCCTGTGACCTTGAAAATGAGGTCAAAGGTCAAATTCAAGGTCATGACAATAATCTGCATATATCGTTTTCTATATGTTCATAATTGATTGCTAAGCTGTAAAGTCGATAACAAGCGAGATATTAGCCATTTTGTCCTGTGACCTTGAAAATTAGGTCGAAGGTCAAATTCAAGGTCATCAGAATATTCGGCATATATCATTTCCTATATGTCCACAATTGATCTCTAAGCTGTAGAGTCGATAACAAGCGAGATATAAGCCATTTTGTCCTCTGACCTTGAAACTGAGGTCAGAGGTCAAATTCAAGGTCACGAGAATATTCAGCATATATTATTTCCTATATGTTCACAATTGATTCCTAAGCTGTAGAGTCGATAATAAGCGAGATATAAGCCATTTTGTGCTCTGACCTTGAAACTGAGGTCAGAGGTCAAATTCAAGGTCAAAAGAATATTCAGCATATATCATTTCCTATATGTCCACAATTGATTCCTCGTCTCTAATCTCAATATCAAGTGAGATATTAGGCATAATGTGTCCCATTATGAAGCATAGGAGAATTTAACATGGGAAAGTCCCATTTGGGCCGAGTGTGGGCCAAAATGGCCCACTTCGAGCGATTCAAGCGCAACGAAATTTATAGACATCATAGGAGTACATATGAGGAGTCTTATGTATCAAAAAGAAGAAAAGTTACTGAACAGATTTTAAGAAAATGGCCGCCAACTTCCAAAATCAGGCATTTTTCGTCGAAAACGGCCGCCATTTTGAAAAAAATGCGAAAATCAAAAAACTAAAAAATACCTCCTCCTTGAATTATTTTTAAGTATTTTTGTGCAAAATTTCAGAAAAATTCGCCTGTAAACAAAAAAGATAAAAACGTGGACGACGACGACGACGAAGACGACGACGACGGACGCAACACCATGCCAATAGGTTATCGGACCATAGGTCCGGTAACCTAAAAAAGTTACTGAACAGATTTTGAGAAAATGGCCGCCAAAGTCCAAAATCAGGCATTTTTCGTCGAAAACGGCCGCCATTTTGAAAAAAATGCGAAAATCAAACCAGGTCACTGGTTGAATTCAAGGTCAAGAGAATATTCAGCATATATAACATTAAGCATATATCATGTCCACAGTTGATTGCAACGCTGTAAATTCAATAATCAGAGAGATATTAGCAATTTGTGCTGTGGCCTCGAAAATGAAGGGGCAAAGGTCAAATTCAAGGTCATCAAAATATTCAATGTATATCATTTTCTATATCATGTCCACAATTGATTCCCAAGCCATACATTCAATAGAGGAGCAAGATATGAGCCAGTTTGTCCTTGGACCTTGAAAATTAGGTCAGAGGTCAAATTCAAGGTCACGAGAATATTCAGCATATATCATTTCCTATATGTCCACAATTGATTCCTAAGCTGTAAAATCGATAATAAGTGAGATATTAGCCTGTTTGTCCTGTGACCTTGAAAATGAGGTCCAAGGTCAAATTCAAGGTCATGACAATAATCTGCATATATCATTTCCTATATGTTCATAATTGATTGCTAAGCTGTAAAGTCGATAACAAGCGAGATATTAGCCATTTTGTCCTGTGACCTTGAAAATGAGGTCGTAGGTCAAATTCAAGGTCATCAGAATATTCAGCATATATCATTTCCTATATGTCCACAATTGATTCCTAAGCTGTAGAGTCGATAATAAGCGAGATATAAGCCATTTTGTGCTCTGACCTTGAAACTGAGGTCAGAGGTCAAATTCAAGGTCATGAGAATATTCAGCATATATCATTTCCTATATGTCCACAATTGATTCCTAGTCTCTAATCTCAATATCAAGTGAGATATTAGGCATAATGTGTCCCATTATAAAGCATAGGATAATTTAACATGGGAAAGTCCCATTTGGGCCGAGTTTAGGCCAAAATGGCCCACTTCGAGCGATTCAAGCGCAACGAAATTTATAGACATCATAGGAGTACATATGAGGAGTCTTATGTATCAAAAAGAAAAAAAGTTACTGAACAGATTTTGAGAAAATGGCCGCCAAAGTCCAAAATCAGGCATTTTTCGTCGAAAACGGCCGCCATTTTGAAAAAAAAGCGAAAATCAAAAAACTAAAAAATACCTCCTTCTTGAATTATTTTTAAGTATTTTTGTGCAAAATTTCAGAAAAATTCGCCCGTAAACAAAAAAGATAAAAATGTGGACGACGACGACGACGACGACGACGACGACGGACGACGGACGACGGACGCAACGCCACGCCAATAGGTTATCGGACCATAGGTCCGGTAACCTAAAAACTAAAAAAAAACCCCCTCTTGAAATATTTTTAGGCATTTTTGTGCAAAATTTCAGAAAAATCCGCCTGTAAACTTTAAAGATACAGCTGTGGACGGACGACAGACGGACGACGGACGCAACGTGACGGCAATAGGTTATCGGACCATAGGTCCGGTAACCTAAAAATTAGCCCAAGGGCTAAGATAGGTTACCAGACAATTTTAGTTGAAACACGACAGGTGAGATATGACGTTCAGATTAACCAATCAAGGTCATCTTCGTGAACTTCAATGTCATCATTAAGTGTGCAGCATATAACCTTGTATTCATGTATGTTCAAAATACAAATACAAGGTCTATCTACAAGTCTTTTGTCTATAGACAAAATTTACACATTTCTTGTTGGACGTGACACTGAGATATAGCACTCAATGTCATCTGAGGTCAAGTTCGAGGTCACCAAAAGAAGTGGTATATATGACTTCCAATTAAAGCTATACCTACAAAGATTTTTTTAGCTGTAGAGGCTAATCTACACACTCAAGGGGCCTTTTAAGCAATTTAAGCACTCGATCTTTTTACACAATGTCAGGGACCCCAATTAGCATGTTTCATAACAAAAATCTCAAAACTGATCAGATAAATTTGAAGGAAAACGACCAAAAATTAAATTTGGGGCCTATTCAGCCTAACTTTCAAGCCTTTTGAGCAATTCAAGGCACTTTATACACTATATACACTATATACATCTTCATACACAATGTCAAAAACCCCAATTACTATGTTTTGAATTAAAAATCCCAAAACTGATCAGACAGTTTTCAATTAAAGACAGACAATGTGCAAACTTGGGCATTTTTCGACCCAAAAATGGTTGTTTTGACCTCATCTAAGGTCATCTAAGGTCAAATTGAAGGTCACCACACAAGTTGCCATATATGACTTCCCATTTAAAAGTGCCAATTTCTAAGCTCTGTCTTCAACCGTTCTAGGAATACAGTCCTGGCAGCTCCCATTATGAAGGAAAAAAGTGCCGAAAATTTTTTTTCAAACCTTTGGGTGAAAATTTTTTTGTGCCTAGAAATGACTCAAAATGGATAGTAACGCGATTTGGGGCAAAAACAATTTTTTTGAAAGGGTGAAAACAATTTTTTTGCCTAGAAATGACCCAAAATGGATAGTAACGCGATTTCGGGCAAAAAAAAAATTTTTGAAAGGGTGAAAAAAAATTTCTTGCCTAGAAATGACCCAAAATGGATAGTAACGCGATTTGGGGCAAAAAAAAATTTTTTGAAAGGGTGAAAAAAAATTTTTGCCTAGAAATGACCCAAAATGGATAGTAATGCGATTTGGGGCCAAAACAATTTTTTTCGCCGACCCGTCAAAAATTCAAAATGGCCGACACACGGAGACCGGCGATTCAAGGGCAAAAAAAACTATACACATCATAAAGGTACATGAGGGGAATCTTTTGAAACAAAAATCTCAAAACTGATCAGACAGTTTTCGAGAAAAGACAGACAAGGTGCAAATTTGGCCATTTTTCGACCCCAAAGTCCAAAATTTTTTTCAAAGGGTGAAATTTTTTTTTTTGCCTAGAAATGACCTAAAATGGATAGTAACACGAATTGGGGCAAAAAAAAATTTTTTCGGCGACCCATCAAAAATTCAAAATGGCCGCCACACGGAGACAGGCGATTCAAGGGCGACAAAACTTATACACATCATAGAGGTGAATAAGGGGAATCTTTTAAAACAAAAATCTCAAAACTGATCAGACAGTTTTTGAGGAAATGGCCGCCAAAGTCCAAAATTGGCCATTTTTCGTCAAAAAATGGCCGCCATTTGGGGAAAAATGCGAAAAAAAAAAAACTAAAAAAAAAACCCTCTTGGAATATTTTTAGGCATTTTTGTGCAAAATTTCAGAAAAATCCGCCTGTAAACTATAAAGACAGATGTGGACGGACGACGGACGGACGCAACGCGACGGCAATAGGTTATCGGACCATAGGTCCCATAACCTAAAAAAAAAGAAGAAGAATTCTTACAAAACCATAAAGGCATTTCTGCCGAAATGCCTTAATTCCAACAACATATATATGTCCCTGTTGGAGAGCACTTCAATTCTATTGATCACTCCTCGATGGATATGAAAGTACAGGTTTTACAAGGCAATCTAAAATCGGCCCACGTAGCGCAGCTTACTATTTCTTCTAAATTCAATGAAGATTAAAAATTAGCCCAAAGGCTAAGATAGGTTACCGGACAAATTCGGTTTGGCCATGGCAGCATTGGCAGGTAACAGACCTTTTACCAATCAAGGTTCGCAGTGTTAACATATGACCTTGGGATTTACCAATCGAGGTCATCCGTATGAACTTCGATGTTACCATTACATTTGATATTCTATATGTTGGGTGGAATCGTTTAGGCCGCTCAGGTCAATTTACACATTCCAAGTCAGACATTTGGCACTCAAGGTCATCTGACGTCAAGTTCAAGGTCATCATTAGTTGTGCCATATATGTCTTCCTATATGTTCATAATCCAAACATGAGCTCTATCTGCAAGCATTTCATCTATAGAGGCAAATCTGGGCATTTTTTGACCCCAAAATGGCTGTTTTGACCTTTCAAGGTCATCCAAGGTCAAATTCAAGGTCACCACACAAGTCGCCATATATGACTTCCCATTTGAAATTGCCAATTCCTACGCTCTATCTTCAAGCATTCTATGAGTACAGTCTTGACAGCTCCCATTATGAAGGAAAAAAGTGCCGAAAATTTTCTAAGTCCAAAATTTTTTTCAAAGGGTGAAAATTTTTTTTTGCCCTAGAAATGGCCCAAAATGGATAGTAATGCGATTTGGGGCGGAAAATTTTTTTTTCGCCGACCCGCCAAAAATTCAAAATGGCTGCCACACGGAAACCGGCGAATTTAGGGCAACCAAACTTATACATATCACAGAGGTATATGAGGGGAATCTTTTGAAACCAAAAACTCAAAACTGATCGGACAGTTTTTGAGAAAATGGCCGTCAAAGTCAAAAATTGAGCGTTTTTCGACAAAAACGGCCGCCATTTTGAAAAAAATGCAAAAATCAAAAAACAAAAAAATACCTCATTCTCAAAATATTTTTAGGCATTTTTGTGCGAAATTTCAGAAAGATTCGATCGTTAACTTTAAAGATAAAAATGTTAACGCCGGCCGGACGGACGGACGGACGCAACGCCATGCCAATAGGTTATCGGACCAAAGGTCCGGTAACCTAAAAATGTGCCAGACGGATTAATTATTGTATACATTCAGTGGACAAGTAGTATTGTAAGAGAAAGGTGCGCTACTTGGGCCCTAAAATCCACCCACAATTGACCTATCGCCAAAGCCCCCAAAAGTTGTCCGAGTTTCACAAATTACGTCGGTAAACTTCTCTTTGGCCAATAATAACGTTTTGCAGAATGCGTCGTAAATGGCGTAAAAAGACTCGGACAAACTGGTTTGGCGATAGGTTAATTGTCGTGTTGCTGAGCAGAGACTCATTAAAATGTTTGACAGTCTGAACAATGGATTAAACAGAGACAGAGTTTTCTGAGCCATTACACTTTGGATTAACTAGTTCATTAATCTCTAGTCAACTTGCTCACATATATATCTCATTTCTCATGTATAAATACCCTTGTTGTGTTCTGTTTCCACACACCTGATGAAGGCCTGTGTTGGGTCGAAAGCTTGTGATTCTATAAACCATTGATAAGTCTTAAATGGTGTTACCAAATTTTCGTTATTTGTTTGGTCGGTGTTTATTTACAAGTTTGAAAGAGATCAAATGACCTCACAAAACTACTTCCGATTTTCCCCGATGATTTTCTTATCATTCTTGTGATTCTACTAGCGTTCATCGCAAATTTTCAAGGCAAAAACTATATATTCATGCGTTCTCGGGTACGGATAATGAAATTCCGACTCAGGTAATTGCGTGACCCATCCCGAATTCGGGTACCCGTCGACTCGTCCGGGCCCTAGTTTTCAGACTGTCAAGAAGTATGATTTGGGTACGACTCGTGAACAGAAAACACCAGTATGTTAATAAATGAGAATTATATTTAAACAAGGCGAATTATATACAAGATGATCGTTATGAGAATTTTGATATGAACAACCCTTATACCAGGATACACAATTAGACAATTTTCCCACTACAAATATCTATCCCGAGTACAAATGTCCACAATGCAGTGCCACTTCCACAAGGCAACAAGGCGTCCCACAGAGACAGCTGGGGACGATCCCACGACGTAGTTATGACTGTCCCACGAAGACACAGGTCCCACGAAGATAGCTGGTGGTCCCACGTAGACTGCAAGTGAGTCCCTAACACAGGACCAAGGAAGGGCGAGACCGTCTGCACGATGACAGGGACAACGGCGAGACGACAGACAGTTCACACGCACCGCATGGCTGCACGCAGGGTAAGCGAGAATGCCGAGTTGCGCACAAAATACGTTGCTTTGCCGAGTTGCGCACAAGAAATACCGAGTTGCGCACAGGAAATGCCGAGGCGCGCCGAAATCAGGCTATGTGCACTACGCTCCGTGCGAAAAGTAAGTAAATATGGGTGTTTATATCAACAATATCGGATGAAATTCATGTCTATCCGGATTTCCTGATATGTCAAGTGCCTACATAGTTGGATGTAGAACGATCTGTAAAGAAATGATGGAGCACGAAGTGGAAAACTTTGTCGCTACTTCCCCGATTCCCCTATTATCGCCCAGTGCACGTTTCACAAGCTTATGGTGTATCTTAAATAATTGAACAGATACGTTATATTGTTTAATTGCTTTTATATACATATATTAGAGCTATTCTTGTCATATATGCAATCATATCTTGACTTATACAAACAATATATTGGTTTTCAAAAATAATTCCGTGACCCCTGCCGAGTAACGCACGGCAACGTGTTGGTAACTGCTGGGTTGCGCACAAATGAATAAATATATGCTAACTTGCTCAGACAAAAGTATAAAACGTCCATTTTACTTTGACCATATGTTTATTAATTTATAGTCAGTTATGTATTCTGAAAGGGAAAACCAGATAGTACACCACAGTATGCCTGCTACCCCTAGGGCCTTGTCTGTGTCTGGGACACTGACATCCCAAACGCACAGGATTTTCATTATTATTGTCTACAGTTTTATCAGTGATATCAGTCACTTCAGGATCTTTCCCCAGGCAATTTAAGTCATTGGAGTCCATAAAAAATGGAATGCATAGAATTGCTCGAAATCACGCCTTATGTGAAATGTGCAAATTGGCCTATGCAGATAAAATCCTTGTAGCCTAGATAGCGTACGTTTGTGTTGTGCACCAGTCACACCAAGGCCCCTGTCGTTTCAGGTGTCGTCGGAGGGTGGATTTAGAGCTGAGCGTGATCTCACACTTAGGGCATCTAAAGGGGTTCACTGGTATTTCATCTGTGGCTGGAATGTTGCTCGCAGTTGCCGTGATGGGGAGAGCAATCGCCTCATCTTCCATGACAGTGTTCCCCTGGTCAACCTGCTCAGTTACGCACACCACGTCAACGACTTCGCTGTGTCCACTCTCATTCAAAACTTCCACTTGTGACACATCTCCCAGCTGCACCTCTGACGGGAGCTCCCGACACCCGAGGTCGAGTAATATACTGTAGGACAAAACAAACATTACAAAGGGTAAATTATGAGTAGTTCAGTGACAGATCAGACCGAACTGCCGCCCGAGGCGAATTATAAAAATGCCGCCTCCGTATAGACATGAAATGAACTCTATGTGAATGACCTTAGGCTTTATGAGGTTTAGGTTGGTATGATTTGGGCCTATCGTTTTGTTTGATAATATGCGACCGCTAATATGCTAGCTTTTAAGTATCTTCTTCTGTTCTCGAGAAAATTATGATTTACCCTTGCATATAAGCAAAATAATACCACAACAGAGAATAACATAGCTTACTTATCGTGTTTAAGCTTATATTCATAAGATGTATCTGGTCACCATAGCAACCATACTCTATATTATGGTCCAAAGCAAAGTGGATGCCTGGGCTTCAACTGGGGTCTTGCAAGCAAAACTATGTTAAAATGCCCTTAATTTTGTTGTAGGCTACGGAGCAGCTTCGCCTCCTAATGAAATTCCCCATGTGGCCTACTGGTATGGTATTAGTATTCACCCTGCTGATAATAATTCTGAATTAACTACAATTAAAATACGGTGGGGTGGGAGGGATATATAACATCTCATCGGTGAACAGGGGAAGTGAGGAATAATTCAATACACACACAAATTGAACACGTGCTCAAGTTTTATAAATAAACGGTAAAGCGTTCGTCTTACGTGTGTGTGCAAATTTATAACTGTTGTTGTGAAGAGAAAAAATATCAGGCATATTCCGCAGAAGGAAACAATTGACATGGGTCTCCATTAGGCCTACATGTGCCTCCGTCCCTCAACATATTTGGGTTGGGCAACCGTGCAGTTGCCAGTGAGCGCGCCCGAGCAGTTGCCTATCAGATTTTGCCACTTCACACAAACACACATAAATAACTTTTCAAAATACCATCTACACGATGTTGACAATAATTACTAATGATTATTCGCATTTGATAAGCAAGTTCCATCACTGTCAGCGATAAAAACGACCGGCGTTGTGTCTTAATTGCTTGGTTCAGTGAGCGATATATGGAGGTTTTCACTGAAAACAACCCTGGTCAGTCAAATTTGACGAGTTCTATGAACTGCTCGGTGGTCAACTGATATTTCCGTGATCACCAATATTACTTAGAATGTTCATATATCCGGATGAGACTTTCAATATATACACACCTGTCTTCCATTCTTCTCAAACTCTTGAGAAAGGACAGATGAGAGTCCACGAACAAACAATTTCGGCGCGCCTCGGCATTTCCTGTGCGCAACTCGGCATTTCTTGTGCGCAACTCGGCAAAGCAACGTATTTTGTGCGCAACTCGCTTACCCTGCGTGGGCTGGTCGACTCTCAATATCAGGTTGACAATCTTTACACAGTACTTGAAACTACAAGTAAATACACTAGAGTAACCAAATTGTTTACACGACACAAATCGTCCAACTCAATGTATCTATGGATACCCCTATACATGTAATAAATGACAAAACTGGTTTACTCACGGTCACTGATCTCCACCCAAGCTCCACATCCACTGCACACAACCATCGGGCATAAAATTTTCGGTATGCACCGTATAGATTCCAATCTGCCATCTGGCAGTAAATTAAAGATTACAAAATTGACATCCGTCAATTATTTTACATTGCCTTCTGGCAATAACTCAAATTCACCAATTGACATCCGTCAATCGTCCTACATTGCCATCCGGCAAAAATCCACAAAAGTTTGTTCCATCCGGAACTATGCCATCTGGCATACTTCAGAAATCACTTCACGCTATCCAGCGTATATACACTAGTAAGGCCATCCGGCCACAGCTACGGCATCCGCCAACTCCAGTCACGTACGTGTTGTCATCTGACCACATTCATAATTGCAATACCCAACCTTTGGCAGTGCAGTGGAATATATAGCATGGGTGGCCACACCTAAAAAACTATCACAGCTCCTTTGAGCTGTTTGTAATAAACCTGAGTTGCAGGAAATATCGTTTATAACAAAGCCTGGTGTGCACACAACCCAGACAAAACCGGCCAATACCAGTATATTCAGGTACCTAAAACTCAACGCGCGTTTACCAAGTGGCTGGACCAGTGACCAGTAATATTTCTTCACACCTCAGTAATTTCAACCACGCTGGGGAAGGAACCTGCAAATATAAGTAGTGCAATTACACAAGTGAAAGGTTATCCTCCACCACACCGTTATAAAAAAACATGTCACTGTGTGACACAGACCTTGTAAAGCAAATGAATCCAACCAGTCTTATCATCAAACGAGACTCTGATATTCAATCTCATCAAATTTATGCCTTTTTTATGGGGAAATCCATCATGTCAAAAAAAAATGAGCGACCCAGAAGGACGACGGAAGAACGACGGACGAAAAACCACGACAATAGCTTATCAACCCAAAGCCGGGTCGATAAGCTAAAAATCTTGTGTTTGCGCGTGAACCGCATGCTCAGCCTCAGTTTAAGTTGAACCGCCTGCGGATACGACTGTACGCCTACGGTTGTAGACTCTAACACTGACAGCCCTTACCCATTCATTTGACTTCCGTTCACATTCATTCTGATCACTTGTAGACTTATGAACGGTAGGCCTATAGTATTAAGTATTTAGCTGATTAGCAACAGTTCCAAGACCGTTCCGTGGGCGTGGGGTGGGGTCGCGGCACAAGGGATCGTAGACAAAGTACGCCTTTCGGGGATACCTGCTGAGGACCGCAGGTCCGAACCTGCGGTCCTCAGCAGGTATTCCCGAAAGACGTACTTTGTCTAAAGGGATCGCAGAGTCGTCGGTGAGGTGAGCGGAAGTGAGTTCGTATTTCCCGCTAAACTATGGAACGGAACAAACTTGTGTCATAAGCGGAAACGTCATGTTCGCTAGAGGTCAGTTCAGTACTCAACGACCCTTCTCCGTATAATAAATTGGCAAACGACTTAGTACTTCGCGTGTTCTATTCATCATGTCCTATCAGAAGCACCGTATCAATAAGTTTCAACACCAGAAATAACAAGCACTACAGAAGAGCACTGTGGTAATAGCTAGGTGGTAGATCCATACAGCTATCATAATATGAAAGTATACTCAGTAGGCCTAACCTAGGGTTTATTATATGTGCAAACCTGGAATTAAATATTAAAACTTGGAATTAAGTATTAAAACTGGGAAATAATTATTAAAGCCCAGAAACATTTATTTCCAGGTTCTAATATTTAATTCCCGGTTTTAATATTTATTTCCTGGTTTTAAATGTTTATTTCCGGGTTTTATTACTCATTTCCCGGTTTGAATATTCAATTCCGGGTTTGAAAATTCATTTCCCGGTTTGAACATTTATTTCCAGGTTTAAATATTTATTTCCCGGTTTGAAGATTTAATTCCCGGTTTTAACACTTAATTCCGGGTTTGAATATTTAATTCCCGGTTTAAATGCTTAATTCCGGGTTTGAACATTTAATTCCCGGTTTTAATACTTAATTCCGGGTTTGAACATTTATTTCCCGGTTTGAATATTTATTTCCTGGTTTTAGCATTTAATTCCCGGTTTTAATACTTAATTCCGGGTTTTAATATTTAATTCCAGGTTTGAACATATAATTAGGGATTTCACATGAAAAAAATATTTGTTTATGAAGACTTAGATTATATTTTATTATTATAGCTCTCACCAATAGCTTCAAATTGAGCCCTCAACCATGTCTCTAGCTAGAATAGGAGCGATGCTACAGAATTTTGAAAAAATCATCGCTAGCGGTCAATTTACCAAATTGTGTATATGTCGCCCACAGAGGCAATGGCACCGATATTGCTGAAAATTGTTGGTTTTAATTTACATTTTTTATCATAATTATATGAAAAATAAAGATATTGCAGAAAATGAAACAGTGTTTGATACACAAAAACCACATCAACATCATACAGCAAAATATGACTTGATTGCATTGATTAATAAATCCAAGATGGCCGCCAAAATCCAAGATGGCTGCCAAAATCTACCGAAACAAGACAAATTTCCAACATAACGATGCTTGTAAGATACAAGTTTATTCAAACATACTTACTCAAACAGTCCAACAGGACACTTTATTTGATTGTAATTACTTATTAATTATCCTAGATGGCTCACAAAATCCAAGATGGCTGCCAGGATCCAAGATGGCCGCCAAAATCTAAAGAAAACATCAGCCATTCGTAACAAAACACTGCAAGAATATACTCCATACTCGATCAAACCATCCTTTTTGCATGTTTTGAAGAACAGTTTTATGTATATTAACTGTTTTAAATATATACTAGTGATATGAGATTTTATACAATGATATATACTAGTGATATGATATTTATACAATGAATGCTTAAATTCAAGATGGCTGCCACAATATAAGCGCATGCAAATTTTTTCGCGTGAACGACACAGAACTTCAAAGCGGCATATCTTGATGAACAATTTACATTATAACTCAATAAAATTTTCAGTACATATATAAAATGCAATAGGTATTAAATTAAAACATATATATCATAGTATTATAGTAAATGCATGTATAACATTTTAACATTTACCCAGTCATATTGGTACATGTATTCACATTCCATGTTGCTATACAACCAAATGTCGCTGACCTGAAAAAGTTGGGCGAGTTTTTTTTTAACAATAGTTTCAAAAGTTACAATTCATACAGGTTCTAAACATGAATTTATCAACAAGACTAACTACATGTAATAGCATTATTCAACTTGTTAAGCACCTTAACTATCTCAATACAGCCAAACAGAAGTCTATACACACTAATCGTCCGATATCAGTCCAGAATAATGAGGTCTTTCTTCTGGAGGTCGCGCAGCAGGTCAAAGTTCCAAGTGGTGTCCTGGTCCTCATCATAAACTACAGAATAAACCGTTTTGATGCTATTGTGTTGATTGGCTTCAACAATCCCTGTGACTTTAGCGTCGTACCACGTTGGAGGGCCATCAGTTTCGGTGCATTTGTGTTTGATTACTTTCCCTACTAGCAACTCAGGGTTAAGCAAATACGCAGGAAGTTTCTCTGATGCATTCACAGCTGACCGCTTTTCTCGCGCCTCTCTCAATTTCTTCCCGAGGTCTTGTTTCAGTTGGCTGATCATAGTGGTTCTTTCACTCCTGGGGATGATAGATGCTCCTTTTGGTGTGTTCTCCTCCACTGTGGCATTTCTCTCCAACACCAGTTTGAGGTTGTGCTGTAGTTCCTCAGCTGTGAACAAACGCCTCTTTCCGTTTGTGGTTTTTGATAGGAAAAACCATTCCCCAGGACCCTTGGATTTCAAAACAAATTTGTGAAATTTGATTTGTTTCACCAGAAGATTTCTCTTTTCTGTTTGACTTTTATTACCCAATGCGTTGTCCATCTCTGATGCGGATGACCATACACGACCAGTCTCCACAAGGTCATTGGTGAGGTCAACTTGCTTTGAGTGGCGTTTTGCTTCGGCTTCAGCTTTATCCTTTTGCTTCTGGAGTAGCTTGTCCATTTTCTGTTTGATGATCTCTTCCTTCCGCTCCTTGAAGCGGTGGAGTGCTTGTGGTGCTCCCAACCTGGCCTGTTCCAGGAGCTTCGCTTTCCTTGCCTCAGTCAGTGTGTCAAGCCAACTGCTAGTTTTATTGTTCATCCACAGAGTGAGAGCTTCATAAGTAAGAGTTGATGCATGTGGCTTCTGTCGGACCAGCATGTCTAGGATGGCGAAGTCACGCTCTGACACTGTGTTCGTTGTTGGAACATTGGTCGATATGGACTTAATAACATCCGAGGGCTCCCAGTATTTGCCTCCAGGTAATTGGTCTTGAGCCTGTCGCTCAAGGATCAAAATCAGCGAGTGCATCATAATCTCCAAGGCCTCCTGGGTCAGCGAATCCAACTCTGAATCATGGGATTCAGCAAATAGACTGTCATACAGGAGATCTTTATGGATCGGAACAATTTCCTCTGATAACATGACATCAGTGCCATCCAGCAATCCACTTGAGTCAGTACTCCACCGCTCCATGCAAAGTTTCATTTGCAGCAGGTGTGTGTTAAGCCACAAAATTCCTAACTTGTGATGCTTTTCTAGGAGTCGCCAAAATGGTCCGGTTATGACTTTGTCCACAATACCGAGAGCGCGGATTCCTGCGATGTAGACCTTCTGATGCAGGTCTTCGTTGACAGCTTGCAATAGTCTATTGGGAGAAGGCCACTGGTCGAGGAAGTCAAGCAAGTCCACTCTATGGTAGAATAGAGCTGCAGCATTGTAGAAAATAATGTTGATTCTGTTGCCGCGAAAGGAGACCAGTTGAAGCTTCCTGTCTTTCCCTTTCAGGAAAGAATCGAAGTGGCTAGCCACGCCAGCTTCCTCACTGCCATGTGGATGGACAGCCTTGCACGAAGTACGTACCAGCCTGACAGCGCCAGATTCATTGGTGTCATATGCAAATTGGGGCTTGTAGTGGTCGAGTGCCAAGTTTTCGAAACTTTTCAATCCCTTGTCACATTCACTCCCGAAATTTACAATCAGATGCATTTTACACCAGAAGTTGGCCATAATCATCATAGAAGATTGTGTTTCTGAAGGCAGGTCCTTCCAGTTGCTCATAGCTGTGGGCAGTACTTCGCTCCGCAGTATTTCTAGCTGCCTGTCATAAATAGAACATTCAGGAGAGATTGTTAAAATAGTGATATTAATGAAGATACAGTGTCAGACCAATGTTGAGTCTCAGAAAAAAAGTATTTTATCACGAGGATGGAGCAATCTGTATATTGTTGAATGAATCGAGGGTACAAAAATGTACATGTACATGTAGGCTACCTATATTTGTATGTTTCTCTCTCTACATGGACCTAACTACCTGTTGAAAGTTGGATTTGTCGGCCCTTGATCACTCATAGTTGTCTTGATGCTGGCTATCAGTTTAGCTGCAACTTCCTCCTTAACCATTCCCTGATCATTCAGGACATCAGCAATCTATAAATACAGCAATACATACTGCTAGAACACAATATAATACCCTATGCTGTTTACATGCGTTTTTTTGCATTGTAAATTTATATATGATCCTTTTATGACATCAATGTATTTCGTGGTAGACATGTATAAGCAACGAGTTTGGTATATATAATTAACAGGTAAGTAAAGATGAGTGATAATGTGACTATGTTGCACGTATATGTGGTATACTGGTTATGAACATTTGATTTGTGGCAAGAACACCGAAAATTACTGTGGTGTAAATAATACCACATGTTTATAATACCTGGTCCACTGTATCTCTGAATGCTTTCATGATGGAGGATGTATCAGAGCCACCCATATCTCTCAACGACATAGTCAACACTTGGCCATTGGTTGTCGTCACTTGAAAGTTTTGATAATGTCGATGATACTTCGAAGTTCCATCACCATGAAGGCAATTGCCCAACGTCTGGTCTGGCCCACTTTCCAACATAGCCTCTGCTACTTGAACGTATGCGAGGTGTCTCGCCTCGAGCAGAATCCTGGATTTGGTGGCGTTCGATGGAAGGTTAGGACAGTTGATTCCCATCATCTTCCTCAGTACGACGCGAATTACGTCATTGATTTTGTTCATGGACACGTTCATTGCTACAAGATCCATCACCACCTCACGAACCTCATCAACATACCGCCCGTCCTGAAACGTCACTACTTCATGGGAGTCGCATAGCTGAACCAATTTTTCAAGTTCTTTATTTTCTTTCTCCAGTGCCTGTGTCTTTCCTTGCAGTCGTTGTAGTTCTTGTTGCAGTTCAGCGGATTCTTCTTCAACACGATCATCAGCGCTCGATATTTTTCTCTGCAGGTAGCTGATTCTCTTCCTCAGTTTGATCTTTTCCTCACTGAGACAGGACACTTTCGAACGAAGTACATGTGACTGTTCCTGTGAAACTTTCAGATCACAGACACATTGATTGAGCTTCTCTTCTGTTTCAGTTAGCTTGCTTTCTCTACGCTGTAATTTCTTGTTCAAATTTCTGGTGTTCCTGCGTGACAGTTCCTGTTGTTTGATTGCCAATTGTTCTTTCAGATCATTAACCTGTTTGGATTTGGTGTCAAGTTTGCCTTTGAGTGCAGCCAAATGTTCTTTATATTTCAGGTCACATTGTTCGTGTGCAGTCGTTTTGACTTCCTGTTGAAAGCTATCAACGATATCACTCAGTTTGGCTTCCAATTGCAAGACGCGATCCGAAAGTTCTTGATTTGTAGCTTTCATAACATCGACATCTTGAATTTTCCTTTTCAGGTTCCTGTTTTCATCCTTGACCTGTTTGATTTGGTCTCTCTCTCTTTGTGAAATGTTACGAAATTCCAAGATTGTCCTTTCGCATGGCAGTGTAAATACTTGTTCCATGAAATGTTCTAACTTCTTTGATTTGTTTTTTCGTTGTTGTTTAACATTACTAACAAGGCGGTGTATCTTCAGTCGCAGGCTCTCAAGATTACAATTTGTATTTTCTGTCAAAGAGATGAGTTCCAAGGCTGTTTGAGCTTCACTCATTGAAGCGCTGTACATGTCAAGTACATTTCTGTTGGTTAAATTCATGATTGCCGGACCTGAAAAATAAAATGAAAATTTCAAAATTTTATCGTTTAAGTCATACTCAATAGTTGAACTGAAATTCAACGAAAATATGGAACCAACCTTAACACGAATCAACTCCAGAAAAATAACACAAACGCAGGAAAGCGGCCCAAAAAATACCGCACAAAAACAAATGTTATTGAATACCAAAAAACATGAAGAAAACAGCGCAAAACTACCGCACAAATCATCGCATTTTCATAATTTATATCTATGACAGTAGATGTATGTGATTGTTATTACATAAATTATAATGCCCCCACCCTCCATAACCTTGGGGTAAGAAATCATTGATACATGAGAAGAAATAATTGATGTCACATTTTGACAACTCACAAAATACCGTATAGTCTGAAAATAATCAATCCAGAACAGGTTTAGATTATTTTTATATCTACAATCCTTACAATGTAGACTACACATCCCCCATTCCACCCCACTCCCCTGATTCTTGTTAAAAATATATCCACATATGTACACGTGCTTTTGTTGTCAAAATATTGACGCCCGCTAAGCGTGGTTTTACAAGGCCGTGTTGTTTACGTTCAGCGCCGCGCGACCCTGCTCAGGCTGCTGCAGACACCAGATTTTCAAGGTTCAATCCGCTCGCCAATTCGCACATCACATTCTTAATTTATATGTTTATTGAATCTGTAGAACATATATTTTCATAATATCACCGCTCAAACTTGATATCTTAAACCAAACGGTGGCTATAGTCACTTATTTGCACCTACATCAGCACAGAATTCGAACCAGCCGTCGGATTTTCTTCGAGCAAAATACCGGGGGCTACCCGGGTTATGTGTGTCAAATTCATGACGTCAGAATAACATTTGAGCCAATCAGGTAAAGCGGAAACTAATGGGAATCCCCCATACTCCATTTTTAGACAAGGAAATTCCCGCCCGCAGGCTGACAGAGCTGGCGTTCACGGAACGTCACATAAGTTGAACTTTAATCCGCTTCCATCGGCAAAACGGCAAGCAATATACACACAAAAACATATTCAATGGAAAGATATGTTTCTTATCTTTCAATTGATACCATTTATTTAGACTTGAGAGGTATATAGAGTGAACTACGGATGAAAATACACAACCATCTCAGTTATTTTTGTATCGTGCCGCATCGTATACGTCATGTCAACATTGCGGGTCACGTGACGTAAAATCCCTAATATAATTCCGGGTTTGAATATTTAATTTTGGGTTTGAACATTTATTTCCCGGTTTAAATATTTATTTCCTGGTTTGAACATTTAATTCCAGGTTTTAATACTTAATTCCGGGTTTGGACATTTATTTCCAGGTTTAAATAATTATTTCCCGGTTTGAACATTTAATTCCAGGTTTAAATACTTAATTCCCGGTTTTAATATTTAATTCCGGGTTTTAAATATTTATTTCCCAGTGTCTCTGCTTTTTCCCAGGGAGTAAGTCATCAGGGAGAAAAAAAAGTTAAATCATAAGTAAAAACAAAAGTGACTGTCCTAACAAGCTTCCCTACTAACCCCTTAATCACCCTTGAAATTAAAAATCTGGTAATTTTGACATACAGATCATGTGTGATCATTCAAGTCATGTGTAGGGTTGTACGAGTCATTTTCAACGTTTTCTGCTAAACGTAATTATTAAGATTGCTGACGTATGGGAGGTGTTCAAGAATAGCTACAATTGCCAGCTGGCAGCAATGTTTCATGGAGTTTTTCTTGCGATATCAGTACAAGCGTAATTTTACCACCATAATTTACGTCATTGGTGAAAAGACGATATCCGTGAGTCACCTAGCGCCAAAACTGACCCATATTACAATGTTGCCCCCTGTTGAATGATAGCTCGAACACCCCCTATTGTTTGAAACGGAGGACAACTTTTGGGCTCATTTGAGAAAGGTCAATACCAACCTAATAGTCATGATACGGAAATGGTGATTAACATGGTTGGAATGTTTGGGGCGATAGAGATATTGACAGGGAGTAGTTTCTGCAACAAAAAGCAACACTGAAAGACCAACATGGTAACCACAAGTGTACACATGATTCAAGTTTGACATACTTATTTGTAGCCCTAATGCTATGCTTTTTTAGTTTATGTCCACATGTATATGTAGGAATACTGTAGAGCAACAACTGGAACTTTTTGGAATACATAGTTTTATTTATATACACAAATACATGTGACAGGACTACAGTTACTACCCTAGCACTAGTCAGGTTGGTACATGTATGGCATTGTGTATGTTCGTGTGTGTGTAACAAGGAATATCTGTGGTTAACTATCAGAACAATGAAACACAACACATCACGACTCAGATTGCTATCCTATTGGAGAAAATTTGATCTTCAAAAGACCGAGACATGAGCACTGGGGCAGCACTGTATATAGACTTACATTTACAGAATAGAGTTACATTGACAGAATTCAAGACAAGAGCATGTAATAGTTGTGTAATACAGTACAATGTATGACAAAATAACCTCTCGATTTTACAATAACCAAAATACATATACAATGGCACATTGAGCTGCAATGCATGAACACATTTAAGCAAGACGCAAGAGACCACTAAATGTAGACCTAAATGTATATATTTACAACCCATTCCTTGTCAATATTGATCATTCATGCAACAGCAAGTGAAGATTTTCCCTGGACAGTTTAGGAGATGGGATAAGACAAGCCACCATCACTACACCGTAGGACTCTGGACAATATCAACATCTGCTTCAAGCTCAGCAGGAACTGAGCTTGAATTCACATCAATTCACTGGGAAAAGGATTGCATATAACAGCATAAGGGAATAGAGTTGTAAACTAAATATGAAAACACAACCATATATTTGTGGCACCGATCACTTGATATTTACACATTACTTGACGAGTGCTACAAAAAGTCAAAATGGACTGAACAAAAAACATTCACATTTACTGAAATAATAGTGTTGCATAAATTATGTGGATTTCATCATCTGTTAATAAGCACCTTATATCTGAAAGTCTAATCAATAAGCAACCAAACAAAAGTATCTTCCATACTTTAAACCATCACAGTTACACTGTAGTTTGTTCAACTAAATCACGGAAAAGTGACCAAAACATAATCATGAAAATGAGTTTCAAAGCTGATTGTTCTCAGGAATAGAAGGAATGGAACCAGTCCTCATTCCTATTTCATTGCATAAAACATACAAAAGTATCAGACAATTGCACAGATTGTCTGATTGTATTTCAAATTTTTGCATATTCTGGGGACAAAAATCTTCAACTTGGTACAATATATAGCATATATATGTATGTATCAACTCAAAAAATGTCAATGCACAATAACAATTCATCAACAAAGTAATTATTAGACACGAAGGCAACATAAATGGAAGAGCAAGGCCTGGCATAGAATTACTGCATGGGACAGATATGTAAATCAAGAAAAGATGCATATTTATGCTAAAACTGCAGCACTGTTGACAATGTGATATAAAGGAGCAACATCATAAACAATACTGCTAATTCATATGTGCTCACAATCTCAAATTTGCAGGACTTGACCAGCAGTCAGCTGTGCTGTCACAGGACATCCGCCTCATGTGATGGTGCAGCTGACAGCTAGTCCAGTGTACCAAGTACAGTGAGATAAACTGTACATACACATAGACTATCAACCTCCCCAGCAACTTGATATACTTCTACATGATCTGCTTCACCATAGATCAGTAGTACCATACATATACAATATCATAGCACAAGGGAGCATGAGCCGACAGAAACAGTTGTATGGATACACCTACACTTACTAACACGCAGTAGAGTATTTGAACATTTTATGAGTACCTCTAAAATCTAGCATATGGCTCATTGTTCGGAGCACTCCAACTTCCAGTGAATATACTAAATATTTGCTATTCAGAAGTATATTTAACAATTTGATTGCTTCTTCAAAGTACAATTTATATCAAGAGCACATGTTTTGGCAAAGTTACCAATTAAAGTGAAGGATAAAGCATGGCACATAAATTCCATCACATTCACAAGAACCACAAACATCAAACAACATTCTGTCAAATTTGCACTAACAATTCATCATTGGCAGCCAGGAGCGTATTCAATGTAAGTACCATTGGTGACAAAACCAGCTACATGTACTTGAGTGACCTTCAATCATGATGCAGCTGTAAAGTTTGAACATTTACCGTCCTGCATGAAATGCATCTGTGGAGAAATATTGAAAACAGCTCCACCCACAAATTTACTGAAACAGACAAACACAAAAACCACAGGATACAAAATGAATTTTACACCTGCTAAAAGGCAGATCCATCAGATTGTAATGTTTATAGGGTGTTTAAATAACCAATACATGCCGCTTCGTACATCACATAAAATAAACTTCCAGACAGTAAAAAAGTGGGGGTTTTTTTGTAAATACTGACATAATTTCTTTTATACATGTCACAATAGTTCAAATTTAAACACAAAATAACACTTTGAATCAAATGTAACACAACAAAGAACTGTTGTTGCAAAAATATAAATATGAAAACATGATTCAATATTCATCTTAGCAAGTCAAACACAAATCTCAAAAGCCCGGGACTCAACCAAATGGACAAAATTAATGATGGTTTTCAACCAGTCAAAAATTACATGGACACAGAAGATATATAGCAATCAGTCAAACCCGATCTACCTGATGAACAAAGCAAAAAGTTTTGTACAGTAGACAATGCAAGAAACACAATGTAAGGTACATATAGTATTCAATGGGAAATGCATGCATTATATGACTACATAGGACATTGATCATATTGATGGATTTAGAATTCACAAATTCATATTGACCCCTCTATATAGATGTGATCAAATATTTCCCGAATTTTAACATTACATGCTATGAACATCTGATGCATATATGATAATGAACTTACATGTGCATTCATATGTACATTCCTTCACTTTCAAATATTTCAGCTCTGACAATAGAAGACAATGAACATGGCACTGGGATCATGACACGGATGAGATTGGGTTGTGGGGTGAGCCCATCTGTGTGAGAACTTTGTCCAGCCATTGAAGTGGACCGTTCAGGTGGATCTCTATCCAGCACGGCGTGCTTGTGACATCCTGTCGATGGTACTCGGCGCCCCAGCCCTTGACGAAACTCATGCGGATGGTGCACATCTTGGTCAGTTCATACACGGCCTCGAACCCGTGGTTGACAGACTGGCTGAGCAGCTGGGCAAACTCCTGGTTGTTGAATATTTTGAGACTGCAGCCTGGTGGAATCTTGCAGACGGTGGTTGGATGGAAGTTGTGGTGGTAGTTGCAGTTTCTGCTCTGGACGAAGATGCTGCTATCACTGAGGCATTCAGCGAACACTTCTCCCCCAACATAGTACAGGTGGACACCTGAAACAGGAGAAGCCACTCCCACAGATTGTGATTTGCACGTAACTGGTGAACACAAACACTGAATACCCACAGAAGAACATACATCTCTTCGAAGTTCACTTGATTTCAATGTTACATATCACGTATGCCATTATCACATGGCCTCACTACTGAGATCTTTTAGGACTATATACTAGCCTTTTCCAATATGTCGCCGTGTGTTTTCAATGGTGCTATTTCTGTTGACATTAGACAGCAGACCGAGACAGAAGCGGTCTGAGTTATTGGCAGGGTCAGTGTAGCCATCAACGACAATACTGGGAGACTGGGCCTGAAACATCTCGCCAACACGGTTGTTCAACTCATAGTATACACAGGAACACCAGAACTGAGGCTCCTGGTAGGTAACTGGCTGAACATCAACTACAAAACAGAATTGAACAGACAACTCAATAACTGGAATCCTCACTGTTCATCAGAAAAGTGATGGAAATTTTACACACTGATAAAAATATTGTACATGTTCATGTAAGTGATATTCGAACTAGATTTTTCCCCTCGAACATAATGCTACCATGGACACGTTGTGTATATGATGTTCATTGATTTAGAATAGCCAGTGGTTATCAGCCTTGCCTCTGATAGCTCTTCCATGGGAGTTGATGATGTGCGGCCCGATACAAGTGGTGGTGTCCATGGCTGAGCTGTCCTGCTGGTTGTTCTGCTGGGTGGGAGGCTGAGGGGGCTGAGGCGGTGGGGGCGGCTGGCTGGGGGGTGGCATGGTGTCCCCGGCTCCTCCCATACTACTCTGGGGACTGTGGGGGTTCTGAGTCTGGTACGGTGGCGGTGGGGTGTCAGCTGAAAGTACCAGAGACCCAAAACAAATCATTGAAACAAAATTATGATGTACTGCCAAAAGAGGAAACTAGATATTTTCATTCAGATTACTGTACCGACTAAGGCAAACCTGAAGTCCTGAACATAACTCTTACTGTAACTGAAATACAGCACAGTACTTTAGTGCGAGTGAATCACCTGGAAGACCATAGGGACTGCCAGGTCCGGAGCTGCTTGGAGATTGTTGGAATCCATGTGGATAGCTCACGTTGTACGGCATTGAGGGCTCTGGCACTTGCTGGAAGGGAGCCAGTCCACTAGGATATTCACTGTATCTTGGCACCAACACAGGCGGCAAAACTGAAACATTGTGAAAATACAATGATTATCACTATGAATACTGAATTAGATTTACCGGGACTTACTTCCGACACAATCTAGTGTACACTGCCACAGACATCATTCATTTTCACCATAATTATTTAGACATGGAATATGATACAAAATATAACGGGTAACTGTACCTGGACTTTCAACTCTTTTGTAGTGGTAAGGATTGATACAAACTTCCTTTTGTTTGGCAGAGAATGGATAATCACAGATGTCCAGGGGTTTGAGTTCATGGTGACTCTGAAGGTCCGGCCATCGCCATACTCGGCAATAAATTACGTGGGGCAGCCCCTTCCTGTGAGACACCTGAAGTCTGCCATCCAGGGAGCGAGGGATAGTCACACATTTACTGGGAACTCCAGGATTGCTCAGAGCTTTTTCAAGATCTTCTAGTGCCCCTTTTTTCTTCTTGAGCTTCTTGACCAAAGAGTCCACTGCCTTCTCTGCCCATTTCTCTTCTTCATCTCCTTGTTTCCAGCCCAGCAGCCGTTTGACTGCTGGGCTTGTGAAGGAAAACAGGCTTGATATTGATGATGACATCACTGAAAAAAAATTCAGATGATTAAAATTTGTCTTCTCAGAACAGGTTTAGTAGTACTAAAATGTTATGCAATCACAGGTCAAAGCATGGAGGGTAGAGGCAGGAGCCCAGGATCAGAGGCTCAGATTCACTGCTGGCCGGAGTCATCTACAGCTGACCAGATGATCACTCACACATGATACTTGTTCGCAAATTTCAACTTCGGCTGGCAGTGATTCATGCTTTCTTTGGATGAATGTTCGGTTGAATGGATTCTTGATTAAATTTTTCTCATTTTTTTTAATATGGGAAGTTATACCAAAAAGTAAAATACTGCCGTAACAGAAGAGATAATGTAGCTTCAAAATTAAACTCTTGTGTGCCAGCATAGCTTGAAAAATAGCAACACTATAGAGATCCAACTAAATGACGCCGGTTAGGAAATAAAATGCCTCTCAAATTTTCATCACATTAGACTCAAATATCGTTGAAGAAGATCTAGACATGGAAAAACCACTGGTCACAGACCAATGGCTTTGACTCCCAACATATAAGAAAAACTCAATTTCTGTATAGATTCTACAATGATAAGCTCAGGAGTGGACTTTTATGATTCACTGAAACTTTGTGAAAGTGCAGACAGTGTCTGTGAGTCACTGACATATGACACTGACAGTATTGCCTGATTCCCGCCTACAGCTCGGTACTAGTCCATGCAAAAAAAAAAAGGTCCCCGAACAGCCTGAAAACCCAGGATTTTCGTGTTGGGCCAACATCCCATGAAATTCAGTGTGTATGTGCCAATAAATGTTTCAGAGCCATGGGGGACCCTCATAGCCATTCTTTAGAAACATTTTGAGTATTCTACATTCGATACAGTTGATATATTTTCCAGTAAACTATATCCAAATGTGACAGATTTCTGGAAACTTTTTCCTGATTTACCGGGAGCCGCAAACTGCTCTCAAGCATGAATTTTTTTTTTTTTAAATGTTTCTTTGGAAAAATATTATCCTTGACGATAAATTTGCCTCAGACTTTGATTTGGTCAGCTATCTAATGTACAATGTCACCTGCAGGCTGCAACAATTTATACCCATTTACTGATGATGGTTATATCAACAATTCGTGTCATACACTAACTAGACGCTTCCGGTCGCCTACGACCGCTTGGGTGTATCCCCCGTAGCCCTATCATCTCTGTTGCCCCAAATATATCACTGTCAAGTGTGAAAAACTAGAGCAAGGGCTAAAAAAGATTACCAGAGAAATGTTAAATCTCAAGTCACAACTGTTTTCTTTTCCCCACCAAAATTGCTGCACTGATTTTCCGAGGTTATTGAAGGTCGAATTCAAAATCACCACTGAAATCTCTTGATATGAATTTCCGTTTCGACATGTTTGATAAAATAACTGAAAATACAGATAGATCAATCTTTTCACCTATTTATATTTCAACTCAGAGTTCTTACAAACTTGGTTCCAAGTTGAAATTCAAAGTAAAATTTGACCAAAAAAGCATTTCAAGATGACGAAATTGGAGCCAGATCGAACTTCTCACCATAAGTTATATTTCGACTCATAATACATGTATGTGCCAAACATGGTTTCAAGTTGAAATTCAAAGTAAAAGTTAATCAAAACTGCATTTCAAGATGACAAAATTGGAGCCAGATCAAACTTTTCGTCATAAGTTATATTTTAACTCATAATACCTGCCCAACTTGGTTTCGAGTTGAAATTCAAACTAAAAGTTGACCAAAACTGCATTTCAAGATGACGAAATTGGAGCCAAATCAAACTTTTCGCCATGAGTTATATTTCAACTCATAATATGTGCCAAACTTGGTATTAAGTTGAAATTCAATGTAAAAGTTGACCAAAACTGCATTTCAAGATGACGAAATTGGAGCCAGATCGAACTTTTCATCATAAGTTATATTTTAACTCATAATATGTGCCAAACATGGTTTCAAGTTGAAATTCAAACTAAAAATTGACCAAAACTGCATTTCAAGATGACGAAAATGGAGCCAGATCGAACTTTTCACCATAAGTTATATTTCGACCTTTAATATGTGCCAAACATGCTTTCAAGTTGAAATTCAAAGTAAAAGTTGACCAAAACTGCATTTCAAGATGAAGAAATTGGAGCCAGATCGAATTTTTCACCGTAAGTTATATTTTAACTCATAATATGTGCCAAACATGGTCTCAAGTTGAAATTCAAAGTAAAAGTTGATCAATGTTTTCATGAAAAGCTATTGTGATCAATAATAGACTTAACTAGCAAGAAATAATGTTAACTTATTTGGTCACAGCCATAAAATCTCTACTGGACAAAGCCTTCACCTTGTTGAGCCCAATAATAAATATTTCTTGTCTTAACTATTTTCATTGTGGTCAATAATAAACTTAACATGTAAAAATAAATGTTAACATATTCGGTTACACCCAGAAATTACTACCGGACAAAACCTTAACCTTGTTGAGCTCAATAATAATTGTTTCTTATTTTAACTATTTTTATTGAGGTCAATGATAGACTTAACTAGCAAAAAAAATGTTAACTTATTTGGTTACAGACATAAAATGTCTACTGGACAGAATCTTTACCTTGTTGAGCCCAATAATAAATATTTCTTGTCTTAACTATTTTTATTGTGGTCAATAATAGACTTAACTAGTAAAAATAATGTTAACTTATTCAGTACACCCATGAAATCTGTACTGGACATACTTTCACCTTGTTGAGCTTAATAATAAATATTTCTCCTCTTAACTATTTTTATTGTGGTCAATAATAGACTTAACTAGTGAAAATAATGTTAACTTATTCGGTTACACCAATGAAATTTGTACTGGACAAAACATTTACCTTGTTGAGGTTAATAATAAATATTTCATGTCTTAACTATTTTTATTGTGGTCAATAATAGACTTAACTATTAAAAATAATATTAACTTATTCAGTTACACCCATGAAATCTGTACTGGACAAAACCTTTACCTTGTTGAGCTTAATAATAAACGTTTCTCGTCTTAACTATTTTTATTGTGGACAATAATAGACTTAACTAGTAAAACTAATGT
Organism: Terebella lapidaria; assembly: GCA_949152475.1. Taxonomy (NCBI): domain Eukaryota; kingdom Metazoa; phylum Annelida; class Polychaeta; order Terebellida; family Terebellidae; genus Terebella; species Terebella lapidaria. Next base: position 25,619,128 of record OX424556.1, read on the forward strand.
TAACTTATTCAGTAATATTGTCCTGTTTTCACTGAAAACATCAGTTCTCCATTCTGAACAAGAAACCAGTGTCATTACTTTCCATTGTACAGGCTATTGGAATGATCTCACATGTCAAAATGGATATTTCAAAATTCTGTAATAAGTTAGGCTGTTAACATAATAATATTTATATGATCATTCTAAAAAACGATTGGTTTCGTGTGACAGACCTTCCCAACAAAACTTCCAAATATTATCGAGATTCGTCAAAAATTGCCATCCGTAGAGCGTTCACAAGCCATGTGTCTCAAACAGGCTGTTTTCAACGCAAAATGTGTCCCCAACGACCAATTCAGTTGCCACGACAACCAAAATCGATTGGTGTCAGGATCTTACCATAATATATGTGCCTGTAAAAAATAATGGTGATCGGGTGAGAATTGCGGCCTGTAGCGTGTTCACAAGCCATGTGTCTCAAACAGGCTGTTTTTAATGCAAAATGTGTCCCCAAACGACCAATTCAGTTGCCACGGCAACCAAAATCGATTGGTGTCGGGATCTTACCATAATATATGTGCCTGTAAAAAATAATGGTGATCGGGTGAGAATTGCGGCCTGTAACGCGTTCACAAGCCATGTGTCTCAAACAGGCTGTTTTTAATGCAAAATGTGTCCCCAAACGACCAATTCAGTTGCCACGGCAACCAAAATCGATTGGTGTCGGGATCTTACCATTATATATGTGCCTGCAAAAAATAATGGTGATCGGGTGAGAATTGCGGCCTGTAGCGCGTTCACAAGAAAATCTCTGCGGACGAGGACGCGGACACGGACGCGGACGACGAAGCCAAATCCATAGTATCCGCCGAACTTTGTTCGGGGGATACAACTAGTACAATGCTCTGCATGGGACAGTGAAACTGACAGTTTGACTAACTGACACTAGAGTCGCATTGGCCCGATCCGATGTCTGAGTCCGATCATGTTGCCATTGGCAATGAGGCCATACCCAAGTTAGGAAATGTTTTCAGGTCAGGTCAGTGGAAGTGGGTCAGGGTCAAGTGGTATAAACAGAGCCAACCCATGTTGTTACGCTAACATTGTCGAATCACTGTCACCTACACACTACTCAATTTCGCCTGTACAATACTAGATATACATGTACTTTGTTTACTTCGACTTCACCACGTCACTCTCGTTTGGGATCATGTCAACTTGCAGGCACACCGCTAGTTTACATGCTCGAATAAAGGATAAATATCAACTTGATCCCTCATTTGAACATGGTGCGTTCGAATATTTTGTTTGTACCACGGTGTCGTTAGTGTGAGCGTTCAGTGTGTTGTGAGTCACTGAGCTGACTGAGTGAGTGAGTGGCTGTCCTGACTCCTGAGTCTGAGACTCAGACTGACTGAGTCACTGAGTGACTGACTGAGTGATCTAGACTAAGTTTACGGAAATCGAACCGGATACAGTGTAGCCTACAAGTTATTTTGGGTGATAACTTTCATCACATACGTTCAACTTATCTAGTCCGTGAATGTGTGAAGTTATGAACCGTAAGAAAGACAAATTCCAAGTTTTTATGAAAGGAGAAATCTCTGGCGACAGTGTGTCGGGGCGGTCCACAGAATTGCACTTCATATATTCATCCGCGACTCCTTGCTAGCCGTCAGTTATTCCGGCAAAGCTCTAAACCGAATGGTCAACTTTACTGAAGCAACTGTTAATTATCAAGAATTTATCCAGAAATGGAATGTGTTATTACTCACCCTACAAGAACGCGTATCTGAGTTTCAGATGTGCCCTATATTTCCGAAAAAATACGATGGCGGACTCACACTGGATGACGTCATTATTTGGCAACAAAGTTCACGGAACTTCCCATTGTGACTGGCAAAGCGGGTAGGACTAATTTTATTATTGGTATTTTCGCAGGTTGTCACTTGCTTACTGTCCCCAACAAACATCATAAGGACTCAATATAATGGTTTACATGTAAATGATATGTAACCTAAAGTCAAGAAAGCATTTCTTTTGTGAAATTTACATTTAGGGTCAAGCTGCCTCCCCTACCCAGATGTTATTTGGAAAAGTCCATCTCAAGTTCAAGGTCAGATTGTATGCTAAGATCATTTATACGTACATAGTTCTATTCGGGTACTATATGGACAGTTATAGCTATATAGGACTGGACAGTGGGATAGTATAAGCGTCACGTTGATTTCGTCATTTTGGGGACAAACAACTTTCCCGTCAAATATTCTGCCAACTTTAGAAAAGTGTACATGTTCGGTTTCACATATCATATGATAATTATCGGAAATTAATCAGAATCTCATACACAGTTAACGACGGTCTTTCTTTTGCTATAAAGATGATGAATCCTACATTAATAAGTCCTATTCATTGAACAGTCTAAATATTGTATGTTTGGGGGTGTTGCCCAACATATATTTCCAGTATGACCCTCTCCTGGGATATAAGGAACTATATCGATGGTGTGACACATATTTTTAAACCGTTTTGGTTTAAACAGCATACCTAGGGCGCAAGTGCCCCGTACCTTGGACTTGGGCACGTTCATGGTGGGTGTTGTAATTACTTAACTACAACCAGGTAATTGTTCACCGAACGATCACGTCCGGCTTGATAGGCTACACATATCTCAGATATTGCATCATCAAAGTCATGTATAGACCAGTGTGTCGAGTGCGAGAGCCATGGGAGCTGGGTGTGTTGCTGGCCGGCCTCGGCGACGGCCCACCGAGGGGATATGAAGACCCCAGACAGCCCGACGGTCTGCCAGAGCCTATATGCACCACTGCATCCCAGGGCAAGAGACTACCAATCCATCGGGGCGTAAACCCCCGGATTAAAGTAGCCCTCCTCCAGGGTCCCCGAATGAAATTGTCCCTGGAATCCGGACGGACCATCTAGTCAAGAAAGGAGGACGAGGAGCACATGGCCGTGCCCACCGTCATTCTCTCGTCTTGACAGCTCTGGGACAACTAAAAAAAAAGCAAGACGGGCTGCTAGCTATAAAGCTAGCAGTGCACGAGAGCGAGAGTGTGACGTCACATTCAATGAAACTGTGTAGTGAAGAAATAAAAGACAATGTGTCTCCAAGGAGACATACGAGCTTCGAACATGAAGCAGCCAAAACATGTATGGTGTATGAAAGGCCAAAACTCCTGTGGCAATCTTTGGGCAAAAACGCCACATTATATACCCCCTTCTTATAATGGCATAACCAGAAGGAAGCAAGGAGAGCGGTACCTGCTCAAGAGACCTTGAAGCCAGTCTTTTTTATGTTCTGTGACAAGTTGCTGGCATCTCCTGGAAACAAATTCCACTTGAACTTGAGATATGATTGATCCCCATACAGTACCGATTTCGCAAAACCTCACTAGCCATGCGAATGCTAACAGTCCGCCCCTTCTTATAAGGCAGACCGGGGTTCGGGTCATTCTGGCCAAATCACGTGCTAGTTGTTTGTAATGCAGACGAAATGAGCGTCGTCTTACTGTCACGATCGAGTCGCATGTGCGGACCATGACAGGACCCAATAAAATAATAGTAAAAATGGTTTCCTGCCGTTAGAAACCTTTAACTACTATCTAATAACTTATGTATGGTAGTGACGCACGAGTGATGATCTGCTGAAGCGTTTCACCCAAAATCGTCCAGAGCGATGGATGAGTCGCGGACATCAGTCCTCACCGCTGGACAGCAGGCCGCACGATGCGGATAGGCTTGCTGGACGAACTTACTGCTAGCAACTACAGGAGGTTGGATGTGCGGTAGTGGTTCTACACCGCAAAGTGTCCATCCGCTCACACCTGCGGACCACCACGAAGTAGTGATCGGGGCGTTAAGCGGTCCAAACTCCTGCGGAGCTTCCTATAATCCGTCCTTGGGGTGATAGATGGGCGGATTCCATATAAGCAGAAGGTCAGTCCCACCCATACCACAATGGCGCAAGTGCGTTGCAACATGGCCGCCATTCATTCGCGTTGTCTGGAGGTTCTGAAGGTATCTGTGGATCGGACAACTGGTGGTAAGTAGTCTGGATTCCCATCGGATGAATCAGACGGGTCTGGAAGGCCTACCAGTTATCCGATCATCCGATCATCTGGATGCTCACCAGATGTATCCAAGTTTGGAACATCATCCAGCTTTGCATCCTGAATGAGCGGATCCAAGCCATTCAGAATCAGGCCCTCGTACTGCTTCAGGTTGTCAATGTGAACCACCAATATCGTTTCCGGATTGGAATCCCGATGAATCGATTAGTCCACCTCAGTCCCCTGTTGCAGTACATTGCATTTCAGCTAGACCCCAGAACAGATTGCTTTCAAACTGGTTGGTTACGCCATGATACACAGTACCCAGTAACCGAACCACCTCATCCGCAGTCAGGTGCCGCAGCGGGTACATGTAGGGGTCGATGTACTTGGTGAAATAGTCCGAGATCAACAGGATATAGCTGCCACCTTCAAGCTGCACACCATCTCTGCACGTCCAGGCTGCTACCAGACCACTGAAAGCGCTGTTGCAATCAGTGGATAGTCCTCTGGATACCCAGATGACCAGTGACCTGGAGGGAAGCACCAGCTGGCAGAGAGCAGGCTTACATGTAGGGTGTGGAGGCTTATAGTGCTGGTAAGGGAGACCTTCGAGCAATTCTTGGGTCTTGTGTAGATTTTCCACTCTGCGTTTGAAGGCTTCTGTTTGGCCTCCAGGGCCTTGATAACCAGTACCAGAGTGTGATCCGCCAGTTGCTTCACAGCCAGTTGCTCCAGAGAGTAACTACTGCCCGGGCCGCCGTGGTATTGAGGTCTGCAACATCCTGTGGTCTCAACGATTGGTCCAGGTCGGAGTCTGAGGACGAATCCTCGCCACACAGGAACGGTGTTATTCCTGTGCAGTCCGGATTTTAGCAGTTGTGACAGTCTGTCAGCATTGCCATGCTGCAGTGTTAAATTTTCATGTCATACTCCTGGAGTTTGATGAGCCACTGGGCCACCAAACCATCGGCTTCACTATAGTTGACCAGCCATCAGGGCGAACTGTGATCAGTCCGCAACTGGATATGCCACCCCCCCCCCCTTAACAAGTAATGCCGGAAATGCTTGGTCATAGTCACAACCGCGAGGACCTTTTGGTGAGTCGTGCAATAGTTCATTTGAGAATGGTTCAAAAGCACACTCGCATAAGCTACCACATGCTCCATGATCTGTGGGAGAAAACCACCATGTGTGAAGTTACTCATATCCGTTTCCAGTATGAACTCACAGTTGGGAAATGGGTGCTGGAGCACAGACGCTGCTACCAAGGCTTTCCAGAGTTCCACAAAAGCTAACTCCTGGGAAGCCTCCCAGACAAAATCAGTGCCTTTTTCCATGAGGATCATGAGAGGACACACGGTCTCCGCGAAACCATGGATGAACTGGTGGTGGTAACCTACAAAAAGCCCAAGAAAGTAAGTAAGTAAGTAAGTGAGTATAACTTTATTACTCCAATCGGAAACTACAATGCTCGTTCACAATCATACATGATCACACATACACACACATAAAAACATGAACATGAAAATTGTATTACATGGTACATGGTATACATTAGCACATACCACCGTCTGAAATTATTGTTATTATATGCCTACGAAAATGCTACAATGGATTACACAGAGTGCAATCGGTCCGATATATTGCGGTATTGACCGCCTTCATATCGACCTTCGTCGCGCATAGCAACCGACGGTCTTTTGAAGTTTACGTATTCATGCGCTGGTGAAATGACGTTTTTTGGTTTTGTAGTACATGAAAATGTCCATAAAATTATTTGCTTTCAGGGTCTAAAATGGCTAGAAAATGTCGGCATTTGTAATCATGTCTCTCCCAAGGGGTATGCATATCATAATACGGCATATAATAATAAGTTAATCGACTTGATACAGTGTTTGAGGCCCTCGGTCGTGTCTGTGCCGCGGACGCACTCGCAACTTCGTGCGTGCTACGGCCCAGACACGACCTCGGGCCTCAAACACTGTATCCAGTCAATTACCTATAATTATGGGCTTTGTTTGCCTGCGGTTCAAATGACCTACGGTACCGTGTAGTGATTATATATTTTGGGACTTTGAGCGTACCACTTCGTGGGATGATGCGTTCTGAAAAATCTGAGCTCAAGGGGTGGCTGGGGTCACTACAGAAGGACCTCAGGTTAAGCCATCTTGCAGGGCCGGGACCACCTTCACACTGCAGTGAACTTTGCAGGGTCTGGACGAACACCTGTGCCTGTCAAAATGAAACCTGAGTACAAAATCTCCTTCCCGGATGCGATGAAGCACCATCATTCTGGAAGTTGGTGAGGGTTTCTTCGAGCGACCGGCCATACATGATGGCTCTATCTGCAGCTGTAATACGTAGATGTCAAATTACACATTTCAGTTTGGACATGACCTTGAGATTTACCATTCAGGGTCATGTGAGGTCAAATTCAAGGTCATAAAAAATCCACCTGACCATAAATGACTTTTATATATGTCCATAATACATGCCCAAGCAGTAATTACGAGCGTTTTGTGCATTTCAGGCAGTATTGGGCTATTGAGGCATATATTTTTGGCATTTTGAGCAATTTTGGACATTCCATATTGATACACTAATAAAAAGGACATACAGTACCCATTTCGCAAAACCTCATCAAAATGCTAGCCCGAGTAACCTGGCATTTAGCACGTGTTAGCCCAACTTCGCCTGACCTATCATCATGCGATTTGATGCTAGCATTGTGTACATGCGAGCATCGCTCGAAGCTAGCATTGCTTCTTGGCACTATGGCATACTAAAAGCATTTTTTGTGGAGGCCATTATATGCTCACATATGCTTGCAAACACATAGTTGAGTGGCTTATAAACAGTCTGTATCATGTAGATCGCATAGGCAAATGCAGTGTTTAAGTTCAGTTCATATTAAAGTTTGTATTTGCATCCGAATAAAGGATGCGCGCATCTGTGCTAGACAATGCTTGCCTGTTCAACTGAGACGTCATGATTATGCAATTCATTTCTAAAAGTTACCAAACAGATTTAGAGAAAATGGTTACCAAGGTCCAAATATTGACCGTTTTTCGTCAAAATGGTTGTCATTTTGGCAAAAACTGCGAAAATAAAAAATGAAAGAAAAACCTTTTCGGGAAAGCTTTGGTTGTAAATTTTAAATATAAAAATGTTAACGGACGACGGACGCAACGCCATACCAATAGGCTATCGGACCAAAGGTCCTGTATCAACCTAAAAACAGTATGTGTTGTTAGTTTTTGTGTTGCTTGCTGTGCGTGTTGTTGGAAAATGTGTAGTAAAAGGTGTCTGTCAGCTTAACAGGACCATTTTTCTTCAAAACCGCGCCACATGCAATGGTTGATGTAGACTAGTGGTGAATAATTTAGATTTTTACATAAAACCAACAACCTAATATCCATGACCTAGTATCACAGATAGACTTTTTACATGGCCTCATTTGTCACTGTTTGTGGATAAAGTCAAACTGGGTTTTTAGTTTGGAATGTCCAATTATGAACCTGAAGCCATACACATTTCTGCAGGAAAACAAAATATGAGAGTACATTAAATTTGTGTGTCAGCAATAATCCAATTCATTTGACACGTACATGTGGGCAAACATGTACTCATGTTACGCTTCCAAGCAAGTTGTGCACTCTTTTCGCATCCTCACCGTTACAATAATGCAACTTGCAATGAGGATAACTGCAAACAGGAGTGTGTACACAGTTCTACAGTGTGGCCGTCCCTCGTGGCTGGAACGACGCAGATATGGCCCTGTTCTGGGACAGTTTTAGATCCCAAGTGTCCAGCAACACCGGCGAACACCGGGTTGGAGCCCTGGAGATTATGCACCTTGAGCCTCCCGCTAAAGGCCCCACAACCGCTCCAGGTTAGATTGCTACTCTAGGCCTTGGCCACCTCGGCTGAGTCAAGAACATCTTCTAAGGCGTACAACTGTACATATATCATATGACACTGGCTGAGAATGAAGCTGCCATGGTTCAGCTCGACATGCACAACCGTGGCTTCTCTAGGAAATTTGATCAGATGGCCTATGAGCAAGGACTGGAGGAAGGCGCAGGCCAGGCCTGACCATTCAACTTTAGGTCACTGACATGGAGTTTTGACTGGAAGAGGCCTACCATTCGGTTTCCTGGGCAGGGCTAGATCTCAGGGATCAAGAGTTGTACAAGTTCTGTTTAGCTGCTCCTGCGACCTCAGCGCATATTTGAGGGCTGACCTTGGGTAGCTAACATGATTTTATGATGAGGCTGTTCACCTGCGGGTAACTACAGGAGAACAAGGACCAAGAATGGTCCTAGTGCCAGAGCTCCAAGCTTCACATAACTAGAGAGAACAATTCTCTTTCCTAGTTAGGATGTGGGAAACTAGTTTCTCCAGTTCCGAGCAGATGCGATACTTCATGGACTGTACTTCCGAACTGTGAAGTCTTTCTCTTTTCCAAGGTTTCCATTTACAAAATTAAATGTTTATGTTATTCCACAGACTCAAGGAAACCCATGCCTTGGCCAGTTACCTCAATTACATACCCTCCATGACATGACCGGGAGTCATCTACATCCTGCTCTGCACGATCCCAGGCTCTCACGGCGTCGTCAAGAAACTCTGAAGCTTTCCGGTCTCAGTGTGCAACCGATCCAACTCTTCTTGTACCTGGGGTGAGACGGACGTCTGCCCACCTTGTGCTTCTGCCAGGCCGGCAGCTCTTCCAGCGCAGAAAGACTGCCGTTCCCTGTCAGCAATCACGCCAGGGGACCCTCCAGACAGCGTCGAGTGTCCTTAGCAAGCCCCTGATTATAAACGAAGTCACATGCGAGGTTAAATAGAGGCTTCAGCACGAGCACAGCTCAGCCGGTCAGGAGAGCAGTTCATCTCGGCCACCAACTAGGCCTACTGCGTGGCACTAGTCAACTTGGGTGCCTAAAGGTGATCCCAGACGTGAGTTTTCCTCGTGGCAGTGGGCGCTCCAACACCAGTGTGCTCAAAGTCTTTGAAGGTTCGGACTAGTGGCTGGCGGCAAAGCGTCAAATTGTCCGGGATGCATGCTGCACCATCAAGGTAATGACCCACTGTCGGTGCTACCGGTGCGGTAGAGGCACCCAACCAGACGAAGATTTACCTGAGGGGGTCCTGGGCGTCCAATCCCATAGTGAGAAATAGAAGGCGCACAGGGGACCGCACGGGGTTGTGGACAGCCTCAGCCATCGACAGTCTCAGCATATACTTCTGTGAAGTATTGTCCATGGTGGGTGACAGTTGAGCTGCAAAGCTTGAACCTGCCGTCAACATCACGCCGGGATCCCTCTTGGCATCATCCGCTGATCTAAAAAGACTATTTTATAGATCAGTGGCATCATCCATCAGGCTGATGGATGTGCTGTGCGTGATGGCATATTCCTAGCTATTCCTCGAGGTGGTGGCAAAAATCGGCACATTTACTCAGAGGTTATTTGAAAATTGGCCACTGTACAATGCACGAGCTCCATTTCGGGCAGCTGTTACCCATTTTGTGTCTTTCAAAGACCCTGAGATTTTTAAGCAGGAATTTGAAACGTCAGAAACTTGATCAGAAAACTACATATTATTCAAGAAGTGTTCGCTCTTTTTAGGTAATATTGAGCACATTTTATACACTGACCGATCACCTGTCAGATCGCTGGTCCGCTCAGACGAGCGGTATCGAGTCGTATTCCTACCACACTCTGCCAAAGAGTAGAGAATGACATACCTCCCTTTGTACATTGGTCATGTGACAGTTGTTTCAATCAAAGCAACAAAAGTAAACTCCTTGTTTGTCAGACTTGGGTGGGTGTATCCAGAAACGAAGCTACTGCGAGTAAGAATCGGCATCAACAAAGTATGAGGTATTCTTCCGTTACTGTGTATTCTATTAAAGGGCTGGATGTACAATAAAGTGGCCAATTTTATTCCCAACCAATATCTAGTTCAGCCCAATAACAGAGTGCTAACCAATTTCCCATAGTTAGGATCCGGATTGACAATTGGTTATGATAGAAGTGTTCATTATTACACACCAGATGTTCTTTTTATCAATGATTATTATTTTGTGCCACTGATAAACTCATCATTGTGATTGATTATCATACAGAAACAGGATTGCCCACCAAATTGTATGTGTGCTCCGTACACTGTCTACATGCTATGGGGCCTTATTCGTTATTGGGCTTATTATTACCGATATAGATTTTATTGTATGCTATGTTTGGAGTTCTAGATCTAGTTGGAGTTGTACTCATACTAAACAAAAGGTGTATGATGATTGCTTGTCACCAGAATCACAACGTGATGGCAAGTTAATTTAATACCAGCCCTATTGTGCTGAATCCTCATTGTACATGTGTACATGTGTATTTCTTTCATCGCAGAATTCCATGATATGACCGGTAACCAACTATGAGTGAGGAAAGAGATGGCCTCTTGGGCCCACGACCCATTGTGGTGTCTGGATATGGTATGATCCAGGAACAGAATGTGACAGTACCAGACCTGGATAGACAATACCTTGGGGAGGTGGATCTTGACCCCAATGATGATGATGAACCCATCATGGACCACGGATTGACTGCTTCATTGAGTCGAGGAGAACATACCACAAGGTTTCAGTTATTTCGTAATGCTGAAGGCAGTTACATGTACATTATAACTGTGAGCATATGCATGCCTGCTTATCAAATTTCGAATAAACAAATGAATATTATTATTGTAACGTAAACATGTAGAATAAAACTTATTTCTTTTTTTGCAGCAACAATGAAAGTCTGATGCATCTTTTGAAGGGAAATATTGGTACCGGTATTCTGGCCATGCCGAGTGCAATAAAAAATGCTGGACTTTGGGTAATAACTCACAGAACTCACATGCTTCTTATACAAATATCAATCATGGTTATCATTAGTTATCATGGTTATCTGGACCTAAAAATTGTAACCACAACTGTACTATACATGTATGAAATAATTCTATTGTGCATGTGGTTTATCAAAGATATTTTTCTTGGTGGCCTTTTCAGGATAATATTGTATTTAGTTGTATGCATAAATTTTCAGGTTGGTACGGCAGGGATTGTGGTAATTGGGATCGTAGCACTTCATTGCATGCATTTACTTGTTCGATGCAGCCATCATATGTGTGAAAAGTGAGTTATTCTTCTCCGATATGGTAATATTTATGCCTGTATACATGTAACACACTGTTACATGTGTATATGAAAATTTACAAACTTTTACTGTACTTGTAATACCCATGCTTCCTTATTATGACATTTACAGAACAGGCAGACCTCATTTAGACTATGGTGGAGTTGGCAAAAAGTCTATAGAACATTTCCTACAACTCCAGTATGATGTGCCACTGCAGAAGAGAGTCAAAATTGGAAAAGCCACCAAGTATATGATATACTATATGATATATGCTATCTCAGTGCATTCATATGTCAACAAAATATAAACTTTGACTCAAGCTGTTCACTCTTGTCTTCAGCTATCTGTATGTATATTTTGCTGGAATATGGCCATTTTCACGCTTAAGTGGGCGATGTTGCGAACTTTGGGGGGTACCGTATATTTTTTGTGCATTTGATACTAAGTACATGTGATCTTCACCCATTTCGTAAGATTTAGCCATATAGACAGTAGAAACAACTGAAAGGTCTTTGGTCACAAACAACATTATCTTCTCAACCTTAACTCATTAAAACGTAACGGATTTAGGACGGATTCTGTCCCGATATTTATACATATGTTACTGCGAACGAGATAATGGTGGTAAAACACGAAGGACAGTGCCAACTGAGGTGCATTTCAATAGCCGACATTCTTCTGCGTGATATTATTGCAAAGGTATACACAACAGATGCTAATTATTCGTTTTCTGATGCTGTGGATTTGCATTTTTTTTCATCTGTTTGTCCGTCCAAGACGGACTACTAACGTTCCCTAAATACAAGGTTCCGAGATATTAATAAATTCAGTCTGAAACAATGTCATAGTTTATTCACATTATATGCTGTTGCAGTTTTACCAGAATATAGACTCTCAACAACAATATTTTTCCATTCCATGATTTTGATAAGCAATGAATATTTGCGAATGTTACAGCTTTTTTGTCTGTCCAACATTTGTAACGTTCACAACAGTTTTGTCTTTTGCACACGTCACTGAAATATGGTACAACGTGCCTACTTTCATGTTTCAAGGTTGCGGCACCAGGAGCAGTCGTGAAAGGCTGCCAAGCAAAAAAGAAGGTGACAATCGTTACCAGCATATTGTTGATTGCAACAATTCTGTCCAATTAGTAACATTAGCAATGTGTCACGTTCGCAACAACAAAATGCATCGCATCTCGCTCAGAGTTGGTCATTATCGTGAATTCAATATTATGTTTTTGAACTGACACCAAACGCTTGTATGTACCGCCAATTGGAACTCCCCACAATACGTTATGAAGTCACTCACGGGCATTCCCGGTGCGAACGTTATGTAATAGGACGGACGTATGGTGCGAAGGTTATACAACAGGACGAACTAATGGTGCGAGTGTTATATAATAGGACGGACTAATGGTGCGAATGTTATCAGAAGGACAATCAAAACCGTGGAAGTTGCCCTCAATGTATAATTTGTTACTTACTTTCTCAATCTCAGAATCACATAGAGCATATTAATAGATGATCATTTAGTTTTCAATTTAAGATCGATAACCGCATGTGTTCAAGGTATTTAATCAACACGAGCGATGCGAACGTTAGACTCTAGGACGGATACTGTGGTGCGATCGTTACTGCTAGGACAGACAGAAATAACAAACGCGCTTTAGTGTACGAAATGGTGGGTTGAAATTAACCTTTTCATGGGTGATATATATATGAATTGAAGGAAACTTCTAACGAATCTAATTGTGAACTTATTTTCATAGCTCATCAAAATAGACCATAGGAAATACCAATTATGCTAACGTTATCAATTGGACGGACACATCTGGTGAACATTACGAGGAGGACGGACAAATTTCTGTGAACGTTACTACCAGGACAGACAGAAATATCAAACTTCGCATTATTAGTGTGTGAAACCAAGTCTGTAACTAAGCTAGATGCTCAGGTGTGGTAACTATGAATAAAAGGAAACATTGACTAATTCGTTGGTAAGTGCAGTGCTCTACATTGTAGGTTATTGAAATAGACACAGGCAATACAAATTATGCTAACGTTAACAATTCGGACGGACACATCTGGATGTTAATTTTCACAGGACACTCACCAGTCTAACAACATCTTGTGTTGGCCCATATGAATGCACAATTTGTACGAAACAAACAACACTTATTTTTAACTTCTTGATCGAACGTAGAATTGATGTGCTGGCAATCACAGGGTATTGGCTGGTGGGCGTTTCCAGGGACTCTCATGTTCTGTCTCAGCTATCCTGCAGTGGATACAAGATAGATATGCTCGCAGGACACAAGGGCGTGGCTGTGGTATATTGCTGATTTACATATACCGATTGTCACTGGCATGTGACATTTGTGCTGTCAATGACTTCTCATCATTTGAATGCTTGGGCATGTACGTGTGTCCGTTCATCGGTTGCTATACTCCGACTTGTTATGGTTTACCGCTCTCCGCCAAATAGGAAAAACAAGCTATGTTTCTCGTTATTCATAGAACAATTCTCCTCATATATTGAGTCACTGATACAGTCTTCTGCTAACTTGATCATTGCTGGAGACTTCAATCTTCATGTTGATGATTCTCATAATAATGATGCTCGAAATTCCTCAACATGATCAGTGCATATTACCTTAATCAACATGTCAAAGGGAGCATACACACAGAGCTGGCCATACATCAGACTTGCTCTTGCAGCCAGCATCCGAAAACATCATCCAAAAAGTGTCAGTTGACATCAACAGTATCTCAGACCATAACCCTATCGTAGCCAACTTGAAAATGGACAAACTCTCTGTGCAGAAACGATGTCAAACTGTTCGCTCATTTCGGAACTTATCAAACTGCAATTTGAATCAGACCTACATGTAATTGTTGGCCGTCTGGTATTAGATTTCAGTGAAATGGCCGACCTTCAGCAATTCGCTGATTCATACAATGCCCAGATGTCAATCACTTGCTGCAAGAGCACGTGCCGGTCAAGACCGTGACCTCTTGTCTTAGGCCGCGCTGTGAGTGGTACACTGAGGAAATACATTGTGAAAAGAAAAAACGTCGTTCTACAGAAAGGCATGGCAAAAATCCAAACTTGAGATTCACAAACAACTGTGGCAGAGACAGATGAATCTCGTCAATCGCCTTCTTTTGTCAGATACAAAGAAGTTAGAGAACTGTCGTACTCCAGAGCAGTTCCATGGTATGCTTGATCATCTGCTTGGAAAATAGTCAACAGTAATCAGCTTATGTGTGCGAATGATGAAAGTGAAGCTTTTCGCAACGTTTTTTGAACAGAAAATTCAAATAATTCAGCAGAAATTTGATCCAGTTACAGATGAGCTCCCTTATACACAACAGCCTGTTCACGACGTGGTCTTCAATGACAAAGTTAGTCAAATCTTAAGCTCAAAATACTCTCGATCCATATATACACATATCTGCACGGAGGCCCATATATATACACAAATCTGCACGGAGGCCCATCGTACATCACTGAACTGTTGGTTCCTTACCATCCATCACGAGGTCTCAGGTCAGGTGAGGCTAGCCTTTCTCAAGTGCCACAGACACGAACATCAAATTATCAAGACCGGGCTTTTGCAGTCTCCGTCCCAAGTGCTGGAACTCACCCTAGAAATACGCATCGGGACGGTTATTCCACAGTTAAAAAAAGGCTGAAAACTGTACTATTTCATGAAGTGTATGAACTCTAGTCATTCTTGTCATATATACATGTATCCATAGTCATGTATTTTATCTACGTGTACTTAGCTTGTCTACTTCTACTTTAACGTGTATTGTTGCGAACGTTACAGAGATACAACAATCTTGGTGCTAAATACTTAATGCCAGATATATCTCTAGATTTATAGTGATGATCAAACATTTCCTCTTATTTTGGAAAGGTCCTGTGTGAACTTGTTAGCAATGGTTGAAACTGCGTTGTGAAGTGTGAAATATTAACTGGTGTGGACCCAATATATATCCGTCCTCAGGGTGCTAACGTTATAATGTCCGTCCATGATGCGAACGTTACAATTCCGTCTGTATAACGTTCTCTACAAAAAATTTAAACGTTGTAGAATGGTGTATAAAACTAATTAATTAACAGAATTTTATGTATATATTTTAGTTACCTGTTTCTCATATAAAAAGAACCACTTACAGGACATGATGTGAGTTATTTTTCATGTCAGGACAATTAACTGCTTAAAATGTCCGTCCAATTGGGGTATCCCGCATATGCCGAATTCTTAAAGATATAACATTGAATTCCGAATCTGTTTTTCCGCTCGTAGTGTTCACAATACCCGAGTATTTCATCTGCAATCATCAGTATTGTTGTTCTTGGTGTCTGTGATGTTCAGTTTACCGCATATTATAAGGTTGTATTTTTTTGCATTTTTAGGGGTCTTCTTCAAAGAGCGTTTTCAGACTGATATTCTTTTAAAGTTGTATATTCATTGCTTGTTTTATATAGCTACAGTCTTATTTTAATGAATGAGACCGAAGTAGCATGACATGCAATAAGTTTTTTTGAGTGATTTTGTCGGGACGGTGAAATACACTCAAGCGTGAAAGTGGCCATATTTGCATATGATTTGTCATAATTATGACATTGTGTCATGATCAAGAATATTTACATACAGTGCAACTTTATGCCTTCAGCATTTCACCTGAATCCTGTTTGCCTTCTCAATGAATACATGTGTTATAATGTACTGGTACATGCATTGTTTTTTTTTTCACAGGATCCTAATCAACACCTTCCTGTGTATCACACAAATTGGATTTTGCACTGTGTACATACTGTTCATTGCCCAGAATTTGAATCAGGTAGGTACTCCTGTGCCTTTCACATGTTTCAGGTTGCATGTACCATGACATGTGTAATGGATTGAACACTGTACATTGATTTAGTGTACACTGAAGTCTGAGGAACTTTTCTTCAGTTGATCTGAATCAAAACTGGAGAATTTGATAGAATGATACATGTATCACACAATTTTGATAAATGATTATTCTTGTATTTCAGGTCATAGCACAGGGGACTGGCTACACATTCAACTATCGCCTCCTTGCATTTCTGGTCTTTCTGGTCCTGATTCCGTTTGTATTCGTGAAGAAGTTGACCCACCTGGCCCCGTTCTCGATGATGGCCAACATTCTGACTGTGGTGGGGCTAGTGATTGTCGTACAGTTCTTCTTCCACCACCTGCCCCCTGTGTCAAACTACCCAGCATTCAACTCCTGGACCACACTGCCTCTGTATTTTGGCATAGCCATCTACGCATTTGAGGGAATTGGTGTTGTAAGTACTGAGTATTTAATCAAAGTATCGAAGTAAATACATATATTTAAAATCATGTTCCATAATATTTGATACATTGGTGCTGGCTTATGTATTTGT
This sequence comes from Terebella lapidaria, assembly GCA_949152475.1. Taxonomy (NCBI): domain Eukaryota; kingdom Metazoa; phylum Annelida; class Polychaeta; order Terebellida; family Terebellidae; genus Terebella; species Terebella lapidaria. The sequence continues at coordinate 25,635,797 of OX424556.1, forward strand.
ACTTGCACAGGTGTTGCCTATTGAGAACAAAATGGAACGTCCTCAAGACTTCCTGCCTTGGAATGGAGTTCTCAACACGGGGATGGTGCTTGTTGTTGTCATGTACATAACTGTGGGATTTTATGGATACATCCACTTTGGGGATGCCGTGGAAGGAAGCATAACTCTAAACCTACCACAGGACAGCTGGTTCGTACATGTGAAGTATTTAAGTGTACCAAATACATAAATTTAGTGTATTACCCGATATCAGAAACCCATAAGACTATGGGTTTGCCGATATACACATAACTGCATTATACTGTTTCCATGGGCACCAATGTTTGATATTGATGCTCTAGGCTTTGCTATTCATGTTGTTTGAGTTTGTACGCTGATGTTTCAGGTTATGTCTCTCAGTGAAGTTGATGTTCTCAGTGGGGATCTACATCAGCTACGGGCTGCAGTTCTATGTGCCAATGCTGGTCATGTGGACAGGGATACGCCGCAAGCTATCCAACGAGTGGCTCATTCGGCATGGAGAGGGTTTCCTACGAATTAGTTTCCTCATCTTAACATGTTTGTAGTAAAAAAAAACATTGATGTATGCCTAGTACAATTGTGTTATACTTGTAAATTTGCATGATCTTTTAGATTATTCTAAATTCTTTGGTATCATTTGAAACCCATGTATCTCTTTACAAAAACTTCTAACTGGTGACAAATTTATTTTTTGCAGTTGCTCTGGCAATATCCATACCTCGACTGGACCTGATGATATCGCTCGTGGGGGCCCTGGCTAGCAGTGCCCTGGCCCTGATCTTCCCGCCAATACTTGACATCCTTACATTCTGGCCTGAGAGGAAATTGCGCTGGTACCATGTGGCTAAAGACATCCTGATATCATTGATAGGAGTGCTAGGATTCTTTGCTGGAACTATATCTACCGTAGTTGAGCTAACTAAACCAGCAGAAAACAAATAATTGTTTCCTTTTCAGGTCCTTGATAAAGCATTTATACAGGAATATACATTTATACAGGAGTAACTAGCCAGTGTTTTATTTTGTGAGTTTTAACACACTGCTGAAATATTGTGTTGGATACATTTGTGTATGTACAGTACATAAAAAAAAAGTGCATGGCATTCTGTGATGTCATAGTGATATAAAAATCACAAATAATTGAATTCGTGTTTCTTGTAAATGCCAGATAAAAACTGCATAGCAACCAAAATTAAACTCGTATAGCTGTACATGTACTAGGAAATGAGCAAATTATTGTGTAAATATGTACATCGTGCTTTTTCGTTTCACATGTGTATGTCCTGTTGAGTACACATGTAGGTAGGATATATTACTGCCTACTTATATTACTGTACATATATCGTCAGCAAATCTTGACATTATAATTCTCAGTTACTTTGATTTTTTTCATATTTCATACATGTGTTAATGTTTGCATTATTCTATGGAATTTGCTGAATTTCTGCATCTTGATAGAGGTAATGAGGTACTCTCGTGGAAGGATTATCATAGTTACTACTACAATTTACATGTGAACAATTTCTTTCTCTGCACACTCTTGGTCACATCAGTTCACGAGTACAGTATTTCAATTCCTACTTACAAGTACATACAGAGAAGAAAGAGCCACATTTTTTTTTTGGTTATGATATAGGAAGTTTCGACCTAGTAATTCTGATATTCCCAGTTTCACTGCACATACATGTACTTGTAGTCATTATAGGGGTGACTTCTCATGTTCAAATGATTCAGTATTCTCTAGATGTATATAGCAGCAAATATGTAAAAGTTGTAATATCCATTCAATGTATACTCCATGGTGTGAATTGGTGGACATGTATACATTTTTGCCCATCTGTCAAATCCAATACTGTACAGGAAGCTTCATTACAGTAATAATAGAATGTGTACAGTGAGTAATTATGTATGTACATTTGCATGTATCAAGTAGAATTGTGCGAAGGTCAAAATAGGAAAGATGACTCCTGATCTGAAGGACACTTCTAGTACATTATATAAATGGTGACTGGTTTGGGAGGCGAAATGTTCCCCAGAAGGAAGAATGTTGCCCGAGGCGATAGTCGAGGGTGACATTATCTTCGAGGAGGGACATTTCTCCATGTTTCCCGACAAACCATTCACCATTTATTTTATTATACCAAATATTACAGATTTTGTTGTGACGTTATACACATATCCGCAAAATTTGCATCATAAGTCGTTGTTAAAGTTCACAAATTTTGAAAGTCTTCGACCGCAACGGTAAATATTTTTGACAATGTTTCATGGCAGGACAATGTACCCCGCTGCTAAGGACGATCTATGTTTGATGGGGAACTTGCGTTTTGTTTCACGGCCGATTAATCAATCGGCGGCAGAGATTCTACCATGAGGTATAATAAACAGAGATAGTTTCTTGTACACAACTACACATATAGTGTAGGGGATAGGATTATAGCTTTTGTAATGCCTGAGTGAAGTTTACTATGTGATTCATGTATATATTGAATAAGGTTGAATAAAATTATATTGAAACATTCTGCAGGTTGTTGACTATGTTAGCGGAAAGAGAATCTGGAAGAATAATGCCTTCTAAATGTGATAAATATTTCAGGTGTAGTTGTGTAGTGTGATGACCAGTGCTCGTACTAGGACCAGTGTTCGTACATTTAATGAAATGTGTCATATGAGCTTATGACATGGTGTGAAATTCAATTCTTTCTTGTTTCCATGTAAAGTTACCAGTAACCCCATTCGTTCTTATGTCTGCAGAATCATAAAAAAATGTATCACTGTCTGCTTAATTTGATTATTTCATTAACTGTATGAGCACTGGTCCCTGTATGACTACTGGTTTCATTACGCTACTTATATTGTGTCTGCTCCAAGAACATTGATAGAATTGCTTCAGAACATGTGCACATGAGTGCAACACGTACTGCACCCAAATTAAGGATCACAATGGTACATGTATCGAACGGGTTAACAGGCCTGCTGGTATGAATATAAAGCAGTTACAGGTATCATTCGAAATTTACAATTGACTTTTATCCAAAATCGTCAGAGGAAATCGGGAGACATGTAATATGTACCTGCTCGTATTATGCTCGTACTGGTACTTTGTGGGCCTAACTTTTAACCGTAATCAACATGTTGACACTCAAACCTTTCCATACAGAAATCTTCACACGGAGATAAGGATACTATTTCCTGTCGGCATGTTTGGAAAAACCCAAGATGTTTGTTGACATTCTTGTGGATTATTCTGAAAATTGAACATTCAAACCGTTTGATAGACTGTATCATCTGATAAACGGAGAAAAATATTGGCCTTGTAGCACAATTACATTATCGGGAACATGTTGAGATCCAAGGTGTTCCTCAAAAAGACCAAGAAAGGCAGTATTTTGAAAATAGTGCGCGAACACTACCTGCGAGATGACATAACTTGTGGATCAGAGATTTGTGACGAATGTGCTCATGAAAAGTCAAACTTGGTTCTGGATCCCGTTCCTTCACTGAAAAGCACACTCTGTCGTCGACCACACTACTTGGTGCCTGATACCAATGTTGTCATTCATCAGGTAATTTTTTAACAGTTGTGATACACTACCATATCGCCATATATCACTCACGCCTGATACCGGTACGCCCTTATCGTGAAATAGGTCCCGCTTATTTCGTACGTTATGATAACAGTCGTGATACACTACCATATCGCCATATATCACTTACGCCTGATACGGTACGGTAAATAGGTCTCGCTTATTTCGTACGTTATGATTTTAGTGTGTACCTCCATCCACCCTCACCACCTGCTCACCACCACCCTCCAGGATTCTCCAAGATATAGAAGTTGATTGAAAACATTAAAATGGTGTTACTGTTTTAACTGAATAAGCCTTGTCATAATGTAGCGGGACCTATTTCACGAGAATGCCACCGGTACACATCGCCCCCCTAAAGCAAAAATGGCGTAACTCATTTTTTGGCGTAACTCAATGAGACATACCAAAATAATGCTTGACATGTCCACTACTTGCTCGTAGATCACTCTTGGTTGTATTCAGCACCATAAAATAACTAGAAGTCTATAACATATTGACGTATTTCGAGGCTTGACTTACGCCATTTTGATCTTGAGTTATGCCAAAACTGTTCTTGTGTTTGTGGTGACTTACGCTGAAAACGTCACTAGTGGGTATTGACTTGCGCCAAAATTGCATTTAGCTGTTGAGTTACGCCATTGGTGCTTTAGGACCTTCGTGAGATACGCCAAAATTACATTATTGATTTTGTCCAGTAAGCTGACAACGAGAGCATCTTTGGCGTAAGTCATGCTAATCTTAGTTAATTAGTCATTTTCTTAAAAGTAAGAATAACATTGATACTAATTGAACTACAGTAGTATACTATTTGGTAATTCATGCAACAGTTCTCTGAATTTGGAAGCTCTTACTTGGAATTTAAAGGGAAGAAACATTTTAAACTGATTATTTCAAAACCACCAAAATGACTTACGCCATTTTTGCTTTAGGGGGACGACATGGTACATGTACATGCAGATTGGCCCTCAGAAAAGATGATAATTGTCTAGTACTTTCAATAAAGATGAATTTTCAGATTAAAGGGGCACTATATGGGATTTTGTTTTTAGGGGATTTCCAATATTTTTCTCCCGACGCTTCATTTTATAGAACAAAACGTCAGATGACGTTTTTGACCGGCTTGGACTAATTTACACTCCGCGCCAGCGCGCCGCGCCGCGCGCCGCGCTAAATATGGCGCGGCGCGCTAGTTTGTTCCAGAAGGGAGGGAAGTAGGCCTAATATTTAATTTAGCCTACGTGCATTGTAAAGAAATGGCTTCGATCCGCCCGCGCTGATGGAGTTCCTGTTATTGCATTAAACACCGACGACAAATTTATAGGACAATATATTCGAAGTTTAGAAGCAAGCCAAATAGTCTGCACTAAATCCAAAATTACCAAACAAACACTCAATATGGATTTGCTCAATATGGACTTCATTCAAAATGTAGATGTTAGTGTTTTTATTTTTATTCCTTTGTTTTTTGTCATTGGTTAATCGTGATGTCATATTTATCCATCAGGCCTTTCTCGTCCTCCCTATTTGTCAAAGAAGGGCAGTGTGTCCTACTATTTTTGTAGGTTTTGAGAGCGCTAAACTTGTTTACCCCTAGAACTGTTTACTACTAGAATTGTTTACCACAATGCTGTAACACTGCAATTAATGCTGTTAAAACAGTGATGACATTTCTCTGAGTAACACGATAATTTTAGCACGATCACCCGTAATTGGACTGAACTACGATAATTGTGACCTATGATATCGACAATCTTCAGACAGGGGCGGGTGCAGTTTTTAGGTTACCGTACCTTTGGTCCTTTTCGGTCGCTATAGATCTATATGATAAGCTAAACACCGACTAAAATATAAAATACGTGCGCGCCGCGCCGCGCGCCGCGCCGCGCACCGCGCTGGCGCGGAGTGCAAATTAGTCTAAGCCTTTTTGACCTAGGATATCTGCCGAGCCGACCTGGCTGATCTGACAATTGGCTCGGCAGATATCCTGGGACAAAAACGTAATCTGACCTATTGTTCTATAACTAAAACAGTGTTGGCCGACAAATCTGGAAATCCCCTAAAAACCGAATCCCATATAGTGCCCCTTTAACTAAATATATATCTATGGGTGTATTTGATCGATAGAATATTGCAGTTACAAGTACACACATCATTACGAAAGGGAATTAAGGAGATTGCATGCAGAATGAAACCAATTCGCTGAGTCCAAATCATCATGTCTGGTGCTTCAATTTTGTGTGGTGTATCCTGTGCCCCAATGCGCTTCCGTGAATATTTGTAACTAGGCAAAAAGTATTGTCTTCTCTGAGGGATGAAGTTACTAAATGCGTGTTACCAGACAAACAATAATGACAGACAATCAGAGAGGGTGATATTGTTTGTCTAGTAAAAAACATATTAGATCTACTTAGTCCACAATAATCGTTTATTTATTTTATTATTAGTCATGTCATGTAACATGTGACCTATGTATCTGGTATATCAACTTATTCTAAATGTATGTGCAAGAATATCAAACAATATTATCAACAATGAAACAGCATTTCATGTTCAGGTTATCTCAAACACAGTCATGAGCATGAGACTGCCACAGACTATAGATTATACACAAATCCTACTAAAGTCAGGAATTTGATAATGGACATAATATTTTTCTTTAATTTTAGATTGACTTTCTGGAAGATGTCTCCATCACTAATGTCATCATCCTACAAGTGGTTCTTGATGAGGTCAGTAACTTTTCACATTGTCTGACAAATATGTGCTGCTTCTTAGTATATATGCTGCTCAACTGTAGGGAATAATCTGTTTGAAATTACATGACTGTCCTCGATTACTTGCAGGTTCGACATCGCAGTGCTCCGTGCTACAAACGTATAAAGGACTGTATAGATAACTCTCAGAAACACTTTTATACATTCGTCAATGAATTTCACAAGTGAATATATATTACAGTTATATTTCACACAATTACATGTTATGCCATGAGTATGACTCCAGTGTTATCTTAGGTTAAATTCATGCAGATTCCTGGTTTTTACATGAACATGATGAACATGTGCATCATCATCAGTCCATTTGCATCAAATGAAATACCAGCACAATATTTCTCAGAGACACATATGTGGAGCGTGCACCCGGAGAATCAAGTAATGATCGCAATGACCACGCCATACGATATGCCACCAGCTGGTATCAGAAGCACCTGGATCAGTCAGACACGGGGAGCGTGGCAGTTGTTTTACTGACAGATGACATCGCTAACAGAAACAAGGCTCTGGAGGATGGGCTGAAAGCTTATACTGGTATGGAATCATCACTAGTGGTACATATACACTGGTTGCATTTTGTGTCTCATGCATATAGATGTACACTTGATCATCTCCATTTTTTTACAGTTAATGACTATGTGAAGAGTTTGAGTAATGCAAATGATTTGGTGGACAAGTTAGCCATTGACACACATCAGGTATGTAAATGTGTCAAATATCTCTATTTGAGTTGCTCTTCATTCACATTGATGATGTATAAATGTCCTGAGCGATTGTTTCTCTGGTGACAGAGCCGTGGGTCAGACCGTGCCATCTACCCAGAGCACCTGCCCCTGTCAGAGATCCAGCAGGGCCTCAAGTCTGGCAAGTACCTTCAGGGAACCCTCCAGGCCTCTCGCGAGAACTATCTGGAGGCTCTCGTCAACATCCGTGACCAGGAGGAACAGGTCAGCCACAGATTTAACAGTCGTCATAGCAGACTTTGAAGGACAATCCACCAATATCATATATCATGTATATTGCATGTTTGAAAATCAGATGTGAATTTCTGATTCTGGTATGCCTGTCTTGATCCACAAGAGTAAGTTGGAAGAACACAAACTCTGACATGTGACTGGATGTGTTTGCAGGTTTTCCTCCAGGGTAACACAAACCTGAACCGAGCCGTGCAGGACGATGTGGTTGCCGTGGAGATGCTGCCCAAGGAGGACTGGTCATGTCCATCTTCCTGGGTCCTCGAGGATGAGGAGGAAAAAGATGATGAGGACAACACTAATGAGGTGGGTTCTCAAGCAGGAGATTTAGCATCCTTAATGTTAACATAAATTCATGTATATTCTTATAGTGTGTGTATGTTCTTTCAAAGTGTATTCATATATTTATATGTACATGTATTTCACAGGATGACCTTGTGAAGGAGAAAACTGACAAGAAATCCAAGATGCCGACTGGACGAGTTGTTGGTATTATCAAGAGAAACTGGAGGCAGTATTGTGGAATGCTGCAGAAATCTGCCATGAAAGGGGTATGTATAAAAAAACTGCACTTATTACTCAAAAATTGCAACCTTTTTTTTGCCGACAAACTTACTTTACTGCCTTTGACATTTTTGCGACCCAGGCCACTCGTCACTTGTTCATGCCAGCCGAGAGGAGAGTTCCCAAGATTCGTATAGAGACACGACAGGCGGATAGTCTTGTGGGTCAGAGAATAATTGTGGTCATCGACTCCTGGCCTAGAACATCTAGATATCCACAGGTATGACCTGTACTGCTGATATACTTGTACATATAGAGAAAGCTGTTATTATGGTACTCACAAAGTCTAAAGCCTCCAAACACAATAACATCAAATGACTCTTAAATCTGTGTTCCAGGTCTTCATGAACAAAATAGTGCTGTTAATTCTGTTCCAATGGTCTATATTCTTTGGAGTGCTCTGAGACTCGCAAAAACATGAACGATTTTGTTTTGACCCAGGGCCATTTTGTGCGAAAGCTTGGAGCAATTGGTGACAAGGATGCTGAGAATGAGGTGTTGCTGCTTGAGCATGATGTTCCTCACTCCAGATTCTCCGAGGCTGTTCTCAAGTGTCTGCCGTCACTGCCCTGGCTCATCACCCCAGAGGTAGGGATCAACTCAAAAACAGTGTCATCAGCTCAGGTGTGCTCGGTATATTGGACAAGCAGACTTCTACATGTATATCCTCTGATTCACAACATGATTTGTAAAAGAAAAAAATACCATCTTCTGAATACACCTTGATAATTATAGGCAACCCTTTGTATTGGTGAATCAATTTTTGCTCGATGCACTATGTCTTCGGTGGATTGGTTCAGGATGAAAAGCGGCGTACAGACCTCCGTGACGTCCCCATCTGTAGCGTGGACCCTCCCGGTTGTACAGACATCGATGACGCTCTGCACTGCAGGGTGCTACCCAATGGGAACTACGAGGTAGGTGTCCCCTTCAGCTATCAAGTACTGATGCAGGTATTGTCAGTAATTAGAATGCAGTGGTCAGTGCTGCTATAGTGAGGAGTATTAAGGTTATTACCCTACTGTTGTAGGTGGGAGTGCACATTGCTGACGTGTCGCACTTTATCCGACCGGGGACAGCAATAGACCGGGAGGCTGCGAGTCGCGGGACCACTGTCTACCTCATAGACAAGGTCTGTACTACCTCAGGGTCATCAATGACATGGAGCTCTGATGAGCTCGATATGTGTACATTAAATGGTCAGTGCTTACCAGTATCTCGTCTAGGAGGTTTGAGCCGAGTTTCATGTGTGTTTCAGAGAATAGACATGGTGCCTGAACTGCTCAGTTCTAATCTTTGCTCACTCAGAGGGAATGAGGAAAGGTAAGTTGTAGTGTACAATTGACAATCGTAACAATTTTATACCAGCGCATAACATACATGTGAACATATTGAAAATATTGTGAAGTTAAGAGATTGTATGAAACCGAATTATTGATTGACCGTCTTGGCATGTCCATATCTTTCAGGTTTGCCTTTTCTGTGATATGGGAGTTGTCCCCAAAGGCCGCTATCATCAACAGGAAATTCTTCAAAAGTATCATCAAGTCAAATGTAAAAACTTGCAGTTCAACACAGGAATTGTGCCATTATGTCTAAGTTCCCATTTGAAACAATAGACAAAAGAACCATGACCAAATATCTGCAATAAATTTGTGTCTAGGCTGCTCTGACCTACGCCGAGGCACAGATGAGGATCGATGACCCCAAGTTGACTGATGATGTGACCGAGGGTCTTCGGCGACTTAACTGTCTCGCAAAGATCCTCAAACAGAAACGCATCGACAATGGGTACGCTGCATACACAGGGGACTATACGATCAGAAATAGTGCAAGAGGCTGTAGTGAATGGAAGTATGTATGTATTTGCTGGCACAGCATACATGTACATGTACTTTCACTTCTGCAGGGCTCTGACTTTGGCATCACAAGAAGTGCGCTTCCACATTGATAGTGAGACCCACGACCCCATTGATGTGCAAACAAAACAAATCAGGTAAATACACATAGATCTACAGTCTGTATATTGTTTGTTCCAGTTATATTCAAACTATATTTAGTATGCTGGCTTTTTGGGCGGTACAGAGCAATGTCAAGAATGTAAACTATTCCCATGAAATACATAATATAGAGACACCAACTCGATGGTGGAGGAGTTCATGTTGCTGGCTAACATCACGGTGGCTGAGAAGATCATGGAGGAGTTCCCGGACTGCTCGCTACTCCGCAGACATCCAGCGCCTCCGCCTAGTAACTTTGACCCTGTCATCAAGGTGGCGGCCATGAAGGTACCATAGAAACTGTATTCTAAACTGAGCAATTTTGTGTAGTTTTTGAAAAATCTTCCATAGTTTTTGCATGAGGAAAAAATTGTTTTGAAATTCTAACACTTGAAGAGCAAATGAATTTGGTAATATACATTGTACAAATAATTGACAAATTGTGTGTTAAATGAACTGTAGCAATCAGGAAGTCACAGATGTTCTGTCCTGTTCCAGGATTTCAAGATCAATATCGGAACAGGGAAGGCTCTGGCAGACTCGATCAAAGCTGCAGTGCTTCCAGAGAATCCCTACTTCAACACAATGCTGCGTATACTGACCACCAGGTGTATGATGCAGGCCGTGTACTTCTGTAGTGGGATGTGTGCCAAGGTTGACTTCCCTCACTATGGACTAGCCTCACCCATCTACACTCACTTCACATCACCCATCAGAAGGTCTGCTCCCCTACCGCTTCAAATAATTTCTTTCTCACAGAATCTCATTATAATTATATCAACAGATGACAAGTCGGAGATGCATGTACTATGGTTTTGGCCATGTTACGCCGCATCCGCGTCCATATCCGCGTCATCGTCCGCACACTTAGAAGTTTCCCGTAATCGCACTACAGGTCACAATTTTCCTGGAATTGTTTTGTAATTTTGTGTGGGCATTGTTGCCTATAGATTTTCATAGGGGTCGGACATTTTTTCAAGAGTTTATGACCAAATAAGATAAAAAAAACATTCAAATGGGTGTGGAGCGTTACTGGTTGCAGATCGGGCCTATGTTAGTATTGAACGCTCATAGGAAGTCATATATGGACTTCAAGATTATGACCTTGAATTTGACCTTGGATTCTTGGCTTCAACGTTCTCATACTTAGAGTTTTTTCCAGAATTTTGCTGAAGTTGTTTTGTAATTTAGTATAGGCATTTAGTGGAGTTTATTCTCAACGCCTACAGATTTGGATGGGGATCTGACATTTTTTCAAGATTTTATGACCAAATATGGTAAGAAATCTTCAAATAGGTGTAGAGCGTAAATGGTCGCAGATGTTAGTATTGAACACTTATAAGAAGTCATATATGGGCTTAAAAATGGTGACCATATTTCATCATGGATTGTTTGATTTTCCAGATACTCAGATGTGATAGTTCACAGACTCCTGGCAGTAGCAGTAGCAGCAGACGCATCCTACCCAGAACTGCTCGACAAAAAACGTTCACAAGTATGTGGCTATTCAAAAAATATATAATAAAAAATTACTTTCGATATCTTAATGTGAATTACGTACACAATTTTATATGCATCCATGTTTGACTGTGTAGGCCGAATATGATTGAATGCATCGAGTGATTGATATTCCTAATACTCCAGAATCTTTGCAATAACTTGAACTATCGGCACCGGATGGCCCAGTATGCTGGCAGAGCGTCAGTGGGCTTGCACACTCAGGTCAGTAACTCACAATCAATATGGTATTGTATTAATCCTGGTTTTGCTCATTTGTAGTACACATTACAACATGTTTTACAGGTATATTTTGATCCCTTGGCAGATATTCTTCAAGAACCGGGTGTTGGACGAGCAGGGCTATGTGTTGTTCGTGCGCAAGAACGCTCTCCAAGTTTTGATTCCCAAGTACGGACTGGAGGGGACTGTGTACCTGGCCGACACCAAAGGCAACACACTCTTCACATACGATGAAGAGGTTAGACATTTTCACACAGAGTTACAGAAGAGAAACTACCAAAACAGCAATACTTATATATACATGATATACAGTAACATGTATAACATTCTCATGGTATATGTTTTGGAGCTTAGTATGTTCTGTGTTGATGACCTGCAGGCCTGCACTCAGACGGTTGGGGATGTTGTGTTCCATGTCTTCGACCCAGTGACGGTACAGATCAGCATAGACAGCTCCAATATACAGCATCAGAAACTCTGCCTCAAGCTTGTCAAACCTTCAGTATGTATAGCATTCTTCATCATCAATATTGACATTCGTAAATCAGTCAGTTATTTATGATCAGTCATGACATTGTCAATATCTCTTGTGACAAATGGATAGAAGATTCGTGATATCATTATTGTGCGGTTGTTGTAGATCGCAGGATTCAGTGTGGATCCAGTCAAGCATGAGTCCAGTGAAGATGAGGACCAGCCTCCAAAGAAAAAGTCAAAGAAATCTGTAAAGTAGTCTCCAAAGGACACACTTGTATTCTTATGAGCATAAATAAAGAGTAAAACTGAAATTTATGTTGTTTCACTTTTTGCCTATATGTGTGAATTCTACATATATTTATTGATACAATATGTGCATATCTGTGTGCATGTGAAAAAATATAAAGATGTAACTGTGAAGAAATGGAAGAAAAAATTTATTTAATTGATTATGGTCATTCAATGGTCATTGTAGAACTGAAATTACCAATTCCACACAAACGGAATGTTTTGAGCTCACCTGGGCTGATAAGCTGTTGTCTTGATCTTTCCTCTGTCAATCGTCCTTCCCGGTCTGTAGTACTTTTTCGACGTCATGAATTTTCTTATAGAAGTTTGTCAGAACATACAGTGGTCCAATATCTAACGACCTTTTGGATAACCTTTTTTTTCACGGCGTTGCGTCCAATATGGACCAGTTTGAGACTTGGTCGGTCATTTTCTCAAAATCTATCCTCTAACATTTTTGTAATCACTGCATAAAACTCCGCTTATATGTACCCTTGTGATGTGTATAAGTTTCGTTGCCCCTGAATTGCCAGTCTGCACATGGCAGTCATTTTTATTTGCCATAAATTTGCCAACCCAAAGGCTAAGACAGGTAACTGGAACATATATGTTTTATATTCTAGATATTAGTCATTTTATCCTGTTTACCTTGCAAATAAGGTCACTGGTCAAATTCAAAGTCACAAGAATATTCAGCATATATCATTTCCTATATGTCTACAATTGATTCCTATGCTGTAAATATGGCTAATATGTAAGCGAGATATTAGCCATTTTGTGCTCTGACCTTGAAAATAAGGTCAAATTCAAGGTCATAAGAATATTCGGTGTATATCATTTCCTATATGTCCACAATTGATTCCTAAGCTGTACAGTAGATAGTAAGCGAGATATTAGCCATTTTGCGCCATGACTCTTGAAAATGAGGTCGAAGGTCAAATTCAAAGTCACGAGAATATTCTGCATATATCATTAGGCATCCCGATTGAAAATCGGGAGGCCTTATGTTTTTTTTTTTTTTTCTTTTTTTTTTTTGTTTTTTTTTTTTTCTTCCGCCGTTTGGTTTCCGGATCATAACTCTTGAACGCCTTGATCTATCTTTCCGAAATTTTCACAGCTCATCCGAAATACTTTGCTCCTAACCCCTATTGTTTTTCGTCGAGATCCGAAATCCAAGATGGTCGCCAGCGGCAATTTTGGAAAAAAAAATCGGGTGATTCCTGTCAATGTCATAATTTGATTCAGGCAATTTCCAGGGGGAAAAAATTTTTTGGGTGTATTTTTTTTGGACTTAGAATTTTTCCCTCGCCTGCCCCCATGCAGATGTAATACTGTGACTGAGCCATGCTACTGTATTCACTGACTGCAGCCTGCATGTCCAGCATGATGCTGGGCTCTGCCCTCTCAGCCAGTGCAGTATATGAGAGCTCAGTAATGCCTTACAAGATCAGCCACTCTGTCCAGCACAGCGATAGGCTCCGCCCCTCTCAGCCAGCCCTGCTCAGTCATGCCTTACAAGATCAGCCAGTCTGTCCAGCACAGCAATAGGCTCCGCCCCTCTCAGCCAGCCCTGCTCAGTCATGCCTGACAAGTGATACAGCTAGCATGTCCAACTTGACCCCAGGCTCATATCCATGCATAATCCCTCACTCCCCCCTCCAAAGCCTGGTTTACTAGTGTGTGTACATGGTAAAAGAATGAAGTTCCACCCCACAGGATACGATAGTTGGTTAATAAGCCAACACACATGACACAACATGCTTGGGGGATGATTTGCCCTGTCTGCATTTATATTGTACAAACATGTATTGTTTGAATGTTTTGTTATTCAACTCTATTTCACATGCAATGACCAAATCATCATTGTTTTAGTTAGCTGGGAAATGTTTGGCTTTGGTTATAATGTGAATGCGAATATTCCACTGTTTGTACCAGTTTTGGAATCACAAAATTGGCCAAGATGACACAGCATTCTTTTAGTCACGTGTCATTTTACATTTGACAGGAGCACCTGAAAAATATCACGAACATCCTGATTAAATATACTAGTACTCTGAATATTGGCTGGGTAATTGTCCATTCATTTTGGGTGGCAAATGTCTGGTGGGCCAAGTTGTCAAGATGATAGAAAGCAGTTCTGGTAAGAAACTGTCTGATGAGCTCTCACTCTTACCCACATACAATGGCCTATGTATCCTTTTTTCTCAGTCCAGTATGACCATTTGAAATGATAAGAACAAATTGGGGGATGCCACAAAGCCTATAGGCTTTTATGTCTAGTTTCCTATGTGTCCACAATTGATTCCTAAGACGTACAGTAGAAAGTAAGCGAGATATTAGCCATTTTGCGCTCTGACTCTTGAAAATGAGGTCCAAGGTCAAATTCAAAGTCACGAGAATATTCTGTATATACCATTTCCTATATGTCCACAATTATTCTTAAGCTGTAAAGTCGATAAAATGCGAAATATTAGCCATTTTGTGATATGACCTTGAAAATAAGATCAAAGGTCAAATTCGAGGTCATCAGAATATTCAGCGTATATCATTTCCTATATGTCCACAATTGATTCCTAAGCTGTTAAAGCTATAATCACTTTTAGAATTGACAAAATTTATTCATTCTGCGGTAGCTTTATTTTGTCTATAGAATGACATATCGTACAAATTTGGGTCTGAAAATGTGTATTACGTGCCTAAATTGAGTTGCCAAATCAAGATTCAAATCATTTTTTTCCTCAAAGCGGCCCGCCTTGCGAGCGATTTCTACACACAGTCTCGTGACGTCATTGGTATTTGTGTAGATACTGTGGCAACCGGCAATGTAGGCAGGCCGATCATTATCTATCCACTGTTTTCATGCTCGATTAACGGCAATTTTCTGAGTATCTGTTGTCGAACTGTGCATATTTTCTATATATTCCTGACTCTCTCGAGATGTAGTTTCAAGTTTGCGTGACAAACAAGAACGCTAAATTTGGCTGATTTTAAAATTGATTCCAACTTTAAGTCGACAATAAGTGAGATATTAGCCATTTTGTGCTCTGACATCGAAAAAATGTCATTTTGCCATTTCGCCATTTCGAAATAAATGTTAAAAAAAATGAAATAAAAAATACCTCACTGTTGAAATATTTTTAGGCATTTTTGTGCAAAATTTCCGTAAGATTCGATTGTAAATTTCAACGACGGGCGACGACGACGGACGCAACGCCACGGCAATAGGTTATCGGACCAAAGGGTCGGTAGCCTGAAAATGGTGGTCAGATATCAAGTATTTATCTGTTTTGAGGCATTTCCAGCGAAATAAAAGAATTTTCTTTCACCATTGGGAAATTTGGATAACCTTTCATCACCTTTATGGATCTGTGTGGAGTAAACTCCCAGAAGAATTCAAAATATAGCATAAATATTGGCACATTCAAATTGGAAGCCATATGTAGGCCTAGTGATTTCAGTGGTCACCTTGAATTTGATTTCTCAAGGACCTTGAAAGGTCAAAACGGCAATCTGTCCCAAAAAAATTTCATTTCACATTCGAACCTTATTTGGAACATACCGGTATTTGGGGTGAAAATAGAGCTTTTTGTGAAAATATTGATCTGGCTCCAATTCTGTCATCTTGAAATGCAGTTTTGGTTAACTTTTACTTCGAATTTCGACTTGAAACCAAGTTTGGCACATATTATGAGTTAAAATATAACTTATGGTGAACAGTTCAGCAGTTTTGGTCAACTTTTGCTTTGAATTTCAACTTGAAACCAAGTTCGGCACCTACATGTATTATGAGTTAAAATATAAGTCATGGTGAGAAGTTCGATCTGGGTACATTCTCGTCATCTTGAAATGCAGTTTTGGTCAACTTTTACTTTGAATTTCAACTTGAAGCCAAGTTTATCACATATTGTGAGTTAAAATATAACTTATGGTGAAAAGTTCGATCTGGCTCCAATTTCGTCATCTTGAAATGCAGTTGTGGTCAACTTTTACTTTGAATTTCAACTTGAAATCAAGTTTGGCACATATTGTGAGTTGAAATGTAACTTTTGATGAAAAGTTTGATCTGGCTGTAATTTCGTTATTTTATCGAACATATTGAAAATGAAAATTCATATGCGCTGATTTCAGTGGTGACCTTGAATTTGACCTTCAATGACCTTGAAAGGTCAATGCTGCAATTCTGGTGAAAAAAAAACAGTTTTGGCTTAAGCATGTTAAGATTTTACATTTCTCTGCTAATCTTTTCAGCCCTTGCTCTAGTTTTTAGGTTACCGGCCCTATGGATTATTGTTCAGAATAAGAGAAGTGATGTTTTTGGTGAAAACAGAGCAATATTACCAAAAAAAGTTAACACTAATTTTACTAGTTAAGTCTATCATTGACCACAATAAAAATAGTTAAGATGAGAAACATTTATTATTGAGCTAAACAAGGTAAAGGTTTTGTCCAGTAGAGATTTCATGGGCGTAACCGAATAAGTTAACATAATTTTCACTAGTTAAGTCTATTACTGACCACAATAAAAATAATTACGACAAGAAATATTTATTATTGGGCTTAGCAAGGTGAAGGTTCTGTCCAGGTCTGATTTTATGGCTGTGACCAAATAAGTTAACATTATTCTTGCTAGTTAAGTCTATTATTCAAGGTCTATTATAGCACGGTGAAGGTTCTGTCCAGGTATGTCCACATTTTTATCTTTAAAGTGTACGGTCCAATCTTTCTGAAATTTGGGAAAAGATACAAGAAGGAGATATTTTTTAGTTTTCTGATTTTTTAATTTTTCTCAAAATGGCGGCCGTATTCGTCGACAAACGCTCCATTTTGAACTTTTGCGGCCATTTTCTCAAAAACTGTCTGATCAGTTTTGAGATTTAAAAAAAAAAAGATTCGTCTTTTATACCTTTGTGACGTGTATAAGTTTTGTTGCCCTTGAATCGCCGATCTCCATTTGGCGAGTCTGCGAAAAAATTGTTTTTCGCCCCAAATCGCATTACTATCCATTTTGGGCCATTTCTAGGCAAAAAAACATTTCTAGACTTGGAAAATTTTTGGCACTTTTTTTCTTCATAATTGGAGCTGCCAGGACTGTACTCATAGAACACTTGAAGATAGAGCTTAGAAATTGGCACTTTCTAATGGGAAGTCATATATGGCAATTTGTGTGATGACCTTGAATTTGACCTTTGATGACCTTGAAAGGTCAAAATAGCCATTTTGGGGTAAAAAAATGCCCAGATTTGCCTCTACAGATGAAATGCTTGCAGATAGAGCTTAAGTTTGCATTATGAGCATATATGAATTCATATATGGAACAACTGATGACGACATTGAACTTGACCTCGGATGACCTTGAGTGCTAAATGTCCGATGTGGAATGTGTAAATTAGCCACTGAGCCTTAAACATTTGCACGTACAGGTTAGGATTGTGTATAAGCTTACAAGAAGTCATGTATTTATGACACATCTTTTGGTGACCTTGAATTTGACCTTATATATGACCTTGAAGGCCAAATCTCACAATCTTGCCTGACCTGACATTGTGTAAATTAGCCTCTACAGACAAAATACTTGTTGATAGAGCTTATATGTTTGTATTATGAACATATGAAGTCATATGCAGCATACCTAATGGTGACTCTGCAGTTCACATAGATGACCTTGATTGGTAAATCTCAAGGTCATATGTCACCTGCAATGCTTAAAACCAAAATTGTCCGGTAACCTATCTTAGCCCTTGGGCTAATTTTTCACAGTTATCAGTAATATTTGGGGCGACAGGGATGATGGGGCTACGGGGGATACACCCAAGCGACCGGAAGCGTCTAGTTATGTTTGAACTTATGTTTGATGTGTTATAGACTATGCATTTCTCCGGTAACCTTTTTCAGCTCTTTGACAATTTTTTGATTGGATATATTTTAGCTATTTGGCGACCATTATCATTGCTAAAATGATAGATTTGATTCGACTTTTTTCGAATTTTCTCAAATTCGACATAGTTCCCTCCTAAATATGTTTATGTACCAGCAAAATATGCTGTTTTAGGCCCTTTGTAATGTGCATAAAGATGGTGGACTTTGGATCGAATGGGCGAAAACATTAAAAAAAATTCGAACGGCCAAGATACACAAGTTGGCCTATGGGGACAGGCCGCATGTAAATAGAACTTATGTTTGTATTTTAATGATATAAAAAGTCATATATGGTGAATCTTTTAGTGACCTTGAAATTGACCTCAGAAGACATTGAGTGGTAAATCCCTAGGTCACATTTGACATGGATTATGTAAATGGGCCTCTTCCAGACAAAATGATTACAGGTGGATCTCATGGTTGTATTGCGTGCACAGAGGGAATCATATTATCGTGTATCTGGTAATGACCTTGACCTCACATGACTTTCAATATTAACGCTCAATAACATGTTTTGATCTAATTCTGTCGCTAAATTAAAACACCCTTCGTGCTACATGTATGTTTAACGGAATTTCTTTTAAATAGACGCTTGATTCTAGACAAATTTAAATGTTTATCAAGATGGTGTACATTGAATCACTAGGAGAGCCAATCCTGCAAGTCAAGAAAGACTTAGCCCAAGGGAAAAGTTGATAGATTACCAGAGTGCACGTGGATAGGATAATAGCACGTTGCATTGAACCTAACAGATACAAATGGCTATTATGCTATATGCTTATGAAACTAGTATAGTGTCTATCGGAAAGCATTATATCTCCAGAGGCTTTTTTGTTCAATTCATACTAGACATGCACCTCATATTGACCACTCAAGGTTAACAATACAGCATATTAAAGATCTATTTACAAGCGTTTTTGGCCACGGAGGCTAATTTATGTAGTTCACATTGAACGTCACTGGTGATTCACCACTGAAGGTAATCTGTGATCAAGTTGAGGCTACGAACAGATCCAGCATAATTATTATGATAATACAAACCCGAGGTCCATCAACATATGTTTTGTCCACAGAGGCTAGTGTACAATATTTCAACGATCGATGTGCATGGCTATTATCACTCAAGGTCAAGTTACAATGTGTTTATGAGCTATTTCCAGGGGAAAAAATGCGCTTGAAAAATAATTTTGGACTTAAACAATTTCAACATGTGTTTCTATAATAATGGGAGCAGTGTGGACTGTGGACGGTACTCTTGGATTGCGTGGAGTATATGTTTTAATTGAACTTCGCACAAATTTCATCCATAATTTACTTCACATTGAGAGCTGTATACTCCCAGAATAATTCAAGATAGAGTCTAAATACTAGGCGAAAGATTTGGCGCCCCAGTAGGCAACATGAGTATCTTCAGGGGATATAAACATACAATGTATCATTGGTAATATTGTGCTATTTGCGCTACATGTAATTTTGACCCTCTGATGGCACCGCTTCTATCGCCCCCTCTTCCTTGTCAACAAATTATAGATCCGTCCCTTATCTTCCCCGAATAAGCCACGAAAGTAGAGCTGAAATTCATACCTTTCCCTTTCTCACGAATTGTAAAATTATTATTGTCGTCGAATCATTTTTGAGATAAAAAAAAACGGTTTCTCAAAATCTCCTCAGCAACCTTTTTTCTAATTTCGCGCAAGCATGACCTTTCAGGTCATCCAAAGGTGTGTAAAGATGGAATGCCTTGAAGCGCTCGAAAGGCCCGAGTTGTAGACCCAAAAAGCCAAAAAAAAAAGGACCAAAATTCCATTTAAACTTGAAGACATTTTGAATTTATTTGATTGTTGGAGCTCAAAAGCCCGTTAAAGTTGGAATCAATTTTAAAATCAGCCAAATTTAGCGTTCTTGTTTGTCACGCAAACTTGAAACTACATCTCGAGAGAGTCAGGAATATATAGAAAATATGCACAGTTCGACAACAGATACTCAGAAAATTGCCGTTAATCGAGCATGAAAACAGTGGATAGATAATGATCGGCCTGCCTACATTGCCGGTTGCCACAGTATCTACACAAATACCAATGACGTCACGAGACTGTGTGTAGAAATCGCTCGCAAGGCGGGCCGCTTTGAGGAAAAAAATGATTTGAATCTTGATTTGGCAACTCAATTTAGGCACGTAATACACATTTTCAGACCCAAATTTGTACGATATGTCATTCTATAGACAAAATAAAGCTACCGCAGAATGAATAAATTTTGTCAATTCTAAAAGTGATTATAGCTTTAATTCTGCCGGTAGGCTACAACACCCTTGTGGCGATGTTCGGGAACTTTGCTTAAGTTATCTATTCAGGAACTTTCTCTTTAAATTAAATAGTTATCACATTAAATACTGTGTAATGTAATCGTATATAAAAACGAAATGTCTTGAATCACTCGAAAGCCAGAAATGTAGGCCCAAAGACCAGAGAAAAACGCTAGTAGATGGAGCATAAGAATAAATGACGAGCATATAGGGGGTCATTTATGGCCGATCTTATCGCGAGTTTGAAGTTGACTTCAGATGACCTTGGGTAGTATATCTTAAGGTCGCATACAAACTGAAATATGTGGATTGACCTCTGCATATGAACGACTGCGGATAGAGCTTGGGTTGATATTATGAGCGTATAGGAAGTAATATGCAGATCTTTTGGTGTCTTGAAGCTGACCTCAGATGCCCATGATGGCAAATGCGAAGGGCATTTCTGATATGAAATGTAGAAATGGGACTCAAAAATGATGGTAGATAGTGCGTAGGTATAATAATGAGCACACAGAAACTCAAATAAGGTGGAACTTCGGCGACCTTGGAATTGACCTCTTATGACCTTGAATAGCAGATCAGAAGGTCACCTCTGATCTGAAATATATGTTCTTTTGGTGACCTTGAATTCGATCTACAATTAACTTGATAAGTCAAAGCAGCAACTTTTACTGAAACATGTGAAAAAAAGTTGTAATTTCTGACTAACACTGTAGGCCTGATCTTTCGTAGCATTTGTGTCAATTTTCGTTGGGGGTGTTTTACCCATAAAACCAGACTTGTACTTTATCTTGTTTTTTTTTCCAAATAGGGCCAAATAAGATTGATGTACACACAGGTATATGAGCGAGTATCAATATGTGTAGGAACTGTTACTGTGTTTACATACCCCCATCACAGCATGGATGGACAACAACGTCTGATGACACATCCATTATTAAAGCTAAGCTAACACGTACAACTGTGCAACTTTCGGTCAATCGATGGACGTTTTTTTGTAGCAATCCAATGTGTTGCGTGAAGCCCAGCATGCCTGTCTTCAACAGAGTGTGCGTAAAGATCCATCCGCTGCCATCCCTTTGTCCACTGATTACCCACACGTGTACATGCAGTTTACTGTGGACACTGGCTGCTGCCGAAGCTAGAATCAATGTCCCTGCTCCTGGCTCTAACACCACACGCGCCCTAGCTCCATGTATACATGTATGTCCATCCGGAGGATAAAGCAAATTTACGGCTTTTTTACCTCGGAATATAGATCGTGTTGGATGTTTGTCCATGGTGTTTGAGATATTGTGCCCTGATGTCTCCTCACTGTCCCATGTCATAGCTGGGCATCGATCTCCCGCTGTTTCCTGGGAGAGGTTTATGGGTGTGTGGGTTAGAGGGATTCTCCGATTTCTTGTCGTTTCTATCGCTGCACGTGCATTGTCTCATCCTATTCTCTCACAAACAACGAAGAAGTGTTCCACCTTGTCTCACAATTCCTGTAGACGGGGGAAGTTTCCTGTGGACCATACAAAAGATAAGTACTCAATCAACAATCCTCCTATCGACTGGGTACATCGACTTTGTCAGTTGGTCGTAAAACAACTGACAGCTTGAAAGATGCCGACAGCTCGGGATGTCAGGTCAGAACAAACCGACAGTGACCATCGATCTGCCAGCCAGCTTATGTCTCATCACCTACAGCCTCGAGGGTCGTCAAATATGGTCCACCAATTTATTTGCCAATGGATTATGAACGATTGAAGTACAATCAAACAGGATGCGTGTTAAATCGACGGCTCTGTGGTGTGTTTGATAACACGGGAATAAAACACGGCTGACATGAAATACGTCTTGAGGTGTGACCTTGGCTGTAATTGTAGCAGTTTATATCCACAAAATACTCAGGGCAAGTAAACAATGAGAAATAAGGAAAAGTGAACAACGAGCCCAATACATGTATATCTAACGGTTCAGAAAATACTAAACGGCATCTAAGTACATGACTTCAATTTCATCGAATGAGTGATTCTGATATTCCCGATTGAGACGCATTGGAATGACGATTATGCGTGATGGGATTGAAAGTCACTTTTTAACGATTAGTAGCATATGTTGACGCACTGAGACTGAGGTATCATTGTATGAATCAGGTGGATTGATGTTGAGATTAGCGCGTGGAAGGCGCCTCGATGTTGGGACATCGATCACCGTGAAACTCTAGATGGATATGTCTAAATAATAGATGGTCGGACGGCATGGAGGAGTAAAACGGCAAGTACGGAGCATCCATAATTGATAGTTCTCGTGATAGAGGGTGACCGACTGCCTGGTGTCATCCATCGTTGCCATGACACGTGATATATATTGTTGATGATGCTGATTCGAGAACGACATGAGTTGAGACATATGTATGAGTTTTAACCTCGACACTTTCCTTTTTGAGAGAAGAACGATACTCACTCCCAATATCCTCTGGGCCATACATATTAGGTTTTCCATATTATATTGAGGGCGTGACAAATACACGTGGGAGTGTTTCCATTTAGGGTTTCGTCGCTGCATGCACACGTATGGATTAGTTCTCAAATCGAGTACGTGACTATGAAATCGCACGGAGCTGATTGACAATTTCAGAATGCAAGTATGTAAGGAAAATAATTCATTGGTAAATGTGAACATACGTCAGCAAGCGAGGCAAGGAGTCGTCGGTATAGCACACAAGGTAATTGATACATGTTACAAGAAAACACATACAACTGTACTATTTGGATGACAACAGAAACAACGAAACATTGTTGAAAACAGATGCGATGTTGAATGTGGAGGTACCGTTAGCAACCACAAAGTCGGACTGGAAGTCCTTGACCAGATCGGGCAGTCACGCGCCGCAGTCGCCCAGGACAACCAACACGGCCCCCGAGGCGAGAGAACGCGGCGCACTCAGTCCCCGACCTTCCCTAGTGCGACCACACACCGTGCCCTCACGGCCCACCCGTGGGGCCTGGTCACGTGCCTCCGGCATCTCCGCTCGCAAGTCCGAACTCTCCGCCTCCGTCCGGTTCCAGAAGGCCGGCATGGAGATGATGGCGACGAAGAAGCCAAGAAGTCCCCAGCAGGAGTGGAAGAAGGTGCACACGGTCCACCAAGTTGTCTACACAGACCCCAACAGGGAACACCCCAGAGATCGGCTACAGAGAATCCTCAAGGGCCTCAGAATCATCGTGGGCTTTTGTCTGGCTCTCAAACGGTCAGTCAACGGCTGCTGTACGGCAAATTAATTTGGAAGGCATTTCTAAATTAATGTATCAAATATCAAGTATTATCACATGGATTTGTGTGAAAAATTGTAATGTTAATGCGGTATTCAATAAATGCAAGTAGGCCGTTTGAATTATATATGTGACCTAAAGTGATATCAACCTAATTTATGATATTGATTGCAGATATGCGGGAGAAGCGAAAGATATAGAGTCCACTTTGAAAGAGTTAGAACTTAATCTCCAAGACAACTCGTTCAATTTCGAAATCAATCTTGACAAACTCAAGGAGACGGGGATGGTAACTTCTCCTGTGGTGAGTATACATGTACAAAGTATTCCGGTGGTACCATGACTTGTGTAACTCTTATCTTGGATCAGGCATTTCACATTCTGACGTGAACAATCTAAGTGTAGCAGCAACAAGTTGAAAAGTCATGCTTGGAAAAGTTGGGGATGATGTTCCAGCAGTTAGAATGATTACTGCACTGATCTCTTCAATTTTGATCTTTACTGATCTCTTTAATTTTGATTCCAGAAACATCTGGGACAGCGGTTGCGCTCAATATTGTACATACCGCCAGAGAAACGTTCGCTGGGGGATGTCAGAAAAGTAGGTGTCGATATGGCATAACCGAGCTATACGTGCTCTAATGTACTAAGTGAGCTTAGAGGTACCATTTTTATAAACTACTAGTAATAATTCCTGTACGTTCGTGATTTCCTTCAGATTGTGGACATTGTAGTAATTAATGAATTACGGTTAATATAGGGATTTATATTTTGCTTGTATTGAATTCCAGATCTTCGTGTTCTTGAGAACACTACCAACATTCAGGCATTGGACAATTCCTGTTCTGCTCAACTTCTGTAAATACGCCGTGTACCAAAAGTCAGTGGTCTTTTTTATCCGCGAATTCAACTACCCCACTATTTTCGCAAATGTCATAATTTGCATTCCTGAAAACATTCCATAACTATTACCCAGGATTGTATTTTTCACATGACAATGCCAGGTACGAGCCGCAGCAGGTTATCTTGCGGCGAGGCCACAATCCGGAGGGTTACTACATCCTGCTGTCGGGCACGGTGATAGTCAACAAGTGGGCGGCTGACGGACCGGACGGCGAGACGCGACACACCGTCTTTGAGCAGAAGTGTGGCGACGTGTTCGGGGTGAGCGGCGGCTGGATCAATGTCCTCGGCCCTGCGAGGCCAGGGTCACAATCTAAGGACCATGGTCTGGGAATTTGTAAAGTCTAGTCGTTGGGGACTATGAGGAAATGTGCATGTTTAGTGTGTCGCAATGTTGCCCGGGGGAAATCGACTTTTTGGCCGGAGCGCACAAGAGACTTGGTGCTAGTTATGATAAATCCTGTCATACATGTATATGACAGTTCCTCATGCTAACAGGTCGGTATGGTGTACTTATATGCAGGAGTCTGAGTTGCTGGAGAACATTCCGCGGCAGGTGACGGTGGTGTGCCGGACCGAGTGTGAGGTGCTGACGGCAACGCGGGAGGTAGGTGACAGTCGCCGTGTATTGCTAGAGACCGGGCTCGAGACTCGAACCCGGACTCGTGCCAGTCAGGATCGATGTATACCAGCGTCACCAACGGGTGTTTCAGTACAGAGAGTAGACCTACTGAGAGCCATCATTTCGAATACGCGTACGCTTACCCAGTGTTCAGGATGTTCTTCTAAATCTGTTCCAATTCATCTCGGACATAAAGATTTCTTCGGACTTTCAGTAGGAAGCTAGATCTCAATAGTTATATGGTGTACGATATCGATGTGTGAGCAACGCGTTATGATATCTCGCCAACCGCTGAACCATGCGTGTTTCATCTGGTACGAATGTGTCACCATCAAAGTTAAATTATTGTTTGGAAACAACATATTTGTACAAAGAAAGAACTAGTTGCTCAAACACGTGTCGACAAGGTTCGAGTCGTTTTGATCTGGTGTGTGTCAATATTAGCAAAGGTAATGTAGATCCACAGGAGACAGGTGCCCGCCCCATGAGGGGGATCGTGATTTGATATCGTCATACATCAAGGAGTATAATAACATATTTGTTCAGAATAAACAATAAGTTGCATGCGCCTTCTTTTCACACACATGTATACACACAAATGGATCATGTATTACATAATCACAATGGAACGAAATATCAGGTGCACTTGTACATTAGTGAGTATGATGGGTCAGGACCGACGATATTCTTGATACGTTGCGAATAGTGAAATTGGTACGTGGATGAGATGTAGTTTTCATTCTATGGTACGTGGCATATTGAATAACTCAAAATCCACTATATACTTAACATTGTTGATGATGTACATAATGTAATGTTATGCTATGTTGACTAGTGTGTGTGTGTTGTTGGGCATGCTGAAATAAGATACGACAGTATCGAGTATTGATTTATCGACAATGACAGATTGTTAGACAGACGCGACAGCCAGTCACTTATCTACAGACTCGTACAATCGGTCTCTATATATCTGTGTAAATCCACGTGAAGACTAATCTTCAGTAATCGTAAGTTAAAAACCGTAATGGTGCTCATGTCAGCTTGACTTGAAAAAAGTCAACGAATTGATGAAAGCCGCTGGACTAGAGACGCCTCGACCATCGCACTCGAAATTCGAAACGAACTCTCAGGAAATACTTCTCAAATGAAAGAATTTATCGAAGACGAGCATGGTTTATCGTTTGTTCCTGAAGGATCAGTTTGATTTTTAAATGTCAAGTCAGTGATTCTAAAAGAATCATGCACAATAGCATGAGCCCGAGCACTTAATGGTACTAGCCACGTTCTCAGCACCAAGTATCCTAGTTTAATTTCCGATGTCTTGCATAATGGTCTTCAAACGGTGCAGTATCGAACTTCTTAGCTGTCGTTCAGATAACGGTTTATTGACCACAGTACATGTGAAATCGATGTGATTTGTGCCCGGTGTCTGAACACCCGTTATACATTGTTACAGGACTATCTGGAAGTTGTCAACGGACCTCTGCATAAAATCATGGATGAGAATATCGAATTCCTCAGGTTTGTATTTATCGTTTTAACGTAACGTTTATAATTCAATACTTTGATGCAATTTGTCTAAGCTAAACTTTTTGTGACATTTGCAGAGGTTTGAGGCTATTTCAGCAATTTCCCTGTGACAAGCTGTCGGATAGCCTTGCCGAATTCGAAACGAAATTACACAGGTATGAAAGTGCCAGTTCGTTCTGAAACAAATCATGCCGTTTTGGGCTGTTCAAGTAAAATTGATTTCCTTTGACACCAGTTCATTAAAACAATGACCGATTGGTGTATGAATTATTGTGTGATACATTCCCATCAGCAAGGACAGCGTGATCGTTCAGTCCTCGGACGCGTCAGATGTACTCATTATCGTCAAGACGGTGAGGGTCAAATCGAACCCGTCAGTGTAAAGACATATTCTACCATACAATTATTGCAGAATTATATCGTATTAAATCAATGTCTAGATATAAATTACACATCCTTACCACTGCCACTGTCACCATTGTGGATTAAGGGTCGGGTGAAGGTGGTCGGCGAGCTGCCCACGCGGCCAAAGTCTAGAACCAGACCGGACCCCAGGCTAAGGATGGCGGTCGTATTCCCCGAGGAGCACGAAAGACGGCGGGAAGGACCCGCTCAAGCCCCTAAACGTATGGGTTTCACGCTCGCCCCTGCAATTGTGAATAGGCCACAATGGGGGCATGGTTTACAGTATAATTTTAACCACAAATAAGCCAAATGCCTTGGATACCAATGATGTCAACGCATTGTGTAGAATGGTATAGGCCTAGGCCTAGACGAGCAGAGCCAACTGCATGTAACAAATAAACCGAGGTCCGATATCGTAAACATACATGTATAATAGTACGCAGCTATATAAGGAAACCTCATTACTACCGTGTGTGTATCACCCCGTCAGAGACGTCGTTGGACCTGGAGTGGGAGACGGGACAGTTACGCGGGGTGATGAAGGCTAACATCCTGATGG
The DNA here is from genome assembly GCA_949152475.1 of Terebella lapidaria. Lineage (NCBI taxonomy): Eukaryota > Metazoa > Annelida > Polychaeta > Terebellida > Terebellidae > Terebella > Terebella lapidaria. The sequence goes on from OX424556.1 coordinate 25,663,722, forward strand.
GAGTCAGGGATCCGGAGAGACTGATCGTCAGCGCCGGACAGCGGCCCTCTAGTGACAACATCGTACGCACTGAGAATAGTGGTTTGCAAAGATGACGATTTCCAATAGTGATCTCAATTACTCAAATTCCATGGTTGCACACAAGTGATGTCCTTATACACACACGATAATCAAAATAAATAGATGGGTGTGTATGGAAAGCGTGTTTACCATGGGCTGTCCAATATATAACTGGTGGAGAATCCATCGACTCATGACGATGATTATGTACCAATTTGCTCTAGTCACCGTTTACAACACTGATTCACAGAGTAAGAAGGTGGAGACGTGGATGTTGTCTCGGCCTGGCCTCAGCGAAGTCTATGACAAGTTGTACAAGAACCGCGTCCAGAGGGCGCACGCAAACCCTGTAAGTCCTCACACATCAGGCACTGACGATCAATGTTAATGTGAATTATGATTTAGCGATTACCTGGTTCCGACGTGTTGGATCTTTCAGCTCGACCAAGCTATAGAGAAGCCAAAGGAGCGATTCACATCAAATGCTGATCAAGCTCAAGATACAAATGGTAGGCCTACATTTATAAATACTAGGATAAGTCATAATGCTGACCGGCTCATCATTATACATGTATATCCGTACACCTGTAAGCATTTGCTCTTCACAGACACGAAGTCCAGTATGATGAGCGGAATCAGCAGACGGATCAGGCGCATCACCAAGATGGCCCAGTTACAAGAGGTAAACATCATTTATATACTGTCAACATGTCAACCGTTGTTCCATTTTATTTCATGTCTTCAGATGCGATTGTATTGTATATGTTTTATTATAAACCAATAGCAGAAGGAGAAAGAGCAACAAGCCAAGCCGGACCTGGAGGAGGAAGAACGTAGTCAAGAGTTCGTGTTGATAGACAGACTGGGACCCGGCGCTGTCTTTGTAAGAACACACCTTAATTTATACTCACAGGTTATGATTCCTGAAAACGCGCAAAAAATAGCGTACAATTATTTATGTCGTCGCCTGCAGGGTCTGGAGGGCCTGTTTTTCAAGGCGCCTCTCCGTCTGTCTTTGGTAAGCGAGGGAGCCGAGTGTATCTCGATATCCAAGAAGTTCTTCCTCAAGGAAAGCAATCAGGACGTACTGAGGGCCGCCAGCGATGTTGTGAGTATATAATATATATAGGAGCCAGACATAAAATTACACTCTCCTGAACATACCACGAATGCGAATGCAATTCTCTGTCGGTGATGTCCTGAGTTCCTGCTCTGGGAGTCTCCTCTGCTCGATTGTGGTGCATGATGATCCACTGACTTCCCTCTCTTGCACAGATCATAAGGTACCCGACAGACTGCTACATACGGTCTCGGGTCCGGGAGCGGAAGGACTGGGCCAAGTACAAACAGGACTTGCTGCAAGACGTGTTGAAGCCCAAGTTCTCCAGCAGGATGAACAACACGTGACACCTGAGTGTGTCAGTGTAACACGTCAGAGGAAACAAATGTCGATACCTGCAGATGATATGGGGGATTGACATTATAACAATCAATCAGACCGGACAATAAGTCACATAACTTGATTAATGTTGTTTGGTTTTTTACCCTGTCTGGGTCTAGGTATGATGGTCGTTTGGAATATGGAAGTGACTATTTTGATATGTTTGTCTTTGAGCCATTCACCACTACAACAATCCATCACCTTATCTCCATGATGGTGGGAGTAATATAACCTCTTTTTTTGTGCATCTGACAAGTACTGTTTGTGACACAGGTATATAACCGTTTGCTTCGGCAAGTTGTTTTGTACCCATTTGCATTTACATCTGAGAAAAATAAAATTGTGTGTGTAATGGGCGAATATAATTATAGTTAATTCCGTATGGAAAATTATTCACCAAAGGTTGAGCTCACAACATGAAGTGACGTTTTCAGGTCCTTGACCTGTTTGCATATTACCAAGTATTACTTGGTAATATGTAATTTGGTATGCACATCCTACTACATGTAAGACATCCCAGCAGTCCACTTCAGCTAACTATATTGGCATGCGTTAACGTCAAATGTATTCTAAGCAAAGCGATAAAGACAAATTCTTATCTCCCGGATGGGTATCACTGACCTTCAAGTCATACTAAGGGATTATTTCTCACACCGATCTGACAGACAACTTACAAGTAAATCCCATGGGCTTTAATTGGGGAATCTAATATCGTCGCCGCCTCTGATCCACCGCCAACTACAGAAACGTATGATATCGATCGATCTCTCAGCCATCTGCGTTTGTCTGGCTTCATTATTCAAATATAACTGAATTACAGACAAAGAATTCCATAAAATATGAGCCTGCCTTGAGCGCACAAAACTAGAAAGTTCGGAAATTTTGTAATGTGTAATCGTTAGATTCGAAAATTGAAAAGAAAATCATCCCAAATTGACATTTGTCATACAAATGCATGGTCCTAGTGTAGCAGTACTATACCTACATGTCTATTTTATGAAAAAAAAATGATGGGGAAATGTTAGAATATTAATGTTGCATAGTAGGTACGCAGCACCAAATACGATGACCTCCTGATCAAGTAACTACCAATCATAAACACTTGTCATGCTGAACCTATCAGGTACAAGTTCACCAGGTGCCAACTGATCCACGTGGACGGTAGTTTCCTCTCTACTAACAAATAAGTAATGACCTAGATATATTTGCCTAAAGTAAGTGAAATTATTTATACAGTGGGGTAACTTCGTACAGCGCTTACATGTACCAATGGTTTGTCAGGAATGATTCAGATTACAAGTTCCTTACAAGTTTAGTCGAATAAAGTAATATATTTTAGTCGAACACTGTAATGTTTTTTTTTTGCGTTATGGAATGCTGAAAATGAGATAATTTGTGGTTTATTCCTTCGCGTTTAAGGACTTAAAACTCGTAATTGAAACCACATTAACAATTGTTTTGTTGCGTGTAATGTATTACGAATGCTATTACGTACACTGTACTGCTGCTAAATGTCCGGGGAACTGCATTTCCCCTGATGCCGAGTTGCAGCGCAAACGGCTTGCATTGTCGAGAACATTATGATTATTATGTGATGATTATATTATTATGATTATTCGCTCAAACCTCAAAGGTGAAAAGATTTCTATTCTCCAAATACAATGTAAGTGAAATATACCTATTCAATATGGGTACAGTTTCACTTGAATGCATTCATTTAGGAAAACAGGAGTCTTGATATAAATACATGTATATATAAAACTCAGCATACTAGTACACATCATGGCATGTACACACATAAAGTTTTGGCACATCAACAGCTGTAGATAATAGAAGTGAGAAGACTTGTCTAGATTATTGTTATCCAATCTGAAATATATAATGAAAATTTCAGAGGGTTTTCATGATCAAGTTTAATATTTCAAGTGGATTATTAGCAAAAAAATAGCACAATATATTGTCTGGGATGACAAACGTCAAAGGGGTGTTCATGGCTCTATAAGGACACCATACTGCATAGTAGACTGCCGCTGTCTGGAAGCTCGACACAAACTCCATTCGAATAAGGCTGGAATGACAGTGGCAAGTTGCTCTTTAGAACCACTCATCTTAAGAAGATGAAACGTCAAACCAAGACGTCCGAAGATGATTGCGTTCGTCCAACATCTTCACACTGTTTGATATTATGCATTCCATTCCATGAAAGCCATTAGTGCAACGGTTCCTACTGTAAATGTTCTGCTGCATGCTTTGAACAAAACACTATGGCCCTTTGTGCCATTTTATCAACTAGACTTGGTTTGAGGGGATTAATTAGCCAGTAAGTAAGCACTGGTGTGTAATGTAACTTTCTCGATCGTTATAGGTATATAATTATGTCCTTCGTTAGGAGTTTTTTCTACCAAAAGGCATCCAGCGGCTTGGTGTCATCGTGCTGATATTATAGTGCCCTCGTGTACATGTTCGCGAATCATGAATACGAATCCATAAAGCAAACATTAGTAGCAACAAACTGGTTTAAGCAAGACGTTCAAATAACAATGTCATGATATTCACAAAAATTATACTGAATAAAACTATTATCCAGCATTTGCTTATCACCAACTGGATATCAAACACACTTTTCATGATACTAAAATTGGCAATGTAAAATTTCTAAACTGTACGTGTAGATGTGTAAAAGTCATCCACGTAAAACTTGCTCTATGGGAAATGTTATCTTCATCGCCAGCATCAGCAAAAAGTTGGTAGTTAGAACCAGTAACCTTTCTGTGTATAACACCACAAGAACTCCTGAACAGGCCGGTGTTATAGGTCGAACGTCTAGTACCACTCCCTGCTCAGCCAACAGGGTGATAAAACCGGGCGGCGGGTCATTTGGTTAAATAAGACTTCTATGACAACCACCCGAAACCAACCTGAATACATGTAATTTTGCATTCTCTTGGAAAACTATAAAGGTCCAGAAACCATAAACTCCTCGTCATATTTTGTCGGGAAATACGTTACCAGAGCATCCAAACTCTACTTACTGTGTTATAATAAGCGCGCAAAAACTGAAAGGTCAGAAATCTCAAAGGTGTACTTTTGTGATTCAGCGACGTTTCAGCGAGGAATATGTAATGCTTTGCACTTTGATAAATGAACTACAAGGAATCATATTTAGTGTAGCAAAAAAAATATCTGATATCAGACACCTACACAATATATATTTTGCACAGAATTTCAGATTCATGTTGTTGAACGTTTCTTTTCTTTGTACTCTACCAATTCATTAAACAATGGTATTAGATGTTATACCGTATAGCACTGTTGCCGCTACGCTGGAAAAAAAAAACTGGAAAGAAAAGAGTAAATGAACAGATGTCAAAGGACGAGTGTTAAAAAGCGGATCATGATAACAAATGGACACCAAGAAGGCTTTATTGTGGTATTATATATTCTGGTATTATTATTAAGATTGTCTGTCATTGTTGGTTTAACTCGAGCATAATCTGAATTCACTATGAACAGCAAAATGTACTCCACACTTCTATCCCCACAAAGCAACAAAAATAGATTTCCAAATTTATATTAACGAATATCCGCTCATTCATCTGGTAATTAGCTTTCTAGAAACACACAGTCGTGTCTTCACAGATCGTAACCGTCAGATTGCTTCTAACAAACGTTTTCGGGTCACGCGGCGGAAGAAATGGGCCTAGTACAAACAGGACTTGCCTTAGGGCATTCTGGGTTCCAGGTACTCCAGCAGGATGTCATACAAGAGACACCTGAGTGCGATGGTGTAATACGTCAGAGACAAACGTCGACACCTGCAACTGATATCAGCGGTTAGTAATATATTTCAACAGAGCAGACAGTTTCAAAAGTGGACAAGATGATAATAGTCGTTTGTTTTGGCTTCTCACTTGTACTCGATACAACGAAAATGATCGATGTGATGAAGTTATCATAACTTCACCATTAGATTCGCTTGGAGTGACGACTTATAACTACAACAAACCCATGACCTTATCCACATGCTGGGTTTTACACAATCTGATTTGATACTCATCAGCAGTGATGTTCATACACATAATATAATAGTTTGCTGTGGGAATGTATGTATAAACCTCTTACCACCATACGCTTACAGTTATGTCTGGAAATGAATATGCACAACCCACGAGACGTCAACTGGTCATAAACAACGTCGCTTCCGATGTTGGCACATATACACTATCACGTAGAAATATGTTCTGTTTTTACGCCAGTGTGTCTTTGGATAGACTATTTGGTCGGGCTTTGTTTCTATTGCAACAAAATATTGTATTATACGTTTGTTGTTGGCATCATCAAAATTTGGTTGTATTGGTGGTAATAGATTGATATACTTACATTAGGCATAGAATTGAGGGGAGATGTTTTTGTCCCGGTTGGATGTCACTGACCCTAAAGTCAGACAACATAATTCCCTCGCTCACAAAGATCTGACAGCCAACTTACAAGTAAATCCCACGAGCTTTAATTGGGAAATCTAATTTCGTGGAGACTGTGGATGCACTGGAACTAGAATAAAAAAAACATGATATCGATCTGTCTAACCATCTGCGACTGTCTGGCCTTATTATTCACATATAAATGGTTTACAGACGAAGAATCCTATCATCCTAGTTGGAATATAATACCGTCACGAGTGCACAGAACTTCAGTATTAAGAAAATGTTTTGCTGGATCTTAAGATTCGACAGCCTAATCATCACCAGTTGACCTTAGTCATACAAATGCATGTACCCAGTGAAATACTGATATTGCTCTACAACAGTACCTACCTGCAAAATTCAACCTCGCTCTTTTGAAGAGAAACAATCAAGGAGTTCCTAAAGAGCATCATTGTCCTCGCAGTAACATTCATAACGTGGGCAATGCTGGCCAGTGCACTATGCAGCAGCAAAGATCCCCACCAAATGATACTGCTTTTCCTGCTGAGTCTCACACAGTCATGTTCACTAAGATGATAACTGGTTACGTGTGATGTAATTTTCCTGTCGTCCAAAAATGAAAATCCCAAGCTATATATGCCCGAAGTATGTGCAATTATTTATGTAGTGAGAGCAAATTGTAGAACGTGGATTAGACATTTAATAAGACAACGATCCAGTATGCACGCATTAACGAATTTTAGTGAATGTTATTTAAGTGATCATCACCACAATATCTTGCCCCTGTCATACATCGCCTCACCGTTGTATGTGTTACTCCCTAGAGCTGGAAAGGAGATAATGTTAATTCGAAATTTTACATCGGATCTGGGCTTTTGTTGGTGTTGTTTTTTTAAAAATATTTATTTACATTGGATTGCGCAATGGCTGGCGCTAATCGAGGGGCAAATATAATCGCGAAATTTACAATGGGATGGACTGTGTGTTAGGTTAAATGATGAAATACTTACGTGTAGGTGACTGTTTTAGGAGAATCGTTCTATTCTGATCACAAAGTTCTGAATACGGGAAACAATTATGATATCACTTACAGATAGCTCATGATTTCCATATAGCAATAGGTTAGCAACATATTTTTTATTTAAGCATGGTAGGAGGTAAATATTGGTGTATGGCCTGATTATGTCACGAATTGCTCTAAGAATTATCTGTCGTCCAAAAATGAAATTTTCAAGCTATAAATGCTCGAAGTATGTGAAATTATTTATGTAGTGAGATCATTAAAACATAGCTCATGATTTCCATATAGGCCTAGCAATAGGTTAGCAAGATAATTTTCATTTAAGCATGGTAGGAGGTAACTATTGGTGTTTGGCCTGATTATGTCACGAATTGCTCTAAGAATTATGGAACTTTCGAGTGTACAATTAGGGCAGTCAGTTAGATAATGGATGCGGTCCTCAGTCTGTGTGTTGTTTATTTCATTTACGTTTGTCTGGGTCTAGGACATGCTCCGAGCAAGGTTTGCATTGTTGGAATCAATAGTCATCCCATGAAGAGAGTTGCCAATCACATACTACACCTACAAAGATTAAATTTTCATTATATCCCCTCATACTCATGGAAATCTTTATTTTATGCAGATATAATTTTTTGTTAATGCTTGCATCTGAGTCAGTCAGACAGAGTGGTACTTAATTCCATACACATTGAAATACACACCAGGGATTTGTAATGTAATATCCTGGCCATATCTCATATCCCTCATCTATAAAATATCTGAAGTGAAAGCACCACGAGCGGACAGTGTAAATTCTCTCAGATCCCAAAAGGTCCAACTGCTTTTATGGCGAATAATTCAATTATTCGTAAGTAAACAGCACTTTATAGGCCAAGTACTTCCAGTAAAGACTACCACCTCAATTTGGTAACGACCGTTCAGATACTGGAGGCAGTAATATACCGGTATGAACGATGTTCTGGGTTTTGTTGAGGTACCGAGGATATTATGTGATACATTATTAACACCAGTATCACTTACGTTAATTTCATAATCTTGCAGTTGGTTCATGCCCTGGGTACGTATTGGATGTGATAGACGTGGAATCAATACCCAGTATTAAGTATTCCCAGCAAACAAAACAGGGTCCGTTATCCAATCTCATAGTCCGGGGACAGAAAGTCATATCAGGCATACGAAGTGAGAGAAAACAAAAATGACAGGGAAACTCATGACCCCCCCCCCCCCCCCAAATGGCCATTAGGCGGTGAAATCAGGTGTTCCGGAAAGAGTGAGCATTTCCTGCCCCACTAGTGGCACCCGTCATGAATTCCCCAAAATTAACATGTGTAACTGTGCCAGGCTCTGTGAGCATTATCAGTGTATTATGTTTCCCGCTGTTTGTAGACAGACACCGTGAGGTGTTGCCACCTTGTGAATGACGCGTGTATCATGTTTTGGAACTCTCCGGTAGTTGAAGGCTGTTTCGTGTGACGCTTGAAAAATGTCAATTTGTTTCATCGCAAATCTGATAATTTTGGATGTTTTTGCATTTTATGTTGGATTACCCGGCCATGGAGGTATGTCCATAATATACATGATTGTTTGTGGATGCTAAATATCTAGTAGGGTTAGATTGTCATTGTATATCTTGCGATTTATGCTCGATATTCTGATCGACCTGTAGCGAGTCACATAGTTAGGCGTAGATAATTTTGCAATGGCTCTGAAGTATATGCTTGTCTAAATGCTATATTACATGTATCTGAAGGTTACTGATGATGGTATCGACTATCGAGAAGATAATTTGTTTGGCCTAAAATATATTACTGTATTTCTTCGTGCTATGACCTATGAGTATTTTGGTACAGTAATGTGGAGGAATTTCATCAGTCTGAAGGTTATGTGGTGGCTCTTTTGAGTTAGAAATATTAATTTACATGTGTTCGACTATCGTATATGGATAAAGGCATAATTCGCTTACATGTATAGTCCAAGCTGATTTGTAAACAAGGTTGTATTTTTGTATTTTTCAGTTTTATGTGACCATAGTGGCAGCCATGTACCGGCAATAAACGAAGGTGGTCCATTAAATCAGAGTTGGCTCATCATTTGCCTGAAAGTCTACATACACTTACCTGAGTGCCGCTACAATAAAACTCCGAGCCCGGATCTTGCATTACCGCTGCTGAAGGATGCAGACGAGACGGAACATCAAACTTCCAGTGAAACTGATAGACTATGAATTAGCCATGTTTAATATGAACAAAAACAAGCTTCGTGAAACTTCCAGTCAAGGGATGAGTGTCATTGCCGACCAACTTGGTCAAATCGAGGACGAGATCTCACGTATTGAAGAAGAATACGAGCGAACCAAGTCTGAATTGGCGTCAATGATGTTGGAGTCTAATTCTCCTGATGGCAGCCACCGTGCACCAGCCTCTGTATCTGATGGTGGCAAAACTGGTAATCACATTCAAGACAGTGCGTTCAATGGTGGCCACTCAAGCCAAGCCTTGTTATCTGATAGTGGTCGTCACACTCAACCAATGAACTCGCCAGGTTATGGTGGTCACTTTGCTCAGACAAACTCTGCCAGACCTCCAGACAGTGGTCACACTGCTCAGTCTATGAGCTCTCCTGACGGTGGCCACTTCAGACCTCCTGACGGTGGCCACTTCGCTAAACCTGCGAGACCTCAAGATGGTAGCCACTTCGCTCAACCTGTGAGACCTCAAGACGGTGGTCACTTCGCTCGACCTGCGAGACCTGAAGATGGTGGCCACTTCGCTACGCCTGCCAGACCTGATGGTGGCCACTTCGCTACGCCTGCCAGACCTGACGGTGGCCACTTCGCTATGCCTGCCAGACCTGACGGTGGCCACTTCGCTACGCCTGCCAGACCTGACGGTGGCCACTTCGCTACGCCTGCCAGACCTGATGGTGGCCACTTCGCTACGCCTGCCAGATCTGACGGTGGCCACTTCGCTACGCCTGCCAGACCTGACGGTGGCCACTTCGCTACGCCTGCCAGACCTGATGGTGGGCACTTCGCTACGCCTGCCAGACCTGACGGTGGCCACCTCGCTACGCCTGCCAGACCTGACAGTGGCCACTTCGCTACGCCTGCCAGACCTGACGGTGGCCACTTCGCTACGCCTGCCAGGCCTGCAGGTGTCCGCTTCGCTGAGACTGTGGGATCATCAGATGCAACAGCTGTACTCAGAAATTCTGTTACCCATGATTTATGTATTGATGATACTAAAGGTGTTGCAATGTTGCATGCTCAACCTAATTATGTTTCCACACCAAATTCATTTGTAAATTTTGTGAATGCTCCACCCTTTGTTCCTTCAAATGACATGTATGTGCAAAATGTGAACAGGTCAACTGGTGAAAGTGATTTGTCAAGGTTAGCTGATCTGTTGTCTGAGGGTCAAAATCATCTCCCACCCATGGTACCTGAAACTTTTATGGGTCTGATCCACTAAAATACCCAGAGTGGTCGAATGCTTTTGAAACTTTGATAGAATCCAGGGTACGTTCCAGTGCTGGCAGGTTACACTATTTAGGCATGTACACGAAGGGAGTAGCCAGGGAAGCAATTCAGGGGATCCTTTCGATCAAGAAACCAGATCTGGATAGAGAGTATAGAGAAGCCAAAGCCATTCTGGAGAGGCGTTACGGGAATAAGTACATTGTCTATGATGCATACAAGACGAAGATCCGTAAATGGCCCACTATCAAGCCCAAGGATGGACCAGAACTTAGACGATTTTCGGACTTCCTGCATAACTGCCGGACAGCCATGGACTCAGTGGAATACCTGAGGGTGCTGGATGATGCAGAGGAGAATCAAAAGATGTTGTCAAAACTTCCCCAGTACATTGTGGATCGATGGAGTCGTGAGGTAGACTCCTGGATGCATGGCGACATTGATGGTACTCCACGTTATCCGCCCTTCACTGTGTTCTGCAGCTTCCTCATGAAGGAGTCCAGAATAGCTTGTGGACCAGTACAAGCCAGAAAAGAAGAAGTTAGAGACTCCGCTAAACAGTCAGGATCAAAACGACAGGCGAGAAGTTTTGCCACGAATGCAGACACTAAGCAATCAAAAGCCAGTGAGAGTATTCAGCCTGGAAAGCAGTCATCTTCTAACAACAGTCCATCTTCCTCCAGTAAACCAGTCAAGGCTAAACAGCGATGTCCGCTCTGTAAAGACGAACACATACTGAGTTCCTGTCCTGACTTCTTGAAGTTGACATTGGCAGAGAAAAAGGAAACCATCAAAGCAAAGGCTTTGTGTTGGAAGTGCTTAAAATGGGGACATATGCGCCAAGATTGTAGAACTTTTGTGAAATGTGATAAGTGCCAGAAGGCACATGTCACAGCCCTCCATGATGAATCCTATGATGATGCCAAAGGGACACATGCATCAGATGGTGCTTCTACTACCCCCAAATCACAGTCGAACAGTTCTGGTGGTGACACCAAGCACGTCAGTTGTCATGCGTCTCATGGTATTGAAGAACAGTTTAAGAGCATGTCTGATTGTTACAACACCATGATTGTGCCAGTATGTGTAAGCAGCAATGATGTGTCAACATGTATGTATGCTGTCATTGACGAGCAATCTGATGCATGTTTTATTGCAGAGCATGTTCTCAGTAAACTGAATGCACCATCCATGCCAGTGGAGCTCAAACTGTCGACTATGTTAGGCGAAGAAGTTGTATCTTGCCAGAAGGTATCAGGTCTGACCGTGCGAGGAGTAAATGAAAACACTGAGATTGAACTCCCAAACTGCTACTCTCGAGCTAACATTCCCATCAGTGCCTCACAGATAGCACGCCCAGAAATTGTAAGGAAGTGGCCCCATCTTCACAAGGTAGCCACCAAGCTGATGCCATATGATGACGACATGCCAGTGGGTCTGTTGATCGGCATAAACTGTGGACGTGCCACCAAGCCCAGAGAGGTTGTCAGTGGTAAGGAGGACGAACTGTATGCCGTTAGAAGTGCCTTAGGCTGGGTAGTGATCGGCGCTGTATGTCCACCTGGGGATGAAGGTAAACTTCGCCACTTTGCCTTCAGGACACTTGCACACGAAATTAGCCCAGCACATATCACTAGGATGTTTGACGGAGATTTCTGCAAGGAAGAGTCTCGAAAAGGATTGTCCATACAAGACCACAAGTTTCTTGAGCTGGCTCGAGCTGGCGTCAGGCACAGAGAAGATGGACACTTTGAGCTCCCTCTACCCTTCAAGGGCAAAGTAGCACTGCCTGATAACAGATTCATGGCCTTGCAGAGATTGAAGGGCCTCCGGCGTAAACTGCAGAGCAACGAAAAGTTCAGAGATGACTATGTCACCTTTATGGATGACTTACTAGAAAAGGGCTATGCAGAGAAGGTTCCTTCAGATGACGAACCTGAACCAGGCACAGTTTGGTACATTCCACACCACGGTGTGTACCATAGGAAGAAGGAAAAGTTGAGGATAGTATTCGATTGTAGTGCTGAATAATGTGGGGAGGTCCTCAACCACCACTTGTTACAGGGTCCAGATCAGATCAACAACCTGATTGGGATCTTGTGCAGATTCCGAAAGGAACCCATAGCCCTGTGTTGTGATATTGAAGGAATGTTCCACCAGGTTGTTGTTCATCCACAACATCGGAACTTCCTTCGCTTCTTGTGGTGGGACCAGAATCAGTTTGATCAGCCGCCAAAGGACTTTCGCATGACGGTGCACCTGTTTGGTGCAACCTCCAGTCCTGGTATTGCTAATTTCACTTTGAAGCACACTGCTGACCTCTACGAAGATCAGTTTGGGAAGGAGGCTGCAGATTTCGTTCGTACTGACTTCTATGTTGATGACGGGCTTAGGTCAGTAGCCACACCACAGGAAGCGTCCAGCCTTATAGAATCTACTGTTGTGTAGCAAGGGAGGGTTCAATCTACACAAGTTTATCTGCAACGACAAAGATGTACTTCAGACCGTTCCGGCTTCCGAAAGATGTTCAGAGCATTGATCTCAGTTCGGAGGACTTGCCGATGGAATGCACACTAGGGGTGCATTGGTGTGTTCAGTCTGACACATTCCAGTTCCATGTTCAGTTTGACGTTCCAGTTACAAGACGGGGAATCTTGTCAACGGTCAGTACCATTTTCGATCCTCTTGGACTAGTGGCTCCATACATCCTGCTGGGGAAGCGGATCCTGCAGCAATTGTGTCGGGATGGAGCTGGTTGGGATGATCCAGTGGACGAGGATCTTTGCCGTCAGTGGGAGAAATGGTGCCAAGACATCTGCCAATTGGCAGATTTGAAGATTCCAAGGTGCTACAAGCAGGCTGGCTTTGGTGATGTCCGGACTAGGCCAATGTAGTTACCTGTGGCTTCAAGATGACAAAGGACATATGTGCGCATCGCTCGTCATGGGTAAATCTCGAGTGACGCCCTCCAAAACAGTGACGGTTCCCAGGCTGGAGTTAGCAGCTGCAGCGATGTCCATTCGGGTGAGCAGGTTCCTAGATCGGGAGCTGAAGTACAAAGATGTGTCACATACATACTGGACAGACAGCAAAGTCACCCTTGGCTACATCAACAATGAGGCTCGGAGATTTCATATATATGTCGCCAATCGTGTCCAAGAAATCCGAGAACACAGCTCACCATCAGATTGGAGGTACATTGAGTCTGGACAGAACCCTGCAGATCTAGCCTCTCGTGGTTTAGACCCCATGGAACTGAGGGATAATGAACTATGGTGGAAGGGTCCTAAATTCCTGTACTCTGGTGAGCAGTTGCCCGGACCACCTACTGTTGAACAGCCTGCTTCAGATGACTCGGAAGTCCGTAAGGCTCAAGTGCTTTCAACAGTCACGGACAAGGGTGCACGCTGTACGGTACTGCAGAGACTGGAACGCTTCTCCAACTGGGATGTGGCCAGGCGTGCCATAGTTCTGGGCATTCGGCTCCTGCAGAAATTGAAGAATCGCACAGTAAAAAAGCCATCGAAACCAGTCAGCAAACAAGAGTTGAAGGAGAGACTGGAAGCCTATCAGCCTATCAGTGTGGCAGAGCTACAAGAAGCCGAGAAAAGAATCTTGCTGATGGTCCAGAAACAAGCCTTTCCAGAGGAACGCACCTTCTTGAGGAAGATATCCAAGCAGGATATCCACAACAGAGAAACTGCTAAGCACCGGAACAAGAGTGTGAAAAGGCGAAGCAATCTGTATCGGTTAGACCCATACATGGAAGATGGTCTACTTAGAGTTGGTGGTCGCATCCGAAGGGCAAACCTTGCAGCAGAAGTCACTCGTCCAGTGATTTTGCCCAGACACAGTCATGTAACCAGCCTGATCATTGACCATTATCACGTCAGATGTGGTCATGGTGGACGTGGCATCACCCTGAACAGTATTCGTTCCAGCGGGTACTGGATCGTTGGAGCAGGTGCTGCCGTTACATCTCATGTATGGAAATGTGTCATCTGTCGCAAGTTGAGACGTGGTCCACAGATCCAGAAGATGGCAGACTTACCCAAAGACAGACTGGACGCTGCCCCACCGTTTACTTACAGTGCGGTTGACTGTTTTGGCCCATTCACTGTTAGGGAAGGTCGCAAGCAGCTAAAGCGATATGGGGTTTTGTTCACTTGCCTCAGTTCCAGGGCAATACATATAGAAGTTGCTGCTACGATGTCTACAGATTCATTTCTGAACGCTTACCGCAGATTCGTGTGCCGCAGGGGACCTGTCCGAATGCTAAGATCGGATCAAGGCACTAACTTCATGGGAGCCAGAAACGAGATTCAGACAGAAATAGACAACAGCAAGATTCACTGTGAGCTCTTGAAGGACAGCTGTGACTGGGTCACTTGGCAGATGAACGTCCCCAGTGCATCGCACATGGGTGGCGTCTGGGAAAGAATGATAAGATGTGCCCGGAATGCCCTGTCAGCACTGTTGATACAGCATGGAGATCGACTAAATCCTTGACAACCTGGTGGAAGCTGAAGCGATTGTTAACAGTCGCCCCCTCACTTGTGTCGACAGTCGCTCATCGGACTCGTTCTTACCTTTGTCGCCCAGCATGGTACTTACCTCGAAGTCCAAGGCAGTTATGCCCCCTCCAGGAAATTTTGTCAGAGAGGATGTATACTTACATCGTAGGTGGCGTGCAGTTCAATACCTGGCGAATGAGTTCTGGGTTCGATGGAGGCGGGAATTCCTCCCTACACTGCAAGAGAGACGGAAGTGGGTCAAGACCCACAGAGACTTGGAACCTGATGACATTGTCATGATTGTGGATGATAACTCACCACGTAGCACATGGCCTCTAGCCCGAGTTACTGAGACATTCAAGGATGAGGATGGATTAGTTCGCAAGGTTAAACTATGGTCAAAGAACTCAGTCTATGAAAGACCAATCCAAAAGCTGGTACTTTTGGTTGACCGGGGCTGCCCAGTCGAGGAGCCGACCGGTGACTCTGATGCTCGGTAGAGTGTTACTTGGCGAAATCTCAGTTGTCAGCACATTGAGTATTCTTAGTTTGTGTGATGTAATCTGTTGATCATATATGTTCAAAGATAGTTGCTATAAGTTCAAGTTTGGTAATTATTTGATATGAATGTTGTTTGTTTTTTTTTTGGGGGGGGGGGGGGGGTAAATTGTAACCAATTTAGGGGAGCCATGTAACTGTGCGAGGCTCTGTGAGCATTATCAGTGTATTATGTTTCCCGCTGTTTGTAGACAGACACCGTGAGGTGCTGCCACCTTGTGAATGACGCATGTATCATGTTTTGGAACTCTCCGGTAGTTGAAGGCTGTTTCGTGTGACGCTTGAAAAATGTCAATTTGTTTCATCGCAAATCTGATAATTTTGGATGTTTTTGCATTTTATGTTGGATTACCCGGCCATGGAGGTATGTCCATAATATACATGATTGTTTGTGGATGCTAAATATCTAGTAGGGTTAGATTGTCATTGTATATCTTGCGATTTATGCTCGATATTCTGATCGACCTGTAGCGAGTCACATAGTTAGGCGTAGATAATTTTGCAATGGCTCTGAAGTATATGCTTGTCTAAATGCTATATTACATGTATCTGAAGGTTACTGATGATGGTATCGACTATCGAGAAGATAATTTGTTTGGCCTAAAATATATTACTGTATTTCTTCGTGCTATGACCTATGAGTATTTTGGTACAGTAATGTGGAGGAATTTTATCAGTCTGAAGGTTATGTGGTGGCTCTTTTGAGTTAGAAATATTAATTTACATGTGTTCGACTATCGTATATGGATAAAGGCATAATTCGCTTACATGTATAGTCCAAGCTGATTTGTAAACAAGGTTGTATTTTTGTATTTTTCAGTTTTATGTGACCATAGTGGCAGCCATGTACCGGCAATAAACGAAGGTGGTCCATTAAATCAGAGTTGGCTCATCATTTGCCTGAAAGTCTACATACACTTACCTGAGTGCCGCTACAACATGAAAATAGATCTAGTTGCATGGCAGACATGGATTTGGTGTATTTTTCAACCAGATCATGATGACGTTCATAGAATTTCTTAAACGCAGCTATTGTATTTATACTTTTATGAAGTTAATACCTGACACAATAATATCAAAGGAGCAGCAGTCTCAAATTACGAAATTGGTCTAGTTACTGACACACAAGTATCTGAGCTCTCGGCATCACGTATAACACATATCCTTTGATTGTGGGTTTAATATCAAATGTCACGGTCGCACCAATATCATAATTTATTCATATAAAAGAACAGTTGAAGCTGGTAAATTGGTTAGCAGCTCAAAGCTGTACGTGAATGCAAGTGATAAAAGATCTGGGGGTTCCTAATGTAATATTTTGATTGGAGTACTAGTATTGTTTACGATATTACTGATATCAGTGTAGGTAAATTGTGACTACAAATTTGTGAATCATACTTGCGAAATACTTTCTTCGGAACACTGATATGTTTTAAAAACTCTCATATGTGTGTATCGCACATTGACAAGGGAAAATCTATGAAAACCATATTGATCCTATCACACCACTTCTGGGATGACAGGCGTCAACGTGGTGTTGACGACTGTATAAGGGAACCATGCTGCGGATAGTCTGGACGCTAATTGCAAACTGTTGTGGGATAAAACTTAGATGCAATGTCAATTTGCTGCGGATAACCAATCGTCTATTTTGGGATTTATGGATTATGAAACGTCGAACCAGAGCATCACAAGAAAGGATGTTCGTTTCTTGTCCTTTGTGGCGGGAGCATTGCACATCAACGCGATCCTGATTAGTACGCAAATGAATCCGTCAATCAAAATATGGTCTAGTTGACAGAAACGTTTTATTGAAGAATTTCGGTGGAGAAGAAATTAATTGAAGAGTTCGGTTTCTAACCTTTGTCTCATTTTCACTCAAACCTGACGGATGGTCTTCTTGTTATGATGAATCGACCTAGAGCTCATTATGTATGACAAGCGATCACCAAGATTCATCACTGTCCTGCAATTGATAACCTTTCGGAACTCTTCTGTCTTCAAGACAACTGTCCATTCTCCTTGTGTTCCTCTGCAGTACATGTTTAGATAATGCTTTGATCACAAATTCATAAAATGGACACAATTCACTCGACAACGCTCAGTCTTGTATTTGGAATCATCGATATGCCAACATCAGATAACAAAACTATAAGACTATTGAATGTGATATCATAGTTGCTCTGTCTTGGTTAACTCGGTCTCTGAAAACCTATCAGTTCAATTGAAATTGCAGCCAAGAGGACTCCTAATTTACACGTATCAATCTATTATCACCAACCTCATATAATTTGGACGACGACTATAAAAAATATATATTTTTAATATTTCATATTGCCTTTAGTTTATCAAAAACGTGAGTTGGGTATGAAATACAAATAATCGTGTTTCATCTGGGACCACACATTATACAATAGTTGTCATGCTGTACATCAAATAGAAACACGCATCGGGTATATGGTCATGTGGACATCTGACGTAGACCACATGCGTAGATGTCCACATGTCCATAAGCCCGATACGTGTTTTGTAGGGCTTTGTTTTTATTCCTGAAATAATTTGCAATAGGTCTGTCATCATCAATATCCGGTTTGGTTAGGGGTAATAGGTCGATACATACAAAATAGTAGGGAAAACACATATAGATACAGAAAAACAGATGCATTCGTATCAGACCGATCCATGGACGTAATTTACAGAATCAGTTTACGTGGTTAATCTGAATGAAAGTATCAGTGTCAAAGTCAATCTATAGAAAGCTAACAGAAGAACAGTTTCACATAATAATGTAGGTGACAGCAATATTATCTTATAATATAATTCGTACATGCACATTTGGCAAGGAATGATTTCAGGTGATATATTGGACATCATAATAAGACCTGATTATGTCTGCTCACTGTAACTTAGGAAATGAAATTCACGAGTCAAAAGAAGTCGACAGCTCTCAACATCTGAGTGTCTACCGGTGGTCATATTCAGTGGCCAATTGTCTGGAGGAATCATCTCAAATTGGAGAGTCAGAGTAGTATAAGGGAAAAAAGTGTGTGGGCTCCCTCTTGTCGTAGGCTGTAGACCGCAGTGTCCTTAATAGCATTCCGATAGCAATTGCACCTTTACGGCCTCACGTGGAATTGCATTATGATGACGATCAAATCACATTGAAATAAATATCACATATGATTTCTGCCAATAACTTTGTTTTGGATCATCGGATAAATGTTTTTTTTCTTTGTGTCTCTTCGGTATGAAACGACATTTTCCCCCACCTTATTCATTCACTCACACGTATTTGTTCACATTTTGCTCACAATTTATGTGTACTAGTGGTATTGGCTACTATTGGTATCCCTACTGTAAATTTCTCCAATGTGCTTGTAGCGGAACACATGCACAAAATGATGCTGCACCATGGTTATTCGTGCCTTCCGATCACTTAAAACAGTTTAAGGGGGTTATGCCAACAGAATAATTATTGGTGTGAATTGTACCGTGTCGATCGTGATGTTGTGCAATTCTGTGTTATTCCATCTTTTCAACGAGTAGAGAATAATAAGCTTATTCTCTGCGATATGAGCATGCTGCATTGTCTGGTCGATTGGTATTGTGATGTGCTTCAGCAGTATCCAGTATTTGGTCAGTATTCGCCAAGATCTTTTCATCATTGGGAATTATTACACCAATGTACGACAGGATATTATTCCTGTGTATGTTATTGGGGCTCTGAACAATTTGTTGCTCCCTGTAATGTCACGAGGACATCGACCATATCTTCAAGGACCTCATTCTGGTTTGGGTAATCTACGCAATATTGGGTTTTTACACTACATAATCGCTAACCGATGTTAGAAGCATGTATCCAAGTTGAGAATGAAAATTCACAAACTATACTCACAGAATGTTTGATATCAAATAAAGGAATATCACGTCAGGTCAAATACAGAATATTTGACATCAAATGAAGGAATATTATGTCACGTTAAATGGAAAATATGTCTCACGGAAGTATACATCAAGCAACACGATACACATGGGATAATCATATGTATAGATTAGACGCCCATTAGCTGCCAACAATATGGCGTATAGGTCGGGTATACTCATGGCCAATGTGTTATGTGAGTTGCTCGTTTCAAGTCTCGTTTCAAGAGTTGACACACCTTTCCATATGTGTAACTGCACACACAACAAACAGCGATCCTGTCGGTTGCGTCAATGAGTGTGGGTGGCTAACAATTGAAATGCAAGACTGAGAGTGTAATATCGAGGGTGTCAGGTCGTAAGTGTCAATATTAGTCCCTACATTTGGTAAAATCATTTATATCCACTGAGTCAGTAATGCTATCTGTTATAAACGAAATGGATTCTGCACAAAACTACTATCCATTAACTGCTCGTCCCCTGTTCTAGGTCAGACATGCTTTGTGCCATACTGGAGTTGGCAAGCAGTGTGGGGAATAAAATGACATCTACGCTTTTAAAACATGAGTGCATGTAGTCAGATCTAGAAAAAAAAACTGCATATACCTTGCTAATTATAAAAGTTTAATAAGATGCTAACAAACATCTCGTTTATTCGTACTCGGCCATAATATGAAACACTTTTCTAATTCGTGTCATGACAAAGTTCTAGGCTTTGAGAATAAAAAAAAATAAGGAAAGTTCGAGAGACAAGTACCAAATGATGGATAATAATATCAACGAATTTCAAATTTTTAATATCATAAAGCTGCTCAGTATTTGCTCGACACTTGTTATATACCTATTTAATGGGACTTGTTACGGATTTAAATTTTTTTTGGCCAGTTGTATGCTAATTCCATCAGGTGTACATTACGAACAACTACATGTACACACTGTCTGCCCCTGATGATGCCATTGTGGCTTGGGATGAAATAGTTGGTCTATTCCAAAATGTTGCATTTAGGTATGCTATTGTCATTATCAAGATCTTGATGTAAAACTGATAGGTTGGTATTTATAATTAGTTCAAAACTGCATTCATCCGACAATTAGCTTTCTTGAAACACAAACGCATATGTAGTGTCTTGCACAGATCATAATGTGCCCATCAGACTGCTACATACAATTCTCGGGTCTTTGGGTCAAGTACAGACTGCATTTGTTTTATGGCCTTTTGAGTCCCGAGTACTATGCTACAGTATGGTGTACGACACATGATACCTAGGCAAACACATTGACACCGGTGACTGATATATCAAGAATTGTAATCATATTCTATCAGAGCAAACTTACGGACATCTTGCTGCTGTCTGGTTTTGGATCCTGTTGTGAGATCGTAATAAATGTGCCTAAAGTGGTCTGTGGTCTCTCATGATCTACGATTGACAAAATATTTATTAAAATGGCCGACTCATAACCGAAACAATTCTATTGTGTTTGAACCATCTTGTAGTGTTTTAAAGTTTGTTATATGCTCTGGTATATTGCTGTTTGTGAGACAGTTAAATGTTGTGTAATGTATGTTGTTTGCTTTCAATGTGTTGTTTTAATTGTTTTTGCTGTTAATTTATCAAACGCTGAGGCGTAGTAATTTTGTGTTAGTGATTGCACATATTTTTCTTGCTGTTTCCAAATATGGAAATGAACTATTGTTGCACCAGACAGACAGCGTACAATTTCACCTGACAGACAACATACAAGTGAATTCAATGGGTAATGAGAATGGAAAAGTAATATTTTGCACCAGATATTCTGGTGAATTCAACGGGTAATGAGTATGGAAATGAACTATTGTTGCACCAGACAGACAAGCTACAATTTCACCTGACAGACAACCTACGAGTAAATTCAATGGGTTCTGATCAAGAAATCTAATATCGTGGAGGCATCTAATACAACTCTGACCTAATATATGATATTGATTTCTAGCCACTGCGTTTGTATGCTTCGTTTTCCGTATATAAATGAATTAGAGTCAAAGTCCCATGAAAATTGAGCCGTTTTGAGTGCACAAAACTCCAATCTTCGGAAATTCTGTATTGTCTAATCGCTATAGATGCGTAAAAGAAAAATCATCACCTTGACATTGACATTCCAGTCAGATCATTTGAAAAGAGATAATGGAGAATTTCAGTTGGAAATCTCTTCAAGTCTCCTCTTTTTCAAATATCATTGAAATTATTTTTCATCGCAATAGCATTCATAGGAAAATTAATGATGTGTAGTACGGTACATAGCAGCAAAAATCCCTACTTCCTGATCATTTAACTACCTAGCGTACACACTTCTCTTGCTGACTATCTCAGAGTTCACCAGGTGCCAACTGGTTGGTGTGACGTAGTTTCATGTCTACTGAAGAACGAGCTTCCCGAGGTATATTTGCATGTATTACGTGAAATTATTCATATAGTGGGAGTACTTTGTACAAACACTGATTGGAGATTTTCCAGGAATAATTTAGATTATTGGTTCCTGGGATTAAATAAGCGGTTTAGAGTGGATGTAAATAGAAACCAAAGTTTTCCATGACACTTTCATCCTGCGCAAAACAGTTTATTGTTTTATTTCCAAGTGCTGAGAGATGGAATGCTGATAACTTGAAATTTTACACTGGATCTTTGGTTTATTCCATTCACGATTGAAGAGTTAAAGCCGGTAATCAAGAAGCGTGTTAGCTATTTGTGTGTTGTTTCGTGAGTCCAAGCACGAATGCTATCAAAAGGAGTAATGCTGTGCCAGTTAGCACCATGCTCCAGACAGTGGCGCCTAATTTCCGGGGGCTGTACTGCTTCGAGAACCGACCCGTGTCAAAGAGACGCAGCGTGAATGTGTTGCTTTGTCGGAATCAATAATCGATGTGTTGTACATAGCTCCCAATTAGAAATCAGCTTAGTACTTCAAATGTTTAATTTTCATTGTACGTTTTCATAATTTCTGAAACGTCCTGATCCACAAGGGTAGGTCCCTATTATCATGATAGTTATAGGTGAATGTCTGCATTTAAGGCAAACGACAGCATGGTATTGAATGCAATATATTTTTCAGTCAATGTTGTAGATGGTTTCGTTCCGCAGCTACATTTCCGATGTAAAATATTGCAAATATTAATAATTAACCTGATGGATCACAAAGTGTGAAATATCGATCTATTAATCTCCACATCGGAATTGTGTGAATTCTTTAGTATTGAGTTGTCAGACACAATAATGGAAAATTAACGAAATTGATCAACTAAACTGAAGTTATGTATAATAGCATCAGCATGTGAGCAGAATATGAAAAAAAATTGATTTACATTAGGCTAAATGCTGATAGTTTTGTTCTCGATGCAACGAATGCTTTTTGCAAAGAGAAATCAAACAGGTTTTTTCCCCTAAAGACGAATTGGATCAGCGGGAACGATGATACTAAGTCATGCTAGGACCGTCTATGTTCGCCATCATATCGTAATCGTTTTGGTCTAGTGCTGTGATCCTTTGTGTTGAACTCACAGTCCATAATTTACCATTCGCGCAAATCACGCTCAAATCACGTCAAAATTACATCCGAAATCTGAGAGTTTGATGATGAAGTGTAGTATCTCTATTGTGCTACAGGATTCGATGTCACCCCTGTTAGTACGTGCATATATGCCATTGAATCAACATGTGAACAATACCATCCTCATTGTTATCTGATGGCTCGATGCTGTTATTGCCGGGAAGGTCGTCATAAACAGTAGTCGAATATGGATGGAAGTGTTTACGAATAGCCCAACCCTCTATATGTCTATGTAGGGGCTTTCTATGTATCAGCTGTGATTTAATTTACTTGTGATAGAAGAGTTTGCAGTCATATTTATTGTGATTCCAGCAAGGAGTAGATAGTGATCATCATAGTATTTGCAGTACACAGCCCCTTCGAGCATGCTGCATTGCCTGGTCGATTTGAATAGAAATATTTATTGTCGTTTTTCGTATTTACAAAGGTACCGCAGCACACTCAATAAAATACTATAAAGCTCACAGAGCTTCTGTACGACATCATGGTGATACAACACAAGATAAAACGATAAAACATACATTGGAGGAATACAGGTTAAAAGTACATATCAATCAGCGTCTCTCGTGGTAATTCTAATAAATATTTCTTTAATTCGACCTTGAATTTCTTCAAACACTTTTGCTTCTTGATGGTTACATCGAGATTACACCATAACTTCGCACCTATATATGACATGGAGTGGTATCCGTAGGTTTTTGTATTGTATTTAGGTAAGACTAACATTTCATCATCTCTCATTGCATAAGGTCTTACACTTTTTGAAAACAACTCGTTCAAGTAAACAGGTGACATATTATTGCTTATCTTATACATTTCCGTAGCTAAAAACTTTAAGCATGTTTTATGTACATCAAGATACCCATGGCAACGTAACAGTTCTTCATATGGAGTTATTGAATCATCATACACCATGCGGATTGCCCGTTCATTAACCTTATTCAGTCTATTGAGATTTGTTCGGGAGCTGTACATCCATACAGTGCAACAATAGTTCAAATTTGACTGTATATATGAGTTATACAATGCTTGTCTACTATGCATATCTAAATTATTTTTAATTCTAGAAACTGCATTCACCTGTTTACACATTTGTTTACATATGTTATTTATACAAGGAGCGAATTTTAAGCAATGATCGATTTCTATACCTAGTATGTTGATTGAGGACGTGCTCTCAATGTTTACGTCGCCAATAGTAATGGATTCATTTGAGAGCTCTAGCTTATTATTACAAAGAAACATGAGCTGAAATTTCTTAGGGTTGGCCTTCATTAGATTTCCTCTGAACCAATCTATTAACATGAGAGCATCTTCTTTGAGGACTTGTTTAATTACAGAAATATCATCATGTGCATAAGAAAGCGTGTTATCATCCGCATAATTATAAACAACTGCTCTCAAATTCATATACAACAGATCGTTTATGAAAACATTAAATAACAGGGGACCAAGTATACTGCCCTGTGGTACGCCTTTTGCAGCCGATACCCAGGGGCTCACATGTGTACCAATTTTTACCCGTTGCTTCCTATTACACAGATATGATTTAAATAATTGACATGCTTTCTCGTTGACACCATATTTATGTAGTTTCGCTATCAACAGACCGTGTGGCATGCAATCAAAGGCTTTAGATAAATCTATGGCTATTACTCCTATTTTCTTTTTATAATCCAGTGATTTTCTCCAATCGTCGGTCATTTTAGACAATATATCCTTACACCCATGCTTTTTTCGGAATCCAGACAGCAAGAAATGAAAATGCTTATCCATGTGTGAGGCAAGTTGGTTATTGATAATTCTTTCGAATAGTTTAGACATAACAGGTAGAAGATTTACCGACCTGTAATTGTCTTTATTTAGTTTGTCCTTCTTTTTATATACCGGCAGGATATTTGCCATCTTTAGGCACTCTGGGAAAATACTTTGGCGAATACATTTATTGAATAATAGGGTCAGTGGCTCAGCCAAATTGTTTTTTAGCTTTTTTATGAATATTGGGGGTAACCAATCATACCCCTTTGCTTTCTTAACATTAAGTTTCGATATTGCCTCCTTTACATCTATGATATTGGTTTCGGTTATCGTGAAAGAATCCGAATTTCCGGACGCATTGCCAATAAGTTTTATCGAGTAATGACTTTTATAACGATCAATTATTTCCATAATGCTTAGCGTATTGTCTTCGGGCAGTCCAATGTCCGAGCCTATAGATATGAAAAAATCATTGAAAATACAGCAGATTTGACTCTCGTCAATTACTATTTCGTCATTCTCCCGTAAAATAAAATCATACGATTGCTTCGCGGATTTTGCGAAGAACGGTTTGATTGTTTTCCAAAAGCCATTGTTGCTTGTTCCCCCAGAACATTGCTTTTTGAAATGAGCTTTCACAAGATTTCGTTTTAGCCGTGTCACTTTGTTTCTTTGTAACATATAAAGTGCGCGATATGACGGTAGGCGATATTTATAATGTTTGGTTCGGTATTTATTCCGAAGATATATGGCTCGTTTTAATTCCGGACTCATCAGTGGAAAATCGGTACTTTTCCTCTTCATGTGCAGCAGCGGTGCGTGTTTATCGAATACTTCGATTATGCTTTTATGAAAGCAGGTAAAAGCGTCATCCGCATTATGTATATTTTCCACCATGCTTGTTACATTGAGACTAAAGATGTCCATTTTTACCTCATTATAATTGATATCTTTAATTTTGCGATAGTGTATTTCTTGGACAGGGTTTGGGGGCATGTGTTTTCTAAGAGCCGCGCCGATGATTGAATGAAAATCACTGATTCCCACATCAAAGCTAAACGCATTGTACAATCTGCTTTTATCATTGACTAACATCACGTCTATGAGTGTTGGTGTTTCTGACTTCGAACATGTGGGTGATTCCACCAGATTCACAAGACCATACACAGTACACAATTCGTTCAGTAAACATTTTCCATTATACATATTAAAATTCATGTCACCCATCAATATTATATTATCGTATTTACTAATAGACTCATTCATTATGACAGTGAATGCTTCTTCAAAGGCCTTATTAGCGGTGGCAGGGTTTTTATAAATATGGCATAGCAACCACTTATCAGTTTTGTCCAGTATTAATTCAACGGAGATTAACTCAATGTCACTGGATCCCTTGAACTTGAGATCTATTTGTTTGTGTGGGATTCTATTGGATATATACAAAAGCAAACCACCAGAATTCTTACGTTTATCCTTCCTAATGAACGAATATCCATTTACACAAAATATACAGTCATTGTCAGCTGAATCTAACTTCGTTTCAGACAGGGCCAATATATCTACATAATTACTACTGAGAATATACCGTATTTCATCCATTTTTTTACGAACGCTATTAACATTCAAATGTGAGCATATAATATTTTTGGCGAACTTATTTCTGTATCGTTTCAATTCCCCATATATTACAGGCGTATTTGCGACTGGTTCGTCTGTTAAACATTGTGGCATTGTTGTGTTCAGTACACTCTCCGGGGAACATTTGTTGCTACCTGCGATATTGTTATCGTGAGAACTGACTGTATTGTTTTCAGATACATTAAAACCCAGTGTAAAATCAAGACTGTCACAGTCATCATTGCCTACCCTTCTTTGGCAGTTCAGTAGTTTAAATATAAACAATCACGGGCTTTATGACCATACTCATGACACTGGTCACACATTATAGGTTGCCCGTGTTTACACCTGAATGTCGGATGATTTCGTTCACCACAGTTAGTGCAGGTGCCGACGTCCGTCTGACGACCTCTCTGCAGCCCTTGATGGACGCCTGATCTCGTTCCGTTGTCGCGGTAGCCCCGGTCAGGTGGAGCATCGTAGCGTCTAGTTGGGTAGCGCTTGCCCCAGTTGTGGTTTTGGTGGTTGGCTGCACGTCGGTTGGTCGATCCATCTGGGTACTGGCTGACGGGCGAGCGGCACTGGCTGATCCATGAAGGCGAGCACCGATCGTATCGGGGTTGTGGTTGTCGACCTGTGGGCGTGTCATTGTCATGACTTTTGTCGTGCGATGGATAGGACCGGAGCGGTGACGTAGCGTGTGTAAGTCGGTGTGTTGTCGGGGTGTCGGCGAGGCTCCTGAGGTTCAGAGACGGTTGGGACAATGCTGCTGACTCGTCGCGTAGTCGCTGGAGGATTTGGCCCATTCTGTTTGTCCCTTTGCCGTCCGGTCCTCGACCCCAGTAAGGATGAGGCGTGTCCTCCACGATCGGTTTGTTGTGAGTTTCCTGCAGGGCTTGTGCGAAGCGATCGCAGTAACGGAGCTTGAGAGAAACTACCTCGTGTACGACATCATCTCGAATGTCGTTCCAACGTGGATCATGTCTAGGAAGCTTTTTGGCGATACGGTAGGCGGAGCGTGCATCTGGGGCTGCCATGATCTCCTCCGCGATCTCTGTTTTATGCAGGATTCGTGCCCTGCGCCATTGGAGGAGTTGCTCTGCGCTGTTGAAGTGTCTTTGTTGGGCATGGAGTGTGCATTGGTAAAAGTTGGATAACGGATCAGCTTCTCCGCCGAAGTAGTGGGTTGCAGATGATCTGCGCATCCTTCGTTGCATGCTGCTATACAGCTGTCTAGTGTACGCTGAATGGCACCCTTGTTGTAGATGTAGCTTCAGGGTTTTTACCAGGCAGTCAACGCCAAACTTGCTGAGGTGGATTCCGTCTCCGACAACAGCTGCCGAGTTGATGCTGCCATCCCTGAGGAGAAACATATCATCTGAATCAGCAAAGTTAGCGTCAAGAGAATCACATATGACCTTGATGTCTCTGTTGACACTTTCTGTTTTCAAGTGGACATCTTTATCTGTTCTGTGTGGGATGCTGGAAAGTGTCACTCTGTCCGCACATCGTTTCGCGGCAGTGATTAGTTTTTCAAACAGCTGAATTGTCTCTGATTCTGGGAAATTGTCAATGTCTTTGGTACCTCCTACGATATACACGTGATCGTATGACTGACCTTGTGAGACTTTCGTGTGCAGCTCTTCAGTAATTTTCTCCAGTGACGCTCCACTGATAGCAAGTACCTCAGTGTTAACCAGGCAGGAAGCATCAACGTTCCTGATGAGTGAGGTCCCGATCAGCAAACTTCGTGGAAACGGGCGTTCTTCAGTGTTGGCGCTTGTACTGGAGGCCACGTCCACAGGCTCAGTCGGTCTCCGTGTGTCGACCATGGCGCTGTAAGGGACTCGTTGCTGGGATGTGCTTTGTTCTGATAACATCGTGATTATTTTGATGTTATGTTCTTGTAGGACATCCATCATTTTTGCCATGTCATTTAGCTGTCGTTGCATGTTGTCAATAACTGTCGGCATGTTTCGGCATTTCTGGCAAGTGTAGAGACCAGTTATGTCCGCTTCCTTTTCAGGGATACAGGTAAAATGCAGCCAGGTTTGGCACAAGTGGCACTGAATCATTGGCGCTTTTTCCTTTCCTTTTAGTTTGCAGTGTGGGCACTGGCGGCTTTGTAGAGTTGTTTTTCCAGCTAGAGCTTCCGCGACTGTTGTTGGCGGCATTTTTGGGGGCCCTGAGTTGGATTTCCTGGAGGTGTTGGACGCTGTTGGCTTAGCGTAGCCTGTTACCACGGGCTGCGGGTGTCGGCTGGGTGAGGGGGGGAATCTTATGTTGTTGCAGTCCACGCACAGCATCATGTCCCCCTGGCAGAGTCTTACATCTGCTCCACAGCGATCGTAGGGACACGACCCGGCGTACGGGGGGCCTTCGCACCTCATGTCGGGCCCAAACCCCGGTCGTGGTTTATGAGTCGACTCGAGTGTGACGCTTGTTTCTCAGACGCCACCATGCATTGACCGGTTGCCCTGGCGACGCCCAGGCGATTGGTTTGTCCCGTGGGCGATAATTGGCGCTTATTATGAAAAAATCACTGTTTTCATGTAAAATCCGAAGAGAAACTTCTCAATAAAACACACAGGTATTCCTGACAAAATCTTGTAATGTCAACTAGATGATTCAGTCCATACACGTTGCGTGTCGGCTGCAAGAACTTGAAAGTAGGATACTTGTTTTGCGCGTGATACTTGTTCTACTAACACTCCTGTATGAGTGGTGATAGCATGGACAATTCCTACCAGGGGTAATACAAGGCGTTGATTTAGACCTGGGATTTAAAATGGCAATGAACTGCATGTTGCATCGGTTGAAAAAAAGAAAGCCATTTCATTGGCGTGGTGAGTTTTTGCCATGACCCACCTGGCATGTTATACACTTCAACGAGAATTAATACATCAAGATAATGACTGATATTAGTCCTGTGTGTTTAATTGGATGGAGATGGTTGGTATATTCCAAAATATTAAATGAATATTTATTTGTGCAGTCTAGAAAGCCTGGTGTCAATATTATTATGACAAATATCAATCAAAGGTTGGGAAATAAAGAAAACCAATATCAAGATAATGATATATAGGATTTTTTTCTGCCTGTTAGAGCATGATTGAATGCGTCTGCAATAAGATCCATGCATAATTTTAGGTGCGAATACATGGATGTCAGCACATAGAAAGATTTGGTTTAGACTTTGAGTCAATCTAATGATAGTTGAATATTGTTAGACTTAGAGTCAATCTAATGATAATTGAATATTGCTCTGAATATTGGAAACGGATAATAATGGAAAGGGCATGTAGCCAACATAGCTGCCATACAGTACAAATCTCTTAGAAACTGTACCCATATGATATGATTTTTAGGGACTGCATTCAGGATGAAAATGGAACAATACAGTTTATTGGATACAGATTATTCTGTAATCCACCAGTGAGAACATTTCACGCACTGCAACTCTTCTCGAGACAGTGCTCCAGTTATTGAAATAGGGCTGATTCATCTCCAGAGGTCCTTTGAATATTGCAAAGCCGCTTTAGGTACACTTGATTGGCCCACTGCGACATCCACGTTGTTCAGATTTCTTGTATGGCGACTGATTGATAAAACTCGAATATGCTTGCTTCTTTTGTTATATAACATGGACTTCTGTATTGACCCCCCTATACTGAAGAAACAAAACTTTATCGAGAGTGGCATCTCGACGCCAAATGTCATGATATAATTATGCGGACTAGATAAAGAAGCAATATTTCTCTCGGTTGGTAGGAACCCACTTGCACCAAAGGTGGCCATGAAGTAATTTGGATAATGGGCGCACCAACCATTTGATAATGGGCATCCAACCATTTGTTTGCGTACTTGCCACAGCCTAATTTACCTGCCCAGGTTTACTCACATTGATTAGTATTCAGTTATTGTTATCTAGAGTGTATGCCCTAGATATCATAGACACCCAGTCATATTTTGTCGAGAAATTTGTTACCAAAGCAGCCAAATCCTACCTAATTTTTGGTGCCGGGATTGGGTGAGAAAATCGAACATCACTTTCTAACTGGAGTCCTGCGAAGATACTAAAATTCTATCTACGCTTGATGAATGAAGGACGTTCCAGATATAAGAGGAAATGTTGAGGTTGACCCAGAACAGTGAACAAAGACACAATGGTTCGTCGTGCAATTCCATACATTTGAATCAGTTTGGGAAGTCAGTTACTCTTGATGTGAATTGTTCTGTATCCACCGTTGTGCTGTGAGTATTCTTCACTGTGCTTCTCTGTCCTCAGTAGGAATTCACCCAATAAGATCGCATGCCAAAGTGTTATTGGTGTCATTGTTATTGTCCTAATGGGTTGATTTCAAGGTCAACCTCGTTCACAGTGTATAATACTGAAACCATTGTAGCTCGTGTGTACCTAAATTTCTGAACTGCTCCATGGAAGTTTATTTGATTCAATCTAATTGCATGGATTCAATTAGCCTAAATAGCAAAACGATACTGTCCTAATTTTAGCTGGATCAGCTGCCATTTGTTTTTTGTTTTGGGATACGAGCATGCTGCATTGTCTGGTCGGTCGGTGACATGATGTGATTCAGCAGTACCCAGCATGTCCCCTCTGCAGTATTGATTATATTAACGTTGACAATTTTACACCAATGCACCACTAGATAGTATTCATGCTTTATCAGAGTCTGTGGATATACAACATACTTCAGGTCTGTACCACAGTGGCAAATATGCCAAATCACGAAATAAATGTTTACTCAATGGGGGCAGTCTGGAGACTCTGCCTTATATTGTTATATATAGCAAATATGTATAGCAAAGAACATCAAAATGAGGAATATGATATATGAAAAGAATAGTCTTGGTCGCCTGATGGGGAATGATCAAAAGGATCTGCAATAAGATTCATCCATAAGAGTATACATATATACATATATACATCCGGCAGATTCACCATGAACAATGATGTCAACATTTCACTGCCCCAGAGAGGGGTCAAACAAATGTTAACATAATAATGCTAGCTGACCAACTGTGCCGAACTTTAGAACACGTGATAAATGACAGTGCATGTATTCCAATAGAACTGCGTTCCAATGTGTACCATTAGACACAGCATTATGACACGTAGAAAACAGTTGTCACTTTTTCCGGATCGATCACATGATCATGACCATGTGTAGGCTGTTCATGAACTATGTTCCTTATAATTCCCGATTTTGTTTGACACTTGACAAATAAAAGTTTTTAAAATTATTTGTTGACTTATGTTTCTTGTTATATCAACTTATTATCTCGATAAATCATTTTATTCATTATTTATAACCCAATAAATCGAGATATTATCAGGATGAATCGACTTACGTTTCTCAAGACATTGACTTACTTATATTGATAAATCGACCATGACTTAGACATATAAAGTACAAGTAAAATGAAAATATGAAATGAGCCACAATAGGTAAGAGAGCCATACCATTTGTTTGGTTACCCTGACAACAGCAGGAAAAACAGAAGAAAATACTCATATTGAAACTGATATTTATAATATAATCGGCCATTACAATCTTAAATATTGAATAATACAGACCACAAACTACAGAATAAATCGATAGTGATATCGCTATATCACTACCTGTTCAAAAGTTGCCAAATATTTTTTAATGGAACTTGGTATAGTCCTTTAAAAGCACATTTAGCTAATAAACATGCGAACTGGTATGTTAGTGACATCGTCCGGGACGGTTCTACATCAGGGTAGATTGGTCTGAATTATTCAAGTGTTTAATGTGAGGGTTGTTGATCATTATATTTCATATAATTTTTTCCTATAGCTAGCTTTCATTATGGCCTTGAAACATAGTTCCATTTTACTTGTAATTTGAATGCCTAAGTCATACGTTGATTTATTGAGGTACATAAGTTGATATATCGATATATTATCTCTATTTATTGAGATAATAAGTCAATTTATCGAGATGAGTATGTCAAGTTAGCAAGATATCCAATCGATTTATCCAGATATGTAAAGCCAATTTCCGGGAAAATAAGTCGATTTATTGAGGTAAATGTCTTTTATTTGGGTGGTTTTAATTCTTTCCCATAACTTCTGAGAACACTGTGTACTGGAATGTACCATTGTTGAAATATGCCTGCACAGTGGACAATTTGACGTGTTGAGATAATCATACCTGTGTGTCCTCGACCTCTCAAAATCGGGTTGCGCAGAAATCATCAATATGAATTCTTGGCGTTCTCGGAACCCAGGTACTAGATCTGTAATATTTTATTTGAAACCATTAGCCTAGTTTATGTCAATAAGACAGATGGAATAACCTAGAATTTGGAAGCAAGGGTCGCTTTTTGACAGAGGCTACGTACGTGCGACGACAGACGAACGTTAGAGGTTGGGAAGCGGCCTTACAGTGTGAGATCATTTCTCTGTCTCAGGGATTACATAGGAGGAGATAATGTGCAAAACTTGAAGATATGCTGACGCTTTCTTACTCCCTTCAATGGCAGGAAAATATTGACCACATACTCACCGACCTCGTTCTGGTTGGATAATACACGCAACATCGAGAGTTTGTATCCATTATACTATATAACCTCCAACTGATGCTGGAAACATGCAGCCAACTTGTGAATGAAAACTCACAATATACTCGTATAATATTCTGAAGCCAAAGGAATATTATGATATGTGTGGGAATCATATTTATAGATTCAAAACCCATTAGCTGTCGACAATATGACGAGCAGATTGATTATGCATTACCACAATGTGTGATGTGAGTTGCACGTATGAAGTCCAATGTGGGAAGTTGGACAATTTGATGTGAGTAATCACGTGTCATTTCCACAAACAGGAGTAGACACATTCATTCCTTTCTCAGTGTGTAATCTGGCACTGAACAAACAGTGATCCTGATGTTTGTGTCACCGACAGTGGGCGGCTGACAAGATTGATACTGTGTCACCATAGGTGTCAGGTCATTAGTGCTAATACTATTCCCCACATTTAGTAGAATCTAGAATGTATATTGAGCAAACTATTTGATATAGGCAAATAACCGAATCACTTGTCATCTTTAATAACAAAATGGATTCTATGCAAAACTACTGTCCAATATTTGCTCGTCATCCGCTCCAGGTCAGACATGCTTCTCACCACAATAGAGTTAGCAAGGAGTGAGGAGAATAAACTGCTATCGATGTTTTACTAAATACATATCAATAAGTGCACGTAGTCCGGTTGCAGCACATTATCGGTACAACATTGTGAGCAGGGGCTCTGCAAAAGAAAAGTATGTAACTATCAATCTATTACCACCAATACAGTTAGATTTTGATATCAGTCCATAAGACATGACAATGTTTCAGGTCGTAAGAAAAGAAGTGTGAAGGTGTTTGCTTTTAATGTTTTTGCTGAATATACATAAAATGTTGTAGCGTACTAATTCATTGTGTGTGTGTGATTGCACATCTCTTCCTTCCTAAATCCATTTCTGAAAATGGAATATTATTGCACCAGAAAGACAACCTATAGTTTCATCTGACAGACAACCTACAATTTCACCTGACCGACAACCTATAAGTAAATTCAATGGGTTCTGATCAGCAAATCTGATATCGTGGAGGCATCCAACTCCGATCTAAAAAATATGATGTGGATATTCTAGCCATCTGCATTTGTATGGCATTATGATCCGATTATAAATGAAAGAAGTCAAAGAATCCTATAGAATATGAGACGTTTTGAGTGCACAAAACTTCAATCTGTCTATAAGACATGACAATATTTCGGTTCGTAAAAACCCATCAGTGATTGGAATCATATTCCATCAGAGCAGACGCACGGGCACGCACTTCCTGCTATAATCATTCAACCATCACCTATTGACTTTTGTCATATCAACAACTGTATGTTCCTATTGTAACAGTCTCAAGAACAGTGACATTCTACATGAAGACTCCAGCCACGAACAATCATGAGGAAATTGAGTCGAAAAAAATCATGAGGAAATTGAGTCGAAAATCTCTTCACGTCACGTATCATTGAAAATATTTTCCACGCAATAGTATTGATGAGACGATTAACGATGTGTAGTACGGTACATAGCAGCAAAAATCCCTGCTTCCTGATCATTTAACGGACTAACGTAAACACATCTCATGCAGACTATCTCAGAGTTCACCAGGTGCCAACTGGTTCTCGTTTGATGTAGTTTCCTGTCCGCTAAAAATATCCCTATTTGCCGGTATTATGTGAAATTATTTATACAGTGTTAGCACTTTGTAAAGACGCTGATTAGAGACTGCAACGAATAATTTAAATTATCCGTTACTTGGACAAATTTAGTCATTTAGAGTGGGCGCATGAAAAAAATCATGACACATTCATCATCCGCATCACAGCTTATTTTTTTATTTACAAGTGCTGAAAAATGAGATACTGATAACTTGAAATGTTACCGGGTCTGAGTTTTTTTGTGGTTCAGTTTATTTAAGATGGATTAGTTAGAGCAAGAAATCAAAAAGCGTGTTAACTATTGTTTTGTTTCGTGAGTTCAACCACGAAGGCTATTAAAAGGAGTAATGCTGTGCTAGTTAGCACCATGCTCCAGACAAAGGCGCTTAATTTCCGGGATGGTGGTGGGTGGGGGGAGGGGAGGGGTGGGTGTTGGCTGTACTACTTCGAGGACCGACTCCTGTCGGAGACACGCAGCGTGAACGGTTTGCTTTGTCAGAGTCAATAATCGATGTCTTGTACATGTATAGCTTTAGAAATCAGCTTAAACCTTCAAATGTTTAATTTTCATTGTACGTTTTCCTAATCCATTCGTGGAGATCTGGTGCTTTGCACCAGGTATGATTCTTGTATTATTCATTAAATGCAGTGGATTGTTTCGTTCCGCAGCTACATATAGGACGTAAAATATTACAACTATTAATAATTAAACTGATATATCATAAAGTATGATATCGATCTATTGATCTGACACCAATATTGAGTTCTCAGACACAATAATGGAAAATTAACGAAATTGATCCCTGAACTGATGTAACGTATAACAGTATCAGCGTGTGAGCAGAATCTGAAAGTTCATTTACATTAGGCTTACCGGAGATCCCCGTATATAAGCCCTGGGCTTATAATTGGGGAAAAGGGGTTGTGTCGAATGAAATTTAACTCCATATATAGGCCCATGGGCTTATATTTGGGGAATGATTATTTTACGATTTTTATTTTGAACGCTTGAATTCACAATGGATTACACAGGAAAGCACTTCTTTTGTGTGTAATAACTATATTTATACAAACATTTTATTCTATAGTTCCATAAAGATATAATATCACAGATATTCACTGTCATATTAAACGCACACATGACGAATAAAAATGTACACATATACATGCCGGACAAAATCCAGCTGGTCACGTGTATACGTACTATAGTAGCCCTAGGCAATACATATAAGTACGTCTTTTATCAATTTCATTTCAGTAGCTTATTCTAGGTACCAGCACTTACCAGCGTCTCCTACGAAATACAAAAAGTCAACTACGTTTTCCCCAAAATAGGCCCAGTCCTGATAGGAAAGAAAATGTTATTCCGTATATAAGCCCATGGGCTTATACAAGAGTAGTACTCCCCTTGTATTAGCCCACGGGCTTATCCAAAGAGGGGCTTAAATACGGGGATCCCTGGTAATGCTGGTAGTTTTGTTCTCAGTGCAATGCTTTTTGCATAGAAATAAAACAGGTTTTTCCCCTAAAGACGAATTGGATGGGCGAGAACGATGATACTCAGCCATGCTTGGACCAACTCTATTCGCAATCATAACGTAATAGGTTTGGTCTGGTAGGGTGATCCTTTGTGTTGAACTCGGTCTATAATTTACCTTTCGCGCAAATAACGCTGAAATCACGTCAAAATTACTTCCAAAATCCGAGAGTTTGATGATAAGTTGTAGTATCTCTATTGTGTTATAGGATTCGATGTTACCTTTGTAAGTACGTGCATATATGCCATTGAATCCAAATGTGAACAATACCGTCCTCGTTATTATCTGATGCTGTTATTGCCCGGAGGGTCGTCACAAACAGTAGTCGAATATAGATGGAATATTACAGTATTTACGAATAGTTTAGGATTAAATTATCAAATATCAAACCAGCACGTCGAAAGGCCAGGATTTATTCTCTATAATGTGTAGGCTTTCTATAGATCAGATGTGATTTGTTTTCAGTTGTGATAGATGCGTTTGCAGTAGGAGCAGATAATGATTATTATAATATTTGCAGTACACCTCCCTTTCAAGCATGCTGCATTGCCTGGTCGATTTGGTGATATTATAGCATTCAGCAATATGGACACTTCGTTTCAGGGGTAATACAAGGCGTTGATTTACACCTGGGCTAGTATATGTCAAGGGACTGCACGTCGTATCAACCAATTTGTTGGCGTGGTGAGTTTTTGCCATGAACCGCCTGCCATGCTAAACCCTTCAACGAGAATTATTACATCAATATATGACTCGTAATTAGCCCGGGGTGTTTTATTGGGGGGAGATGGTTGAGTCATGGATTATTGGAAGGAGGTGGTTGGGATATGCCAAAATATTAAATAAATATTTATTTGTGCAGTCTAGAAAGCCTGGTGTGAACATATTATGACAAATATCAATGAAAGATTAGGCAATAAAGAAAACGATATCAACATAATGACATATGAATATATGTGATTCCTTCTCTGCCTGTTAGAGTATGATTGAATGCGTCTGCAATAAGATTAATTCATAAGTTTAGGTGCGAATACATGGATGTCAGCACATACAAAGATTTGATTTAGACTGCGTCAGTCTAATGATAGTTGACGATTGTTCTGAATATTGGAAACGGAAAATAATGGAAAGTGCATGTAGCCAACATAGCTGCCATACAGTA
Organism: Terebella lapidaria; assembly: GCA_949152475.1. NCBI lineage: Eukaryota > Metazoa > Annelida > Polychaeta > Terebellida > Terebellidae > Terebella > Terebella lapidaria. The sequence continues at coordinate 25,701,056 of OX424556.1, forward strand.
TACTCTCTTCATAGTGATAGCAAACTCTTACAAACTGTACCCAGATGATATTATTTTTGTGGACTGCATGTCATAATATCAAGTAGACATTCAGGATGAAAATGGAACTATACAGATTATTGGATAAATAATTATTATTCTGTAATCCACATGTGAGAACATTTCACGCAGTTCAACTCTTCTCAAGACAGTGCTCTATTTATTGGAATACACTGGATTGGGCCACTGCAACATCCACGTTCTTCAGATTTCTTGTATGGAGACTGATTGATGAAATTCGAATATGTTATATATTTGCTTCTTCTGTTATATAACGTTGACTCCTATATGGACTCGCCTATACTGAAGAAACAAAACTTTATCAAGAGTGGCATCTCGACGCCAAATACAATTATGCGGACTAGATAAAGAAGCAATATTTCTCTCGGTTGGCAGGAACCCACTTGCACTAAAGGTGGCAATGAAGTCATCGGGATAATGGGCATCCAGCCATTTGTTTGCACACTGGCCACAGCCTAATTGACCTGCCTAGGTTTAATCACATTGATTAGTTTTCAATTAGTCGTATCTAGAGTGTATGCCCTAGATCGCACTATCTGAAAACTAATCAGTGTCAGTTACTCTTGGTAGCAATTGTTCTGTTCGCCTGCAAAAGTGTTATTGGTGTCATTGTTATTGTCCTAATGGGTTGATTTCAAGGCCAACCTCGTTCACGGGGTACTATACTGAAACCCCTTTAGATCGTGTGTACCTAACTTTCTGAACTACTCCATGGAAGTTTATCTAATCCAATCCTGTATGGATTGAATTAGTATAATTAGCAAAACTATACTGTCTTAATTTTAGCTGCCATTTTTTTTGAAGTGTGATGTGTTTGTGATTTTGTGTGGTTTCATTTTTCCAATGGGTAGGGAATAATAACCATGTTTTTTTTTATACGAGCATGTTGCTTTGGCTGGTCGATCGGTGATATGATGTGAATCAGCAGTATCCAGCATTTTGTCTCTGCGGTAATACAATACTGGACTCCAGGCTCTTCTTAATATTGAAAATCTTACACCAATGCACCACTGGATAGTATTCATGTGTATTTTATCTGAGTCTTTGGATATGTCACATACTTCGGGCCTCTACCCCAGTGGCAAATATGCCAAATTACAAAATAAAAGTTTACTCAATGGGGGGAGGGGGGGGGGGGCAGTCTGCAGAGTCTGCATTCATATTATTATATATAGCAAATATGTATAGCAAAAATTTAACATCAAAATGAGAAATGTATGTATGTATTTTATTGATATAGCCCCACATTTATGAAAATACATACTCTATGGTGCTTTACAAGTGAAGTTGATATTAACAAGACATGTGTGAGTTGTCAAGAATATGTACAAAAACATACAAAAAAAACTGTAATACAGATTAGAGACACTATTACTCTAGCTTTGCGGAAGTAATTGGGTTTTAATTGTCGCTTGAACACGGAAAGTTCACTTGAGGACCGGATGTACTGAGGTAGTGTGGGTTCCAGATTTTAGCCGCAGCAGCCTTGAAAGAGCGATCTTCAAATATGATAATATGAATAGAATATGCTTGGCCGCCTGATGGAGAATATTTAAAAGCATTTGCAATAAGATTCATCCATAAGTTTAGTTGTGTATATATATATATACATGGATGTCATACAAATACAAATATTGATCCAGCAGTTTTCACTGTCCCAATGCTAGCTGAACCACTGTGTTAGAACATTTGATAACTGAAAGTGCATGTATTCCATTAGAACGTATGTATTGCCCATTGTGTATCGCAGCATTATTACACGTATAAAATAGTTGTCACTACTTCCGGATCACATGATTACACATTCTAATGGTCATGTGCAGGGGGGTCATGAGCCACTTGACAAATAAAAGGTTTTTTTTTTACTATTGGTTGACTTACGTATCTCGATATATCAATTTATTATCTATATAAATAATTTTATATAACCGAATAAATTGTGATAGTATCAAGACGAATTGACTTACATATCTCGATAAATCGACTGACTTAGACAATTAAAGTACAAGTCAAATGGAAAGAGAGCCATACCATTTCTTGGATTACCTTGACAACAGCAGGAGAAACAGAAGAAAGTAATTACTCATATTGAAAACAATATTGAGTATATAATCGGCCATTACAATATAAAATATTGAATAATATAGATAATAAACTCCCGAATAAAATCTATAGTGAAATCGCTATATCACTACCTGTTAAAAAGTTGGAAAAAGTTTTCGTTTAATGAAACTGGTATTGTCCTGTAAAAGCACATGTAGCTAATAAACAGGCGAATTGGTATATTAGTGACGTCGTCCGGAACGGCTTTTTCATCAGGGTTGTCTGGTCTGTATTATTCCAGTGTTTAAAGTACTAGTATAGTGAAAAATATGATGTGAACTTATATGAAATATCTCATTGATCTGAGCAAAATGGTTTTTACGGCATGTAAATATCACAATCCGTTCAAAAGTTATAGCACTTTAAAGACTGAAATCGGCAAATTTGCTTTTCCAAAACAATTGAGCTAATTAGTATGCAAATGAGATATTCATGACGTCATCGGGGGAAGTTGTTTTAATTAGGTACTTTGATATGTATTATTCATTCATTTAATGTTATGATTATTCATCAAAACTTATTCTATACAGATTTTAATATGAATAATCAATGTTTTCACTTTTCCTGTTGTTGTCAAGGTAACCAGTGACCTGGTATGGTCCATATAGCAACCATGGTTGCTAGGGCCAGAAACCCACTTAGAACAGGGTATGCACGGATAAAAATGGTGCCAACTTGAGCTCTATAATAATTTATTTCATGAATAATAGACAGAAAGTCTGTGGATCGACTGACTTGGCAGTTAATGGCCATGGCAACCATGGGTAACTACGGCTATACGGAACGACTGGTAACCATAGCAACAGTACAGTTTGTGTGGATATTGACTATGTATGGTACATAATAATATGCACTAGTCAGATCGTCAGAACCTTCAATAAGAATCATTATATCATGGCTTGAAATATCCTAATCAAAATTTTTTCCCCTCGTGACGTCATGAATTCTCATTAGCATCCAATTTGCATATTAATGAGTTGCTAGAACTTTTCAAGTGGCTTCTGTAATGTAGTGCCAGAATGGCAGTTTCAAATGGCTGTAACTTCTGAACGGATGGAGATAGTGATATACCGTAAAAACCATTTTGCGTGGTTTTTATTTTATCACAAACAACTATTCAGACATAATTTTAGATACTGTCGTTATCATACGAAAATTGATAATGATCATTAACATAATAATATTAATTTAATAATATTCATGAATATGCCCGTGATGTCCGAATACCTCAAGCAGAGTGTTCTACACTCTCTGTCTGGGCTAGGAAAGTAACTTTCAGTTGCTAGGTTACTTTACGTACATAGCATTGTTCTTTTACGTAAAAATGGTCTTTACGTAATCTACAGTAAAACATAGTTTCGGCCCGATGTGGCTCAGCGAGTGATACAATGCACTGTACAAAGAGTTTCGTATCCTAACGTTATTGTCATGGACTATTTGCAGCCAAAATTTGACACACCTATACATATATAAAACATTTAAAGGCAATCTTCCAAGCTCACCGAGAACAGCCGAATTTGATGTATTATAGGACACGGATAACAGATATTTACATAACTTTCGCTGTACTATTTCTATACATTCACGTTTTTGTGTCCCCCATATCTCACTGCCATATAACAAGATTGGAACTACCATTTTATCAAATAAATCCAATGACAATTCGATAGGAACACCACATGTTTTTATGAGACGTTTCAATAAAAAGACAGATTTTTCGGCCTGAGAAGCTAATGTCTGAACTGCAACCGACCACATGAGCCTGAATGAAAATACTATCCCCAGATATTTATAATGATTTATGCACTCAATCTCTATCGAATTAAAATAAAATTTCTCATTCCGTCTCAAATGGCCTCCGTTTCGAAACACAACAACCTTTGTTTTTGACATATTTACATTCAGACCATTTTCATTACAGAAATCATACAGTACATTCAATTGATTTTGCAGTCTGCCAACAGTATCATTTATCATACAAATATCATCTGCATACATAAGCATATGAAAACGTGGAAAATTATTGTCTATTTGTACACTTGGACATTGTAATTGTTGACATTTGTGAACCAGTTCATTTATATATAAAGCAAACAACATAGGACTTATCATACAACCTTGTCGAGTACCGACACAGCACGAAAAGTAATCCGTTAAACCTCCAAATGTTTTGACACAAGACCTCAATTGCGAATACATAGACCGGAATAACTTTATCATTTTTCCATGAATACCATTTTGCAATAACCAAAACCATAAAATTGAGTGTGGAATCGAATCGAAAGCACGAGAAAAGTCGATAAATGCTACGTAGAATCGCCCACCTCGTTTTCGCAAATATTTGTGGATTATAGGATATAATGAAAAAATATGATCTATCGTGGATCGACCCTGTCTGTAGGCACCCTGTGCTTCGCTCAACATTCCATGTAGTTCACACCATTTTACAAGACGGTTATTCAGGACTTTCGTGAATATTTTACTCATACAACACAAAAGAGATATTCCTCGATAATTGTTTGTATCCGAATATGAACCTTTCTTATGTATTGGACTGATGATTGCGTCAGACCACACACGCGGAAAATTACCAGAGTCTAATACAGCATTGAATAATATATACAATTCATTAATAATTATGTCATGACTATGCCTAAAAAACTCATATGGGATACCGTCAACCCCTGGTTGTTTTCCGTTAGGCAACTCATTTATAACATGTGTTATTTCATTCATTTCAATCGTACAGTTCAAATCACTAGGATCATTATCAGAACACTCAAAACAATGAGTATCATGACTACATTGAAAATTATTTACAAGTTCTTCAAAATCATCAGCAATGACTGGCTTGTCATTTAGCAATCCACAAAAATGGTCATACCATTGCTCGTGTGTAATCGATTTGTCCATATTCTTGTTTTTATTACATATTTTCCTTATTTCTGACCACACGTTATTGTTGGCTTTGGTTGATTTCCTTAAATCACTGTACAGATTCCCTCTATATTTTAATATCTTTGTCCTACATAGACATTTGAAATATTTCTTAGATGCCAAATATGCTTGTAATGCTAGGTCGGACCGGCTATTTCTATATTTTTTCAACAATATTTGTTTTGTACATTTGGCAATTTCACATTCAGGGTCCCACCAGTTTTCATGTTTTGATCTTTTGTTTTTATTTACATGTACTTGTTCGGACTTTGGCCTAGTTCTCATTGAGTCCGCTGCTCTGTGGATAACTCCTACGGCCCAAGTACCGTACACTGCTCCTTAATACTACTCGTTCACTGAAAGCATACCATTTAATCCGTCTCACACCTTTTTAATCCTTATTGAAAATAGAGGACGGCGCAGGATATGATACTTGGGCCACTCCTACAATACACGAAACAGCTTCATTGATATCGTTACAGTCAATAAAGCGTGAAAACTGGGTCAGTCTGTGTTTACTCTCATCATCAGTGAGCAGTTCCAAGAACTCCCCACGCTTGGTTGGGTTCCACTTACACCGCACTGGTGTCACTTGACCTTGACCCGAAACAACAACATTCGGAGTAGTATGTACAGGTAATTGACAGGTCAAAACACAACAGACAGGAAAATGATCAGATTCATCCCTAGATGATACTCTAAAGCCTGTTACATGATTTGATAACAATTCTGAAGATGCAATTACATAGTCTACGACGCTTTGACCGGTTGTTGAACAAAATGTAAATTCACCATTGAGATCACCATCAGAACGACCATTCAAGATATGTATTCCAAATTGTTTGCATAAATCAATTAGGGACCTTCCAAAATTATTCACATCTTTATCTCTAGATTTTCTTGGTGTAGAAAACATGTCACTCTGCCACCAGTCTGGTAAATTTAAATACACACAACTATCATCCAATATATAATCTGGGCTTTCTGCAGTGCGTGCGTTCAAGTCTCCCAACACGATTATATTACAACCAGGAACAATTACTGATGTCATTTCATCTTTCAAATCTTCAATACCATTTTGCTCTATTCGTGCATCGTAGAACGTGGAGTGTTCGCACGGCACATATACAAAGACAATATATAGATCTTTCTCAGTATCAGACATACATGTTTTATCAATTTTAAGATATATTCCAAAGTCTGAAACGTTCATACATTTGAGCATATGAGTAACCTTTTTACTGATGAACACAGCCACACCACCTGGATTTCGACCACGAGTGGATCTACGACGACCATGTGAGAAGTAAGGAGTAAATTCAGGCAGAAAATCACTAAAATCATTGTCACAACTTGTCCAGGTTTCACTGAGACTCACAACATCAAATGTTTCAAGATAGCTCACAGATTCCTTGTTCATTACAGAGTTTAAGCCATGTACATTCCATGACACAATGGAGATATCACATAGACTACCATTAGACATACTGGTAACAATAGGTTCATCACTGCTCAATTTACCGTTATTCTGAGTGCTGCTGCCAGTGTATATGTGTTGCGTTTCAACCCACGTGGCTGTCGTACTGTGGAGAAGAGCGCGTGACGTGACTGATGCTACCTGGGGCAACCGAAGGGGCATTGAAGACCATCGGTGGTAAAGGCTGGGGCTGGTGTCCAGGCGGTGGCAGTTGGTAGTTGGGTGGGGTGGTCGACGGCAGCTGGTAGTTGGGCGAGGTGGTCGACGGCATCTGGTAGTTGGGCGAGATGGTCGGCGGGTGCTGGTAGTTGGGCGAGGTGGTCGACGGCATCTGGTAGTTGGGCGAGATGGTCGGCGGCTGCTGGTAGTTGGGCGAAGTGATTGGTGGCAGTGGTTGACTTGGCGGGGCTGTCGACCGAGAGAATCTACAAGCTTCATCAGTCGGGACTAGTGAACTAGACGGCATGCTGTTTAATGGTTGGTTACTGGCTTGGTATCCATATCTAGTTGGTCTATCTCCGTTTGATAGTTCCAGGCGTCCGTGACCTGTCAACCGATACTGATCTTTCAAAGTTGGCATAGCGTTGATAATGGTCCGGAAATTTTTCTCCGCCACCCTCTCAGCATGCGGTTTTGAGGTTCTAATGTACGTGTTTTAGTACTGTGATTTTGATGCCAGATTGCCTTTTCTCTTGAGAACGTGGATTTTATCTGCAAGTGACGGAAGTTGGATTTTGACGATGCCGGGTTTGCTGGTATCCCTTCTGATCCTCGTAGCACGAACCATGCTCATGTCACTAAGACCAAGGCCTTGGGAGAGTAGTTTTCGACACTGTGTTTCAATGTCCGTCCCATCGTCTCGGAGGTTGGTGACCACAACCGTGTCTTCTGGATTGAACGGAGGGCGCACTACTTCCTCTGTTGCATTCAGTCGGGATCTCATTTCACACCTTTTGGAGTCACACCTTTTGGAGTCCTATAGCATTGTAGTTTATAGTGTGTGATAAATCGATATATTATCTCGTTTGAATGAGATAAAATGTCAATTTATCGAGATGAGTAAGTCAAGTTATCAAGATATAAAGTTGATTTATCAAGATATAGATGTTGATTTATCCAGACATGGAAGTCGATTTAGCCAGATATCTAAGTCAATTTTCCGGGAAAATAAATCAATTTATCGAGGTAAGTCGACAAATAGGAAAACAAAATTTTATTTGGGTGGCCCTAGTCATTTTCCATAATTTCAGAGATCTTCGTGTACTGGAATGTACCATCATTGAAATATGCCTACCGGGGATCTCCGTATTTAAGCCCTGGGGTTATAATTGGGGAAAGGGTGCTGTGTCGAATGAAATTTAACTCCATATATAAGCCCATGGGCTTATATTTGGGGAATAATTATTTTACGACTTCTATTTTGCACGCTTGAATTTACAATGGATTAGACGCGAAAGCACTTCTTATATGCGTAATAACTATAATTATACAAACATCTATTCCAGTATATAATCACAGATATTCATTGTCATATTGAAATTGAACGCACGCATGACGAATAAAAAGGTACACATATACACGCCTATGCATGCATGTACAGGATAAAATCCAGCAGGTCACGTGTAGATGTACTAGTAGTTTTAGGCAAGGCACACGTACGTCTTTTATCAATTTCATTTCAGTAGCTTATCTAGGTACCAACACTTACCAACGTCTCCTACGAAAAACAGAACGTCAACTACGTTTTCCCCAAATATAGGCCCAGTCCTGATGCGAGACAAACATTTATTCCGTTTATAAGCCCATGGGCCTATACAAGAGTAATACTCCCCTTTTATTAGCGCATGGGCTTATCCAAGGAGGGGCTTAAATACGGGGATCCCCGGTACACAGCGGACGATTTGACGTGTTTCTGAGATAAACGTACCTGTGTGTCCTCGACCCATTAAAGATGAGGTCGCGCAGAATCATCAATTCTTAGCGTTCTCGGAACCCAGATACTAGATCTGTAATATTTTATTTCAAACCATTAACCTAGTTTATGTCAATAAGACAGATGAAATAACCTAGAATTTGCGAGCAGGGGTCGCTGTTTGGCGCAGGCTACGTAGATGCGACGACAGACGACCGTTAGACGTTGGGAAGCGGCCCTTACAGTGTGAAAACATTTTTCTGTCTCGGAGAAGATAATGTGCAAAACTTGGAAGAGATGCTGACGCATTCTCACTCCCTTCAGTGGCAGGAAAATATTGACCACATACTCACCGACCTCGTTCTGGTTTGGGTAATACACGCAACATCGAGAGTTTTTATCCATTATACTATATAACCTCCAACTGATGCTGGAAACATGCAGCCAACTTGTGAATGAAAATTCACAGTATACTCGTATAATATTCTGAAGTCAAAGGAATATTATGATACACGTGGGAATCATATTTATAGATGCAACACACATTAGCTGTCGAAAATATGGCGAACAGATTGATTATGCATTACCACAAAAAAGTGTGATGTGAGTTGCACGTGTGAAGTCCAATGCGGGAAGTTGGACAATTTGATGTGAGGTATCACGTGTCATTTCCACAAACAGGAGTAGACACATCCATTCCTTTCCCGGTGTGTAATCGGGCACTGAACAAACAGCGATCCTGACGGTTGTGTCACCGACAGTGGGCGGGTGACAATTGAAGAAAAGATTGATACTGTGTCACCATAGGTGTCAAGTCATTAGTGCTAATACTAGTCCTCACATTTACTCGAATTGAGAATGTCTATTTGAGCAAACATTAGTAAATCTATCTGATATAGGCAAACAAAAACCCCGAGTCACTTGTGATCTTTAATGACAAAATGGATTCTGAACAAAACTACTTCCAATATTTGCTCTTTACCAGATCCAGTTCAGACATGCTACTCGCCATAACAGAGTTGGCAAGGAGTGAGGAGAATAAACTGCTATCAATATTTTAATAAATACATATCAATAAGTGCACGTAGTCCGATTGCAGCACATTATCGGTACGAGATTGTGAGCAGAGGTTCTGCAAAAGAAGAGTATGTGAGTATCAATTTATTTCCACCAATACAGTTATGGATTTTGATATCTATCCATAAGCATGACAATGTTTCAGGTCGTAAGAAAAAAAGTGTAAAGATGTCTGCTTTTAATGTGTTTGCTGATAATTTATCAAATGTTGAAGCGTAGTAATTCTTTGTGTGTGTGATTGCACATCTTTTCCTACCTAATTACATATCTGAAAATGGAATATTATTGCACCAAAAAGACAACCTATAGTTTCATCTGACAGACAACATACAATTCCACCTGACATACAACCTGCAAGTAAATTCAATGGGTTCTGACCAGGAAATCTAATATCGCGGAGGCTTGAGTCTGTTCCCGAGGATACCATCAACTCAGTAGTAGCCTTCTGGCTTGTGATTAGGTACTTATGTACTTGTCATATATCTATTCCATGGAGTTTGTTCCGGATTTCTAAATCATTCTCATAGGTTGTTGGGCAGTTGTATACTATTCCACCAGGTGTACAGTAGAAACAACTACATTTACCACACTGTCTGCCCTGATGACGCCAGTACGTCTTTTGATAAGGTATTTGGTCGGGCTTGGTTTCTATTGCAAAATGGTGTATTTTATGTTTGTTATTGGAATCATCAAAATATGGCTGTATTGGTGGTAATATATTGATACTTACATTCCAACTCCGACCTAAAAATATGATATGGATATTCTAGCCATCTGCGTTTGTATGGCTTTATTATCCGAATTTGAATGGAGTAATGTCAAAGAATCCCATCGAATATGGTGTGTTTTGTGTACATAAAACCCCAATCTGTTTATTAGACATGACAATATTTCATTTCGTAAGAAATCATCAGTGATTGGAATCATATTCCATCAGAGCAGACACACGGGCACGCACTTTCTGATGACGCCAGTGTGTCATTTGATAAAGTATTTGGCCGGGCTTTGTTTCTATTGCAAAATGTTGTATTTTACGTTTGTTATTGGAATCATCAACGTTTGGCTGGGTTGTTCGTCTGTTTTCTGTTTTAAATATCATTGAAATGCAATAGCATTCATGAGAAGATTAAGAATCTGTAGTACGGTACATAGCAGCAAAAATTCCTGTTTCCTGATCATTTAACTAACGAGCGTACACACTTCTCGTGCTGATGTGATATAGTTTCCTGTCCGCTAAAATATCCCTGAAAAAAATCCGAGTTATGTTTGCCTGTATTACGTGAAATTATTTGTACAGTGTTAGCACTTTGTAAAGGCTGATTAGAGATTGCCACGAATAATTCAAATTATCTGTTCCTGGGACAAATTTAGTCATTTAGAGTGGGCGTACTGAAAAATAGTCGTGGCACATTCGTTATCGGCACCACAACAATTTTCATCGTCACGCAAACCACACCGGTGTACGTTTGTGTCCATATATCCGCGAATTCTGATCAAATCTATTTCAAATTTGGTCTGTAGTTGCTACGTGTCTATTTTATAGATATACTATGTTAACATGAGGATTAATTATTATAGTCTATGAATATAGATGACTGATTGTACGCAACAGATGATAAGGTAGAACTTCATCATGACGGTGTTGATTGCGATGATACGTGCACAACAATAAGTTGATCTGTTCATGATCACGAACCGATAATTAGTTTTCCGAAATTCACTGCAAATAATGCGAAATATGATGTACAATATACGAGCAAGTTCATCCAGATGCTTCTTTTTCTGGTAGGCCTATGCACGTCGACGAAAGTCGGGCATATTTCAAAATTGGGTCCAAGTATCATATCCTGCGCTTTCTTCTATTATCAATAAGGATTAAAAAGGTGCGAGACAGATTAAATGGTATGTTTTCCGTGGACGAGTAGTATTCAGGGGCGGATCCAGGATTTTTGAATAGGGGGGGTGCTAAGCCTTATGCGGTCTGGGGGGTTGGGGGGGGGGGGCGCCGTAAGCCCCCCGAGAAATTTTTGGAATTTAGTGTCTCTGAGATGGTTTCTGAGGTGTATTTTACAACTGTTCCTTGTGAAATCAATAAGTAGAATTTTACTTTAGAAGTCTGCTTAGTTCTGTTGTAAATGAAGGATAGATTTTCAAAGAAAGGAAGGTCTAATCGTCCTACCATTCTAAGGCTGTTCTAAGGTTCTCATGCACCAGACATGGTGATGATCAATCGTTTAATAATAAAGATGAGATATAATTATCTTCAAAGTTATGCCGACATCCAGAGTTATATCCAGAGTTATACAGAATCTGTCAAAAACAAACAAAAAAATAAATAAAAATATCCCCTGTGTATATTCAATGACAGTTTCAGTATGAAGTCAAGTGTGTCTGACTAGATTTATCATTGGAGGGAGGGCGCGGGGGTGGTAAGCAGGTTAGAGGAGTGCAGCGAACGAGCGAAGTGAGGTGGATAGGTGGTAGCCTGCACGGCGTGGGGTCTGGGGCCCTTGAGCGGGCCCCAGAAGCCAGAGCTTTTTTCATGTTCTGTGGTTGATTCTGAGCTCTCTCTGGCTCTGATTGAGTATTTTTCATTCCACACATGCATATAAATTTTGCTGGTATTTAAATGTATTTATCCCAAAACTATTCATTGCCACTTTACATATTATATGTCATAGAGCTTAATATATGTCATAGAGCTTAATCACTTTTAGAATTGACAAAATTTATTCATTCTGCGATAGCTTTATTTTGTCTATAGAATGAGAAATCGTACAAATTCGGGTCTGAAAATGTGTATTATGTGCCCAAATTGAGTTTCCAAATCAAGATTCAAATTCGGGCGCATCAATTTTTTCCTCAAAGCGGCCCGCCATGTGGGCGAGTTCTATACACAGTCTGATGACGTCATTGGTATTTGTCTAGATACTGTGGTAACCGGCAATGTAGACAGGCTTATCATTCTCTATTCACTGTTTTCATGCAAGATTTTCTGAGTGTCTGTTGTCGAACTGTGCATATTTCCTATATATTCCCGACTATCCCGAGATGTACTTTCCAGTTTATGTGACAAATAAGAATGCTAAATTTGGCTGATTTTAAAATTGATTCCAACTTTAATGACACTCAATTGCATAATTATTGACCAACGAATGTTAGGCCTATGTAACGCTGTAATGCACCTTAACATATTTCTGAATCACAGATTTGTTTGTTGAAATTATATCCTGCCCCCCCCCCCCCCTCCCCCCTCGGTCAAAAACATCAAACGAGAAAAATTACACTTATATTTCCGTACATGTAGGTGCATACACCCACATTTCCTATAGCTTCTTGCTCTCTCTCTCTTTTTTCTTTTTCCCCCCTTTTTTCACGGCCCAATAGGGGGGGGGGGGTGCGCGCCGGGTGCACCCCCCCCCCCTAAATCCGCCAGTGGTATTAAGGCGCAGTGTATGATACTTGGGCCCAAAATTGTAAGCCCCATTTGTTTTTGCATTACATGAAAAGAACGACCGCAACAAACAATGACTTGCTTGTTAAGTTATATGAGTTGAGTGTATGAACTGATTTCTATTGAGTTCAACACTTGAGGAAAGTCGGATCGCTATTTCGCTTGAGTAGAGTTGTGGTCACTGTAACGCATACAGCGTAATCCGCTAATGTGCACCGACTGCTGCAGTGAGTTAGACATCAAGTAGCGCACCTTACTCTGTTAATACTACTCACCCACTGAATGTTTACCATATTTAATCCGTCTGGCACAATTTAATCTTCATTGAATTTAGAAGAAATAGTAAGCTGCGCTACATGGGCCCATGCGGGCACCAACAAATTTGTTATATCTGCTAAATTTGTTTGTAAAAATCCGATAAATACTACTGTAACATATTCATGGACGACATCAAAAAAGTAAGTCTCGGTTAGTGATCTATATCATGTCGCCCCCGTATCCTGAAAGTTTCCCCATGAAGCATGTAAATGAATTGAAGATCTACCTTTTTATCTTTCAGTGATGTTCACCTGTCTTATTGGTTAGAGCCGTTATGGTCAAATTTTGGGACAATTTGGTGTTTATATGGCGAAGTTGTAAAGACGAACATTTACCAGTACAAACTTAAAGATATTCCCGAAAGCAGGGCGATTCCCACCCTTCGCAAGTGCTGAAAATGAGATACTGATAGCTTGAAATGTTATTGGATCTTTTTCGTGATTCATTCCATCTAAAATTGAACAGTTAGAGTCAGTAATCAAGAAACTAGTTAGCTATTGTTTTGCTTCGTGCGTTGAAGCACGAATGCTATTAGAAAGAGTGATGTTGTTGCCTCTTGCACCAAGCTCCCGACACTACCGCCTAATTTCCGGGGGGTTTACTGCTTCAAGAGCCGACTTTGTCCGAGACACGCAGCACGAACGGTTTGCTTCATCGGAATCAATGATTGATATTATGTACATAGCTACCAATTCGAATTCAGCTTAGAGCTTCGAAAGTTTAATTTTCATTGTACTTCAAATTCTTGAAACTTCAAGAAACTTCTTCAAATTCCATATTCTTATAGGTGAATGCCTGCACTTGAAGTGGCCCACTTTCAAGATTACATAGATATATAACAAGTCGAGGTGGTAGATTTGAGAAAATTACAAAAACTGCTCAGATCGTCTGTGAACAGCCAAGATGGCGGGGTGAAGGGAAATTGACGTTCCCAGAATACAAAGCAAATTTTACCGTAATAACGTGTTATTCGGAATACACAGCAGGCCCATCTGTTCCATTATGTTATGAATAAATTTTAATCATAAATGTGTTTCGTATTGAAGCATATAGGTATGAAAAACTTCAGCACAAAAACAGGATTAGGCATACATTACCTTTGGGGGGGGGGGGGGGGGGTGTAGGATGACATTGGATAAAATACAATCAGCTGTTTTGGTGCTAATGAAGTGCTCTAGATCTAATGTCTTATCTGAATTTTCTACTCAACTGGTGGGAGCATTATTGATGCGATTCTGAATATTACACAAATGAATCTGTCAATAAATGTGTAATCGATCGAAGTACATTTATCCACGCATTGTATAGTATAGTAATGATTAAGTGAAGAAGGAATTTGTTGCAGTGGTTATGATGATAAATCTGCTCTCGAGTTCATCACACGTGACAGCCAATCACCAAGATCCATCATCATACTCGTCCTCCAAGTGACAACCTCTCCCATGTTCGCAAGATGGTTGGTTAGACTTCTCGAGTTGTAGCTTGTAGTGTTTTAGATGTAGATAACACCTTCAACAATTTGGAAAAGAAATATACATGCATAGACTATATCCATGCGATGCAACTGAGATGCTCAGTACGTGTTGCATTGAGATAACACCAAACGTAATATGCCGACCTCGAGCAGTATATTTCGCCATTTGTTTCTAGTTAGTTGTTTCGGAAATGTCCTATGTTCACGGTGTGAGTGCGATCTTCACTCTGAGGTTTTGAACACTCTTTCGGGGATAACGCGCTCTTGTGGTGAAAACATGTGAGCATGTGGGGCATAGAAAATAGGGGGGCACCGTATCCGTTCGCATGGAATAGACGATGCAAGATGTGAATATGGACAAAAAGATGTGCAAAAATGCCATAATTTATGTCATTTTAGATGAATGTTTGTGATTTTTATCGAATATGTCGAAGAAACCAGCACGGTGACCCCCTATTTCCTTTCAGTATTAGGATGTTGATCAGTTAAAATATAAAATAGGTCATTTTGAAGAGATATTATTCAAGAAATAACTGTTAAATTTTGACTCTTCATTACCTTACTGTTTGTAGCGGACTACGTTAAACTTGAAGGAAAAGGGACATACACAATTAATTTTGATTTGTTGACAACACACTCCTGTGGTGTTGAGAACTCTTGTGGCGAACATTCCTTACAAAGAACTCCTTCGGATCACTTCCTTAACTATTTCGATTAATTGTGATCCCTCCACACTTTCAGATTATTTTGGTTTCAGATAGTCTTCACCAAAACCATGTTCTACACATAAAAGATACTTGTCATTGAATAGATACAAGCAGATAACCGTGAGTACTACTGGTGAATGTAGCTTTACGGACAGTACAACATATCATAAATGTATGCACAAAATAATTTGTCTATATGTGTTAAATGCTGCCATCATGAAATTGCAGATCAAGAAGAAAATTGTAACGCACTCCATTCCCGACACCACTCTATTCCCGATTTTGGTACTGGTGAGTATTAATTTTTGACCCAATTAATTGATTATGTAAAGTTTGACGCCGTCCGCTATCCAGGATCCTCGCGGATAAGCCGCTCACCGTGGGTCATGGCGAATGCACGCTCGCTATCCCGGATCCTCGTGGATAGTCCGCTCACCGAGGGTCACTGCAGGCGCAGTATGTACTTCAGAAACGTTAACCAGGTAGCACCACTCAGATACTGAATCATCACAGTGGTGTTAACTGTGGCCGGCTCGCCGACGGCACTGTCGCAGGGGTAGAACCCTGGACAGCCCGACGGTCTACCAGAGCCTGTGTCGCACCATCCCAGGGCGAGAGACCGGTGATCACAGGGACAAGCTCCGAATCATCACGATCCCCCTCCTGGGCCCCCAATTGGAAATCGTCCCCAGGGCCCTCGCGGGCCTTAGCCGGTGAGATGGGACGTAGAGCTCATGGCCGAGCCCTCTGTCGTCCTCTCGCCTTGTCAGCACTTGAGACAATTCCACTGAACTTCAGAGTATTTATAACCCCTGAAGCACGAGACACGAGAGATGACGTAAGACCATTGTTACAGTACAATTGAGCGAGAGGATTTGAGGGTGTTGCTGTGCAGCGCACGTGCTTCGAATACGAAGCGGCCAAAACAAGAGTTTTGCGAAATTGCCACAATTATTGTTCAGACAGGGCCTGTCCTTGTGTATTTATGTGCCATGTATTCTACATTAAAGTTAAATATCGTTTTGGGCAGTGCCAGTAAGCATCAGATACATGTACAAGAATGTTTGAAATGATGGATGTGTCGCACCATCCCAGGGCGAGAGATGCCTAATATTATTGCATGCCTATGATTATTATCTGTAGGCAAGGTTCAGTTGCAGGTTTCTGTTCAGTTGCAGGGTTCAGTAGACAGGGTTCAATTGTTAATACGCTTCCTCGCCCTTGAACAGTGTCTTGTAAAAATAAATTTTCCTCTTTCTTCTTGATGTATTATTTGGGAATAGCAAACACATATTAAAGGCTATGGATTCCTTATGGCTTATATGAACTACCTAACTGTATTCCATGTATTCCCTATCTGTATTAATTTTATTTTTATGTGAATATATTCAATTACATATCAATGTGGTGTTTGGTGTTGAAATAAATTGATTGATTGATAAAAAAAACATCGATAAATTTATTTGCAGCGAGTGCATCACAAGATGAGTGAACGTACATTATGCTACCCCATGGATGCCTCTAGCAAAGGCCTCCAAAACAGTTCTTTGTATTTTAATATGTAATGTTTATTTCACAAAAGGCTTCCAGCCTATGTGCATTACAATGAAAGTGCATAACAGACGAAACAAAGTGCTACACATATATCTTGTACAGAAGAATTCCACATTTACAAGTTATCCCTTTTACAGATTATTATAAGTTTTATGAACATTAGATGCATGAAATACAAAAGCAGCGATATCTTTTACACATTTTTCATTCTTAGAAGATAACAATTTTGTGAAAACTTCCACCAAATTAGATTGCCCAGGAACGTGTTCCCGTAAGTGTACATCTCTTAAGTCTTGGAATAAAGGACAAACTAATAAAAAATGTATTTCATCCTCTACAGTTAAAATATCGTTATTTTTACAGAATTTACAGTGTCTGTCAGATCTGGTTACGTTTACATGTCTTAATCGTTCAACAGCTAGTTTATGATTTATACATCGAAATCTTGCCAGTGCTACTTTATGTTTCCAATATATATCCAATGTTAAGCACATTTCGAGCTCTGAATTCTTTTTATATCTAGCATACAGATCCAATTTAGAATTATTACCCATATCATCGTGCCAATTTTGATGTGCAGTATCAGTAAGCCTTTGTTTAAAATGATAAAGAAATAAATCAACATTACCCACCCCTTGATTATGCCATACGTGACCATACCCATACGTATATAACAAATGTCTTATCTCTGTAACCCAAAGAGTGTGTTGTTTCAAACTGATATTGCCGAACTGCTTATTTCTTGATTTATCTAACTGTATAAATGAAGCAAACACATCATATGCAAATTCAATCCATATGCTTATACTAATGGTTACTGCGAATGAAATATGGAAATATTACCAATATGTGTTTTTCACTACAATATTTTCTCAGAGTTCTTTGTAATATTCCGAAAGAGTGCTATGTTATGTAGTTTAGAGAAATTACTAGCATACCTCCCAATTCCATCTTCAATGATGATTGTATAAATATTTTTAAACTATCAAAAACAATGTCGTCTATCATAGTACATGACAGGGGCGGATCCAGGAAGATGTGTTAGGGGGGGCCCAGGCAGATATGGCAATACTAACCAGAGCGATCGAGCGAAGCGAGAGAGCAATCCGGTGGGCATACGGGGGCGTTGTAAGCCCCTGGGGAAAAAATGGAAATTTATAGTTTTGATAGCACTTCTGGTGTGTATTTTAGGGGTCCTTTGAGTTCATAATGGAGAATTAGTTATTGAAAAAAAAAATTCAGGGGTCTAGGGGGGGGGGGGGGGGGGCCCGGGCCCCATAGGCCCACCCCTAAATCCGCCCCTGGTACATGACAATTTCCTGAGTACTAGTAATCGCCGTATAATGTGTAAAACACTCCACGATAACACCCCTCTGGCTCGCGGTGTGTGGGGTCGCTGGATGGAATCGCGTTCTTGATAAGAATTAAGACTTAAATATCGAATTACGCGTCTTGCGAGTATCATATATATATTTCGACACTCGGTGCAATACCTTTTACATGATTATTCCGTATCAAGCTATTAAAATAGTTAGAAATTCAACATTACTCACGTTTCCAGCCATGCTTATTCACCACAAGATAGCCTTCTGGCTATTGATTAGGTACTTATGTAGGCCTACTTGTCATATATCTGTTCCATGGGGTTTGTTTCGGATTTCTCAAATATTTTCATAGGTTGTTGGGCAGTTGTAAACTAATTCCATCAGGTGTACAGTAGAAACAACTACATTTAACACACTGTCTGCCCCTGATGACGCCAGTGTCTTTGAATGAACTATTTGGTCGGGCTTTGTTTCTATTGCAAAATGTTGTATTTTAGGTTTGTTATTGGCATCATCAAAATCTACTGTATTTGTGGTAATAGATTGATACCTACATTCATACACCACAAGAGTGCGTCATCGCTGAAAGAGTGCTTAAAAACTCCGTAGGAGTGAAGATCGCACTTACACCGTGTTGTTTGAATGATCATTTTATTAGTTACTCCTTGTGTTATGTTCTCTGGTCTCATAGTACATAACTGAATCAAGTTCTCAGGACATATATGTGGCGAATTTGCCCAAAGATCGCGGCAGGAGATTCTTTGTTAAACACTATTGTTTTGGACGCTTCGTGTTCGAAGCACGTGCGTTGCGTGGCAACGCTTTCTAATCCCCTCACTCCGCTATACTGAAACAATGGGTTTCACGTCATCCCTGGTCTCTCATGCGTTGGGGGTTATCATGGTTATAAATACTCCCAAGCTGTTTTGTTTGTTCGGAGTTGTCTCGGACTAGCAAGGCAAGAGGACGATGGGCTCCTTGTCCCTTCTCGGCTAGGGAGCCCGTAAGGCCCCAGGGACGATTTCCAATTGGGGGCCCAGGAGGGGAACTGTGCTGATTCGGGGCTCGTCCCTGTGATCACCGGTCTCTCGCCCTGGGATGGCGCGAAACAGGCTCTAACAGACCGTCGGGCTGTCCAGGGTTCTATCCCTGTGGCAGTGCCGTCGGCGAGGCCGGCCAGCAATATGCCCACGTGCACACGTATGCTCTGGGGTGCATACGTGCGGCTACATTACCATAACTGATGTATAATGTATTTTGTACGTCTATGATGTTATGATGTGATGTATGACGGCCGGATTCGTCCGGACGGGCTGTTACCTAGTTGTAGTTCTAGTAATTACGACGCCCGCCGCGTGCGCGCTGTGGGCGTCAAACGTTACATGTAGTTTATTCATTAATGCTATCGAAGACAACACTTAAAGTACTAGTAACATGCAAATATGATGTGTACTCATATGAAAGATCTCAATGATCTGAGCAAATTGGCCTTTACGGTATGTCAATATCACTATCCGTTCAAAAGTTACAGCGATTTCAAACTGCCATTCCGGCACTACATTACCGAAAAGTTTCAGCAACTCATTAATATGCAAATTATATGTTAATGAGAATTCATGACGTCATGAAGGGAACAAATTTTAATTAGGATATTATAGGCCATGAAAAAATGATTCTAATTGAAGGTTCTAACGATCTGGCTAGTGCATATTGATATGTACCACAAATAGTCAATATCCACACAAACTGTACTGTTGCTATGGTTACCAGTCTTTCCCTAGAGCCCTAGATACCCATGGTTGCCATGCCTGTTAATTGCCAAGTCAAACTATCAGCAGACTTTCTGTCGATTATTTATTAATTAAATTAATATAGTGCTCGAGTCGGCACCGTTTTTGTTATGTGCATACCCTATTCTAAGTGGGTTTCTGGCCCTAGCAACCATGGTTGCTAAGGGCCATACCAGGTCATTGGTTGCCTTGACAACAACTTAGAAAGTGAAAACACTGATTATTCATATTGAACACTGAATGGAATAAATTTTCATGAATAATCATAGCACTAAATGAATGAAAAATACATATTAAAGTACCTAATTAAAACAGCTTCTCCTCATGACGTCATGAATATCTCATTTGCATTCTAATTAGCTAAATGATTTTGAAAAAGCAGTTTTGCCGATTTCAGTTTTCAAAGTGCTGTAACTTTGGAACGGATTGTGATAATTACGTTCTGTAAAAAACATTTTGCTCAGATCAATGAGATCTTTCATATAACTCACATCATATTTGCACTTTACTAGTACTTTAACGAAGACAACATGACTCGTTGTGCCATATCATGAACTTAAATCGACCGAGCTGGTTATGCTGAAGGCGTTTTCTCTCTCTCTGTGGTTCTCCCTGGTTAGTTAGCCCTCTTGAAACATTCAAGACCTGGTTCGAAGGTCATTCAGTTCATTCATTGACTCTGAAAATGATTGGTGGGATCCATGAATCCATGAATCTGATTTCTTCTTTACAGACTTCTTTTACAGATAATGTGACAAAAGGATGGATTTTGTTGTATACTCCAATGAACCATCAGTCCATGTTGAGTGGCTTGTTTTCACCTAATTCACTATTTCAACATAAACTCAGATTTAATCGAAATAACTCAATTTCAAACTCGGACACCCCCCCCCCATCCCCAGTTCCATTGAAAATAAGAGTATGGCCCCCAAACATGTCGAAAATGAAAGAGTGAACTCCCCCTTCCCAGTTTTTACTCCACTACCCAACTGATGAATAATGATTGGCCCCTTAGGAGGTCGCGCCAGAGTTTGAATAGCATTGTAGTCTAGAAAGTTGACCTGGTGAAAACCCAGCACGGCTACAGTAGCTCGTTTAACTTTGACTACATCAGGTGTGTTTTTATGTGTGATACAATCAGGTGTCATGTTTGTGATAATATATATTGTTGTGATTCAACCATAAGATATTATTGTGATTCCAGCAAGAAGTAGATATAGACGTGGAATCAATACCCAGTATTAAGTATTCCGAGCAAACAAAACAGGGTCCATTATCCAATCTCATAGTCCGGGGACAGAAAGTCATATCAGGCATACAAAGTGAGAGAAAACAAAAATGACAGGGTAACTCATGAACCCCCAAAAATGGCCATTAGTGAAATCAGGTGTTCCGGAAAGAGTGAGCATTTCCTGCCCCACTATTGGCACCCGTCATGAATTCCCCAAAATTAACAAGAAAATAGATCTAGTTGCATGGCAGACATGGATTTGCTGTATTTATCAACCAGATTATGATGACGTCCATAGAATTTCTAAAACGCAGCTATCAGTCTTGGTAAAACATATCCTTGTCGCAGCAGTTTAGAGACTAGCTGGGCACTTCGATAGACAAAGTCCTCATATTTGCAACTAGCTCTGGAATAGCGTATAAGTTGAAAAACAAACACACCATATGCCGGTGACATAGGAATGTAGCTGCTTAGAAAAGGGAAATTGACTATGGAAAAATTGAAATGATGAAAATAATAGTATTTCCTGTATGGCTCACTTTTGAACACACTGCATCGTCTGGTCGAGTAGGTAATATTATAACATTCAGCACATCCAACATTTTGTATCGGCAGTAAAACAAGACGCGGATCTGAGATAAATGTCAATGAACTGAATGTATGGGTTCAATAAAGCATAGGAGAAAGGCACTTTTCAATGTGTGGTCCTTTTCTCGGCCATGAATCAGCTGCCGTGTTCGTGTCGGCACTTACTGAGCGCTTGGCGCTACCCATCACCGAGAATTATCACATCAAAAAACTACTGGATATCATGTCTGTATGTTTTATTAAACAGAGGTTTGAGTCAATGGATACATCACACACTGTAGGTGTTCGGTACTCAAGTGGCAAATATGCCATATTATGTAATCAATTGTTACTTAATTTTGCGTTCTAGAATAACAATAATGCCAACATTCGGTTAGCTAATTCTGTGAGTGAACCGTCATCTCACCAATGCTGTTGGGTTGGGGCTTGGGAATGGGTTCCATCCATGGCATCAAGAGTAGCATAAAGTGACCAGTAATCAGACAGAGAACAGTGCTCGTCCAGTCAATGAATGAATCAAATTATGGCAGACACATTTTTCATGATTCACCAGACATAAGGACGAATGGGAGTAAACTTAAATGGAAACGAATATTTCTAAACTCATACCATGTCAGCAGCTCATATGACACATTTTAGTGCATGTACCAGCACTGGTTCTAGTATGAGCAATGGTAACCACACTATATGCGAGGTGGTACGTCGCGTTGTCATTACCAGATGAACATGTACACTGTATGACTTGAAACGTATTTTTTCTAAAGGATATATGCCCTTGACATTAATATACTTTTTAGTCGTAGGCCATAATGATGAACGCCTGATTTTCATCAAAATCAATTGTACGAGTATATATTTTGCTATTCTAAAACTCATAGCCAGATCAACGTTTATCTTACTCCTGTCAACTATCTATACCGCCTCTAATGTAATGGCTTCAGTGTAATAAATTACTTACCGCCTCATCGTCGTCATGGTAGTCCATGTCTGAGTCTGACTCTGAACATGGTTCGAGCCCAAGCTCCGGAGAACCCTCCTTCCCGGGCCCGTTAGTACACCCCATATTCACAGTCCCACATTGACATAAGCTGGAGGAGACAGCTCTTCTCCGCACGCAGGAACAAGCTCCTCGTTTCTGTGCCCTATTACACCTGTTTTTGCAGGCACATTTGCCCGGATCTGCCTTGAATGTTGACATACTGTGTGTCAACTGGTGACTGCTCACTCAATGTTTACCTTACAACATAATCCAAGCATTTTATTCTCCCTCTGTTCGACTCGTGTCTTCATCCTGCTATTGAACTTTTAATAATTTAATTCGCCCATTTCCATTCTTCCCTCGGCCCCAGAAATCGTTAGAGGTGTCCTCCATGAATGTCGGAAACATTATAGAAATTTGCTTTCTGTCCCAGACATCAGTTGTTCCGTAGTGTTGCTCATATTGTTTAGCTGTCCTCATGCTCTGTCTGACTGTTGAGGTTGTTCAGATTTTGTCTAGAGCTTGTTTGGGCCAGTTCGGATTGTATCTAAAGCTTGTTTGATATATTGCCATTGTTCGTTTACTTGTATTTGTTGGTTCTCTGTGTTTTCTCTGAGAAGGGGATCATATGAAAACAAGGTTATTACTCTTACACGTATGTGGTTCATTCAGAAATTATTTGTAATAAGTACTAAACAATTTGGCATGTTATAACCGCCACATTGTAATGTCAGCTAAAACAAGACAAAATGAGAAAAGATATATCATTAGTAACGAACAAATTCTTATTTTGCGAAGAATGTTTAGGATCTATACAACATTACAGCTAGTTGTGATAAACATTTATGTGACAGCGGAGCGAGTCCATGTCATCGTCATCATTGATACAATTATCACAGATCAGGTCGAGTGAACAATCTCACGCGAACAATTAGTCGATACAATTAGCACCAATGAATGTACGGAATGATACAGGAATCAACATTTAATACTTCCGTATGTGATAAAAGTTTTGGATATCACTATACATTTGAGAACAGTCAGTTTTCGGTGCGAATAATACAGAGTAAAATAGAGGTTAGTTGATACAATTAGCGCTAATCAATACAAGGAATGATTGCATTTCAAACGTGCATATGTTATAGAGGTGTATCATTAATATGATTTATCAATCATTAATATGGTAAATCTCCAAATTCCTAACTCTGATAATAATGGATTCCATATGCTAAGCATTATACGTTGTACATGATTTTTTACAGAATATGACAAGATATGTAATGTTCAATGGACAATGATTCAAAATGATTTATCTATAAGAACAAATGTATTGCTATACAAACCAGCATCTTTCTCGAAGAACTACATTTATAAAAATAAAATAAATCTATATCGCAATATGGCAGGGTACGTAAAATACACTCAAACAACTTGTTGGTATCTACCTCTGCACATTTTATTAGAACTATCAACTTCTTGAACAGCCGACAAAGTATAGTATTGTCACCAGAATATAGCAGGATATACAATGTACAAGGATATCTACATGTACCATCTACATAAACCATGTACATCACAACATGGCAGGATGTGAGAACATCGTATAAAGATTCATTAGTGACTACATCTTGGATATCACAGATCATGACTTTAAAGCTCAAACTACAATCTCATTGTATGTCTCTGATGCCACAACAACACGTGTTGTAAATCTATAAAAATGGCAAGTCTTGGAATCACAGAACACAAAAGAACAATGAAAAGATTCAGAAATAATATAACAAATGCAAATTTTAAGAAGAGCTTATTGTCCATGTGTTTAAATAAAGTACATAATGTAGGTAGCAGAGAGCTGAGTACGAACAGCTATCAATGATGGGAAAGGTAATATATTTTTAATCACTATCAGCATTTACATAAAAGAACTATACAGCTAAACAGAAGTGACAAATTATACAATTTGGTTTAGAATAAGGCACAACTGTTATATAATACATATTAGGCACAGAGATACAGTGTTCTTTTTTCTGCAAGCAGGACATTTCCATCTCCATTTGCACTTGATATTCCAAAAGTCTATGTTTGAAAGGAAAAGCGGATTGCTATGCATTTACACATCTATATTGTTGATCCAGAAGAGCAAATTTATGAGTAAATATCAAACAAGAAACCCCATCACTGATACATGCACACATACACCTTACTACAGTCTATCTTACTAGACTTTATCATTGCTTCTGCGTTGGGCCTTAAAATTGTATGCTTAGTTGTTTCCCTTGCAGAATTCCCTGTCCAGTGAACATGGTGAAAGGTACATGCTCACACAAAGTATCCAGTATCTCGTCTTCTATCTCCAGCCCTCTGAGGTCAGCTCGATGACGTCCTCGGGGCTATTTTACACGAATGGTGAAAGTAGAGTCTCATACACAAAAAGTTCCAATATTCAATGTACTCAATTCAAGAATCTGAAGGAATTAGAGCTGTATGTATCATATTATCTGAAATGTGATCGATTTTGTATGATGTATTGTCCTGTATTAGTGACGTCAATAGCTATTCATAATATTTTTGAATATTTAATCAATACATATCAGGTCTTCAAACAATCACATGACTATTGAGAAATACATATACAAAAAAATACATCTGAACTTCAACAAAATTCCGTCCAAAAATATTTTCTTATTTACTCTTGTCATTTGAAATACCATATACAGAACTTGCTGAAGTTCTCTCTTTATTGACTAAGGTATAACATATAATACATTTCTGGCCAGAGTTGAAAGAATTGTCAAAATTCAGTTATTATTTGCGGAGATACAACATGTTGAAATCTTCAATAAATAATATCATTTCTGTTCAGGTAATACTGATCATGTACCGAGTTCCATCCAATACCAGCGAAGTATATGCTTAACTATGTCACATCAAATGTATCCATGATTGATATTATGCAGCACCGTTTTATATAAAATACATAATATGCATTTTCGCATTGATGAATCATCATTTTTAAATTAACACAAGTCCTGATGCTCTTCTGAACATAGTCATATCAACTAATGCATGTCAGCTAAGTGATGAACAGATCACATATATCAGTAATCACAAGGATTAGGACATGGACAAGATGACCAAATGTACAATGCATGAAGTACAGCAATTTGGTGTAATATGTTAAAATTGTTCAGGAAAGGACATACTTCGTTAAAATGATAAACACTAGCATCTCTAACATCTCAGATATTCGTGTCCTTTCCACTACTTAGAATAACTTAACTAGCTTGTACGAGTTCAGTTTTGCATTCACTACTGATGTATCTATGTTGTACTGCCCTCTCTCATTTTTCACAACTGGGGTGGAAACGTGACAGACAACATCGGAAACGGGGTGCCACCAAACATCTCGCTTAGCTGGCCACATGTACATCGTTCTGCATCTTTTCATGAAGTCCACATAGAGTTGCTGCTCTTGGGACTTCATTGATCTACAATCAGTTACCAATACATTGTTTTGAAGACCATGATGATTACACATGTATTATGAAGACTATGGTATCTAAACCTGGGATTTAAAGGTTAAATTTGGCACATTTTCATAGCACTTAAAATCAAGTTACCTTTGCAATGGCCACTGAAATGCTCTGCTTATTCTTGCCACTAAAACGTATGGCCACGTAGTGTCCTTCCCTGTAGCTAGAATGCATCAGAGATTCATTTTGGTTCCACGCTTACGATACTAAGCATTTCAAATTGTTAACTTCTTCAGCAAATCTCTGACGAAGTTTTTAAAATGAAAATAATCCCATAACTTACGTCTGCCCAGCGCCACTACAGGAGCTCATTTCGTCGCCTGTCGTTTTGTCGGCGTTGTTCAGATTACCGCCACCACTAGTTCTAACATTTTCATCTAATCTTAGTTAAAGAAGCATATTTTACACAGATTGATGATGCAGGTGAGTATATTACTAATTTACTAGAAGCAGGTAGTCACGCAGGTATCACTAGAAGCCGATAACCATACAGGTAAGTAGATATATTACAAGGAGCAGATTACAAATATGCCAGATATGATCTCAACATTGTTATCTTGAAAATGATACATGTACATTGAAAATTGCCAGATCCATCATTGTCTTTGTCTGAGGAATCGGCTCCGCTGCTGGAAGCTATCTTTTTTTGGCCTTTCTTCACAGGTTTCCCCCTTTTACGCTTGGGTGCCACAGCTTTCTGGTCTTCTATGGTCACCTCTCGCCATGAACCAACGATGTCGATATTCAGACATATTTCATCCTTCTTCTCCAAGCAAGAGACGCAGTGACATGACAGCTTTCGGAGTTGGACGACATTATTTCGGACTGCAGACACACAATGGACCTTCATTATTCCGGGGACCGTCTTGGGTTTGCTGTTCTCACGATGAACATCCTTCATGTCAATGTAAATGAACACTCTGCCTGAGTTGGAGTACATTTCCTTCGATGACGGATACACACACTCTCCTGGATTGGACAAGTGGCTCTCGCAGAAGGTGTGCAGTTCCTTAGCACTTCTGATGAGGAATTGACGCCGGGTCACCGCGAGGGTTGCGTTGTACTTGACTACAGCACCAAGCCCGTCAGCCGAGGACTTCCCGTGGCTCGACTCAAAATAATTGTGGTTGATGCTCAAGTTGTTTTCCTTCGCGTGCTTAGTGATGCTCTCTTTATTCGTGAAGGATCGGGAAACATCAGTGTTGTTAACAAAGGCCATGACAGGGTGTATGGTAACGCCGGTATTTGACCAATGAGCTGATTGTACCTTATTTTGTGACGTGCAAGCATAGTTTTCAGCGTAATCGATGATCAGTACGGCAGACTGTGGAGGCATATCTTGCTTGCTTTGTTTGAGGAAGCTCTGTTGCCATTTTGCTTGAAAAAGATGTGCCAAGAAATTCGAAAGGTCATCTTTCAGCATCGACAGCAGCAACTTCAGTGTTGTCTCTTTGCTAACATGCTCTGTGACGGTAAACAGTTTGGGGTCTTTCCCGGGAATCTCTTTCTTCTTCTGGACCCGTTCCCACTTGCTGAACTTGACTTTCTGGTCGCCATGAGCATTGATCAGGTCGACAAAATGACTTGCGAGCTTGGACACACCACAGTTTTCGCATGTTCGCTGAACACAATTTGCTACATTCCTGCTGGCGTTTGTCTCGGCACACAGTGTAGTTTGTGATATCGCTGTCGTGTCCAGCGGTACCTGGAGTTGCCTGTGATCTTTTTGAACAGCGAAGTGGTTTGCTTCCTCTTAACTGATTTCTGAGCTTTGTTGTATCGCCATGTGAATCCAAGTGACTTGCGGCTCTTCCCCAGAGCATTTGCAAGGCGATGCATGAAGGCACGGTTTGTGCTTGTGGTATCACTCTGCAGGCTGACAACTACCTTGCGAAGATTTCCCACAGCGTTGAGTTCCTGGGAGATGTTGCGCCTGGCACCGCATGGTGAGAGTATATTTTCCTCCAACAGCTGTTTTTCTTGACTTGCTGTGGTGTTCTGCATCAAGTGTTTTATGCACTTGGCATACGACTTTGGTGTTTTTGGCATATTTTGACTCAAAAATTTTGTTTCCTGAAGAAGGTCGCCCGACTAGGGCTTTTGACATTTCTTTGATGTTCCGCAGGAGTGGCAAGACTTAATGCAGGCGATTTTGTTCTCTTTCTTCTGGAATCCTGGGCTCTATCTGCTGATGCTTTTTGAGCAGATCGACGTTTTCGTCTGCTGGGCGTTTTCGGTTGGAAATAAGCTCTCCGTTCTTCCTCGTTCAGGTCTTTGAATCCCTTCAAGGACTCATGTTTCTCATTGTCTTCTTCATCAAGCCTGGCCCTTTTGCGCGGATTTTTATCTGTCGCTGAAATTCTTTGTCGCTGCATTCTTTTCGCTGCTGCCCACTTTTTTCTCAATTCATCGTGGCTTCTCCCTGTTCTCAACCCGATAGGCACGTAGTCTTCTCTTTTTCTCTTCTTTTCTCTCTCTTTGTACTCTTGGTATTTTTCTGGTGCATCCT
Source organism: Terebella lapidaria (assembly GCA_949152475.1). NCBI lineage: Eukaryota > Metazoa > Annelida > Polychaeta > Terebellida > Terebellidae > Terebella > Terebella lapidaria. Next base: position 25,730,084 of record OX424556.1, read on the forward strand.
GCTGCAATTTTCTAACATATTTTGTTGTGCGACTCTCAGACTGGTCCGTGCTATTGCTTCCAGCACTGCTGATGCGTGCAGAACGTCTTTTGATGAATTCAAAGCTCACCACTAAGTTATCCATGATATCTCCAGGTTTCGAAGCTCTTTAAATGGTGTTAATTGGCAAGCGAATGTCAGTACAGTTCAATCCTACTACCAAACATGCAGATATATTTTTTTTATCATTCTTGAAGCACTTTCATGCCTGTAAAACAACGGAGAATATATGTTACAAAAAGGAAGCACTCAGTCAAGCAGGTGAGTTCACAACATGTCTAGCAATCTGTTGACTAGACTGTTAAACGAGAGGTGCTTTCTTGAACAAATCAATTAGGTTTGTTCTCAAGGCTCATTGTTGAGGCAATACATCAAATTGCTTCAATTTGTTACCCATACGTGTGCAGTCTAGGACAAGTATACGATCAACAATGGTCAATATTTTCAATTTGTCAACAGTTCTTAGAGGAACACTTGTGGTACAAACATGAAAATCTGCTGTGATCAACTAGGATGAAAATTGTACAACATTTCAATGCAGTTTTCATGACTAAATCATCAAACATAAATAACACACTATTGTCCACAGTTTTGGTGTGTCAGCTTATGTTATACTGGATGTCTTTTATACATGTTAAAACTTTGTTCAGGAAAGGACATTTGATAAAATCACAGACCACTAAGTTCCCTAGGTGAAATAGAGCAACATTTGTTAGTTTCATGATTCTACAAGTTGGAATCAATGCACACAGGGTAAAACAAGTGAAGGCATGCATATTTAAACATCAACTATGAAATACAGCTTGTGTTCAGGAAAGGACACCTTTTAACGGAAAGTTTCATTCTATATTTGAAACCACCACCCTGCGGTAGGTATTGTATGTGGAGTTATTTTTATTCGTATGTTGCATGTGTTATTAATTGACAACATGACATGTAGTTGTAAGTCATCCCTTTCAAACGCCCAACTACAGCGTGAATGTTCAGGAGCGGACATTTTAACGGAAAATAACTATATATTGTATTTGTTAGGTCAAGAGACCAAAACATACCATTATATCCTAAAAATCATCTTAAATGAAATCAAAACATGACATACCTTTCATAAAGCATATTACAATAGAAAGGTAAGAATGTTTTCTCTTCAAGTCAGTGGAAAATATATAATATTTAATCACATTGAGACTCTAATAAACCGCATAAATCAGCATCATTTTCATCGCCATTCGCTCAAATTTTCACCGATTTGCTTGAAACTTGCTACACAGCTTCTGTACATAACACGTTTAAAGCATGTGTTATGTAGACATTTAAAAGACAAACCAGAATGCTACTGCCAGGCCTTATGTCAAAATTAACAACAAATAACCTTTCGTGTGAAATAGCCCCTTGGGGAAGAGTGTGCATATTGTTGTGCTGTCTGCCATCTAACGATGGCATGTACGTAGAAGTACAATGCTGCCTCTGTACCAAGTGTCTGGCCTTCTGCAAGCTTCTTGTAGTGGCAACCTGCGTTGGAATAAATATTTTCTTAGTGTTCAAAATATAATGTTGTGCTGAATTCAATAATTTATTATTCTCAAATGACGAATGGTCAGTATCAGTAATTCTTTGTTTTCCTCGATCACGCTGAGAATAGCCCAACTTTGTGTCAGTGTTTAAAAGCTATACATTTCATGTCTATTCAGCTCATTAAAATGTGACTTGAATACTTTTGTCTGTGTTATAAAATACAAATGAGTATGTTTCTCACGGGACTGTGAGCCCTGAGGGGGCTCGTCAGTTGTTTCGGAAATGTTAATTGTTTGAGTGATCATTTCACTAGTTAATTCGTGTGGTATGTTCCCTGGTTCGCCTGAATCAAGTTCTCAGTACATATAGGTCATTCATTTATGCTATCGAAGACACCATTTAAAGTAGAAGAAAACGTAGCTCATTGTTCTATTTCATATGCTATAAGTGTACTTTTCTATGGTTTTTCCCTGGTTAGGAGGTCGCCCCAGAGTTTGGGGCGGATTTGCAGTCTAGAAATGCTGAATAGAAGTTGACCTGGTGAAAACCTAGCACGGCTACAATAGCTTGTTTACCTTTGACTACATCAGATGTGTTTTTGTACGTGTGATAGATATGTTTGTATTCATATTTATTGTGATTCCGGCAAGAAGTAGATGATAAAAATTATTTTCAGTGTGCTTCCCTTTTGAACACGCTGCATTGTCTGATCGATTTGGTAATATTATAACATTCAACACTTCAGAGATGATCTGAGATGAGTAATAAATGTCGATGAACTGAATATTGCATGGATTCAATAAATAACAAGAGAAAGGAGAAAGTTTTTTTGCTATGAATCACCTGCTGTATTGGTGTCGGCCACACCTGAGCGCTAGGCTCTACCCGTCACCGAGAATTATCACATCAAAGAACGGCTGGATATCTTCTCTGCGTGTTTTATTAAACGGAGAGGTTTGAGTCATTGGATACATCACACACTGTAGGTGTTCGGTACCCAAGTGGCAAATATGCCGAATTATGTAATGAATTGTTACTTAATTTTGCGTTCTAGAAAGCCTGGACTCAATACTCTTACGTAACATGTCAATCAATAGCTGAGAGATCAATCATACATCAAGAAAAAAACTTTGATAGAATATATATGATTTTCTTTCGTGTGATGCGTATGATTGAATGGGACTGCAATGCGAATCATCCATAATGATATCTGCGAATACAGCTGATGTCAGCACACACAAGGATTTGACTTACAATTCGAGTCGCAGCCTAATGATCGCTAAAGATTGTATCGAATGTGAGAAACGAATAGTAATGGATGCATACATGCATACTAATAGAACTATAATAATATTTAAACTAATACTATTATATATAATATAATATATATATATACATATATCGCAAGTAGACATTTAGGCGGCGAAGAAACATTGTATATACCAGGGTATGGTAATATAATGCAGTGATCGATACAGATTACCTCGTGACCCACCTGTGAGAACTTTTCACATAGTTCAACTCTTCTCGAGGCGGTGCTTCAGTTATCGAAATACGGCTGAATCATCTCCAGAGGGCCACAAAATCTTGCAAATCCCCTTAAGATACATTGGATTGGGTCATTACGACAGAATAAATGGCTAGACCCTGCTCAATATATCCTGAGCCCCGGGCACCCATACATCAATAAGATGCATCAATTTATGTATGCAGAACCTTACAGCATTATGCTTCCTCGACTATCAAATGAGTCACACATATACATTACATTTGTAAAGTTACCGCTTCACATTTATTCAACCTAATATTACATCCCTATGTCAAGCGGTCTCTTGAGTGAAAACTGTGTACTGGAGTGTTCCAACGCCAACACAGATACTCGACATGCAACGTTCCATTGGAAACCTTTAGCCTATTTTATATCAATATGCCAAATCGAGTAAGCAAGCATGTGTTGTGTATTTATGGAAGACGCCCAATATGTGCGATCACAGACCACCGTTCAAAGTCTGGAAGCAGTATTAAAGCTGCTGCCTTCGAATGTATGCAATATTTTATTCAAAACCAATTTTTTGTTAAGCACATCTAATGCAATATAACAAAAGGTCTGCTCAATGATTTTGACGATTATAGTCCGTCCGAGTTGTCTTTTCATCGTTTTAGTGCCCATTTTTTACCAGTTTTGTAAATAAACAAACGAAGTGTATCCATCAAACCCGAATGTAAACAAATGCTCAAATCACGCTTGAAAGGCCACATCGAGTACATTTTCCAGTTCGTATGTGCATATATAGTGTAGTTGTGAGAAAATAATCAGTGATATTCCATGGTGTGCGTGGGATTGTCAGTCTATCTTGCACTTCTATGCTTTGTTTACATCTGCGTGTGATGGATACAGTTCCTGTATTTACGCGATAACTGCCTGTTCAAATGAGCCAAATTTCCCTGAGGACTGATTATTTTCATTACATTTGATGTGAGTATGTTTCATTCAGTTAGTTTAGCATATTCAGTATGAAATATAGTTTTCAAAAACTATTGACTGCTTTCGAAAGCAGCTGCTTTAATATGCGTGAAGAACATTTTTTTTCTGTCTCGGTGGCTATTAATCCCCCCATCTTCGAATTACGAATCACAGGGAGGAACCGTTTGTCTGATTCTATGTGCATTATCCTGATTCTATGGGCAAAAAGTCTGATTCTATGAGCAAATGGTCTGATTCTATGGGGCAAATAAGCAAGTAAGCGGTGGGGCACCAGTAAAACATGCTGGATCAACGACAAATTTCTCAACACAATCTGATGGCATATGTTCTGTTTACTCCATAAATCATTGCAGAATATGGATTATGTTCAGTTTCTTATGCAGTTTTTACCGTTGTTCATACATTTGTCGCACAAAAGTGGAAAGGCCAGGTGGCTCGAGCAGTTATTTATAATAAATCACCAACAGCAAAGCGTTCATACTAACCTACCTGGGTATCTGGACAAAAATTAGTCCAGTTGACATTCTGATTGTTCCCAGATGTGAAATCAGCTACCTAATCAAACAAAATTGATTAACAATAGATTAACAATAACAGAAACAAACCTCAATTTCAAATTTTCCATAGTTAATTTCCCTTTTCTGGGCAGCAACATTCCTAATGTCACCGGCATATGGTGTGTTCGTTTCTCAACTTATACGCTATTCCAGAGCTAGTTGCAAATATGAGGACTTTGTCTATCGAAGTACCCAGCTAGTCTCTAAACTGCTGCGACAAGGATATGTTTACCAAGACTTATAGCTGCGTTTAGGAAATTCTATGGACGTCATCATGATCTGGTTGATAAATACAGCAAATCCATGTCTGCCATGCAACTAGATCTATTTTCATGTTAATTTTGGGGAATTCACGACGGGTGCCACTAGTGGGGCAGGAAATGCTCACTCTTTCCGGAACACCTGATTTCACCTCCTAATGACCATTTTTGGGGGTTCATGAGTTTCGCTGTCATTTTTGTTTTCTCTCACTTCATATGCCTGATATGACTTTCTGTCCCCGGACTATGAGATTGGATAACGGACCCTGTTTTGTTTGCTCGGAATACTTAATACTGGGTATTGATTCCACGTCTATTCTATGGGAACAAACCCGATTCTATGGGTAGGTTTATTTGATAGCCATGGAACTATGGGCTACGATCTGTCATCCATGTCAATGACCTTCTCCTAGAAACAGAACATAAAATCAAGCGTCAATACTATATTTATTCAGAATCAGCATCGAGAAGCTCTTAGTTCCATGGCTATAACAACACCCCACCCATAGAATTAGGTTTGTTCCCATAGAATCAGGTTTGTTTCTGTTATTTTTATTCTATGTCCAATTTTGTTGGATTACGTAGCTGATTTCACATCCAGGAACAATCAAAATGTTAACTGGAATAATTGTCTTGCAATTGTGGTCAAGATATCCTGGAAAGTAACTGGAAGCGCTCTGTCTTTGGTGATTTATGATGGCTAACTGCTCGACTGCCTAGCTGTTTCACTTTTGTGCGACAGATATATGAAGAGCGGTGAACACCACATAAGAAACTGAACGTGAATCATATTCTGCGATGATTTAAGAAGTAAACAGAACATATGCCATCAGATTGTGTTGAGCAATTAGCCGTCGATCCAGCATGTTTTACAGATGCCCAGAAGCTTACTTGCTTATTTGCCCATAGAATCAGATAATTTGCTCATAGAATCAGCCTTTTTGCCCATAGAATCAGGCAAATGCACATAGAATCAGACAAACGGTTCACGAGGTATGGCGTGTATTCATTCGATTGACACCAAACTTAATTGTCCGAATTGTCAATAGCGACATGTTGGACAAATGGCTATTGAGGGCAGAATGCGCGCTTCCATGACAGTGTAAAACCACAACGACATTCCGAAAGTGTTCTCATTCGCATGCGCGTGCTCGTTCTTGCAGTCATATGACATGCTGATATTCTGGAAAACCGTTGAGAATGAAAGAATGGACATGTACCGGCAAAACGTGAATTTTTGCAGATACGTTTGTGTATTATTGGTCGAATTAGTTTTGTTTGATGTAAATGCGATGTATATATGTGCGCATTTATCATTTGAAGTTATGCACAAAACGGTTGAAGCTGATTTAAAGGCCCTCGCGTCTGGTTTGGGCCGATAGTATTCACGTTTTCAGACTTCGGAAATATTTGGCGGGAGTCCCTGTGAAATGGTCCATTTCGTTATCAACACAATGCTGTATGCAGAGAACAGACAATGTTCGATGTTGACGTTGTAAGTACATGCATGATACATGCGAACTGGTTAGACAGATAAGTCAGTCTGGGGAGTGGAAAAGGAATTCATTGCAGTACAGTTCCTTCTCCTATTCCAATTTTACGAATGATGCTGATTGATTAGATGAATCTATCCTCGGATTCATTACACGTGACAAGCAATCACCAAGATCCATCATCGTTCTCTTCTTCCAAGTGACAACCTTATAGATCTCCTGTGTCCTCGAGACTGATGGTCAGACGTCGTGTTTTTATCAGCTGTGGAGATGTAAATAGTAATTTGAACAAAATATACTCTATGCATGAAATATTCCACACGACACCACCATTAAAGATGCTTACCACTTACTTCTTACCAGTATTAATATTATACATATACATTCACTGATATATCCTTAATATTATCACTTACTACTTACCAAACATTACTATTACCAGTTACGAATTAACTAATTTGTAATTTACGGACTTTGTATATAGCTATTATTAGAGATGTTAATAAGGAAATTCAGCGATTTATTTACCAGAATTGAATATCAAAATGAAAAATGATATCATGTTTTCAATGGTAATCTGTGGAATTCCATAGAATGCTATGTGCTTCACTGATATTGCTGATTAATGCATACAGACTGAAAGTATGTGTCATGTGCTCCATAGCTGATCAAGAATGTAGTTGCCTAATCGAATTGCACATTGTACAATACAAATGCGTTATCTGGGTTCACACACCATATGTATACCGCACATTAGATGTAAACAAGTATCAGCCATTTATGACTGATATCAAGTCATTGTTCTGTGGGTTTAGTATGTAAAATTAATTAGTCAGTATTAGGTGAACGAAATCAGTATCTATTCAAATATATCATGATAAAAAATAAATAAAAATAAATAAAAGACTAACTTGATATTATTCAATATTAATATCATGTCCTGATATGACTTTCTGTCCCCGGACAATGAGATTGGATAACGGACCCTGTTTTGTTTGCTCGGAATACTTAATACTGGGTATTGATTCCACGTCTATTATGTGGACGAAATCAGTAATCATTCAAGTATACCATGATAATGAACATATCATTAGCTATTCACATTTATAATAGATTAACAACATCCGATAAGACCACTATAATGTATTATTGGGCAAGCATGATCACAACGTTTTCTACTCGTACATGAATGCGTGAATTATTGCTGTTTCATTATACATTACACTATATTAGACCAGAACGGTTTGATAACACACGTGGTGACATCAGTTGTACACGCACGTGTCTGAACATTTGAACAAGAAAACATTCAAATTTATTTTATGCCCGGTCAGCCTAAGTAGGTTATGATCCGCTTTATCCTATTTTCAGTTTTGATTAAAAAGGTGGCAGACGGATAAAATGACATTCAGTTAGTTGACGAGTAGTATCAGAGCACAGCATATCATACTTGGGCCAAACAGGTCATCAGATGAAGATCCGATTATGTGCCCTCACGGCTTGGACTAATTTGCAGTCCGCGCCAGCGCGCCGCGCCGCGCGCCGCGCTAAATATGGCGCGGCGCGCTAGTTTGTTCCAGAAGGGAGGGAAGTAGGCCTAATATTTAATTTAGCCTACGTGCATTGTAAAGAAATGGCTTCGATCCGCCCGCGCTGATAGAGTTCTGTTATTGCATTAAACACCGACGACAAATTTATAGGACAATATATTCGAAGTTTAGAAGCAAGCAAAATAGTCTGCACTAAATCCAAAATTACCAAACAAACACTCAATATGGATTTGCTCAATATGGACTTCATTCAGAATGTAGATGTTAGTGTTTTTATTCCTTTGTTTTTTGTCATTGGTTAATCGTGATGTCATATTTATCCATCAGGCCTTTCTCGTCCTCCCTATTTGTCAAAGAAGGGCAGTGTGTCCTACTATTTTTGTAGGTTTTGAGAGCGCTAAACTTGTTTACCCCTAGAACTGTTTACTCCTAGAATTGTTTACCACAATGCTGTAACACTGCAATTAATGCTGTTAAAACAGTGATGACATTTCTCTGAGTAACACGATAATTTTAGCACGATCACCCGTAATTGGACTGAACTACGATAATTGTGACCTATGATATCGACAATCTTCAGACAGGGGCGGGTGCAGTTTTTAGGTTACCGTACCTTTGGTCCTTTTCGGTCGCTATAGATCTATATGATAAGCTAAACACCGACTAAAATATAAAATACGTGCGCGCCGCGCCGCGCACCGCGCTCGCGCGGAGTGCAAATTAGTCTAAGCCTGTCCTCACTATCGCCGTGGGAAAGGAAGTGAAACGTTGACAGTTCCCAACACCCAAGAGTCCGTAGTCAAATAATCTGTCATATTTAGTGGGCTATCGGGTGCCATCTAAGTGTAACTGCCAAGAGCCTGAACTATACAACAATGAAAGCGTATGAGCATATGATCCGAATTCTTGCGTGTCATTCACATGAACAATCACAGGCATGTTCATGTCATCAAATTCAGAGGACCTTCCCTAGAAATATCCATTGGGAGAAAAACGTTTTCTTGGACTCGAACGCTTGATGTTCTCATTGTAGCGCCATATAAGCGTATAATCGACTTACATATCCCAATAAATCGACTTTTGTATACTGATAAATCGTATATATCGCTAAATTGACTTACGTATCTCGATAAATTGATTTACGTATCCCGATAATTTGAGTTATGTCTCAGGGATTTAAATTACTAGTGAAATGGAAATATGTTTCGAGTCACAATATAAACAAGCCATACCATTTCATTGGTTACCTTGACACACTGCAGGAATAAATCAGTTATGCAACGGAATAAATTAATTATTCATATTGAAATATATTATGATTATATTATGGTTGACCATTATAACATTAAACTGTGAATAGTACCTACCAAACTACTCCTTGTTCATATTGAATATTTTGGATAATACCGACAGATCAAGTTTAAAATGAAAAAAAAAAAACTCTAGTATTATTTCAACCGTAAGGTATTTTTGATGTACTCTCACATACACATTTCGTGTTCACTTCGACCTAAAATCGTGGAAACCTCGGATCTACTCCAAATGTTTTATACTGTCGAGCTCTGTAGCCACCTGCTCTTGTTAGGCTTCCATATCCACGTATGAATGAATTAAAGACGAAGTATAATAATAATAATAATAATAATAATAATAATAGTTTATTCTTGTATAGCGCATACATCAGTAAAACTCTCAGAGCGCTTAACATAAAAAGAACATTTAAACACATATGGATATAGTCTAAAAAACAGGTAAGACATAGACACAGGTAAGAAAGTAAGTTGGAAGAATGACACATAAAAATATATATTTTCAAAACACCATAGGTATCTAATTGAAAGCACTTATATACAGGTGAGTTTTGAGCTGTGATTTAAAACACGTGACTGACTGACTAGACTGGATGACAGCTGGGAGCTGATTCCACAACAAGGGTGCACATACAGAAAACGCACGAGAACCATAAAATTTTGTTCGAGTCGGTGGTACAGTAAGAGATCTCTGACCCGAAGAACGCAGGTTTCTGGCAGGATTGTAAGGTACTAAAAGTTCAGTCAGATAACTCGGTGCCTGACCCCTCAAAGACTTATACACCAGGAGCAGAATTTTGTACATTGATCTATATTTTACCGGTAGCCAGTGCAACTGAGCGAGTATGGGCGTGATATGTTCATACTTATGTGTACGTGTCACTATTCTGGCGGCAGTATTTTGCAGTCGTTGCAGACATATCAAGGATGAACCAGGGAGTCCGTAAAACAGCGCATTGCAGTAGTCCAATCTGCTTATGACAAAGGCATTTACAAGTGCCTTCGCACTGTCTACGTCTAAGTATTTCCGGAGACGGCCAATGTAACGAAGTCCATTGGTTGCCGATTTCGCAACTCCTGCAATGTGGTCAGTCAGTGTCATTGTTGAGTCCATGGATACCCCGAGGTTCCGAACGACGGAACTGGATAACACCCTGGCATCGACAACGTTCATCTCGGGAATACGGACGCACTGTCGAAACTTTGAGTAAAAGTGAACAAACTCCGTTTTTGTATTGTTTAGCTTCAGTTGGTTCGTGCACATCCACGCGTGGATTTCAGTGACGCACATTTCCAACACTGCTTTGTCCGAGGTTCTATCCCCAGCACCTAGCTTTATATAAAGCTGGGTATCGTCGGCATAGCACATGTATTGAAGACCATGACTTTGGATGATATCCCCGACTGGACTAACGTAGAGGGAGAAGAGTATGGGCCCCAACACCGAGCCCTGAGGGACGCCGTACTTGAGGTATGATGGTGAAGATCACCACACGTTGGCTGCGTCCATGCAGATATGATTCAATCCATTTTAGGACAGTTCCGCTGATGCTGAAGCGTACATTCAACCTTTGTAGTAAGATGGAATGGTCTATCGTGTCGAACGCAGCACTAAGATCTAATAACATTAATATCACTTCATCCCCACGATCAAGGGATAGGAGAATGTCATTGCTCACACGAACCAGTGCTGTCTCGGTACTGTGGTTCTCACGATAGGCTGACTGGAATTGGTCATAGAGACCGTGGTCATTGATGTGCCTGGACAATCTAGCGACAACAATACGCTCCAGAAGCTTGGCAACGAGTGGCAGCTGTGATATAGGCCGATAACTGGCCAGTGATTCCGGGTCGAGGTTGGCTTTCTTAATTAGGGGTGTGACGACGGCTTGTTTCAATTTCGAAGGAACACGTCCAGATGACAACGAGCTCTGAGCAATCGAAATGAGGACTGGATTCAACACATCGAGACATGGGGTCAGAATCTGCAACGGAACGGGATCCAGAGAGCAACATTTGAGTTTGGCTTTACCGAGGGCACCATGGATGTCCTCAGCTGTCACGGTGCCAAACTCACTGAAGTCGTCACCAGAGTATTGGACTTCATGACGGACGAACGTTGTGTGTGTTTTACCGGCGATATCAGCTCGTACCTTTTCAATTTTTGCAACAAAATAGTCATTGAAACGTGACGCCAGCTCCTTAGGATTTATGTGGGTCGGTAATCTGGGCGAGACAACAGAGTCGAAGATCTTTTTCACCACGGTGAATAACTTTGATGAGTCACAGCCCAGGATCTGCTCTCTGTGATATTTTGCTTTAACAGCTTCGATCCTTGCATAGTAGGAGTTGCAGTGGTTTCTGAGGATTTGCCGATCCACCTCCAGACCTGACTTTAGGAAGCGTCTTTCCAGTCGGCGCTTCTCCCGTTTGGCAGCGTGGAGCTCCTCGTTATACCACTGAGTATTTGGTCGTGATCGAGAGGTCCTGGATACTGCTGAAGCATGTTTATCAATCAGTTCTGTTAGAGTGCTGTCATAGCAGTGGACAATTTGGTCAACGTCGACGCCATGCACATCTCCACTGCAGTTCGATAACAAGGAGGATTTCATCAAGTCAGAAACAAATAGATCAAGGTCAAGATCGTGTAAGTTTCGTTTCATAGTGGTCTTCATGGCACTTTTTGGTTTAGGAACACTCAAGTTGCATGTGAGAGCCATATGGTCTGATGAAGTGGTGATAGACTTTACACTGGACACGTACATATCACACTGATAAGTAATGATCAAGTCCAAAGTATGACCAGCACTGTGAGTCGGCATGTTGACATGCTGGACGAGATCAGCCGCATCAAGGCATCTCCGAAATTTTTCTGCATCAACATCAGAGGTGACATCAACATGATAATTAAAGTCTCCAACAAGCAACAAGTGGCCACTGCCTATTGTCAGAACCTCGAGCAATGATGAGAACTCACGCAGGAATTGAGCAACGGTCGTTCTGGTCTTGTTGGATTGTGTCTGAGGTCGATAAATATCCACCAGACGTATGGTATCTGATCCAGTAGAAATGCTGACATCGGCATATTCAAAAGTATTGAAAGTATTCCTCTCATTGGCTTTGTGCTTGTATGATTTTCGCTTCAGTACAGCGACACCACCACCTGCTTTGTGTGATCGTGGATAGGATATCAGATCGAAGTCTGGTAGCGAATTGTTCAACTCTGAGATAGTTTTCCTGTCAACCACAGTTCCAGAAAACCACGTTTCTGTGATAGCTAAAATATCCAGCTTTTCGCCAATGACAAAATCAACAAGGCACCCAGTCTTGTTATTCAAAGAGAATATACCCATAGAATATGTTACGGCCTGGTGTTGGATCGTTAGACAACAAAACCATCACAATCATACAAATGCCTGGCCCATTTTTACATTAGTATTGTTGCAGAACATTCCCTTCCTGTCACACAGACATTACCTTCGCTCATAAAAATCATGGAGGACATCGAGGTCTTCAAGAACTTAATTGAAAAGGTTTCTCTTGCAATGACATTAAATGAAAGATTAATAGGTTGTAGCACATCATTCTTTACTACGCAACACCCTAAACTCCCCGACCTCCTTATCACGTAACTGCTTAGAGTAAACACGAGTAATGCTGAAGTCATGCTTAGATTCATGTTCGCCAGTTGCCAATTGGTTTATGTGTGAACACAGTTTCCTGTCTGGTCTGTAAAAATGGATATCCAGAGCCATGTTTGCCTGAGGTATATGAAATGATATATACAACTGGGATTCCTCGTAAAACAGCGATTCAAGGTTTACCATGAATGCTTTCGATTATCAGTTCGTGAGACAAATGTATTCGTATTAACGTGGACGTAAATATAAAAAAGGTGTGGCATATTCATTCTTCGCACTATAGTTTATTTTATTATTTCCAAGTGCTGAAAATGAGATAACTTGAACGTTAGAGCGGATATATATGTGTGCTCTCTTTCATTCACATTTAGAAAATTAAAGTCCGTAATCAGGAAGCGTATTAGCTAATGTTTTGCTGCGTGCGTTGAAGCATGAGTGCTCTAATTAGATGTAGTGTTGTGCCCGCTTGGCTTGCGCGGGGCCCCAGACACTGACGCTTAATATTTGGAGGGTTGTACTGCCACGAAACGCGAATTGACTCGCACTGTCAAACTCGCATAGTCAGAATCAATAATCAATGTCTTCTGAAGAGACTTGCCAAATATGTATCAGCTTTGACCTCCAAAATCAAAGAGTCATTGCATGCCTGCTTTAAACGTGCCTAGTCCAGGTGGGTACTCTTATAGCATACCTGCATTTAAGGTCCCAGACAGAGTGGTAATGCATTCAATATAAAATTCATATATATTCATGGCATACATAAAGCATCCCAGTCGGCAATATAAATTGAATATCTGAAGTGAAAGGACCACAGGCAGACAGTGTCAATTCCCGTAGGTCCCCGAAGAGATACCGTTTCTTCTATGACAAAGAAATTGATTAGGTGCAAGTAAACAGCACCTTGCCCGCCGCACCACCCGAAGACTGCAGTCTCAATTTTATAACCATCGTTGAGTGATGAATGGCAGATTATATTGGTACATCGTTATGATAAAGCCGAGGAATTTGTGGCATAAATTATTAACACCATTATCACTTTCGCTACTTTTCAAACCTTGTAGTTGATTTGTATCAGGGTGAACATTGACATTATTTATGTATAATATGAAGTCATGCAGTCAAAATACTACTAGTACTACGAATGATGGTGGTCTGTATGCAATTACGTCAAAATGGTAAAAATAGTATAACGCCATTTATATAAAAGTTCGATGCTGTTTGTGGAGGGGCAAAAATTAATGGGTTACCGTTATCTATACTGGTATGAGTACATGTATATTCTACTTTCAAATACAAATTATACTTTACCAATCTATTTCCTTCGAACAATGAATAGTTATCAGAACTCTGATGGACCTGCTAGGTACATTTTCACGTAACTGTCCATACACCCCACGTTGTTCCCTCTAACACACCGAGCTCTGGGCTGACGAGAGTCAACATGGTGTCGACGGCTCCATAAGGGAGCCATGCTGTGCGGTGGACAGCCACTGTCTGAAAGCTCGTCACGAAATGGATTCAAATCAATCTGGAATGGCAATGCCAGTGTGCTCAGGATGAAGCCCAGCATTTAGGTGTGATTAAAGTTCAGAAGTGCTCAATTTCACCTGGTGAAGACTCCCCACGGCTACAACATTAGTTTAACTTTGACTGGAGCCCCTGTCATATGCTCTAAGTGTTATATGTTTGCAACCATAGTTTGTGTAATTAAGTATGTAGTGCAGTTCCTGTTGTCGAATAGTAGATATTTATAACCATATCATTGCGATATATTACCCAATGGAATATGCTGCATTCTCTGGTCGATTTCGAGATATTTGATTCAGCAGCAGTAAGAGGAGAAAGCCACCTTTTCATTCGTGGTCCGGTTTTGTAATAAATCACATGCAATAATTTGTGCTCTATCTGGACTACCACTGGGCGCCAATCTTTTCACCGAGGATTATTGCATAAATGTACGACTGATTATCATTCCTCTGTGTTTTATTGAGGAAAGAGGTTTGGGTCATTGGATATATCACATAGTACAGTGGAAAATATGCTCAAGTACGAAAGAAAGTTTCACTGAATAGTGTGGTCCGATAAGGCTGGCACCAGTAAAAAATATGGCACGTATCATCAGTAGTTAAAAATGAAAGAGTATCAATTTGAGAACAATGATAAGTATACGTGAAAAAGGCAATATAAATTGAATATCGCCTGGTCGCCTAATAATTAGAGTATGATTGAATTTGTCTCGGTTTATGAATAATTTCTTATGAGATTTCATTACATAATAATAATTTGAATGAGATTTGATTAACAATTTAGATTATATATACAAAGTATATATTTACAGTACATTGCTGGCTGAATGATCTGTCCACTGTTAGAAAATAATTGGTAAAGGAATATGCACGTGCGCCAGTGGAACTGTTGTGCAATACATATTTCCATGAAGATACAATACCAGTTGTATCCGGATAATATTTACATTTTGTTGCAAGTAAACATACAGTTGAGGAAAAATGGTGTATGTGTCGTTATCGATCGGTGGGAAAATATAGAGTAGATAACCCATCTCGAAACAGTGCTCCAGTTACCGGAAGAGGGCTGATCCATCACAGAGAGTCTCAGAATATTGTAAATCCCCTTCAGATACATTGGATTAGGCGATAACAATCTAAGTGGCTTTGCCATTTTCGGTATCACGTGAGTACACGAACACGATGTGTGATATAGGTTCAACATCATACAGGCAGCAAAACGTGGCTATATATGGTAAACGTGGTTAAGTTTAGATAACCAAGAGTGAGCCAAGACGATGAGGGTGTGATGAACACTAAGTACACGTGTACAAGATCTACGATGATTCTTATACTTCTGCTCCTAGGAATTTATCATATCCCATTATCCGTTTAGCTATACATTGCGTTAAAAATTCTAGTTTAACTAGAAACATTGATAACTCCATATAGCAAATGCGGTCTTGTCCTCGATCATGTCAGGCAGTACCTTGTTGTATTAATCTTCCAAGACTATCAAGGAAATCACATAAATCTCCACTGTTTAGGCCAAAGTTGGCACTGGTTTACATTGTAATTCAGCGTATTACATTACCATGTCAAGCAATATCCGAGAGAACATCTTGTTCTGGAGTGTACCATGGCTAAAAGCCATAGCATAGTGATAACGGACGTTTGTTGTGTTTGTGAGACATTTCAAAAAGTGTTCTCGACCCCGAAGAGCAATACAGTATTCAAAATGAATTCTTGGCTTCACGCAACCTAGATACTAGGTCGGTAATTCTCTACAAGAAAGCCATTAACCTAGTTTATGTCAATAAGACAAAAAACTCAAACTGAAAATAGGTGTCATGTTTGTTTTGTTTTTTGGGTAAAAGCTTCATATGTGAACGACAAACGACTTTGGAAAGTTGGAAGGCGGTCGTCACATGCATGAAAAATAGTTCACTGTCTCGGGGATTAGAGGAGTGAATGTGCATAACAAATAGAAAAGCTAGTAATGGAGATGCACAAAATACCTCTAAGACATTTGATTCACGGTAAATGGAAGAAAAGTCGGAAGTTTCAATTCATCAAGTGTAACGATGAGCGTGAGAATATTATTTATAGATAAAAAGCACATCAGCTGCCAACAATGTGGTGATTACATTAGGATAACAATGCGGAACAATGCACGATGTGCGTTATGCGTGTCGAGCCCAATGTGGGATAAATTGATGGGAAACGTAATGTATCATTTGCACAAGCAGGATAAAACATTAGCACCTTTCCAAATGTGATATCAGGCACGGAACAAACAGCGGGTATGACAACTGTATGACAGTTGTCATTGTCAGGTCGTGAGAGCTAGTTTTGGTCTTCGCTTCTAGTTTAATCACGAGTGTGCATTAAGCAAACATTGTAGGCTCTAGCTGCAGTAGGCAAGACGTTCAACCTATTGGTTGTCTTCCGTGATGAAACGGATTCCGAATGAAACTGTTGTCCACTGTCAGACATGCTTTTCATCATACTAAAATACCAAAGTAAGATTGTCATGAATATATTAGGATGACAAGTCATAAATATATGCGCCAAATCTCATGAGGTGCAAACGTCATAGCCTGCGTCACCAGTCTGCTATTGTTGGTAGAATCAGTGTCCACTCAGTATATGACACCATTTTCTTACTCGGTCCTTGTTACGGGTTAAGCGTCCATTATACCAATCCCTTTTCACAGCCAACGTCACCATAAATCTGGACAGCGGGGCTTTCACTATGAATGCCAAGGCGACAGCCATCCAAATCAACACGAACAATTGTACGTAATTCTGCACTGATTACTTTCATTCAGTGAATCTCTTTTTGCGCGTCAAGAGTTACCGCCAGAGTTTTATAAAAAGCGGCTCGTGGCTTATTATTCAAATGAGCAAGTATGCAATTTTCTCATGGCACATTCACTTCTGAACAAATGACGTTCTTCAGTCCATGTTTGGCTAGACTCCTTTGGTGGAGATTGATACTGATAAAAAGGAAATTTGTAGTATATGTTTTCCATTCTCATTATAATATGGACTGTGATCGCCATCCATCGCAGAAAAGAAGCAATTATTGTCTTTGTTGGCAGCCACCCACTTGTATCCAAGACGGCGGTCAGATCGTCCCACTGAGCTTTGTTTGATCCCCGGGGACAGCGAAACAATGAGCTGCTGACTGGCATGTCGCTATGTACACTGGCCACACCTGTAGTTGACCGATCCCGGTTTACCTATATTCAAAAGCTATAAAAGTAGGTTTCAACCTATTGTCACCAATACAACCAGAATATGATGGAGACAATAGCAAACATAGAATACAGTATTTTGGAATAGAAATGAAGCCCGATCAAATATTTTATCCAAAGACACACTGGCGTCATCAGGGGCAGATGGTGTGTAAAATGTACTTGTTTCTACTGTACACCTGATGAAATTAGTATACAACTGCTGAACACATCGAACAAATTTAAGAATTCCGAAACAAACATGAAACACGTGTATGACAAATTCATAAGTATATAGGCCCACTTAAGTCACGAGCCAAACGGCAACTGTCACCGTTACTTTATACTTGAGATATCATGAACTATCATAATCATGAAAAAGGAGGTCAGAAATTTCATTGGTATTCTTTTGTTCGATTGTTGGTGCCATATTGGTTGAAAACATCCCTTGAAATCCAGTGAGGAACATTCCTGCGACGGTTAGTTCAGGCAAATACAAGTGGGCATAAATGAAGGACAAAATCGCTATATGTTCACTCCTCGTAGCATTGTTTAATAGTTTTTCACTTATTCTCAAATGCTGGATAATATGACTGGAACTTTTTTGTGCTTTACTTCATTTGCGTTTGAAGAGTTAAAGCTGGTGATTAGGAACCTCATTATTAACTATTGTTTTGTTTCGTGGGTTGAAGCACGAGTACTACGGGGGTACGCTGCGGCCGTCCGTATCACACGTATAGTACTCAGGCAAAAGAAATGTGTAATATTTGCGGAAAATGCGGAGATAGATGTATTTTTGGGGCAAAAATTTTCCTTTTTTAGCTTACCGGGTATTTTCCTGGTTTTTTGTCTGTCTGTCTGACGAATTTTTTGTTTCGCTTTTTATGAATTTTTCACACTCTGAGCTTCCCTGAGCTTTTTTTTTTATTCAATCGTTTTTTGTTTGCCAATTTTGATAATTATTTTCAGAAATCTGTTTGGTAAACTCTTTTCTAATTTTGCGGTTTTTTTTAAAAAAAAAATTTGTCTTCATTTTATACATGAAGATGGTTTGACTTGAATCTCTCGCAATGCCCGGGTAGTAGGCCCAAAAGGACTAAATTGCCTTCAATAGCTATTGGACACCACACGGTTCAAGGTAAAGCTTAAGTTTTATTACGAGCATATACGAAGAGATATATGTTGCCTCTATGTTGTTTCCGAATCTGACCTCAGATGACCTTGACTCAAATAAAATGTGTGTAATTTGGTCATTACACTTGAAGATATGGCTTGTGTTTGTATTATTTCTTATATTATAACATTTTGGCCAAGTTCGCTTGTGTATAAAGAGTATGCCTTGAATCACTCAAAAAGCTCAAAATAGAGGCAAAAAATATACAAATTGGCCCCTGGAGACAAAAGGCTTGTAGATAAAGCTTGGGTTTGTATTGTGAGCATTATAGGAAGTTATATATGGCACATATTTTGGCGGCCTTGAACTTGACTTCACATGACCTGGAGTGATGAAGGTCATTAAGATGAAGGTTACTAAGATGTGTAAATTGACCACATACAGATGAAGCGAATGCAAATAGATGGTAGGTCCATTTTGAGCATATAGGAAGTCATAAATTATGATGGATCGTTTGGTGATCTTGAAGTTGACATCAGATGACTTGAGTGGTGAATCGGAAGAGTATGTGACCTGAATACACATCGGCTCTGCATATAAAATGGTTGTAGATAGAGCTTAATTATGTAATAGGTAATAGGGGAGTATAGGTCGAAGAGGCACATTTTGCAAGAAAGCAAATAGATCTATTTTCATGTTAATTTGGGGGAATTCATTACGGGTGCCACTAGTTGGGCAGGAAATGCTCACTCTTTCCAGAACATCTGATTTCACCTCCTAATGGCCATTTTTGGGGGTTCATGAGTTTCCCTGTCATTTTTGTTTTCTCTCACTCCGTATGCCTGATATGACTTTCTGTCCCCGGACTGTGAGATTGGATAACGGACCCTGTTTTGTTTGCTCGGAATACTTAATACTGAGTATTGATTCTACGTCTATGTTATCAATGGGCCATCAAACGAGGACCCGATCTCAATGTGTGAAAGTAAGTTCAGATAACATGAGAGTTCTCAACACCCGAGAATCAAATGATCTGTCATTTTCAGTCGGCCTGTCATCTTGTTCACCGAAATAACACCTAGTCTCTAGACTGCTGCGACAAGGGTAAGATAAAAAATATTTATTGTTTTCTGCTTTTCAAAGAATGGATAACAATAGTCATATTCTTTGCAATAATGTTTCGAGCATGATGGGTTGTTTGGTCGACTGGGTTATATTTCATCCTGCAGTAGTATTTTGAAGTCAATACGCTCAAGTAGAATACATAATCTTGTCATAGAACAGAATGCTGTATCAATTCAATAAATACGATCAGATAGCAACCTTTCTGTGTGGTCCAGTTCTTGGCCATGAGGCACCTGGTATGTTTCGGCCGCCACTGAGTGCCAGGTTACTCCTATTACCGAGAATTATTACATCAATATACGACTGGATATTATTCTTGTGTTTTATTCGAGGGAGAGTTTTGAGTCATTGGATATATCCCATACAAGTTCTGTGTTCTGTACTCAAGTGACGAATATGCCAAACTGTCCAACCAAGATAGCGGTCTGGATAATTTGACCTTACATGTATTGTCTGCCGTTATTATTATAACAAATGTCAATTGACAAATTCGTCAAATGTAAAATGAAACGACAGCAATATGCGAACTATGATTAATCATAAAAATGTATATCTGGTCACCCAATACAGGATGATTTGATAGGTCTGAAATGAAATTTCTGAAAATAAAGTAACTTCACCTGTGTATGATACATTGGTGTCAGAAGACGTCGTGATTGGTCTTCGCGTGAGCGGCGGTCCTAATGAAACACAAAGTTACTTTAACTTCTGGTGCCACTTAGCCAATTCACCCTTTTCCAACGCTCAACACACAAACTGACAAAGTGTCGTCTAGCATAATCTTCATCCAATTTCGACTGACTGACGATTTCAAAACAAGATTTTTGGTCAGCACATTTGTTTACTGCGGCGACAACTTTGGCCACTTTAGATTCCTGATTCTTACTTGTAGATAAGTATGTTTACAGTTTTGTCTCCGTAGTGATAAAAATACTAGTAGTTCCCGTATGATATACCGTAATTATATTCTGTTGGTTGTAGAATTCACCAGGGAAGAGTGTGGGAATGTGGGATTATAATATTATTCGATACAAAGTGCCTCGTAATCCAGTTTCGAGAACTTTTCACGTAGTTGAACCTTTCTGGAAAGTGTGCCAGTTATCGGAAGGGGGCTGATTCATATCGATATGGCCACTGAATATTGTATATCCCCTCCAGCTACATGGAGTTGGACCTCTCAAGTTTTGGTTGAACTGTGATTGACAATCATGGATATACGTTAAGTATATTAACGTTCATTCTTATATTTTCCAATGGTTTGGGCTCACCCTGTGGTGAGATGAAAATTGATGTGCATATAATATAGGCTGGAAAGCGGAAGTATGATCGGTGATAATTTCCAATGAAATATTCGTGAATAAGGCGTCGCCGGGGATAAACCTAATTATCGCCCATTTCTAACAACGTCAATAACTGCTGAATTAAGATTGAGTATCGAGCACGATCCACGTAATTTCAATGGTGTCATACTACGTGCAATTTTGGTTCATATCTCGGCCGTTTCATAACGAACTTACATGAAATTTGGAATATATATTCTGTATATATCTATGAAGCTGACTTGAATAAGAGACTGAAGAATTTCATTGATAAATTAGTATATAAATGGAATTGAATGTTGCTTGAACAAATGTAACTTACGTTGCGTACACGAAGCATTACATGGTGTAGTTTCTTAACTGCAGCGAGTGCACATATCCGTGATCAATAACGTACCCTTAAATTTTGAGTATCCCATCGATAATCATGCCGAATTGATGCGCAAATGTGTATATTTATTGCGATCCTGCGAAAATGTCTTGTGCCCCTGGTCAGTGAAGCGCTAAGTACAGATCAGCGGATTATTATGGGTATGGCAAATACCGTCAATGCTCAGCTGTCGTGAACGTTGTACTCAGGAGTGAGATGTTGTTGTGATTTTGGTTCTATACTGCACTTAGAAAATATTAGAGTCGCTGAATTCTTGATGTAGTTTGCGGTTGAGTTTACAATGCCAACGGATATAGATGTTATTAATACGATTGGCAATCAATTTCTTTTGCCCAGTGTATTTTCAGTGCGGATGACATATAACATGCTATTTTGACCATCAAACTCCCATCAAGTGTTCAGGTAAATCCCAAAACAGACAGTAGGTTATTGTTCTATGATAGGTAATCTAACCATAGTCAAGAAACTGTACCCTAAAACGCTGTCAGTTTTCTATGTAAGTTACATTTGATTGGCGGTGTATAACGTTCAGGATCTATATGAATATCGACTGGGTCTTCAATATGGCCATTGGACAAGCATTGTAGTCGTGGATAGAACCTACACAACAATTTTCAGCGCAATCCATTACCAAACTGCAGAGTTATAGGCCAAACAAAACATACCAGAATTCTGCTGATAAGGCATGGATCCTGACTGGTAAGCATCCTTAACATGTCTTGTGTCAAATAACTTTAGCCAAAATACAAAGCAGGAATACTTGTGTCAAAATTCATTAGAATAACAGGCCGTCTGCCGGCAATTTTGATAGAGCAAGGCTTTATTCGAAGTGCCGTTTTTTTCAGTGCCTCTTCGAAGCTTGGATATGTTGTGGAATTGGACAATGTAAGCATCAATCCACCACCACCATCACAACCAAATCCCGACGACCCCAACAACAAACGTACAACACAAAACCCCGCAACAGAAACAAAGCCCGACCAAATACCTTATCAAAAAACACACTGGCGTCATCAGGGGCAGACAGTGTGGTATGTACTTGTCTCCACTGTACACCCGATGGAATCAGTATACAACCGCCCAACAACCCACGAAAACAACCTAGAAATCCGAAACAAACCCCATGGAATAGATATATGACAAGTACATAAGTACCTAATCACAAGCCAAAAGGCTACTGAGTTGATGTTTATCTTTTACAACAGTTTTTGTATATCTCCATCGTGTATGGATACTATAATACACTAAAGACAACGTTTATATACTTAAAATCACCATAATAAATGCACCCCATGTTAAATGATAGGGAGGCGTCAGGTGCTTATCTCCAGTCCGAATAAATTCATTGGGATTTGTCGTCGATCAGTATTTCCGCTTCCCAGCCCTATTATATTCATTGCTTTGTCTGTTGTATTCGATGAGGCAGGAGTTACTACTGTGATATAGCGGTGCATGTCATTATGGCATTCACAATTTTAATCCATTGAGGTAATTAACCGACAAAAAGAGATGTGATATGTTTCACCATGTCAAGGCATCTGCCATGTCCGAGTACCAAACGCCGGGCATAAGACTTCTCAAACAGGCCAATGAACACTGTTGATTCTGGTAACGTCACACGTTATCGTCAAATGCCATTCTAAGCATATATGGAGGGTTTTTAGGGCCATAATTCGTTACATTCCTGTCTACATTTTCTTGTCAAACTGATTCATGCATATGGCAATTTTGTAATTTATCACATGTTACATGTAATTTATGAATCATTGTAATTTCCACATTTTCTTCTTCAAATTTCCATATTGTAACTGCGAATTTCCAACTTTGTCTTGCTGAATGATTCATGCCCATCCTATATCGTTTACCTTATTGTATACGGCTGGTTCTAACAGCGAAGTTCTGATATTTCCTTGCTAAATGCTTCATGCTGAATTTTTTTATCCTTTATCTTTTATTGTACATGACATGTAAAACGACGAATAATGGACATATTACAATGGATAAAGAACTGAGCATACCGAATGATCAACATACAATAAAGAATGAAGCATGAAGAATGAAGAACGAAAGAGCCATAATGGTCCGTGTATATGCCGTTCAATCGTCTACCGTTCATTGTACGGTAAACGAAATACGGGAAACAAACCACATTCCGTTTTTCGTACCGCAAACGGTAAACGAAATACGGGAAACAAACCACATTCCGTTTTTCGTACCGCAAACGGTAAACGAAATACGGGAAACAAACCACATTCCGTTTTTCGTACTGAAAACGGTAAGCGATAAACGAAATACGAAAAACAAACTACATTCCGTTTTTCGTACTGAAAACGGTAAACGAAATACGGGAAACAAACCACATTCCGTTTTTCGTAATGAAAACGGTAAACGAAGTACAGAAAACAAACTCCATTCCGTTTTTCTTACCAAAAAACGGTAAACGAATTACGAAAAACGAACTCCATTCCTTTTTTTTGCATTTGAAACAGTGAAAGAAATAGGCCTACAAAAAATTTCCATTCCGTTTTTCCAGTTTTTTTTTGCACTCAAAACGGTAAACGGAATGCGGTGAAAGATCCCTTTTACTGTATGCCGATCAGTACACGGTATGAGAAAAACGAGTGGCGCTCCAGTCGCGTCACTGACTTATTCTTCGCAGCGTTGTAAGCGGCGATTACACGTGTCTCGACAACCGCGTGCATGGTCCTTTGACCCAGATCATGGACATATAGGTATATAAGTCTACACCCAGATCTGTGCATGCCACAAAACAAAAATCATGGACCGATACGTTCTGTTCTTGGGGGAAAAGAGGGTCACTTTTTCCGTAGAGGATATCTCGTCTCCAAAAATTTGTCGGATATTCAAGGTATTAAAATAATAATAATAATATATTCTAATTGACGTTATTTTTTATCACCTAATAGAACTGATCACCATAGCAAGTGAATGTAAGTATCAATCTATCACCACCAATACAGCTATATTGATGTTTCCATTAACAAACGTAAAATACAACATTTTGCAGTAGAAGCAAAGCCCGACCAAATATTTATCAAAAGACACACTGGCGTCATCAGGGACAGAGAGTGTGGTAAATGTAGCCTAGTCGTTTCTACCGTATACCTGATGGAATTAGTATACAACTGCCCAACAACCTATAAATTCCGAAACAAACCCTATGGAATACTAGTAGATATATGACAAGTACATCAGTACCTAATCAAAAGCCAAAAGGCTACTCAGTTGATGAAGTACATGTGTAGTATGCTTATCCGTGAACCACCACCTCCTACCTAGCCGCCCTACGCCTCATATCGGACCCCCCCCCCCCCCCTCCACCCAGTCTACGCCTTCATCCGCTGCAAGTCACCTCATTGGTTATATCACTGTCACGTGGTAGCGAGCCTTATCCACTCACCAAGCTCTCTTGTGGGCTGTAGGATTGGAGACAGGAGCATGATGCAAATTACATGTATTTGTGGTAGATGCCGTTAGCGAAATCCGAATGCTTGAACCATGTACAAATATGATATATAGGGCCTATAAAATACATTTGTAATCCAACGAAATTATAATATTAATACATGAGAATTAACCATGAAATCTTCACATATTTATTCAGATTGAGCCATTGAGGATATTCATCAAATATCGGTAGTTATATAAATACCATGTAAGTTCCGATATCTCCGGTCTGAACGGAGATATATACTTTCACTTCAATTACAACTTTGTTTTTGTCCCAAGTGACACAAAAATGTTGTATGAATGGCGTTCAATAAATGATTTTTTAAGAAGAACACGAAATATAATTTGTTGACATCGGTTATTGTGTGCGTTGTGCGAAGGGAGGGGGCGGGGATATATAGGTGAATAAATAGTACGAAAAACCATCTATTCATGTGCATTAATCATTTCGGTATTGAACGTCATATGTTTTGCGCTTGATTGAATATCTGCAGGGTATGGGATCATGTCCATTCGACAATCTCGCTCCTTCGCGGCGAGAGAAATACAAAGTAGCGAAAGAGCGAAACGAGTGCAAGGAAGAGCAATGCGAGGGAACGAGGGAGCGATGCGATGGAGCGTGAGAGCGAAAAGAGGTACCGAGGGAGCGATGCGAGTAAAATTTCTTCGTTGTCACGATTAAATTCTTTTATATTCATTCGCTAATTAGATCTATTCGTTTCCACGATAGTATTTTTTGTGCACGCGAAAAAAGTCGCATCCACTCAGCTGCATTAATAGTATAGACTATGTTAAATGTAGGCCTACCAGTACCAGTAATAGCGCATGATCGAATGTTTTCAGTTAATCCATGTCGTCAAAAACAATGTTTATTGTATTAAATGAAATTTAAACAGCGCAAAACATACGACGTTCGCTTCCGAAATAACACTTTATAATTCATTTAACATGCATAATTCGAGTCCACACCCTCGCACAACGCACACAATAACCGATGTCAGCAAATTATATCTCGAGTTATTCCTAAAAATCATTTATTGAATAATATTCATATAATTTTGTGTGAATTGTGAAGAAAACAAATTACAAACGGAATGGAATAATTTATCGTTGTCAAATCAGTTTCTGAATATTCGACAAATTTATTATTTTATTAATTTATTATTTGACTAATGTTTAACTAACGTGATTTCTCAATCCGTATATGTGAGGATTTTGTGTTCAGTTATGTATGTATTAATATTATAATTTAGTCGGGTTATGATATATACCATAATATAATATAAATTATTTTCTTGTTGCTTTTATTATTTTCCGAAGGGCAGTACGGGAAGACAGCCCATGGCTACGTTCTGTCCTCAACAGCATATATGTTTGTAAAATAGTCTGTAAATATGATATGCTGTTGAAATAAACATTATTATTATACCATATATAACTATATCATATTTCTACATATTCCAGTCATTTATATTTCGCTTAGAGCATCCACAATAACGTACATATAATTAGCATGATGCTTCGATCCAAGACCTCAGAGAGCTTGATGAGTGGATAAGGCTCGATACCACGTGACAGTGATATGACCAATGAGGAAACTTGCAGCGGGCGAGAGTGGAGACTGGGAGGGAGAGGGGGGGGGGGGGGGGGTGGGTTGGGTGGTTGAGCAGTTGGGGCGGTTGGGTAGTATGATGGGAGGCGGTGGTTTTATAGGCCTCTAAATTATAAATCGTTGTTTTTCGTTGCGCATTGGTTTTATCTCGTTTTATCAAATAACAATAGACCAACGACCTGGTTAATTAATATTTCAAGGAATATTTAATTACTACCCAGTTATTTAGGTCCAAGTAACATACACTATTCCTTATGGTCCACTGAAAGCATACCATTTAATCCGTCTCACAACTTAGTCCTTATAGAAAAAAGAGGAGCAAGTAGCACACGTTACTTGGGCCAAAGTATCACATCCTGCGATTCCGTCTACTACATCCAATAAAGATTAAAAAGCTGTGAGACGGATTAAATGGTTTGCTTTCAGTGAACGAGTAGAATTAGTGCGCAGTGTATGATACTTGGGCCGTTACTTGTACCATTATGGATTACCTCTTATTATGGTATCGTACATGATATTGTATAGGGTATCGTAATTTTAGGAACTAAATGGGAATCATATTGCATAATTTTAAAACTGGAGGACCTATTGGTGGCTGGTTTGAGAGTGGTTCTGAGTTGGCGTTGAGGCTGGTGTGAGAGTGGTTCTGAGTTGGCGTTGAGGCTGGTGTGAGAGTGGTTCTGAGTTGGCGTTGAGTCTGGTGTGAGAGTGGTTCTGAGTTGGCGTTGAGGGTGGTGTGAGAGTGGTTCTGAGTTGGCGTTGAGGGTGGTGTGAGAGTGGTTCTGAGTTGGCGTTGAGGCTGTTGTGAGAGTGGTTCTGAGTTGGCGTTGATGCTGGTGTGAGAGTGGTTCTGAGTTGGCGTTTAGGCTGGTGTGAGAGTGGTTCTGAGTTGGCGTTGAGGCTGGTCTGAGAGTGGTTCTGAGTTGGCGTTGAGGCTGGTGTGAGAGTGGTTCCGAGTTGGCGTTAGGCTGGTGTGAGAGTGGTTCTGAGTTGGCGTTGAGGCTGGTGTGAGATTGGTTCTGAGTTGGCGTTGAGGCTGGGGTGAGAGTGGTTCTGAGTTGGCGTTGAGGCTGGTGTGAGAGTGGTTCTGAGTTGGCGTTGAGGCTGGTGTGAGAGTGGTTCTGAGTTGGCGTTGAGGCTGGTGTGAGAGTGGTTCTGAGTTGGTGTTGAGGCTGGTGTGAGAGTGGTTCTGAGTTGGCGTTGAGGGTGGTGTGAGAGTGGTTCTGAGTCGGCGTTGAGGGTGGTGTGAGAGTGGTTCTGAGTTGGCGTTGAGGCTGGTGTGAGAGTGGTTCTGAGTTGGCGTTGAGGCTGGTGTGAGAGTGGTTCTGAGTTGGCGTTTAGGCTGGTGTGAGAGTGGTTCTGAGTTGGCGTTGAGGCTGGTGTGAGAGTGGTTCCGAGTTGGCGTTGAGGCTGGTGTGAGAGTGGTTCCGAGTTGGCGTTGAGGCTGGTGTGAGAGTGGTTCTGAGTTGGCGTTGAGGCTGGTGTGAGAACCAGGGTCAGATTTCTGGAAGGCCCAAACTAGAAAGATTTTGTGCATGACCGAATCATCATTGTTGGTTCAAATGCACATGTATACAGTATGGATAATACATGTATATATTTAAGGGTTTGATCCTGGGTGTGCGGGCATTGCTGTCAGACACACGACCGAGGGCAGTCTCATGCAATGCCTGAGGCCGCAGGCCGAAGGCATTGCATGAGACTGTCCCGAGGTCGTGTGTCTGGCAGGCAATGCCCAAAATACCTAGGATCAAACACGATTATAACATGTTTTTGTCGAGACAAACGAACGAAGATAGGCGATTCTACAAAAACGTCAAATTACGTTGATGAAATTTACGTCTTGACGACGGGCCATTGTAGGACCACAAAGCCCGGGGAAAAAGTCGTTTCCCAGGCATTGCAGAGAAAACCACGTGGTTATTGTGTGGAAAGAGAGCTTTTCCCGGCCATTGTTGTCTGACAAACGTCAACCTCTGCAAACTAGTGTGTATAAGACGACAGTGGCCAGCCATGTTATAATAAATATTCATTAGACGCCGAGACGTGTCTGGAGACATTGGCGAGCAGATGAGCGACCTAAACAGACAGGCCCGAAATCTCCAGAGACACTTCAATGAATTCGCAACTGCAACTGCAGACCACAGTTTGTGTAAATTACAGAAAACGGCTGTTAGGGCAATTGTTGAGGCATTTTCTTGCTACATTTGCAAAGGTCAGTGAAAAGAATTTTTAAAAATCGGTCAATGTCATGATCAGCTTTATGTGTCACGAACACGTTCCGCATACTCAGTTATTTGGAAATGTGCTGATGTTTTGCTATGTGTGTGTTCACTCTGAATTTCAGGTGCTATTGATGAACCAATGTTTGCCGCATGTTGCTCTACGTTGTTGGGTTGTAAGCTTTGTTGCGAAACGTGGTACGACACAGGAGCCCACTGTCCCAAATGTCGCAACGTACTGGGAAAGGAGTCACTTCACGAGTGCAAAGGCTTGAAAGATGCTATCGACGGACTGAAGACGCTCTTCCCGGCTAACGAGTGAGCCTGGTGCACAATACGATCATCACTATTTACTGGAAATGCTCGATCATTCACTTTATTCGAAGCTCATAAATGTATGATGCATGATGTATGTTGCTGGTTTTTCCGTATGACCTTACGAGATACTAAAATTTGCGTTGAAAATTTATCATTAGTTCTTCTCATTCTGCTTTCCATGACATGAGCACGAACATGCATTTTTCGGTTTAATCGTTTATTCAAAATTCCATTCAGGTTAATGGAGCTCAGAAATTTGTGAAAATAACGGATACTGTTCGTAACTGATCGTGACGACTACTATGCGATGTGTTTCCTGGTGATGTCGATCAATGTTGTTAGGGCATTTTGCAAAAATGAGTAATCTCCATTGACTGTGTGATTCAGGATATTGTTCATATCTGGATATGCGTTCCTGAATTGCTCTTCGCATGCGACTTGAGCAGCTGGCGTGGGGAAAACACTATCGAGCGAGGGGGTTTTCAAGACTGAACCAACGTCTGTTTCATATGCCGAGGCAGCATCATGAGCTGGGGGGAAATCCATCTCACAGACGGGAGACGTTCTGCTGTAACTTGCCAACTCATTCGGAACACCTCGTCCTATTAAGAAAAAAACGGAAAATAAGAAAAAAAGTATTGGCCAATGTTTTGAAAAAGGTGAATATAGTAGTATATAGTGTCATTGAGATATCAATAACTTTTTTTCCGACTTCATAGGTGCTACCGAACAGCAAAGCCTGCGGTAGTATTCACTGGACATTAAACATAAGTAGACCATTACTCAGTTTCATATTCAGACTGCCGAAGCTGTCCACACCAAGATAAGGCATACTGTAACCAACTAAGATGACTCCCTCCATATTATAGTAACAAAATGATTTTTGCTTCTAAATTAGAAATCCAGACATCAAATAAAACAAACAAATTCCTGAAACCAAGGAGAATGTTCTCCTCGAAAGACGAAAGTAGAGCATGTGAGCACTCGACAAAAAACACATAGTGTATAGTGTATGTAGTTACCGGGAATTCTGTGTGCATTCCAACTAGCTACCACGCGGTCGAGGCCAATGGTACATAGACTTAGGCACAGATTAGAACAACAAAACTTCTCAACACTGTCATCCACGTTCAGGAGGTCTTTGTCCACCAGATCAACAAGTCCGGACTTGATGGGATAGTTTAACCGCTGGTTCACTTCAGGCCATATTCTTTCGATTTTGTGATTCTGTCGAAAAAAAAATGTTTTAATTGATATCATGAGATATCATTGATATCATGAGATAACACTTCAAAGAGAATGAATGCTCGGTCAGTGTAGCTTTAATTCATATCTTTATATATCTGTGACTTTAAAACGATATTAATGACAAAATACATGTAGGGGGGATATTTCATCCAAAACTTACTAAATTACCACTCATTACTATTGATTTGTCTATTATTTTGGTATACCGGTATGGGGTTGGGATTCGCTATTTCTGGCCCAGGATGGGACATATTTATGCAGGGCCTGCATGGCAGTATCATGGACTCACGAGGAGGGTTGGGGGTTGGGGAGTGATCTTGCCCATGCATAAGGAGATTTTTACCGGAAATTGCCCTTGATTTTTTCTGAGAAACCCGTGATTCTTTCCGGGAGGTAAATTCAAGAAGATGATGTGTTGTGAATGTAAGTATCAATCTATTACCACCGATACAGATGTCAACAAAAAATAATAATCGCATATAATTCATATGATAAATTTGGTCAAATAGTTAGATATATGACTGTTGGTGGTACTGCGAAGAGTGCTGAAGTAGACAGCAATTAATAATGGAACAACTGTTATATTATTATATCCTATATATTACATCCATAATACTACACGGGTCACCCCAACAGCCTACTTAAATTATGATCCCCCGGACCTTTTGTCCGATAACCCGTTGCCGTGGCGCTGCGTCCGTCGTCCGTCATCCGTCGTCGTCGTCCGCCAACATTTTTAGGTTACCGGACCCATGGCGTTGCGTCCGTCGTCCGTCGTCGTCGTCGTCCGTCGTCGTCCACATTTTTAGGTTACCGGACCTATGGTCCGCTAACCTATTGGCATGGCGTTGCGTCCGTCGTCCGTCGTCGTCGTCCGTCGTTCACATTTTTATCTTTTTTGTTTACGGTTGAATCTTTCTGAAATTTTGCACAAAAATGCTTAAAAATAATTCAAGAAGAAGGTAATTTTTATTTTTTTGATTTTCGCAATATTTTCAAAATGGCGGCCGTTTTCGTTGAAAATCGGCCAATTTTGGACTTTGGCGGCCATTTTCTCAAAATCTGATCAGTAACTTTTTTTCTTTTTTTGCACAAGGATGCCTTATTATGTCCTTCATAATGTGTATAAGTTTCGTTGCCCTTGAATCGCTCGAAGTGGGCCATTTTGGCCCCAAACTCGGCCCAAATGGGACTTTCCCATGTTAAATTCTCCTATGCTTTATAATGGGACACATTAAAGCCCAATATCTCACTTAATATTGAGATCAGAGACTAGGAATCAATTGTGGACATATAGGAAATGATATATGCTGAATATTGTCGTGACCTTGAATTTGACCTCTGACCTTGGTTTCAAGATCATAGCGGCCGTTTTCGTCGAAAAATGGCCAATTTTGGACTTTGACGGTCGTTTTCTCAAAATCTGTTCAGTAACTTTTTAGGTTACCGGACCTTTGGTCCGATAACCTATTGGCATGGCGTTGCGTCCGGCGTCGTCGTCCGTCGTCGTCGTCCGTCAACAATTTTATCTTTAAAGTTTAAGATCGAATTTTTCTGAAATTTTGCACAAAAATGCCTAAAAATATTTCGAGCGGGAGGTATTTTTTTAGTTTTTTGATTTTCGCATTTTTTTCAAAATGGCGGCCGTTTTCGACGAAAAATGCCTGATTTTGGCGGCCATTTTCTCAAAATCTGTTCAGTAACTTTTTTTTAATTGATGCATAAGACTCCTCATATGTACCCTTGTGACATGTATAAATTTCGTTGCGCTTGAATCGCTCGAAGTGGGCCATTTTGGGCCCAAACTCGGCCCAAATGGGACTTTCCCATGTTGAATTCTCCTATGCTTTATAATGGGACACATTAAAGCCTAATATCTCACTTAATATTGAGATTAGAGACTAGGAATCAATTGTGGACATATAGGAAATGATATATGCTGAATATTGTCGTGACCTTGAATTTGACCTCTGACCTTGGTTTCAAGGTCAGAGCGGCCGTTTTCGTCGAAAAATGGCCATTTTTGGACTTCGACGGTCGTTTTCTCAAAATCTGTTCAGTAACTTTTTTTTCTTATTGATGAAAAACACTCCTCATATGTACCCCTGTGACATGTATAAATTTCGTTGCGCTTGAATCGCTTGAAGTGGGCCATTTTGGGCCCAAACTCGGCCCAAATGTGACTTTCCCATGTTAAATTTTCCTATGCTTTATAATGGCACACATTAAGCCTAATTAATATCTCACTTAATATTGAAATTAGAGACTAGGAATGAATTGTGAACATATAGGAAATGATATATGCTGAATATTCTTGTGACCTTGAATTTGACTTTTGACCTCATTTTCAAGGGCACATGACAAAATGGCTAATATCTCGCTTATTATCGACTTTACAGTTTAGGAATCAATTGCGAACATATAGGAAATGATATATGCTGAATATTTTCGTGACCTTGAATTTGATCTTTGACCTCATTTCCAAGGTCGCAGGACAAAATTGCTAATATCTCGCTTATTATCGACTTTACAGCTTAGGAATCAATTGTGAACATATAGGAAATGATATATGCTGAATATTCTCGTGGCCTTGAATTTGAGCTTTGACCTCATTTTCAAGGGCACAGGACAAAATGGCCAATATCTTGCTTATTAGCGACTTTACAGCTTATGAATCGATTGTGAACATATCGGAAATGATATATGCTGAAAATCCTCATGACCTTGAATTTGACCTTTGACCTCATTTTCAAGGTCACAGGACAAAACGGCCAATATCTTGCTTATTAGCGACTTTACAGCTTAGGAATCAATTGTGAACATATAGGAAATGATATATGCTGAAAATTCTCATGACCTTGAATTTGACCTTTGACCTCATTTTCAAGGTCACATGACAAAATGGCTAATATCTCGCTTATTATCGACTTTACAGCTTAGGAATCAATTGTGAACATAAAGGAAATGATATATGCTGAATATTCTCATGACCTTGAATTTGACCTTTGACCTCATTTCCAAGGTCACAGGACAAAATTGCTAATATCTCGCTTATTATCGACTTTACAGCTTAGGAATCAATTGTGAACATGTAGGAAATGATATATGCTGAATATTCTCATGACCTTGAATTTGACCTTTGACCTCATTTTCAAGGTCACAGGACAAAATGGCCAATATCTTGCTTATTAGCGCCTTTACAGCTTAGAAATCAATTGTGAACATATAGGAAATGATATATGCTGATTATTCTAGTGACCTTGAATTTGACTTTTGACCTCATTTTCAAGGTCAACAGGACAAAATGGCTAATATCTCGCTTATTATCGACTTTACAGCTTAGGAATCAATTGTGAACATATAGGAAATGATATATTCTGAATATTTTAATGATATTGAATTTGACCTTTGACCTAAATTTCAAGGTCAGTCATTTTATTTTCAAAGTCAGATTACAAAATGGCTTATATCTCGCTTATTATCAAATTTACAGCTTAGGGGTCCATAGTGAACATATAGGAAATGATGTATGCTGAATAGTTTGGTGATCTAGAATTTAACTTTTGATCCCATTTTCAAGGTTAGAGATATGGCGATTTCAGTGGTCACCTTGAATTTGACCTTCAACTTTCTCAGCTTAACTCTGTATATTTCTCCGGTAACCTTTCTAGCCCATTGGGCTAATTTTTATCTTTTTTGTTTACAGGCAAATTTTTCTGCAATTTTTCAAAAAAATACTTAAAAATAATTCAAGAAGAAGTTTTTTTTTTTTTCGCATTTTTTTCAAAATGGCGGCCGTTTTCGACGAAAAATGCCTGATTTTGGACCTTGGCGGCCATTTTCTCAAAATCTGTTCAGTAACTTTTTTTCTTTTTGATACATAAGACTCCTCATATGTACTCCTATGGTGTCTATAAATTTCGTTGCTCTTGAATCGCTCGAAGTGGGCCATTTGGGCCCAAACTCGGCCCAAATGGGACTTTCTCATGTTAAATTCTCCTATGCTTTATAATGGGACACATTATGCCTAATATCTCACTTGATATTGAGATTAGAGACTAGGAATCAATTGTGGACATATAGGAAATGATATATGCTGAATATTCTCGTGACCTTGAATTTGACCTCTGACCTCAGTTTCAAGGTCAGAGCACAAAATGGCTTATATCTCGCTTATTATCGACTCTACAGCTTAGGGATCAATTGTGGACATATAGGAAATGATATATGCTGAATATTCTGATTATTGAATTTACAGCTTAGCAATCAACTGTGGACATGATATATGATTAATGTTATATATGCTGAATCTCTTGACCTTGAATTCAACCAGTGACTTTGGCTAACATCTAAAATATTAAACATTGTCCGGTAACCTTCGGCCCTGGGCCTAATTTTATCTTTAAAGTTTACAACTGAATCTTTCTGAAATTTTGCACAAAAATGCCTAAAAATATTTCGAGAAGGAGGTAATTTTTTATTTTTTGATTTTCGCAATTTTTTAGGGCCCAGACGAGTGACGAGTATCCGAATTCGGGGCGGGTCAAACAATTACCGGGTCAGAATTTCAATACCCGTACCCGAGAACGAATAATGATATAGTTTTTGCCTTGAAAATTTGCGATAAACGCTAGTAAAATCACAATAATGACACAATAATCTTGTAATTTTTTTCAAACTTGAAAATAAACACCAACGAAACAAATAATATCACATTATATGTGTCAAAGATCGATGACTGTCGTTTACTATTACAAATTGCTCGTATTCGCTCCAATGACTCCTGTTCAAATTTATATCTATATTTGGACGGGCTACCCGGGGCGGGACGGGTCAGACCACACGGGTACCCGAGTCGGAAATTTTTTACTAGTCCGGGCCCTACAATTTTTTTCCAAAATGGCGGCCATTATTGACGGAAAACGGCAAATTTTGGACTTTGACGATCGTTTACTCAAAATCCGTTCAGTAATTTGTTTCTCATTGATGTATAATACTCCTCATATGTACCCCTGTGACGTGTTTCAGTTTCGCTTTCATTGAATCGCTCGAAGTGGGCCATTTTGGGTCCAAATTCGGCCCAAATGGGACTTTCCCATGTTACATTCTCTTGTGCTTTATAATGGGACACATTTTTCAAAATGTCTCATTCAATATTGGAATTAGAGATTTTAGGTATCAATCGTGGACATATCGGAAATGATATATGCTGAATATTCACACGACCTTGAAGTTGACCTTTGACCCAATTTTCAAGGTCACAGGACAAAATGGCTAATATCTCGTTTATTATCGACTTTACAGCTTAGGAATCAATTGTGAACATATAGAAAATGATATATTCTGAATATCATCGTGACCTTGAATTAACATTTGACCTAATTTTCAAGGCCACAGGACAAAATGGCTAATATCTCGCTTGTTATTTACTTTAAAGCTCACGAATCAATTGGGAACGTATAGGAAATGATATTGGCTGGATATTGTCACGACCTTGAATTTGACATTCGACCTCATTTTTAAGGTCACAGGATAAAATGTCTAACCTCTTGCTTCCAATTGACTTTGAAGCTTAAGAATCAATTGTGAACATATAGGGAATGATATATACAGATTATTCTCGTGACCTTGAATTTGACCTCTGACTTAAATTTCAATGTCACAGGACAAAATAACTGATATCTCGCATATTATCATCTTTACAGCTTTAGAGTAAATTGTGCACATATAGAAAATGATATATGCTGAATATTGCCATGACGTTGAATTCAACCTTTGACCTCATTTCCAAAGTAAAAGGACAAAATGGCTAATATCTTGCTTCTCAATTGACTTTATAGCTTGGGACCCAATTGTGGGCATATGGGAAATGATATACGCTGAATATTCTGATGACCTTTAATTTGACGTTGACCTTATTTTCAAGGTCAGAGCACAAAATGGCTAATATTTAGCTTATTATTCACTTTACAGCTTAGGAATCAATTGTGAACATATAGGAAATGACATATGCTGACTATTGCCATGACCTTAAATCCAACCTTTGACCTCATTTTCAAGGTTACAGGACAAAATGGCTAATATCTTGCTTCTTCTCGACTTTATAGCTTGGGAACCAGTAATGTACAAATAGAAATTGATATACGCTGAATATTCTGATGACCTTGAATTTGACATTTGACCCTACATGTATTTTGGAGGTCAGAGCACAAAATGGCTAATATCTCGCTTATTATTGACTTTACAGCTTAGGAATCAATTGTGCACATACATTACATATGTCTCCGGTTGCGCATCCATTGCAAAAATTGGTTTTCGGGCCATTTTTCAAAATGGCCACCCCGCGAAATCACGAATTGTGAGATTGCTTCACTTTAAGCTGCATAGGTCTACAAAATAAATTCTTTGTTACCTTTTGTTGCTCATTGTAGGGGCCTTATACATTCGTACATGAAAAAACAGTGGTTAAATAAACATTTATAATATGAATATGTCCATAAATCCAAGATGGCCGCCAAATTTAGATAATTTTTCACTAAAATGTCCATAACTTCGGACTGAGTCAACCCAGGATGTTCATTTTGAGGTCTATACCTAGGTTTTCATATACAGGGAATCCATTTAGACCAAAATAAATACAATCAAGCTATTTCTTTTGATGCATGCATCCAAGATGGCCGCCAAATTTAGATGATTTTTCACTAAAATGTCCATAACTTCGGACTGAGTCAACCTAAGATGTTCATTTTGGGGTCTAAATCTAGGTTTTCATATAAAGGGAATCCATTCAGACCAAAATAAATACAATCAAGCTATTTCTTTTGATGCATGTACACCTGCACACATGGTACACGCTACACATTCATTCAGATATATCTCGAAAATAGCCCCCTTGACACCCCTATGGTCTCAATTGTGGATCTTGCTTGGATATTTCTGATAGAGACTTTTAGCTCAAGAAAACATTGTTGTACTGCAAGAGAATGCAGGACAATGGTGAAGACATCATCAGTTAATATGTCAATTCAGCCAATATTACAGTACCAATATCATAGTACCATGTTCCATCATGTTCATGTGTTAAGATAGCCAATGAAGATATTCTACAATATTGTTCTCTGTTTGTGATATAAAAAGTATCCCAAGCATGTTGGTGAGTAATGCGTAATGCATAAGTGTATGAATAAATTCAAATAACAATATGTTTTTATTTGCTTTCCATCTCAATGAGATGCTGTTATCATTTTAAATTGATATTATATAGCTAGAATAACACCAAAAATGGAATCTACATACCTAAATACCCTTGAACCTAAGTATCACACATCTTTATAGCACAATTAGTTACGAACTTGAATTTTCGGGGTGTGTTTAGCAGGCATCTTGGATTTCTGTTAATTAACAAAACTAATCAAATCAAGCTCTATTTGTTCAAGGATTTATTGGGATTGCAAATCAGTAAAAGTCTCTGTCAGAAATATCCAAGCAAGATCCACAATTGAGACCATAGGGGTGTCAAGGGGGCTATTTTCGAGAGATATCTAAATGAATGTGTAGCGTGTACCATGTGTGCAGGTGTACATGCATCAAAAGAAATAGCTTGATTGTATTTATTTTGGTCTGAATGGATTCCCTGTATATGAAAACCTGGATATAGACCCCAAAATGAACATCCTAGGTTGACTCAGTCCGAAGTTATGGACATTTTAGTGAAAAATTATCTAAATTTGGCGGCCATCTTGGATGCATGCATCAGAAGAAATAGCTTGATTGCATTTATTTTGGTCTAAATGGTTTCCCTGTATATGAAAACCTAGGTATAGACCCCAAAATGAACATCCTAGGTTGACTCAGTCCGAAGTTATGGACATTTTAGTGAACAATTATCTCAATTTGGCGGCCATCTTGGATTTATGGACATATTCATATTATAAATGTTTATTTAACCACTGTTTTCTCATGTACAATGTATAAGGCCCCTACAATGAGCCGCAAAAGGTAACAAAGATTTTTATTTTTAGACCCATGCAGCTTAAAGTGAAGCAATCTCACAATTCGAGATTTCGCGGGGCGGCCATTTTGAAAAATGGCCCGAAAACCAATTGCTGCAATGGATGCGCAACCGGAGACATATGTAGTGTTTATTAGTATTAAAAAACCTTGAGAAAAAAGTTGGTTTTGGAGGATCATGGGGGGGGGGGGGTGCAAAGGGACCCCCGTACATGCCCGACTAACTGGGTTATTCTTTGCCATGGGTACAGACTACAATGCTCATAATGAAGTTCCAGTAAAGTAAAATATGTACAAATGTGTGGCACGATAATTGTTACATATGGCAAAAATATCACTAATCGATTTTTTTCATTCTAAATAGTCACTCGATGGAAGGTGGACATGGTGGAGAAGACAGGCAGAATAATAATTATTGCCGGGGCATTGCAGACCATGAGAAAGGCTATTTTTTTTTTTTAAATTCAAATGGAAACATCCAATGATTTTTGCATATACTTTATTTTGATGATGATGAAGGTATCCATTTGATACTGGATTCATTGGGTATAGAACGATATTTTTCATCATATTTGCTCATTATATTTTTTTACACATTGTCTGATGAAACCGGATTCGGATAGGAATGTTTGGTTAGGATAATCGATATAAGCACTCCATATACGGAAGATCAAAAATATTTAATGCCCAAGTGTCCTGCTGCAGATGTGCTCTTGTGTGATCTAGCGGGGCCATTGATGTGAAGTGTAATGTATTGATCGTTATGAGCATATTGTGCTGAGAGTATTTTCTTTACTGTGGTTCTTAGTCGTTAGGTGATTTCATATGAAAAGGTCTCCGGCAAAAGGATCATTGGTGACAACGTTATTGCTATTGTGTATTGACATCGAGGTCAACCTCGTTCACACCAGAGAAAAACAACAAACACTGAGTTCAAGTTTATTTATAGTTCATAAAAAGTGAATTACATATAGTTTAAAGAGGGAATCATGTATGGTCGGGATAGTTCGCTCAGCAAAACACGTTGTCTCAATTTTGACTTAAAAAGCTTGAATGTGTGATATGTGTTCGCGATCATAGGTAATGTGATTCCAGCTTTCCAAGGAGTGGAGAATAATAAAAGGGTTCTCTGCAATATCCTTCGCTTTTGAGCATGTGTCATTGTCAACTTGATTGCGTAATATTATTCTATTCAGCTAGATTTTGTATCTCAGCAGTAAATCAGCACTCCGACTTGAGATGATAAATATATATTTGGATGAATGTTGTGCCAATTCAATAAATTAGATGAAAAATCATATTGGGTGTATTCTGGTTCTTTGCTGTAAACCAACTGCAACATGTCGGCCGCCACAGGGCGTCAACAAGAATTCAGGATAGCAGTATACGACCGGATTCTAATTCGTGTGCGCTTTGTTATAGTGGAAGGTTGAACCTGTCATCGGTACTCAAATGGCAATGCCGAAATTACAAAAAAAAAGTTCACCCAATGCGCAGTCTGGAAAATGTAGCCTCAATACTATTATAGCAATGTAAGTATCAATCTATTGATCTATTGATGATTCCAATAACAAACGTAAAACACAACATTTTGCAATAGAAACAAAGCCCGACCAAATACTTTATCAAAAGACACACTGGCGTCATCAGGGGCAGACAGTGTGGTAAGTGTAGTTGTTTCTACTGTACACCTGATGGAATTAGTATACAACTGCCCAACAACCTATGAAAATAATTTAGAAATACGAAACAAACTCCATGGAATAGATATATGGCAAGTACATAAGTCGTCCTCGATATCTCCTTAGCCCTGGGCACCTGTACACCAAGACGATATGTGGCATGGGTGGCGTGGCCGACGCAATGTGGCTGTAGATCCTGATCAGAGTTAGGTTAACCGTTAGGTTGAACTTTTACAAACTCAACGTTGATTCTGATATATCTGTAGTTTTGTCGCACGAATGCGAATGCGGCCATGTCCTCCATAAATGTACACAGACGTAGAATCAATACCCGGTATTAAGTATTCCGAGCGAACAAAATAGGGTCCGTTATCCAATCTCATAGTCCGGGGACAGAAAGTCATATCAGGCATACAAAGTGAGAGAAAACAAAAATGACAGGGAAACTCATGCACCCCCGAAAATGGTCATTAGGAGGTGAAATCAGGTGTTCCGGAAAGAGTGAGCATTTCTTGCCCCACTAGTGGCACCCATCATAAATTCCGCAAAATTAACATGAAAATAGATCCATTTGCTGGCAGTCATGGGTTTGGTGTATTTATCAACCAGATCATGATGACGTCCATAGAATTTCTTAATGGGTATATATCACGAAAATATGATATCAGCTTATTTGAAGCCACTCATTGAGTTGAATAGAACAGTCTTTACAGAATGTTGATATCTTGATTTGTTAAAAAGTTATGGCTATTTTAATATTGAAAATCCGGCTAATTTCTCCAGATACTCTTGAAAAATCTGTCAGCTAATTAGTATGCAAATAAGATGTGTGACGTCATTGACAGCTTGCTTTTCAATTAGCCGATTTAACATGTCACAATTAAGCATTTAAGTTCATATTTGGTCAACAAAACTCATCAGATATATCGTTCAGTAGGAAAAGTCAGTGAGTGCATATAAATTTTGACTGCCATGGCAACCAATGGGCTGATTTTGCCCTTAGCAACCAGGTTGCTAAGGCTGGTATTCAAGTTAAAATATGATATGAAAGTATCAAACCATTTTAGAGAGCAGAATAGTGACTATATTTTGTGGAATTGATCAACAAAATGTTCAAAAACACACCTTAGCAACTGATACAGGCCGGAGAAATCACTGACGTTTAGAGCCATTCTTAGATAATGGATGCTATTACTGCTGGTTTCCCAAGCCTGTATTGGTTGCTAAGGGTTGTGTTGAGACATTTTGATGATATATTCATCAATATATTGTCATTACTCTATTGAAATGGTTTCATGAATGTATATATTGTTTTTAATTAGATATTGATCTTAGCAACCATGGTTGCTAAGGGCCCAACCAGACCATTGATTGCCATTGCAACCACGAATTTCTTGAAATCACTGACTACTCGAGCTAAAAGATTAAAAAATGGGTTTTGGTGAACACATATGGATACAAACGGTCTCATTATTCCATTTAAAATTGCCTAATTGAAAAGCAGTCTGTCAATGACGTCATACATATCATTTGCATATTAATTAGCTGTCAGACTTTGTTGTCAGATTCTGTAAATATGTACATGTTCAAAGTGTCATAAATTTGGAAGGAATCATGATATCAATATGATGTGAAGACCATTTCGTTCGGTTCAAAAAGTGCTTTCACATACATACCAATAACCAATATCCAATTTTCGGGATATATACCCTTGAAACGCAGCTATAAGTCTTGGTAAAACTAGCTGGGCACTTCGATAAACAAAGTCCTCATATTTGCAACTAGCTCTGGAATAGCATATAAGTTGAGAAACCAACACACCATGTGCTGGTGACACAGGAATGTTGCTGCTTAGAAAAGGGAAATTGACTATGGAAAAATTGAAATCATCACATTTGTCATATAATCTAGTTCACAGGTTAGAATCATTATTTAATCTCACATAAATCTAGACAATTACAGTGTATTGCATTCTCATGTAAGCGGTATTTGAAAGAGCACTATGTACTGGAGTAACACTAATGCAATTGCCATGACAGGTGATTATATGTGTTCATGAGGATACTGAATTTGACCCGACAAACCTAAAAGTGTAGATTTCCTGGAACCCAGACACTGGACTGCATTATTTTATTGGAAGCCATTTACCTGGCTCATGTCGAGACAAATAAA
Organism: Terebella lapidaria; assembly: GCA_949152475.1. Taxonomy (NCBI): domain Eukaryota; kingdom Metazoa; phylum Annelida; class Polychaeta; order Terebellida; family Terebellidae; genus Terebella; species Terebella lapidaria. Next base: position 25,772,359 of record OX424556.1, read on the forward strand.
ATAACTCCAATAATGCCTGAAAGCAGTCTTTACATGTGTAAAACCAGTTCTCTGTCTCAACGATTACATCAGGGAAGATGCGAAACTTTGAAAAAGCTGATGGATGCTGCTCCATGTAATGACAGTAAGATATTAACCACATGCACACCGACCTCTTTCTGGTTGGGGAATATCCAACACCCGGGGTTGTATTCATTACACTACAAAGCTGGAGTCGGACCACAATTCATGTATCTCTCCGCGAACATAAAGTCACGTTATAAAGATATCAAACAGAATTTTCAATACAACAAGCATTACTTGTACACGGAATCTTTTTTATCTTTCATAAATTAAAAGGCACATTAGCTGCATACCAGCTGCCCAGATCCGATTATATATGCATTACCATGAACAGTGCGTGATGCAAATTGTGCATGTCCAACGTGGGAAGTTTGATAAATTGATGAGAGGTGGTATGTATCATTTGCGCAAACAGTATTGGACACATTCACATTACACATTCAGCGTGTGTAATCAGGCACAAAACAAACATCGACCCTGGCGGTTGTGAGTGGCGACTGACAATTGAAAGCAGGTTGACACTGAATTATCATGGGTGTAAAATCGTCAGTGCTAATATTAGGTTCCGCATTTGGTCGAATCAGAAATGCCCATAAAGTAAGCATTAGTGGGTACTAAAGCTGGAAGAGGCGAGACGAAATTACTTGTCATCTTAAATGTTGAAACGATTTCTGTGCACAAATACTCTTCCAATACTCTCCAGTATTTACTAATCAACAGCCTCATGGCATCAACAGTCTAATGTCATCATAATAGAATTGGCAATATATGACTTCCAAAAATGTATGTATGTGAATGACAAGTAATTCATGTCAAACATTCGTTCATTCAAACATTGTGGAGAGTTGACGTCATCGCCTGTGTCAGCTGACTGTTACCGATGGCAACCACTCTGAACATGTTACCACTCCCTTACCCAGCCAGTGTTACAGTTCAGACGTCTTCCGTCCCATTCCCTGCACAGCTAACGGGGTCATAAATCTTGATGGCAGGGTTTCCAGTTCGACTTCCCAAACGAAAGGCCACGGAAACCGACAGGACTAGTCGTACATCCTTTGGGACACAGGAGCATCGCTTATAACTTGAATGAGCTAATAATATGCAGTTCCGTTTTGACACTGTATTCACACAACTAAACAAAAGACTGCCTGGACATGGTCGTCGAGTTCTACTCTGTACTTGATGGAAACCCTCACATGATATTGCTAAAAATGTATTGTGATATATGTTTTTTTTTCGATCCTTTCATAATATGGACTGTGCTCCCGTCCCATCAAATAAATATAATTTTATCAAGTCGAAATCTGGAGGCTAAATGTCATGATTCAATTATGCAGACTAGTTGAAGGATGGCAAATAGACATGATTTTCTCTTAACTTGCAGCCCATGCAGTGAAAGGTAGGCTGACTGACTCACATGTCTTGATTTGTATGCGCACTGGCCACAACCTAATTTACCTTCCCAGATTTACCTACATATAATAGCTGTGAGTTATTGCCATGAAGACTTTATGTCCCAGAAATCATAAACGCCTGGCCATACTCTGCCGGGCAATGTGTTACCAGAGCAGTCTACATCTCCCACTGTGTTATGATAAGGTTGCTATACCAGAAGGTCAGAAAGTTCACCAGTGTCAGTTCAAATATTGCACGCGAAATTATTCAGTAAGAGTTCTGTCAGGAACAGAATGCTGTGAAGAAATCTAAATTTGAGGTACAAAAGTAAACTTGCACTATGTGTATTATCGTAAGTAATCCCGCAGACAGTTTGCAACATGAATTTCAGAATTGGTATTTTACAAGGGTAAATTCAATTTTTTTTGTCGAACATCTGGATAATTTGCACTTGACCATATGGGGAGCTTATTATTCCACAAAAGAAAATAAAATGAAAATATAAACAGAGGAAAGATATCATCTGTCAAGCAACAAAACATGAATGATAATATGATAGAGTCAGCAATGAGGTGATAAATTTTGATATTATATATTTTCATTACGTGCCACGATCGGTGTTCCTTGATGATAATTTGAAGTTACTATGAAGATTAAAATGTACTCTGCGGTATTCTACCTTGCATCAAAATTGGATTTTCAAGTTTATAACAACGAATATAGGTTCACTCAACTGACAATTAGCCTAATTAAAACAAACAAGAGTTTAATCAGTTTCTCCGTCCTGGTTCACAATATCTAACTTCTCGAATATACCACAAAAACCAAACTCTAGCTTACTGACGCATTTCATTATACCCCGTCAACTGTGCTAAGTCATGTTCAACACAAATCTCTATTTTTTAAATATTAATTTTTTTCCATAACCTTACTAGATTTCTGAATTAATTTGATTTCCGGATTAATGTAGAAACTTACCTGTCCAATTGATCATTATACCATACGACAGTTAGAAAACAGGCGATCTACATGTATTTCAATCTTAAACTTCACCTCGGACATGGAATTTGTGGTTCTGAACACCACTTGGCAAGTTATTCGAAGATGATCGGAGCATTTAAAAAGGACCCTAGATTAGAATACATCAGTATCTGTATATATCAGAATACATTAGTATACATCAGTATCCTCATCGGCATGAACATCATTACATCCCCAATTTTGTTTGAACTTTCGTGATCCCATATGAGGCGAAAAATAACTTTTTAGTACACTGCCAAGTTCTCGAATTTTATGAGTCAAAAATTAAACTTTGGTAAAAAGATATAGTTTGATGCATAACAGTACACTGCGATATTCCAACGTTTACCTGACGATGCCAAACAAATTATGTGTAAAAATCAATGGACATTTTCCAATGACTGTAAATAATTTCATCAATTATGCTTGGGGCAAATGGCAATGATTTTTCATGGTTCATTGCATACAATCAGGATTTGTTTAGTAATAATTTATGCATTAAAATCCCTAATACAAGTATCAAACAGGTTCTTGCATTCATATGGTTTCGTCCCCCAAAGAAGTTACAGACTTTGCGGTGGATATAATATTCACACTCCGAACCGTATAACCCTACAGATGTGTGTAGGATTATACCAAGATGGCGGAAGGTTTGTAGCTTCGATTCGTTTCAGGCTATTTTGAGGGAATTTAATTATCTTTGACACAAAATGAGTTATTCCTTCCAAGAAGCACATGTTGGTGTGTCTGGGGCCGTGTCTGTTTGTTGAGAAGTGTTTTATTTCGGCGGATTTTTCGATCTCCAGATTCGAGCATGTATAACCCTACCGTTTGTTGTCTATAACCCTACCGATACTACGGCCGTGAACAGATATAACCCTACCATCTACACAAAAACGAACACTTAAGTAGTACAGTAATTGTGATTTAGGGGGAGGGGGGGGGGGTCGGTTGGGGGGCGGACACCGAAGAAAATTTGAAAAACTGATGTCCCAGATCATTTCTGATTTGTACCATTACTGAGTTGTACTTTTATATAAACTTTTATGTATTTTGGAGGTGCCTTCATGGGACAACTTTGTTAATTCATCTCATGATTTACACCAAAGCAGGAACATACGATATCATAAATATATTAGAATGATAATTTATGAAAATATTGTCACATACAAGTTATTCTATTGAAATTGCAAAATGACCATGGCCGGTCTGAGGCTTTCGGATAAAGAAAATGTACAAAATTGATGTCTCTCAGATCTCTTCTGATGTACAAAATTGATGTCTCTCAGATCTCTTCTGAAGTGTAGGCCTACAGTCCTGACGCGTCTCAGTTAAGTATAAACATCGCAATATTAGAGGCATATATTTTTTGCTTCGGTTGCTATACCTACATAATGATAATATTATTGTTTGGGAATATTATTGTTTGTGAATAGAACAAGATTGATGTGAAATTTTTATGTGTTTGAAAAACATGGCATCAGACCGCCTGATAGAATTGCAAAATAAACAGTAGTAAATGAACAAGAGTATTACCACATCAACAACCGATTTGTTGGGGATGATACATAACCACGAATATTATAAAGTAGATCTAAAACATACATGGCATCGTTTTGTTTCACCATGTTATTATTTTGGATGGAACCACACTCTTAAATGTGCTATAAAATGAGAAGATTTAACGCGCAAAAAAATCATTGTGTCTATTCTTCTTTCGAAATTCTTCATCGGTAGGGTTATACGCGCTGATTGTTAGGGTTATAGCTCTGCCGGAGAGCTGTGTCGTTAGGGTTATGAGCACGCATATTTTCTTCTGCCTATTACCCACCTCTTACAGATTCAAAACATAACCCGGCCACGCATTATCAATCAATTAACATCACGGAACTTCGACACAACACTGGTTATGTGAATACCGTGACAAAAGCGATGAAATACACACGCATTTCGTGGAAGCGGCGTACCTTCCGCCATCTTGCTATAACCCTTCAAATATTTGTAGGGTTATACGGTTCGGAGTGTGATATTGAGTCGAACTGAACTGACTGAACTGTTGCTGAAGGCTAAATCTGCTCTGAGGATACCATGAACTGAGTTGCCCTTTTAGCTTATGATTGGGTACTTACGTTTTTGCACACACCTATTTCACGGGGTTCGTTTAGGACGTTGGGGGTTACTGGGCAGGTTGCTGAGCAATGTCACCCTGTCTATTCGTTACCGCCAATGTGGCTTTAGATGGTAATATGGTATTATGTGAGGTGATATTTCTGTTCCAAATATGTTGTAGGCCTATTTTCGGTTTGCTAATGATATCGTCGAAATCTGGTTATATCGTCGAAATCTGGTTATATCCAAAATAGTCTAGAACAGACGGCGACCGTGGGTTAGAAGTTGGCACATACATATACATGTATAACAGATTCAGCCTACTCATCAAAATAGGCCGATGTTTGGTGGACTTTAACCTGCAAGTCATATTACTGAAAATAAAACATGTACAGAACATTCATTCCATGAACAATATATATGTATATTATTTAAAATTTCACCATGTTCAAAACCTCCAAATAAAAATTAGCCCAAGGGCTAAGAAAGGTTACCTTACAATATACATTTTAGATATTAGCCTTTTGTCCAGTGACCTTGAAAATAAAGTAACTGATAAATTCAAGGCCATGAAATTTCCAACAAATATATCACTTCTAGTATGTCCACAATAAATTTCTAAGCTGTAAAGTCGATAATAAGTGAGACATTAGCCATTCTGTGATGTGACCTTGAAAATGAGGTCAAAGTTCAAGTTCAAGGTCATGAAAATATTCAGTATATATCATTCCTCTATATTCGCAATTGATTCCTATGCTGTAAATGTAACTATCAATCTATTACCACCAATACAATCAGATTTTGATGATGCCAATAAGAAACGTAAAATACTAGATTTTGCAATAGAAACAAACAAAGCCCGACCAAACAGTTTATCCAAAGACACACTGACGTCTTCAGGGGCAGACAATGTGTTAAATGTAGTTGTTTCTACTGTACACCAGATGGAATTAGTATACAACTGCCCAACAACCTATGAAAATAATTTAGAAATCCGAATCTAACCCCATGGAATAGATACATGACAAGTACAAAAGTACCCAATCACAAGCCCGAAGGCTACTGAGTTGATGGTATCCTCGGGGACAGATTTAACGTCCGCCAGCAGTGACACCGACTCAGTGGTATAAATGTAAGTATCAATCTATTACCACCAATACAATCAAATTTTGATGATGCCAATAAGAAACGTAAAATACAACATTTTGCAATAGAAACAAAGCCCGACCAAATAGTTTATCCAAAGACACACTGGCGTCATCAGGGGCAGATGTAAAGATGATAATAAGCGATATATTAGCCATTTTGTTCTCTGACCTTGAAAATGAGATCAAAGGTCAAATTCTAGATCACCAAAATATTCAGCATACATCATTTCCTATATGTTCACTATGGACCCCTAAGCTGTAAATTTGATAATAAGCGAGATCTAAGCCATTTTGTATTCTGACCTTGAAAATAAAATGACTAACCTTGAAATTTAGGTCAAGGGTCAAATTCAAGGTCACTAGAATATTCAGCATATATCATTTCCTATATGTTCACAATTGATTCCTTAGCTGCAAGGTCGCTAATAAGCAAGATATTGGCCATTTTGTCATATGACCTTGAAAATGAGGCCAAAGGTCAAATTCAAGGTCACGAGAATATTCAGCATATATCATTTCCTATATGTTCACAATAGATTCCTAAGCTGTAAAGTCGGTAATAAGCGAGATATCAGCCATTTTGTTCTGTGACCTTGAAAATGAAGTCAAAGGTCAGATTCAAGGTCACGAGAATATTCAGCATATATCATTTCCTATATGTCCACAATTGATTCCTAGTCTCTAATCTCAATATTAAGTGAGATATTAGGCTTAATGTGTCCCATTATAAAGCATAGGAAAATTTAACACGGGAAAGTCACATCTGGGCCGAGTTTGGGCCCAAAATGGCCCACTTCGAGTGATTCAAGCGCAACGAAGTTTATACATGTCACAGAAGTACATATGAGGAGTGTTATGCATCAATAAGAAAAAAGTTACTGAACAGATTTTGAGAAAACGACCATCAAAGTCCAAAATTAGCCATTTTCGACGAGAACGGCCGCTATGACCTTGAAACCAAGGTCAGAGGTCAAATTCAAGGTCACGAAAATATTCAGCATATATCATTTCCTATATGTCCACAATTGATTCCTAGTCTCTAATCTCAATATTAAGTGAGATATTAGGCTTAATGTGTCCCATTATAAAGCATAGGAGAATTTAACATGGGAAAGTCCCATTTGGGCCGAGTATGGGCCAAAATGGCCCACTTCGAGCGATTCAAGCGCGACGAAATTTATAGACATCATAGGAGTACACATGAGGAGTGTTATGTATCAAAAAGGAAAAAAAGTTACTGAACAGATTTTGAGAAAACGACCGTCAAAGTGGAAAATTGGCCATTTTTCGACGAAAACGGCCGCCATTTTGAAAAAAATGCGAAAATCAAAAAACTAAAAAATATCTCCTTTTTGAATAATTTTTAAGCATTTTTGTGCAAAATTTCAGAAAAATCCGATCGTAAACTTTAAAGATAAAATTGTTTACGGACGACGGACGCAACGCCATGGCAATAGGTTATCGGACCATAGGTACGGTAACCTAAAAATTGTCTGTTCAATTTATAGAATATTAGCAGGCCCAGTGTGCACAAAAAATATATATATGTTTGAAAACGTAATTACGGCGACTGATTCACGCAATGAAAGGTTTTTCCGGAACTGTTTTGGTCTAATTTAATTGTGAAGACTAAATTAATTTTGGACGCAACCAAAATTTATTGGCTGCAAGGAAAATTGTTATTGCCGCGGGAATAATATTATTGACGATTTTCGTTGCGGGGAGAATGTTTTGGTCAAGGCGAGAATATTTCTGCTGCAACGTAAATGCTTTTAAACAATAATATTTGGTTGAGATTTGTTTCTAATCCAAAAGGGTTGGAATGTAGGTATCAATCTATTACCACCAATAGTCAGATTTTGATGATGCCAATAACAAACCTAATATACAACATTTTGCAATAGAAACAAAGCCCGACCAAATAGTTTATCCAAAGACACACTGGCGTCATCAGGGGCAGACAGTGTGTTAAATGTAGTTGTTTCTACTGTACACATGATGGAATTAGTATACAACTGCCCAACAACCTATGAAAATAATTTAGAAATTGGAAAGTTAGGTTTCATCGACATCGTGTATTAAACAGTGATAGCAGGTATATAGGATCCTTGGTGTTGATGAATAGGTTAATAACTTGATTGTGAGACAATGCGTCTGACCATAAATACAGAGTGTGTGTATTTCTTATCCAGCACACAATTGGAACCTCATTTATAGAATGAAATCATGAATAATATCATCAGCCACTAGGTGGAACATTGAATATCACAAGGGCATACATTGAATAGCATAACACCATTTAGATAGATGTTATTTCGCTCCAGATAGCCACTCATCTATATCGGGATTGATAAGTTATGAAATGTCTAACCAGAATGTTCGTTTTTGAAATGATTGGCAGGAGTAGTAACCATGCATGTGAGTTTGATTAATACGCAAACGATTCAGTCAACGAATCTAAGTGTCTGATCCATAAAGAAAACTCATCCATGGGTGTTCTCACACTGAATACATATACATAGGTATAAGGCATAGTGGATGAATGGTATCTTTTGATATGATGAATATACCATCGAATTCATCACATGTGAAGCAATCACCAAGACCCATCATGATTGGCGTCTTCCAATTTAGATATATTGTGGAACATATCTCATTTGAGGTCATTGGGATCATCGATATAAGCACCCCATATACGGAAGATCAAAAAATATTTACTGCCGAGGTTTACTGCTGTAAATGTTCTCCTTGGTGTTTTTTTTTTAACTTTGTACAGAATGATCCTGCACAATCCCCATGCAGCGTCATTTCATAAATGGAAAAGGTCATTGGTGACCGCAAAAGTCATTGGTGACATTGTGTGTTTGCATCGATGTCAACCTCGTTCAAATGGGGAAAAAAGAAAACTGAGTTCAAGCGTAATTGCTGTTCATATGCTCAATAGAAGTACAACTTTGTAGACAGTGTGTACTGTACACCTGATGGAATAAGTATACAACTGCCCAACAACCCATGGAAACAATTTAGAAATCTGAAACAAACCCCATGGAATATCACAAGTGCATAAGTACCTAATCACAAGCCTGATGGCTACTGAGTTGATGGTATTCTCGGGGACAGATTTAACGTCCGCCAGCAGTGACACCGACTCAGTGGTATGAATGTAAGTATCAATCTATTACCAATACAGTCAGATTTTGATGATGCCAATAACAAACGTAAAATACAACATTTTGCAATAGAAACAAAGCCCGACCAAATATTTTATCCTAAGGCACAGTGACACAATGGCGTCATCAGGGGCAGACAGTGTGTTAAATGTAGTTGTTTCTACTGTACACCAGATGGAATTAGTATACAACTGCCCAACAACCTATGAAAATAATTTAGAAATCCGAAACAAGAGTTATGAATGTGAGAACGTATATGTGGATTTCGATGCGAGTCGCCTCGGGGTACAGCTGTAACAATTTTTCACGTAGTTAAACCCTTGTTGAAACAGTGCTTAAGTTATTGAAAGAGTTGGTCCAGAGGTCCGCTGAATATTGTAAATCCCCTTTGGATTGAGCCGTTACGTCAGAAGAAGCTGATACGCCGTTCTTGATATCTCCTTAGCCTTAGGCATATAGAATAGAATAGAATAAAACTTTATTTAACCCTCCAATACTCCATTATTTTCCCGGCACCTGCCCCAACTCTGACAAACCCTTTAATCTTAATAGAATGGAATGTTTATAATAATGGCTTTCATATGTATGAGTGTATTTGATAATTAAGTAATCCACGTCAAACATTCTTTCTATTTGGAATGTTGACATCGTCGCCTTCGTCAGCTGACGTTTATTGAAGGCGACCACGCTGTATATGTTACCACTCCCTGACCCAGCCAATGTTATATGTCAAACGTCCACTACCCACTCCCTGTAGAGCTAATAGGGTCATAAACCTGGACGGCAGGGTGTTCAGTTTCACTTTGCGGACTACAAGTTCTGGAAACCAACATGTATAGCTGTGTGTCCTTTCGGACCAAGGCATGTAGGTTATCATTGAAATGACCAAATATGGACCCCATCTCCTGATATTGCTAAAACTGAAATGTGGTGCCTGTTTTCTCTCCCCCCCCCCCTCCTCCTCTCATAATACGAACTGCGCTCCCCTTTCATCAGATTTTCAATGAGTAGAGAATAATGAGCATATTCGTTTTAAATCATGCTTCCTTTTGCGCATGCTGCATGTTACATTTGGAATAGTCTCTCGGGAGGAAATCAAGACGCTGAAGTGAAATGATATATGTCACTGAACTTGATCCTGTATCAATTCAATAAATAAGAGGGAAATGCCCCCTTTTCATGTGTGGTCCGATTCTCTGCTATAAATCACCTGCTATATTGTGCTATGTGTCAGTCGCCACTGGGCGCCAGGCTCCTCCGATCAACGAGAGGTATTACATCAATTTACTGTTTTTCCTGTTTGTTTTTTTTTATTTGAGAGCGATATTTGAGTCATGGGATATATCATATAGTAGTTCTGTGTGTTGTACTCAAGTGCCAAATATGCCAAATTAGGGGAAAAAAGCTTCATCCAATTGGACGGTATAGATAGTGTCACATTACTGTCACGCATTATTATAATAGCAAATGTCAAATTGACGGCTGGAAAAAGAATCAACAAAATATCTCTAATCTCCGAATAGAGTAAGTTCAGCTAGGCCTGAAATAAATTTAATCAATTGTATCACCTGTGTATGATATATATTGATGTCAGAAAATTTCTTCATAGATAAGTAGATCTACAGCTTGTGTGTATCAGAGTTTTGAATATGTTCACGTAAATGTAGATTCCGGTGGGAGTCGCCTCGTGTTGCAGCAGTGAGAATTGTTCATGTTGTTTAACCCTCTCCAAACAGTGTTCCAGTTATCGAAAAGGGGCTGATACATCTCCACATGGCCACTGAATATTGTAAATCCCCTTCAGGAACATTGGATTGAGCTGTTATGTCAGAACAATCGGCTAGGCTGTTCTCGATATCTCCTTAGCCCTGGGAACCTGTAAACTAAAATGATATGTGGCGTGATGGGAGGCGTGGCCTACGCAATGTGTCTGTAGATCCTGGTCAGAGTTAGGCTAACCGTTAGGTTGAACTCTTTTCAACATCAACGTTGATTCTGATATCCGTGATTTCGTCGCACTTAATCATTACATCTACTTACCACATTGTTCATTTAATTAGTCCGCACGAGTTCTTGATGAATAACACTCCATACATGTAAATCCTCCATAAATTTACATTTATCCTCACATAAATCAGTGTAATGTCAAGTGGATTCTGAGAGAGCACATGTAGGCTACTGGAGTGTTCATTCGGCAAAATAAGCTATATTGCAATTGCTATGTCGAGTGATTATACGTGTTCATGAGGATACTGATTTCGACACTGAACGTTCATCAGATTGAAAAGAAGCGTCAATATCATTTTTGACATTTCTGGAACCCAGATACTGGACTGTAATATTGTATTCCCCGAACGAAGTTCGACGGATACTATGGATTTGCGTCCGCGTCCTCCGCAGACACTTTCTTGTGAACGCGCTCCGAGCTGCAAATCTGAACCGATTACGATAATTTTTTTACGGGGACATGACTTATTGTAAGATTGTGACACCAATCGATTTCGGTTGCCACCAAATTGGCCGATTGGCGACACATTTTGTACTCAAATTAGCCTGTTTAACACACATGGCGTGTGAACACTCTACGAGTGGGAGTTTTCGGTGAATGATGATGAAGTTGCACAGGCTCGATGAGAAAGACCGTCACACGAAACATGTTGTTTTTCAGAATGATGGAATAAATAATAATTAGTTACCGGACTAACTTATTTCGACCATTAAAATACCCACCTTGACATCTGTGATCACTCCAATACCCTGTACTATGAAATCAAATGACACCGGATTCTTATTCAGAATAGAGAACTGATGTTTTTGGTAAAAACATAACAATATTATTGGATAAGTTAACCTTAGTTTTACTAGTCTATTATTGACCACTATAGAAATAGTCAAGATGGGAACCATTTATTATTTGGACAAGGACAGGGTAAAGGTTTTGTCCAGTACTGATATCATGGGTGTAACCGAATAAGTTAAAGTCATAGTAGCAAGTACCATTATATGGTTTTATTCCTGTTCACATCCAGACATTGTGGACATTTGGTGATAAAAAAGGTGTTCGCGTTAATTGGTAACTAATAACAGCAACATATAATGGAGTATATTGAGCCAGTTTTACAATCGCCTTCTCCAGCTGATGAAAGAAATAGCTTCGGCAATTTCCGTAATTGTGACGCCAGTTGAGGCAGAATGTGCTTTGATGGCTCGCCGAAAACGTAAAATTATTTTTACTCAAACATAGATCTGGCTCGAATTTCATCATCTTGAAATGCAGTTTTGGTCAACCTTTACTTTGAATTTCAACTTGAAACCACGTTTGGTACATATTATGTGTCATAATATAACTTATGGTGAAAAGTTCGATCTGGCTCCAATTTCGTCATCTTGAAATGCCGTTTTGGGCAGCTTTTACTTCGAATTTCAACTTGAAACCAAGTTTGGCACATATTATGAGTTAAACTGTAAGTATTGACGAAAAGTTCGATCTGGCTCCAAATTTGTAATGTTGAAATGCAGTTTTGGTCAACTTTTACTTTGAATTCCAACTTGAAACCAAGTTTGACAGATATTATGAGGTAAAATATATTTTACATCGAAAATTTCGATCTGGCTCCAATTTCGTCATCTTGAAATGCAGTTTTGGTCAACTTTTACATTGAGTTTCAACTTGAAACCAAGTTTGGCACATGATATCAATTAAAATATAAATCATGGTAGAAAGTTCGATTTGGCTTCAATTTCGTCATTTTAAAATGCAATTTTGGTCAACTTTCACATTGAATTTCAACTTGGAACTAAGTTTGGCACATTTTTTGAGTTAATATATAACTTATGGTGAAAAGTTTGATCTGGCTCCAATTTCTTCATCTCAAATTGCAGTTTTGGTCAATTTTTCCTTTGAATTTCATTTTGGAACCAAGTTTGTCAAATACGGGGATTCTGAATTTAAATAAGGTGAAAAGTTTGATCTGAATGTAATTCCGTCATTTTATCGAACATGTCGAAATGGAAATTCATGTTCAGTAATTACAGTGGTGATCTCTGGTAATTTTGTTAGCACTTGCTCTAGTTTTTCACACTAATCAGTAATATATTTTGGGCAACAGGGATGACAGGGCTACGGGGGATACACCTAAGCGGTTGTAGGCGAACGGAAGCATTCAGTTTTATTAGAAACCACTAACCTGGTTCATGTCTAGACAAATGAAATAACGCCAAGAATGTCTGAAAGCAGTCTTCACACGTGTCAAGACAGTTCTCTGTCTCAACAATTACATGAGAGGAGATATTGTGCAAAACTCACTGACCTCATTCTGGTTTGGGTAATACCCAACACCAGGTGGTTGTATCCATTACACTACATAGCTGACAGTTTGCAGGTGCTTTAGCAATGAAACACACAAAAATAATGTATTCATTGGATAGTAAAATTTTGAAGACAGTTAAAATAAAGGAACATAAAGTCACGTTATGAAGATGTCATACAGAAGTATCAATACAAAAAGCATTACTTGCAAATGGAATCTTTTTTTATCTTTCACAAATTATAAAGCACATTAGCTGCATACCAGCTGCCAAGATCCGATTAACGGATTAAATATGCATTACCATGAACAGTGTGTGATGCGAATTGTGCATGTCCAACGTGGGAAGTTGGATAAATTGATGTGCGGTTGTATGTAGCATTTGAGCAAACAGTACTGGACACATTCACAGTGTGTAATCGGGCACAAAACAAACAGCGATCCTGACGGTTGTGAGTGGCGACCAACAATTGAAGGCAGGTTGACACTGAACTATCATGGGTGTCAAGTCGCCAGTGCTAATATTAGGTTTCGCATTTGGTCGAATCACAAATGCCCATAAAGTAAGCATTAGTGGGTACTAAAGCTGGAAGATGCGAGATTTCCAATACTTGTCATCTTAAATGACAAAATGGTTTCTGTACACAAACACTATCCAATATTCTCCAGTATTTGCCCATCGCCAGGCGCATGTCTGACTAACCATTCGTCATAATAGAATTGGCAATATATGATTTCCATAAATATATGGGTGTGAATGACAAGTGATCTATGTCAAACATTCGTTCTACGTGGACTATTGACGTCATCGCCTGTTACCGATGGCGACCACTCTGAACACACTACCACCCCCTACCCAGCTAGTGTTACAGTTCAGACGTCTTTTGTCCCAGTACCTGTACAACTAATGGGGTCATAAATCTGGACGGCATGGTTTCCAGTCCGACTTCGAAACGAAAGGCTCCAGAAATCAACAGGAATAGTCGTGAATCCTTTGGGACATCGCTTGGGACATCCTTTGGGACATCGCTTTATCATTTGAATGACCAAATACGCTCTTCCGTTTTGTCACTGCATTTACACAATTAAACAAATGGCAGGCTGGACATGGTCATCGAGTTCTACTCTATACTTGATGAGAACCCTCACTTGATATTGCTAAAAATGTATTGTGGCATCTGTTTTCGCCAATCCTTTCATTAGGTCCCCAAAAAAGTATTATGGTTCTGGTTATCGGGGTCCCCGAAAAAGTGATGCGACTTACTCTCTCTTCTTTTTGCTAAAATTGGCGGCCGATGGCTGATCCGGTCAAATATGGACCATTTGGCCAACCATTTTCCCCTCAAATTGGCTGTTGATTAAGCGACCCGGTTGAAATTGCCCTGTTGGCCAACCATAAACTAAGTTTGCAATGTCAAAGACACTCGGGGTCATTTGACTCGATCATTATCTAACCCAAATCGATGTACGGGTGTCAATTTACCATAAACAACGAAAATCGGCTCTCAGAAAGTGATGCGCGCGATTTTTTTTCCTTTAAAAAAAAGAGACCGAGCGATGCGCGCCTAACCAGAACCATAATACTTTTTTGGGGGCCTTCTATGGACTGTGCTCCAGTCCCACGAAGAAATATAATTTTATCAAGTGGAAAATGTTGAGGCTAAATGTCATGATTCAATTATGCTGACTAGTTGACGAAAGGCAAATAGAAATGATATTTCTCCTAACTGGCAGCCAATGCAGTGGAAAGTAGGCTGACTGACTCACATGTCACGGTTTGTATTGACTCCCCCAGATTTACCTACATATAATAGGTGTGAATTATTGCCATGAAGACTTTATGTCGTGAACATCATAAAGGCTTGGCCATCTTTTGCGAGAAATATGTTTCCAGAGCTGTCTATTTCTACTTCTATTGTATTATGATAAGGTTGCAAATATCAGGAGGTCAGAAATGTCACCAGTGTCAGTGCAAAGAATTATTCAGTAAAAGTTCTGTCAAGAACAGAATACTTCAAGGGAATGTAAATTTGATGTATAAAAGTAAGCTTGCACTACTAGTATGTCTGTGTGATCAGAAGTGATCCCGATACATGTTCTCTGCAAACGGTTTGCAACATGAATATCAGAATTTATATCAAGGGTAGATTTATACTTTTTTGTTGAACATCTGGATATTTCGCACTTGATCATACTGGGAACTTATTAGGCCAGAGAAGAAAATAAGATGAAAAGGAAAAAAAAAGTAAACACAGGAAAGATATCCTTTGACAAGCAACAAAAAGTAAAAAAATACTCTGACAGTCAACAATTCAGGTGAAAAGTTTTTGTATTATATATTTTTATGACGTGTCACGATTGGTGTTCCTTGAGATAATTTGAAATGACTATGAAGTTTAAAATGTACTCCAAATATACGCTATTCCACCTTCCAACAAGATTGGAATTACAAGTTAACAACAATGAAAATAGGTTCACTCAACTGACAATTAGCTTACTTGAAACACACAAGCGTTTTATCAGTTTCCCGTACTGAATCACAACAGCTAACTTCTCGAACATAATATTATCACATCAAAACATAGGACCAGTTCTTTAGCTTACTGGCGCATTATAATACCCCATCAACTGCTTACTTAGCTCTGAAGTCATGTTCAACACAAATCTCAATGCAAATTTTTGTGCTTGACCCGGGTTCAAACATTCTTAACCAAGTCGTAATTATTACAGTGTATCAGCTCTCATCAATCAGAAATTGAAATACTATTACATGCATTGTTGAAATTTATCAATAACATTAACATAATACCAAATATCTATACCAATACACATTTTGTGTAAACATTAGGACGTTAACAATCACTGGAGTGAATACTCACTCGAGAACAACAAGCTTAGTAAGTTGTGTTTATTTTGCATTGTCCTTTCCAAGCTGACAGTTACTGAGTATACATGTACTTTATTATGGTTATGATTCAAGGCGGTAAGTTCTCTTCTCAGGTCGGACATTAGGCTGTTTGATGAGGCGTGCGAGGCTTGATGTCTGGTGGCCAGGAGATCCACGTTTGAGTTCAGCTCAACGAGATTGCTGATTGTAACGACGAATTTCTGGATAGAGTTGTTCAGATGTCCAGAGTTGTTCAGACTTGAACTCGTCCTGGATCACTCGGGAAACTTCTTGTGTGGCATTATCCACAGATGTTGAGAATTGAGGTGGGCTTGGCCAGTTGATTGCATTAATGGACGTGGTTTGACTTCCGACTCATCGTAGTCTGGAATAAAGTTCGATTCCTCTTTCAGTTCCAGGGTCTCAAGCCCGGGTGAGCAAGGCCGTTTGTGCCCAACGCTGGTGTCCGCTGCTGGTTCAAGTTTCTCGCTTAAAGGGAGGATTGGCGACCGACTTCAGATACTCCTCCTTGTCAACTACAATGATATCCACATTCTGGTCGGGGCATTGGTCAGGGGAAATCGGGGCAGAAGAGGATGAAGATGAGGAACTGACGGAAGTATGAAGAATTCCAGTTTTGGCTGTAGAGTTTTCCCCCTCAATTCCACAGATATTCATGGCCGCAGCCACGGGATCACATTCCTGATTCTTTAGTTTTCTTCCCTTTGATGCCTTATCCTTGCTCTGAGAAAAAATAGTTTCAAAATAGATTTCATTTTCCTTTGCTTGAAGTTTGTTGTGTTTACTAGTAACATTGACATTCACGTTATACCGTTATTATTTATTGTTTCTTGATAATTACAGTATAACCTAAATGTCAATTGTTATGTGTTGATTTCATGAATTTATCCAGGATCCCCTGACGTTCCGGGGAAAATTCTACCTGCCGTTCAACTGGTGGTCAACAGTAGATTGGGATACTGGAATTTCGGAGAAGTGTTCTTCTAAGATTTTTGCCGCTCCGGCATGCTGCAAGAAATTGTTTGTCCTCCGCTTCGCTTTCTACTCATGCCTTGGTGTGGTGATATGCCTCTCGAGACTTCGCTCTGTTCCTGCTGTAAAGTAGCATGCTTTGCAGGCATAGGGTACGGTGGCAATTGTACAGTGGTCTCGGGCGAAGTGTTCCGTGGCGGCAGACCTTTCTCTTTTCCTCTCGCATTCTCTACAATGGAATGGACCAAGCTTGCGTGGAGCCATGGTGATCTGTAATTCAGGGTGGGAGCGTTCAGTTGTACTGTTTCAAATTTGAAATCACAATCTTTGTGCATCTACCATCAAGTTGCACATAGTTGACAAAATAATTCACTGGTTGATGGTTATATCCTAACCTAGGCAACTGCAGATATGCACGCAATATATCAGAATATATTATGGTTCCAGGGGCAATGGATATCTGGATGACTGGAAGAAGAGTTGCTGCAGATATATCGTTAACGATTAAGATAACACAATACGTCTCCTTTCAATCATCCCAAAAACCCATTGCCTCATTCCCACCTTATACCTTCCTCTATTATACTTTTCCTCGTCCCTAGCAAACTCTCGTCGATTCAAACAATATCGCCCACACCTCTTAATATTGTGGGAAACGCAGTAGGTAGGAAGACAAGACTTTCCTAGTAAAATTACAAGTCAACAATGACACGTTCGCTTACTGACAAACTCTTAGCTATATGAACAGATTTAACTTATGAAGCAGCCTTATAAATAATGGCAAGAATGCACGATAACTTCAAATGAGATATACCAAGGAAATTACCTGAACCTCGAATAGATGAGCACTTGTTGCACCTTGGCGTGGAACACACGAAACGCTCACCGTCAACGACGTCAGTCGCCTTTTTGGAGCCAGCATTTCGATACGCCAAGTGCACATGTTCTTGATCGTAAAATAAATATTTTAGTCAATCAGTGAATACACTACAGATGTGGAACAAATTTTAAACGAGTCTGAGCATTAATTTACATAATATGTTGTAGCAATAATTACTCACTGGTAGTAGACTCTTTTCTCTAAGTCACACGAGAAGATTATTCCATTGAGAACCAAGTTCCAACACTGGGAGCCAATCATGTCTTGTTATAAATATGCCTGCCTCCGTTCATATACTGGTGACAGTTTAGAGACATGTTGCAACATACATTCCGTATCTGCTTGAGTTTCCGTCAAAGACATTGAATAACCTGCATTGTCTCTGCACATTCCTATGTGTTGTGGCCACTGCAGAAATAGTTCTGTCGAAAGTCCATTCAGAAAACAAAAGGCGACAAGTAAAATCCGTTCCAAATGTTTAAAATTTTGCTGCCAGAAAAGTACTGATCATCATAGCACGCCCCAGACAAGCATACCCACTATTAGCTTTAATCAATTTTCTTTGTTGGTGTACAATATCCATGGTACCTTTAAAGAATGGTTTGAAAAATATTATTTTCACATGGAATGCATGAAATCAACACAGCCATTGACATTTAGGTTATGTACCAATAGATAATTACGGTATAACGTAAATGTCAATATTACTGGTAAACACAACAACCTTCTATGTATCGTAATTGTTCTGCTGATGATTATGTTTGCATGTTGCCACCAAAAACAGAAAATTGAAGAAACACAATTTGGAGTTTTACCAGAAACAGTTAGCTGAGGACCACACGAGATGGTCCTCAGGTTAGGATCAAAGATGGTTTCATGCCTGTATGGCAAGTGAACGAAAAACAAGACAAAGATGTTCCAATATAGTCAGATCCAAGTCATGACTTAGCATGGGTTCCATCATGAGAACGACCAGGAGGAATATATGCTACAACATACCATTTATTTCCGCACATAACTCCATGTTCACATATCATTTCTGCTACAAGTATTTCAACTATTCAAATGGATACATTTCTTTATTCATCATTACTTTTCATTTACTCACTTACACTTATGCACTTTACTCATTTACTTACACTTTTCATTACTCATTCATCACTTCTTTATTATCATCAAGATTTATTCAATATTTAAAAAAAATATTCAGTTGTCATCACCAATGTTCCTTTTTCATGGAATTCCCGTGAATCTGCCGTTGAGAAGACTCTGCAAGGAGGTGATTACGTCAAGAAATGGACGATTGCAAGCATACCACACTTCACTGTGGATGGAACCATCACCTCTTCCCATGCATTCCAAACAGCCGGTTGATCAATCATTAAAGTGGATGTAGTGGAGTATAAGTTGAACTGTTCTACTTTCAATTTTTTGAAATTTTAAGTATATTAAACGTGTACTATATGCAATATGAAAGTATAGGAATTGTTGATCATTTCTAATAGACGTGGAATCAATACCCAGTATTAAGTATTCCGAGCAAACAAAACAGGGTCCGTTATCCAATCTCATAGTCCGGGGACACAAAGTCATATCAGGCATACGAAGTGAGAGAAAACAAAAATGACAGGGAAGCTCATGAACACCCCCAAAAAATGGCCATTAGGAGGTGAAATCAGGTGTTCCGGAAAGAGTGAGCATTTCCTGCCCCACTAGTGGCACCCGTCATGAATTCCCCAAAATTAACATGAAAATAGATCTAGTTGCATGGTAGACATGGATTTGCTGTGTTTATCAACCAGATCATGATTAAACGCAGCTATAAGTCTTGGTAAAACATATCCTTGTCGCAGCAGTTTAGAGACTAGCTGGGAACTTCGATAAACAAAGTCCTCATATTTGCAACTAGCTCTGGAATAGCTTATAAGTTGAAAAACAAACACACCATATGCCGGTGACATAGGAATGTTGCTGCTTAGAAAAGGGAAATTGACTATGGAAAAATTGAAATCATCACGTTTGTCATGTAATCTAGTTGACAGGTTAGAATCATTATCTATCTCCAACCTCAGGTCCAGATAGTTGGAAAAGTTAGCGGAGTCTGTAGTATATTTAATTTCAAGTTCCTTAGGATATATGACATCCAAATAATCACCAAACTTTTATTTAGCAACAATATTTAGCAACAATACATCATCTATGTATCGGAAAGTGAAATTAAAATTACATGTTAGTTTCTTAGAACCTCCTCGTTGTAAATGTCGGATAAAATCTGATTCATATAAGTATAAAAACAGGTCTGCCAATAATGGTGCATAGTTTTTACCCATGGGAATACCAATAGTTTGTTGAAATATTCGACCGCCAAATTCCACAAAAATATTATCAATCAGAAAATTAACTATATTTACCACATCTATTTCAGTATATTTGTATGGGGCATCAGAGTCGCCTTTAACAAAATAAGCGGTATTATATTTAACTACAATATAGTGCTACCGACGTTGTCCCTTTTTAGAGAAAAATAAATTATTGATTAGTTTTTAAGCTGAGACTTCAGTTCAGAATAAGGTATAGTTGTGTACAAAGTGGAGAAATCAAATGTTTTGATAGACGTTGCTTTTGAAAGTGTGTGAGCATGTAGATATTCCAATAAAGATTTGGAATTTTTTAATATCCACATTTGGTTAATACCACTTCTAGAATAGATGGTTTCAGAGAACTTTTGGAGACCCTGTTTAATTTTAGACAATATAACAGTTAATATTTTAGAAAGGGCTTTGGTAGAACATGATGCTGAACCTGAAATATATCTTTGTTTGTGTGGATTTTTGTGCAACTTTGGGATCCAATATAAGTTTGGTAGATTAGAATCTTTACATGAGGTAGTAATACCAAACGAATGCAATACAGACACATATAAAATGACACATATTACGAAATAAAGAACAACCACAAATCCACGGTTCCCATATTGTATTGTCAGTGATATGTCTCCTGATGTCATGTCGGTTTCTATATTTTTTCATCCGCTACTTACCAGTCACGTCACTACGCAAGTGGTGATATGTTCTTAAGGTATTTATCCAAATTATATAAATTTGTCGAATATCACTATGTATTTCATGACATATTACTTTTTAAAGATTATACAGTTAAACGTTCTAGCAATAGGGTTCCGTCATAGAGGACCAATATACATGATATAGGGGACCAAATTTCACTCAGACCAGCCTTTGTGAATGTTATTTTCCCAGTATTCTCCAATAGTTACGTGTACATAATTTTCGCCTCATTTTTATCAATAAAACATAATTTTATTGCAAGGAAGTTGGCCCATTTCATAATAGTTTAATTAATAATATATGTGAAGGGGACCAAAATTGACTGATTAATATAGAAGTCGTCACGTTTGTGAAGACACACCACTCAGGAAAGCCCACTCATGAACAATATAAATATATATTATTTCAACTTTCACAATGTGTAGTATCTCCAGTCTTTTCAGTTTATAGAATATCGTCCTGCCCTGAGTGCACAGAAACATGTATGTTTGAAAACGTATGACCAAAACATCATCACCTATTATTAACCTTAGTCATTACAACACATACTTACAACATATATCTTAGCCATTACAACTCACTGTAAAATCCAGATTGCTTTGGTACAGTCCCATCTTCCATGTAGAATGTAGTCTCACTGATCACCCAGAAATAAACATTGAGGGTGCGAGTTGAAAACGTCTCCTAGAGCATCACTGAGAAATGTTCCCATCATATTTGAAAGAAGTTTAAATATTTGTAGTGCCATGTGCAGCAGCACAAATCTTCCACTGCCTGATCACTTAGCTATCATATCGTCACTCGTCACGCTGAATCACTCAGGTCGAGGTTCACCAGGTGCTAAATGGTCTATGTGTACATTATTCATTATTTTGTCCCGTTCTCACCAGACTTCAAACACTGAATTTTCCGGAGGGTTGCACTGTCTCCAGACTCAAGCTTGTATTGTCGAAATCGGGGTACTGGTTATGTATCAGCTTAGACGTTCAAAAGTTATTTTTATTTATTTGACCCCCTCCAATTCTTTGAGCGTTCTAGAATTCAATGTACTGACATCGAGCACTGAATTCAATGTATAATTCATTACATGCTTCATGACCTTTGTAAAACATTATAACCACATGACGGTCCACACACCTATCACATATCTTGAGGCCGAGTGAATCACAAGTGGGCAGTGGAAATTCTAGAACCTAAAGGGTCAGCTGCTACTGTGGCAAATAATTAAATTAATTGTAAGTAAACAGCGTTTTGTCAGTCACGTACCTCCAGTGAATACTGTCATTTCAATTTGATAGCCGTCGTGGAGAGATCCAGTGCAGTTTATGGGTTTTGTGGTGGCACAGGGGACACTGTGCCATACCACATTACCTCCAGTATCACTGACACTACTTTCCCAACTTGTAGTTAGATGGTGTTCCAGATGTCTTGTGGATGTTTCAAGAGTTAATCAAAACTCTCAATCAAAACACACAATTGCGATTTGAGCAGATGTGCACTTAATCCATCTGGTGCACACTATGAACAACATTTTCGCATACATTATCTGCTCTTGATGAAACCATTATTATCTTGGGACAATAATGTTTGGCTGGGATTTGTTTTTATCCTAAAAGTAGTGTGTGTATTTTGGTTTAGTATACAATTGAAACATAATTTATAG
The DNA here is from genome assembly GCA_949152475.1 of Terebella lapidaria. NCBI lineage: Eukaryota > Metazoa > Annelida > Polychaeta > Terebellida > Terebellidae > Terebella > Terebella lapidaria. Next base: position 25,795,059 of record OX424556.1, read on the forward strand.
GATGAAGTCATGAATAATATCATAAAACATGTAGGCAGAACATGAAATATCACAACGATATAAAGAGTATAACACCGTTTAGCTAGATGCAGTTGAATCCGAAAAGCAGTTGAATGGGGCCTCTTTTTCTGGGTCTTATGTTTCCTCTACCACACCATGTGTGGGTGACATTAGTTAATTTATTTTGGTGGTTCTATAAAGAAATCATACTGTTAATGCTATTGTCGCATGTATTCCCGACACAGACACAGACTTTTAGAAACAGCCGGAGAAGCCCGGAGATAGCCGGGGTGTACTCCTGGATTCTCCGGCATGCTCCTGGTGTTTTTGTCAATATTTTTTTTTGGCGGAAAGGAAATCAGAAGTAGATACAGAGTTGTTGCGGAGTGAAGCCGGAGACAGACGCAATATATATGGAGAACCCTGGCATATTCCCGACATAAGCCAGAGGAAGCAGACAGACCCCGGCAGAAGCCGTCGCGAGGCCAGAATTCCGCCCTTGCTCCATAAATGTGCCGTGGTATACGCCAGAGTATCTCTACTGAAACATGGAGAAAGGCGGAGTAACCCTGGAGTAAGTCGTAGAGTTCCGTTTTCCTCCTGGGATTCTCCATGTATACTCCGGCTTCCTCCAGTTGTTAAATTTCATCCAGGAGTATCCCCGGCGTTTTTCCGGAGATGGTCAGAATACGTACGGAGGAAGCAGGGGCATCTACGGACCTACCGGAGCATTTCCGGAGAATTCCGGAGTAACCCTGGCATATCCCCGGAAAGTGCCCAAAAAGTGGAAAATGACCCACTCCGGGAAGACTCCGGCATTTGGGCAGAAATTTTTTAATATGTCCAACATTTCCCGGAGGGCCAAAAGAAATTCCCGGAGTTCCCCGGCAACTTTCGATAACTCCCGACACAGGCGGGAGTCAGGGCGTGACGTCCACGGAGATTCCCGTCAGTTCCCGGAGTTTTTGATTTTTACGGTAGATACGTCGTGTGACATGTGACTATAGCATAAGGGCCGGTCGGTGGTTGAGAGCTCGTCACAAAATGCGAGGGGGGGGGGGGGGGGTAGTACTGGAATGACAAATGTCATTTCGCTCCGGATAGCCATTCATCTATAGGGATTGATAATTCATGAGATGTCGAACCAGAACGTCGATAGACCAGGATGATCGTCTTTTACAATGACTGGCGGGAGTATTAACCTACCATGTGATTTTGATTAATACGCAAATGAGTCTCACGACGAAACTAAGCATCTAATCGATAATGGATATATATATAGTGGAAACGTAATTGGCAGTAGTGGGTCCGGGACTAACCACTGCTTTATTGTTTGATGAATGACATCTTTTGATATGAGGAATCTACCATCGAGTTCATCACAAGTGACAAGCAATCACCAAGATCCATCATCATTCTCGTTTTCCAATTGGCAACCTTTTGGACTCATCCATATTCTCAAGAAAAATGCTCAGCTGAATAATCGCAGTAGATGAATGGAGCCAGGTGGAAGCAATATCCGTCCACCTACTGCGTTGAAGTCTTCTGGCTTGCCACCCTTTGTATGTAAACTGGCCACAGCCTAATTGAAATTATGTCTGTTGTCGCATGTCTATGTAAGACGAATTTAGTTATTTCAGAGTTAGGCCAAACGTATTGACATAGCTCCAGTGGTATGGAATATGATGGTATACGTATATTCCATCTCAAACAATCTCCCCAGTAATGTTAGTATTACTCTGGGTATAATTTTTCGGTCAACCCTTGTTTTCATAATACCAACCCTTTCGTCCAATAACCTATTGGCATAGTATTGCGTCCATCATCTGTCCATTGGTCGTTTTTTTCTCGAAAGCTCTTCAGTACTTAGTTTTGTAAATGATGCCAGTGTCTCCCGTATATGCTCTAACATCATGTGTGTGTTTCGTTGCCCTCAAATTGTCGGTTTGCTTGTGGCGGCAATTCTAATTTTCTGACGGTTTTTGTCTGAAATCAACTTACGATGTGTTTTGAATCATGTTCAACCGGAAACAATTGATTTTGTCGCCTGTGAAAACACTTCTATTGGATTTCAGTCACCTTTTCAGTAATAATGGAGCTCTCAGTACCTTTAAACCTAGCATGGTTCAGATAGAGCCAACATTAGCCTTTTTTAAATGGGAAGTCAGTGGTGACCACAAGTATGACGACCTTGAATGGTCAGACCCTTTTTGGACTTTGGCAGCCATTTCTTGAAATTTAGTCGGTAATTTTTTCTTAGATTGATGTTATGACAATGTATCAGTTTGTTACTCATGAATCGCGGGTTTCACTTGAAGGTCATTTTGAATTTCCGGGATGAGTCAGTAAAAAATGCTTCTCAGAAATCATCTTACGGTGCATTTTGCCATTTCCAGTAAGAAAAGTAGTTCTTGCCTTTGAATGATTAACTATATTTTGAATTTGACTTTCAATTGCATTGGAATGTCAAAAGGGTCATATTAGTCATGAACCACCATTTCTGGACTTTGTAGTTTTCACACTGTTTATGTTTCAGCTCACTAATTTTAATCAAAAATATGTTTTAAAATGGATGTTCTATTGTCATCATCAAAACATTGTTGTACACGTAGTGATGGGTGGATACAAGCATTCCATACACAAAATAATTACGGAATATATACAACCTTGGTTCCTATTGCTCCAAGGTTTTATGTTGCCATTTTATCATTTAAATCGGTTTGAAGAATTGAATTGACCAGAACAACACACTGGGTTCAAACGACCAGTATCGTCATGCTATATAGCATAACTTTCGCGACTGTATACTCCAGTACACGATGCTCACTAAGATACACCCTGGCACGGGAATGTCATGAAGTGAGTTACAATGTAAACCAATGCCGAGCTGCCTAAACATTGTAGATTTATGTGAGTTGATGATAGTTGTGGAAGAATAATGCTACAAGGTACTGCATACCAGAGACGTGACTATATTCTCCATACGGAGAAACAAGTTTTCAAGTTAAAACTCTAATTGTTTTACGTAAGGTAGATATATTAACGGACAATGTGCCATGATAAAATTATATTGTTAATAACATTATATTGTTAATAAAATAACATTGTTAATTGTATATTGTTATATATTGTTATCTGATATTTGTTACTTGTCATATGATATATTTCCCTCATTTCATTTTTTCTCTTGTGTAGCAGCGACATCACACGTGACCAGCCATACCGCGTAATACATTGCCATACCGCGTAATACATTGCATACCGCGTAATACATTGCCATACCGCGTAATACATTGCCATTTTGCCATTGCCATACCGCGTAATACATTGCCATTCGATAATATACTCCATAAATGATAAGTCATAAATGATGCTATGTTATAATCTTGACATTATCTCTCATTTAGTATTAAATCAATATCTAAATTCAGCGTCTTTAAAAGTTTGTTCAAATCTTTGTATTTGATGAAACATACAGTGTGAGTTGTTATACAGCATGTAGCATATTGTACTGTGAGAACTGAATAAAAATATTTGAATGGGGTACTTGCGACAATTGCGAATTCATTGAAGTCATTCGGTAAAAACCCACCTTGCATTTCAAGCCCTCTTCTTGGAAAATCGTTCATGCATCATGTGCATAGCGAAGTCAGTATTGTTGACAAATTTCAGTCGCCTTACTTGTCAACACCGACCATGTCCTAAAAATACTAATTAATTTTAGTCATGCGTGATTAAACAGTACAAATTGGAATATCTACATGGCAAGGTAAGGCAAGGACACAAACAATTTGTACCTTTCGATAATGTATCCCGTTGAATTGAGATTTTCAACTATATTAATGCCAAAGCAATGCCAAACAGAAAATTATAGTTTTATTTTGCCAAGCATCTGAAAAGAAACGATGAAACAGTATCGGATGTGTTGATTTTAAATTCTAACCAAATGTACCCAGTGAAATCAATATCATTTATACTTCATGATGGCAGGCTATTTTTGCTGGATGCATTGTATTGTGTGAGTTTTGTGAATAATTCTTGTACTGTGAATTGAACGAAAAAACGCCTATGAGCTTTCTGACCTTCTAGTATTTCTGAGGTTATCATAACATAGAAGGCAGAATTCGGCTGCTCATAAAGTCTGACTGCAATAACTCACAGCTGTCAAACAAATTAAATTTGGGCAGGTCAACTAGACTGTGTTCAGTGTACCCACAAATGGTGGCATGTCAGTCAGTCAAACGACATCAACGCCGCCTTGGGTGCAAGTGGGTGGCTGGCAGCAAAGACAAATATTGTTTCTACCTCACTTCCTCCATCCAGCCCGGATAATTGAATCCTGACATTTGGCCTCGAGATGCCCCACTTGATAAAGTATTATTTCCTCCATAGAAAAGGATCATAGTCCTTATCATGTGCGGAATGAAGCATACCAAATCAGCAGATGGTTTCCGTCAATTATATATATCTCTACACCCTCTTTTGGACTGAGGATTGTCATTTGCCCACATGCAAAAATGTCATGGGAAAACGAAGTTGCATACTAGCCTATTTAAATAAGCCGTAAACCTATGTCTAATTCCATTTCTGTCTGTAATCTTTGTTAACAAGAAGATATTTACTGGGATGGGTAATTTGACCGTGTACGTGAGCTACCAGGGAGCTCCTAATGAGGACATGTTGGGATTTTTTTAGAGAGTTCACTCGGAATAATATTGAGTTCACCTAAAATAATGTATTGTTCACTCGAAATACATACTGTGCACTCTGAATATTGTAGAATTCAGTCAAAATAGATTTCACTCGCTCAAAATATATCGTTCACTCGAAATTCATTTTGTGCACTTGAAATGTCATTGGTTTGTGAGGTTAGAACAAGTTCCGATAACAAACTAACAATTTACCTGTTTCAATCAATATTATTATTGTTATTATTATTCCAATACTCTTATTCATTTTCAAATTGCTGCTACAAATATATAGGCCGATTAACCTAATTTGATTCAAAACAGCATCAGTTGTGTTTCAAGTAAGAGAGCTACACCAATTACCCATCAGTCTGACTGAGCAATATCTACAAGAGAACAATATTTAATTTCAGAGAAAAAAATGTTATTTTGAGTGAACAAAATATCACAGAAACCCCTTTTATTTCTAATTTATAAATATTAGTCCCCATTCTATCATAACGGTTGATGGAGTAAGACTTCAGTGATATATCTCCGTCCCGTAACATGAAGTGAACCGTTATCATTCGACCAAGCTTAGCTCGGAATAATTTCTGTGAGTATGTGTATATATGCATTTTCATTCATAATTTGGCTTCATGTTTTCAGTTGACATCTATTGTCAAGTAATGGGTACGAATATTCATTGTTGTGTGTATTACACATACCAAAATGAGGTCAACGAGTATCTGGTCATTATCTTCCTGAACATGAACAACAACCATCAGCCACAAGCAGACCACATTCCGACTATCAACGAGCCACTACCTAAACCCCCGACCCATGTATGCACATTTGAGGTTATTTCATTCATCTTATTATTGACATAAACTAGGCTGATATTGTCCAATAGAATCATACTGGTCCAGTTTCTAGGTCGAGAGAATACCAAACATTGATATTGATGATTCTATTGCATTCTGACCCAAGAGTCGAGGACATTCGGTTCTGTATCTCAAAACATGTTATATCGCCCAGTATTATCGTACTGCATTGTATATTTTGGCGACTGTATACTCCAGTGCAGGGAGAATGCAATATGCTGAATTTACAATGTGAATAAATGCTGAGTTTTGGCCTAAACAAAAGAGATTTAATATGTGATTTCTTTGATAGTCGTGAAAGAAAACCACTACAAGGTATTGTTTGCAAGAGGATATGAACGTATCCTTTATATGCAGTATCAAGTTTTCTATTTAAACTAGAATTGTCAATGCAATGTAACAAAATGTTGCTCATGTGTATCTCTTGTTCATCTTTCCTCCATCACCAGAGTTCACCCACAGTTATCTAAACTCGATTACCATGATGTTGAACGTCACCCCTGTCACTCATTTTGGTGACGTATAGGTGCCCGGGGCTCATGAGATATCGAGCACGACATAGCCACTTGGCCCGTCGTAATGACCCAATCCAATGTATCTTCAAGGTGATTCATGATACTCTATGGCCCTCCGGAGAGTGATCAGCCCTATTTTTTTATAAACTGGAGCACTTCTAATTTCGAGAAAAGTTCTCACGGCTGGATTACGAAGCGATTTGTATCAAGCATTACATTTATATTTCCACGTATTCAGTACTCTGACACATAAACCGTTTGTTCCAACCTAAATGTCTACCAAATGTTGTAACTAGATATCATACTATTATCCAGTTATTTCTAGTATTGTATCTCTATGGAACCAATATATTGGGGAACTGTTATGATATACACACATATTCCCCTTCTAATATTCAGTTTAACCCCTTTCCCTTTCGGTACAGTCGTTCAACTGGCACGTACACGTGCATACGTACGCGATCACACATGCGACCTCAGAGAAGTCAAAGTTAGATCATATCTCGTGTGCTTATATGTGTGTTGACATCCAAGTTGTATACATAGGTTGAACATATTATTGGCATACAATATATATAGTCATAGTTGTAGGATTATTCTCTTCTGTTCATTCCAGGCGTTGAAGGATATTTGGTATAACATTACTGACGGCAGACCTTCCGGACTGCCACATTGAACGAACCTTCATTTCGTAATTTAGCATTGTTGCCAATTCAGTAACAAACACAGACCTATATTATATGATGTATCAAATGACTCAACTTTCTCTCTCCAGTACGAAGAAACAGTATCCAGTCGTACATTGATGTAATAATTCTGGGTGATGGGAATAACCTGGAGCTCTGCGGCGACCAGCACGGGGCACAAAAAAATATAGCAGCTGATTCATGGCAAAGAACCGGACCACACGTGAAAAGGTGATATTCTCCTCTTATTTATCGAGCCGATACAATATTCAGATCATCGAAGTATATCATTGTGTTGTAGCAGAGACAAAATGTCGAATGCTGTTATCATGACGTGGATTCAATACCCAGTATTAAGTATTCCGAAACAAACAAGACAGGGTCCGTTATCCAATCTCATAGTCCGGGGCGGGAAGCATAGCGCAAAGAATATTGTAATTATTTTCTGCTCCTGGGGAAGCCGGAAGTAATCACACTAAAGGTAGCATAATATCTCATCACGCTTAGGGACACGCGACAGCTGAGTTAGTCACAGTGAAAACATAGTTGTTTCCATAACTTTTGTTTACCATGCAGGGTCTCCTCCGGGTAAAGCCAGCCGCGTCTAAGCGAGTACACTTGAAGTCTGGGGTTTTCATTCTCGTTTGAACAAGGTTCACCTCGACACATTATGGCAATAACAATGGCATCAACGTTCATTCTGCGGCCCACCTGTTTTGGACGGAATATTCCTGAGCTAACCACAGTAGGGAACACTGACCACACAATAAGCTGATAATGATCCATACAGTGCATCACAAAGAAATGTATTTGTTTTTGCGAAATTAATCCTCTTTGCAGCCGATTTTATCAAGGAATGGCACAACAAACCATGGTGTTTTACAAAATCATATTCCAAAACATTCACAATAGAAACCTGGGCTCTGTATAGTTGGTAATTTTCCGTATATTAAAATCATGAATCTACCAATTACCAACATAACATCCACTTTGAAACATAATTTGGAATATAATTAGTCCACCGGCTTAGAAATGTACAGCTACATAGACCAAAAATGGTTGTTTTGTAACTAATGTGAAATTAAAGGCCAATGATGGTCAAGTTCAAGATCACGCAAAATTCGAAGGCATGAATAATGTTTTATAATGGAAAAAAAAAAACATTACTTGGCTTCTGATAATTTATTTTCCTGACTCATACTGGTAATTAAAAATGATATTCGATGTCATCAAATGATGGACAATACACACGCAGGTATAGGTGCCAAAATTCGCTGAATCGCACCAATTTGATAGAGTAATGACAAAATTGCTGCAAAATAAGGGGTAGCCCATGGTCCGATAACCTATTGGCATGGCGTTGCGTCTGTCGTCGGCGTCGGCGGCGTCGTCCGTCCACATTTTTATCTTTAAATTTAACAGGTGAATCTTTTTGCACATAAAAGACTAAAAAAATTTGAAAAGGGGTATTTTTTTCAATTTTCGCATTTTTTCAAAATGGCGGCCATTTTCGACGAAAAACGGCCGATTTCTGACTTTGGCGGCCATTTCCTCAAAAACTATTCAGACAGTTTGGCGATTTTTGTTTCAAAAGATTACCCTCATATACCTCTGTGATGTGTATAAGTTTCGTTGCCCCTGAATCGCCGGTCTGCGTGTGGCGGTCATTTTCATTTTCTCGACTGGCCCCGAATGGGATTTTCCCATGTAAAATACTCCTATGCTTTATAATTGGACACATTATGCCTAATATCTCACTTAATATTGAGATTAGAGACTAGGAATCAATTGTGGACACATAGGAAATGGTATATGCTGATTATTGTCATGACCTTGAATTCGACCTTTGACCTCATTTTCAAAGTCAGAGCACAAAATGGCTAATATCTCGCTTATTATCGACTTTACAACTTAGGAATCAATTGTGGACATAAAGGAAGTGATACATGTTGAATATTCTCGTGACCTTGAATTTGACCTTTGACCTCATTTTCAAGGTCTGGGCACAAAATGGCTAATATCTTGCTTAATATCGACTTTACAACTTAGGAATCAATTGTGGACATATAGGAAGTGATACATGCTGGATATTCTCGTGACTTTGAATTTGACCTTTGCCCTCATTTTCGAGGTCAAATCACAAAATTGCTAATATCTCGCTTATTATCGACTTTACAGCTTAGAAATCAATTGTGCACATTTAGGAAACGATATACGCCGAATATTCTGACAATCTTGAATTTGACCTTTAACCTCATTTTCGAAGATGAGAGCACAAAATGGCTAATATCTCACTTGTTATCGACTTTACAGCCTTGGATATAGTTTAGTAGTAAGTTTATTGACAAAACACATGTTAGAATGTCAGGGGTAAGTGTCACTAAACCATGACTAGTATGTCCAATTGGAACGAAAAATTCAATAAAATATTTGGTATTTGTATCGCATGCTTGGCGTTTGCATATTGAAATATGAATGTGTTAACACACTGAAATGAGACATATGATAATTATATGTTACTCGGGTTACAATATCTAAGGATTGAATATATTAGCAAATTTGATACAGTACATAAATGTATATATATAACGCAATCTATTCCAAAAGTTTCAAAGCACTGAAAATATAAGGAGCTAGTATTGAAGGTTTTATCATTGTGAAAATTTAATTTAAGTTATTGCAGTTTTTGATTTCTGGAATACAATTTCTTAAATTAAGGGTTTTTGGGCAAGATAGTAGAGCATGTGCTTCTGTTGGTATATCCTGTTTGCAGGTGTACAGTCTATTTTCCCTGGGAATACGGGCCCATCGGCCTGTCTCTATTTTTAGTCTATGTAATCCTAGTCTTAATCTTGTAGTTGATATCCGTGTATATTCTGGAACAGTGTCCTTGTATATCCGATATGGGAGAAATGACTATATATACATTGTGTACATATAGGAAATGAAGTATGCTCAATGTTTTGATGAACTTTAATTTGACCTTTGACCTCATTTTTTGGTCAGAGCACATAATGGCTAATCTCTCACTTATCATCGACTTTACATCTTAGGAATCACTTGTGGACATGAAGTGATATATATCCTGAATAACATCGTGACTTTTAATTTGACCTTTGACCTCATTTCCAAGGTCAGGGGACAAAATGACCAATATCTAAAATATAAAAAACATCACCGGTAACCTTTCTTGGCCCTTGGTGTAATTTTTAAATATACCATCATTCAAATAGCAGATAAATCTGACCAAGCTGGCCTTTTCATCCTCGATCCAGAAATATAATATGCATATAAAAAGGTCTCAAAAAAGGTCTCAAACATATAGGATGTGTTGCGAGGTCCAACAGAAAATAGGCTGTTATTGTGGTTTCAATGTTTTGTCTACCATAAAACATTCTTCTTGTCAATTGCTAATAACTCTTTCCACTATTATAGTCGAAAAAGCTCTAAAAGAACCAGCCAGCCATCTGGCAAGATAGCATTCAAATACAGGCAAAGTGGATAATCCATCTTGTCGTTCCTCAAAAAAGGTTACATGAATGATTCATTCTGTTGCCATATATATTTCAAAAAGTTCTCAGCAGGTTCCCCTACGTTCTGCCATTATGAACATTTATAATAATATACCCGCTTTCAGTAGATTGAACGTTAGTAACGGCTGGGCAAAACTGAAATTTGCTTCCAGTCGTTGATTGTGAATTATGTGATCAAGCAATAGTATATGATATATGACAAAATTTATCCCCTTTCTTGTGATGCATCTACTGAATATTTCATCCATTAAGCAAGTTCATCCATTAAGCTTGAAGTCTATACGTCTCGTGCATTGAGATTTAGAAAAAGATAAAATGTTCGATAGAATTGGTTGCATCTTGTGTCACTCTGAATTTCCCACTGGGGTTCACCAAAATGCATCACAACTTCGGCCCTACTTGCAAAGATATGCTCAGGATATGTTGTTTTAGATTGTCGGACTAGAGGTCTGTGGGCATTGTGTCCGTCGTCAGCCGTCGTCTTCAAATACATTTTTATCTTGATGAAATTTCGCACAATAAATACCTAAAAATATTTCAAGAGGGAAATAGTTTAGTTTTTTTACTCTTCAAAATGGTGGCCATTTTCGACGAATTTTTTTTACAGAAAAATCCTCAAAAACTTTTACTATGCAATGCTTAAAATCAAAATTGTCCGCTAACCTACCTTAGCCCTTGGGCTAATTTTTTCAGGGGATGGAGAATTGCTCAGTTATCCCAGAATTTTTCACGTTCAAGCTCACCCCCCCCCCTCCCCTCTAAACACAAAACTGTTCCGTTACAGAGAATTGCTCACTTTGAAGGTGACTGAAGCCACCAAGGTATTATTTCACGGGATTGTGACAGCTCACGACCAGTTGAAGCCACAAAACTGCACAACATCATACTAACGACAATCAGATTGATGGAGCAATGACTGAAAGTCAAATTATATGTATGAGAAAGCTGATTTATGGTTTATGATTTCAATGTTCTGCTTTCTTTAGAGAACTAGGAGGCCCGACCAACAATACATTGTTGAATCAAGATCATCGGGTGTTGGAGTGAGAATGGTGGTTGACTGCAGGTGTTTGGTGTGACCTCAGATTCGGACACTTTGGCATCAGGAACATGTAATTACCTTATAGAACATATTTAGGTCAATGAGAACCTAATATTTGTGAATTAGAAAGTGCACGGCTGCCAAAAACCTATGCTTAGACACCAGAGATACGGCGTTTTCACGTTTTTCGGCAGCCATCTTGGATTTGTCCCTCTGGATGAGTTCGCCTACTGTGAGATTTTCGTCATGTTCAGGTCATTTCTATGAAAACGTCAATTATTGTTCTCCAACTATAATATGTCATTCGATGTTCACATACCATGGACTATAAATAGACCGATACAGATACCAAAAATTAGCTGGCTCACATCAATTTCATAATGGCAAAGTTCGAGAAAGAATCGATAGCAAAAATCGTGCAGATTCGTAAGGTACCATCATTCAAACCAAAAATGAGGTACTGAGGTGTTCGCAATACATCTGACCTAGCAGGCCTCTTGGCCCTTGATCCAGCAATATCAGAGGGCATATTATTTAACTAGAAAAAATTAGCCCTAGGGCTAAGAAAGGTTACCAGACAAAGTCCAGGACAATATATATTTTAGATATTAGCCTTTTATCCCGTGACCTTGGAAATAAGGTCATTGGTCAATTCAAGGTCACGAACATATTCAGCATATATCGTTTCTAGTATGTCCACCATTGATTCTTAAGCTGTAAAGTCGATAATAAGCGAGATATTAGCCATTTTGCCCTTTGACCTTAAAAATTAGGTCAAAGGTCGAATTCAAGGTCATGCAATTATTCAGCATATATCATTTCCTATAGGTTCATAATTGATTCCTAAGCTGTAAAGTCGATAACAAGCGAGATATTAGCCATTTTGTCCAGTGACCTTGAAAATTAGGTCAAAGGTCAAATTCAAGGTCACAATATATTCAGAATATCTCATTTCTTATATGTCCACAATTGATTCCTAAGCTGCAAAATGGATAATAAACGAGATATTAGCCATTTCGTGCTCTGACCTTGAAAATGAGGTCAGATGTCAAATTCAAGGTCGCGAGAATATTCAGCATATATCATTTCCTATATGTCCACAATTGACTCCTAATCTCTAATTTTAATATTAAGGGAGATATTAGGCAAAATGTGTCCCATTATAAAGCATAGGAGAATTTAACATGGGAAAGCTCCATTTGGGCCGAATTTGGGCCCAAAATGGCCAACTTCGAGCGATTCAAGGGTAATGAAACTTATACACGTCACAGGGGTATATATGCTAAGTGTTATGCATCAATAAGAAAAAAAAGTTACTGAACAGGTTTTGAGAAAACGACTGTCAAATGGTCGCCATTCTGAAATAAATGCGAAAATAAAGAAACTAAAAAATACCTTCCTCTCGAAATATTTTTAGGCAATTTTCTGCAAAAATTCAGAAAAAAAATATAAATGTTAACGGACGACGACGGACGCAACGCCTTGGCAATAGGTTATCGGACCAAAGGTCCGGTAACCTAAAAAGGGCTGCAAACTATAGGAAGCGGTGTTCGGTGAATAAAAAAATAAATAACCGTTTAGACATTCGGATCTCTGTCTATTAGCTACCTTGCGTGAAGAATTCTAGTTTAACTGGTGAACACGATTCTCCTAGTAATATAGTCACGACTTCTGGTATGTAGTACCCAAGTATTATTATACTTCCACGAATATCACAAGTTCACATTAATCCACATTTCAATGCGGAGTGTTTAGGCTAACGTTCTGCATTGGTTTACGTTGTAATTCAGTGTTATTGCATTCTCATGTCAAGCGCCATCGAAGAGAGCTTTGAATAGAGTATACAATCACAAAAATATGCTATATAACACGATGATAATGGACGACTTGACGTGTTTGTGAGATACAGAAGCTAATGGCCTTGACCACTGGACGATCAGGATGCAAATGAATCATTAATATGAATGTTTGGTATTCATGCAACCTAGATGTTATTTTATTGGAAACAATAAGCCTAGTTTATGTCATTCATACGATGAATAAATATCCTCAAATTTACTAGTAGGGGTCGGGTTTTTGATAATGGTTCATTGATAGCTGGGATATGGTCAAAATAATTCTCCTTCTTTTGGGGATTAGCCGAGAGGAGAAAATGTCCAAAACTTGAAAAAGTGCTGATGGTTATTGCGCCCATCAATTTCAGAAAAATATTCTCTCAAAATGTCTCAAAATAAATATTGTTCACGTGAAATAGACTTCGTTCTCTGATGAGTACCGTAAAACTTCTAATAGGCGCTGGGTTTCTATTAGACGCCGGGTCTACGTACATTGTGTAACATAGCTTTCCACCAAAACGCCCTGAATCGACAACGTCAACGCATCCCAGTCGGGAATTTCCAGCTTTTAAAACCAAAATGTCGTCGGATTGGTCATATCGTAACACAGGCCTCGCCAATTCCAATAAACACCGGGTCCAGACAACGACTGAAATCAATAAACGCCGGGTTCTAATAAACGCTGGGTTCTAATAGACGCCGGGTCTAGAGTGTGACTGAAATCAATAAACGCCCGGGCGTCTATTAGAAGTTTTACGGTAATTGGTGCAGGTCTTGCATGATACGCTTTGACACGTTTAATTTATTTGGTTTTGAATAAAATAAAGTTAGCTTATATATATTTTATACAGATACAATCATCAGAATGTTGAATGGTAATAAGAATGATTGCAACTGGTGAATTTTTGGTGTGGTATGTGAACGTTGGTCCTATTTCACATACTAAAACACAATCCAGTATTTCAAGTGAATAATATAACATTTTGAGTGAGTGAACTTAACAAAATATCATTTCGAATGCATGGAATATTATTTAGAGTGAGGAAAAGTCATCTTAGGGACTCCATGCCCGCACGCCTACCCGATCGAATTACTCATCTTGGTAAATATCTTCTTGTTGTGAAAGCAGCCAGAGTTCATGTGAGTAGACCTGGTTTTATGGCTGATTTAAATGAGCAAATATACGATTCCGTTTTCTCGGCACATTTTTTACACCTAAGCAAATGACAATCCTCAGTCCTGATCAGGACGGACATGGCTATGGAGATCTATATTCGATATTCTATATCCGTCATTGATATTGATAAAACTAAAATGTGGTATCTGTTTGCTTTATTCCCCTCATAATATGGGCTGTGATCTCTTCCCATCGAAGAAATAAAACTTTATCAAGTGGGGCATCTCGAGGCCAAATGTCAGGATTCAATTATACGGGCTGGATGGAGGAAGTGAGGTAGAAACAATATTTGTCTTTGCTGCCAGCCACCCACTTGTACCCAAGGCGGCGTTGATGTCGTCTGACTGACTGGCATGCCACCATTCTTGTACACACTAGCCACAGTCCAATTGACCTGCCCAAAATTTACCTTTGTTTAATAGCTCTGAGTTATTGCCGCCAAGACTTTATGAGATGCCAGAACTCAGTACTGTCTTATGATAACCTCGCAAAAAACAACAACTAGAAAGTCAGAAAGGTCATTGGCGCTCTTTTGTTTAATTCGCAATGCGAAGATCGCTTGCCAGACTCGCTTGCACAATGAATGTAGTTCATCGAGCAAATTAGGATGCTATCATATCATCCAGGTCCACGGAGTACATTTGGTAGAATAGTCGTATGAACAAATCTGACAACGTTTTATGCGAATGCTTTGGAAAATATAATTATAATGTCCTATTCGGTATTGGTTTTGCAATTAAGTCGAACACCTTTCATTTGTACTCGACTATATATCGAATGGCATCATTATAATTAGTTATGGCAATGCAATCGATATGATGGTCACAAAGAAATTATGTGACAAGAAAAACAGACAATAATAACATATGGGTAACAAAATGCCTTGTGATAATAAATTTCGGTATAATTCATATTATAAAATTTATCATGTGTTTAGTGTTACTCGGGTTTAATTTAAACTCACTGTGAAGTTCAAAATGTACTCGGCACTATCCCTTCTTCCCAATGAGTTTGAATTTCAAGTTTATATCAACGAATGTCGGTTCATTCACCTGGCAATTAGCTTTCTTAAAACACACACGCATATAATCAGTTTTCCCGTACCGGTTCACAACACCTCACCGCGGAACAAGCCACATAAAAACTTAGAAAAAGCTCCTGTCTTTTTTAAAACCACATCATTTTAAAACCGCATCAACTGTATTTGTAGTTATGAAGCATACGGTTGTGGACAAACAGTAATAATGTATGGTCCAGTGCAGATAAGAGAGGTAGATTCATGTGTGCCATGAAACCATAAACTACATGGATCGTATTCAAACTGCCATTCGCAAATTCACATCCATATAATGTTGATCTCAATTCTATTGGCATCATCAAAATTCCGTTGTGTTAGTGGTAATAGGCCTATACTTACTTACACATTTTGTGGTGGCAATAATATTGAGTTTAAGCACTCGAGTTGATTTCGAAATAACTTTCAAGGTTATCAATCTAAGGTATGCACCATGCATGACTCCATGATAAATATAATTTTGTCTCCAACGACTACCATATGCATTTTGTGATTCAGAACTTTGCAGTTGAGTACTCAAATAGACGTAGAATCAATACCCAGTATTAATTAAGTATTCTTAGCAAACAAAACGAGGTCCGTTATCCAATCTCATGGTCCAGGGACAGGAAATCATATCAGGCATACGAAGTGAGAGAAAACAAAAATGACAGGGAAACTCATGAACCCCCCAAAATGACCATTATTAGGTGAAACCAGGTGCTCCAGAAAAGGTGAGCATTTCCTGGCCCACTAGTGGCACCCATCATGAATTCCCCAAAACTACCTTGAAAATAGATCAAGTTGCATGGCAGTCATAGATTTGGTGTATTTATCAACCAGATCATGATGATGTCCATAGAATTTCTTAAAGACAGCTATAAGTCTTGGTAAAACATATCCTTGTCGCAGCAGTTCAGAGACTAGCTGGACACTTCAATAAACAAAGTCCTCATATTTGCAACTAGCTCTGGAATAGCGTATAAGTTGAGAAACAAACACACCATATGCTGGTGACACAGGAATGTCGTTGCTTAGGAAAGGGAAATTGACTATGGAAAAATTGAAAAATGATCCCATGTCACGTTCAACGTCATCAGAATATGCACCATACGGATTCGCTATGCGTTCATAGTACAAACATAATCTCTATCTTCAATAGTTTTGTGTCCAAACACCGACTCACACACTTTGTGATTGGTATGATCTCGAATACCAGAACTAGTGGCCATCAGACATGGCCGCCACATAACACAAACCTAAGCATATTTTTAAGTGCTTTCTCTTCAGACCCCATATTTGTCATTTCAACTTCATTCATATCCAACTGTTTGGGCTGCACATCATTCTATACATACTTGACACTCTCTCAAACTCACAGTCCAATGCTCAGATTCCTACAAGGTACTCCGCTCCAGAGAGTGAGGGTAGGGGGTCAAAGAGTTTTTGAAAAATAAATAGCTGTATCAACATATTCTGGAGCTTCGAAATGACCTATTTTATAGAGTAACTAATCAGCATCCTAAAACTGAAAAGAAAATAGGGGGTTATTGTGACCGTTCGCAGGGAAAACAGGATGCAAGATGGATATGGACGAAAAAATGTGCAAAAATGCCATAATTTTTGTCATTTTAGGTTAATGTTAGTGATTCTGATCGAATATGTCGAAGAAACAAGCACGGTGACCCCCTATTTTCTTTTCATTATTAGGATGATGATCAGTTATTCTATAAAATATGTCATTTTGAAGAGGTAATATTCAAGAAAAAACTTTTGAATTTTGACTCTTCGTTACCTCACTGTTCGTAGCGGACTACGTTAAAATATTTAACAGTTACAGAACAGCAAGGTCGCGTACCAAATCTCGTAACACTAGCATCACTAGATTAGAAGAAGTTGCTACCGATACAGACACCGATACACACATACACCTACAGCTCAACGCTGTTTCGATCAGTGTGTTCGGAATGCAATTCACATAACTCTCATATTCGATGAAGACTCCATCCAAATGTATATTATTCAAAATCTCACCATTTCCGGTAGTAATTCACATCGTCTCACACCACACACAAAGTTTATAGAAAACATCCAAGTAGTCGTTTAGTTGGAAAATTATGTTGTTATTGTTCCAATTTGGTAGCTCTCAATTCCCAATGAAACTATATAAACCACACGGACGTCCAGACTATTGATTATTGCACGAGTGTGTATATTAGCTGCAACGATACCCACATAATATGCTACGAAAATAATGAAGCATCCGACAATGACTCATGAGTATCAAGAGACTGATATAATAATGCGAACTGAAAACCACAGCCAAAGGTATCAGATGTTAACAAAAATGTTCAGTACTTTTCAAGTATTGATAATAGTTCTAGGGTACCTGTATTAAGCAAAAAATGCTCATCAACAGAAGTTCAACATTATTTTTGTCATATGATCGTATTGTGATATGGACACTGTGTCATGTGTGTGGTTAAGTAGTTGACTTGGTCACCAACGCCAGTTTGATCTTCCCATGGCAGTGTCGTTCGTTGTATGTGCACTGCTGTCCTAGATGTCGTGAGTACTGTCAAATCCACCGCCGAATGACATCCCTGGGGAATCCCCGAGCAAATGAATCTGCGCCCAATGCTGATAGAACTAGGCACGTCGGGACACACCACTCCCACGCCATATAAGCAATTTCCGTCACACGTCCCTCGTGGAAGGGGGGGGGGGGAGAGATCGAGACTCCGGCGGTCACAGACACGGGTCCCCCGGGAGACCTTCCCACTTGTCCCCCACTTGTCCCCTAGATACACACCTAGATGGACACAACAAAATATAACCAGCTTCTTGTCCTTGAATCGTTACGTGATGCAAATGTGCCTTGTTTCTGCAGTGGATGAACCTCGGTTTATATATTATGCATTGTCCCATTCAACATAAAAGTTGAGAGTGAGAATCGGACTGTTTTTTCAGTACAATTTGCCAGAGAACCATTTGAAATTGGGTTCAAAAAGAACTGATTCATTTTATAAAAGGTATTATTATATGGATTTATGTACATGTGACTATAATAAACGAATTTTCATGTATTATACCTAATGTTGGAACCCCCGCTGGGATCGAAGACTAACAATGACGTATGGTGTAAATTTACGAATATGTGTATAATGTCACAAGTAAATCAGTGACATTCAGTATAATAGAATAAATGCATGGTGACTAGTTTGTCGGGAACATGGCGAAATGCCCCCCCCCCCCCCCACCAAACCATTCACCATTTATAAGTTGTTATATGAATGTTTTGTAATTTTGTTCATGTGGATTGTTTCTATTATAGTAGTTTCCCATTATTGTTTCAGGATGTTCACGCAGACACGGCGACGTGAAGGAATTCGACATTTGGAAAACCATCACAATGAACACACTTTCCCTTTTAAAGATACCCCCACCCTACCCAATAAATCTGAACATATATATTAATCCAACTAATATTGTGTACGCTGTGTATGATTTGGATATTGGATAAAATATAATTTTCCGAAATACAGAGGAGCATAACCTCTATACACTCGATTGTTCATCAATATTTCATCGCACCTGTTTTAAACCGCAAATGAACTAAATATTTTCTAGCATTTTGGCACTATTTTATGCCATACCGCTTGCACTCTTCAGCTATGCGTTAAACCCAATAATTTAGACAATTACTACATAAATACATCATGAAATCCTTAACCTTGTTTACAGCTTTTAACGAACTGCTGGCTCTTCTAGTTGAAAACCATCTGGATTGAGTTCAAATTGGGAAAAAATGAATAACCCCAGGAAACAAAACAATTCATTGCATTACACAGTGATAGTTTAAAACGGGCATTGTATACATGGATACTTTTCACATTAAGTATTCAAGGCACAATCAGTACTGAGGTTTTAAAGAAGTATTATATTCAAGTTGGAATCAATTTTGAAATCAGCCAAATCTAGCATTCTTGTTTGTCACGCAGACTTGAAAGTACATCTCGAGATTGTCAGGAATAAACAGGAAATATGTACAACTCGACGACAAAATAATCAGAAAATCACTGTTAACTGTGCATGAAAACATCGGATAGAGAATGATCGGCCTGCATTCATTGCCGGTTGCCACAGTATCTAGACTAATACCAATGATGTCACAAGACTGTGTGTAGAACTCGCCCGCAACGCGGGCCGCTTTGAGGAAAACATGGATGCGGCACGAGTTTGAATCAATTTAACTTAAATTAAATGCATCAATTTAAATGCACTTTATGAAAAAGGGCAAAATTATTCACCAGAATCATGAATGCATGAATCATACATGATGAAATCGGCACAGGTTCACTGAATGAACCCTTGATGCCCTTGACACCAAATGAGACTATCATCCTCTTCATGTGGAGGATCACTGATGAGACTACTAGGATGGTGTTCTGGAGTAATAACTAGCGATAATTATCGGACTTCATGAAACCCAAGGCTTTTATGGAATATTTTTATTGCAAAATAGTGTACAAGGAGATATAGATTGTTTCTAATAATTCTGGTTATGAACGAATTTTCTTGTGATTGTTTAGAAATCGACAACAAACGTTAGATGGGAGCTTATCAACCCACCATACAACGAACACAGTACACGTACACAATTTATTAGCGAATTCAATGCAATGATATGATCATGCCATATTGCGTTCAGTTCTGGACAACTATGGCCTACTCGTAGTCACACAGCACATATTACCTGTAATTTGGATAACACATTGTCAACTTGTAATGAATACAAGCCAAATATTAACAGTTATGGTATGTTTGAAATACCCAATGAATTTAGCCGAGTTGACTAGGACTACCACATATATACAGGTTACAAGAAAGTAGAAAACATTGGGATGAAATAGTGACTATAAACCATTTTTACATCATTTTTCACCTGAACGTAACCAAATATCACACATGAACAGGAAAACATGATACAAGAAGCCAGTATGTATCAGGCAAGATCCACCGAATAACCACTGTCAAATAATATATTTTACAAGTACTTTTGGGATCAATGTTATTATTTTTCAGATATAACCAGGAAAATACATTTGAAGGTTTTGATTCGGTTTAATCCTTCGACGTGTTTGAGCACAATAAATATTTTGCATACCAATTCAAAATTTTAGAAAATAACGTTTCAATTAATTTATTGGGCGATATATCCATGAATGTTTTGCATTTCTCTCGAAAACTTCATTCTATATTTGCATGCTCAGTGACCAAAAGTAGGAATCGTGTTTAGTACCTTTGTCACGTGAATACTGCTAATTGCATATTCATGTTAACCGACTGCAAGTTCATTTTCATCAGTTTCCCTGGTATCAACCAGTGTTATAAAATAAGTGACATTGTTTCGCTCATGTATGTAGGTCATCTGAATTGATCACGAAGAGGCTGGGCTGCGTATAGACAATCCAGTATACGAAGTTGAAGACGGTGAAGGCGCTGGGGAATATACTTCTGGAGGCGTGGTCAATGTCCTTGGGAGTGATCGTTCGGAAGTAGCGCTTTACGCGCACCCACAAGTCCCTGGGAGAGTGAACTCCGGGATTAGGAGTTTGCACTTCCTGTCCATCCATGACGTCATAGTCTGTTTTGGGTGGACACTGCATTTCCTGGAAAGCAAAGGGGAAGGTTTCCTATATATAGTGACCTAGATACACACCTTTTGGAACAGCATACCGTAATGGTAACATGGGGGTTATATCCGTGTGAATGCGAATAAATGGAGTCAATGGTTCAACAGGAAGCTTTCGAGACAATTCACCAGATATCTACACTTACAATATCATTTCCGGCCAGTACAGACTCGGAGCCGACTTTGGCCGCGTTGCCATGTTTACTGGACCGTGAGCGACCCCTGCTCATCTTCAGGCGGCCGTTGCGTCTGTTGTCACCACTCCGTGATAAGACATTGATCAAGGCGTACTCGAGCAAGGCTCCGAAGACAAACATCATGCAGCTGGCGTACCATACATCTATGGCTTTAGGGTACGACACTCGCATGGAATTGCTGCGAGATGTACTCAGCTAGATGGGACATTATATATCGCATATATACACACATATTGAGAGACAATAATATTGAGCATCCCTTCATACATCATTAACGTAGAATCGAAAATATATACCACCTGCCACTGTGCCTATATACCTGCGTAGTCATGGTTAGAACTGTTGTGACACCCAATGATATTCTGGCAGGAACTGCATCTTTGTTGATCCAAAATGATACCCACGACAGCATCACGATCAGTATTGAAGGCAAGTACGTTTGCAAAACATAAAATCCAATTTGTCGCTTCAGATGAAATGCAGCCCTTAGGCAAGAAAACTCGCCTGCAATAGTAATTGCACATTTGACGATCTAGAGTGAAGTGTCATTGCCACCCGACGTGACTTTCACAAGTTGTATTGTGTCATACCGAGGAGTTCATTTTAAAATGTGCCTACCTGCTTTGTATGCAAGTTTACAGTAGCCGACAGTTTTGTTCAGCAGCTCAAACTGCGGTAAATCTGTCAGTTGCATCTCCAAGGGATCGCCCTCTGCCCATATTATTTTAACTTGACTATCTTCAAAAGAATCTGAAATTCACATCCATATTCATGACATTTAAAAACCTCGTTATGAAGAATATGCCGTTGGGAAATATGCAATTACGCCGACAGAAATATTTTCCCTTATCACTCCCACTTACAGCTGCTGATTTTAATCTCGCAAGTCTGGTAATCCAGAGGAAAGCTCATCAACAGCATATTGCACTCCAGTCTTAGTGTAATTCTGCAGAGAGCAAAAATCACATCACTTAACGACGACAACAAATCCACGTGCGTTCCATATTCTCCCCAAGTAAGGAATACACATGACTTCATTCAGCAGTCTGGTTTCTGTTCGAGTTCAGCCAATTTGAAAAATGCAAACATTATCACTGGCAGATATTGGAGTTCTAACATCCTGTTTACGTGTTGCCTGTGTTACCTTGTGCTTTGAACGACCGTGCCGTTGGGGTAGATGGTGACTGCCCGATTCGGAGTGGTGATTGTATGGACCCTGCCTTCTTTCTCGTTTGGAAAGTAAACATCGGGTACCCAGATTTTTTGTATTTCTTGATGTGGAACTTGTAACGGAGGTTCTGCGACTGGGAAGGTCAATCGCTCGTCCACCCACTGTAACCTGAAGTATATCTCCATGCTGTAATCCTGCAAGTGCAAACGGTGACGTCTTACAATGATGCACCCACACGACTGTATGGAAGATGGGCCTGCCATTACTATACACACGGTCATCTCTTTCTACAATACATACCATGTCAATCTCATTTATTGGTCCCAAGCTCTGCACGAAGAAGTCGCATTTTATAACCACTGGGGGACCTGGAATTAGAAAATACAATATGATGCAAATATGACACAATAATATATAAGACCGTTCATTGCGTAACTTCAATAAAAGACCGTGTATTGCGATTGAGTAAATTCATGTTTAAAATTACCTTATCATATGAAATGTATATCATTCCACTACCTATATATCATAGTCTCACTATACTATCAATTTAGTTATGCATTTCTATTCAAACTGTTCACAACACCACATTATAATAAATAAATAAATCACGTGTTCATACCATAGACATTGGGTCGCACCAGGTTGTTGGCGCTCTTCATCACTCGGCCCAATATTGACATTGCCTTCGTGTCGTTTCTGCAATGAGAATGTAGCGAGCGTTAATGATCTATTAGGCCAAGCCCCTGTCTGGAGCTAGCTAATTTACCCCATTTACGTGATTGTGTCTGTCATTTTCGTTGACTCCCGAATATCCTTGTCAATTTGTTGTCGTGTCTGCAATGTTGTCACTGTCCCATTCTGCAGTCCGGGCACAGAATTTAAAACTTGTAAAATTATTTTAGGTTTTAAGAATGATTTCGGTTGTATTGTAACTACATATTGGAGGGATGGCAACAAATCCAACTTCCAGCTTCCTCGTGTCCATAACGTTCCTAAACTTGGACAATCAAGCCAGGATGAACATACAACTAATGAACAGCTGAAAATATGTGCATCAGTTTTATTTTCGCAAGCCCCTCGACGTGATTCAAATGCTGGTGGCTGATAAAATAAACCACAGCGTTTGAAAGGTACTGAAAACCTGAGAAAATGTACCGACAGCTTGTGAGATAACCAGGTATGGATCTTGGCAATCGCTTAATAACTGCACGTGGCAGAGTTGATATTAGACATCATACCAGTCAGGGAAGATCTTCGTAAATGACGATATATCATCTGGTAATCAATTAAAAAAATTGATTTTTTTTTCTTGCAAGCATGTGTTTGTAAATTGACTCAAGTTCGATACCTGCTAATCATTAAACCAAACAAGCCAAAAGCATTGAAATTATACCAGCTTTTTTACGACTGATTTTGGTTTCATACTAAGTTCACAAATATCGGTACCAACCCAGCGCACATTTATAATTCATTGGAATGCCATGAGCGTTTATACGGTATAGTTTCATTATAGATGGTTGCGCATATGTACCGCCACGTTAGTACAACTAGCCTATGTGTCTACGCATATAGTTTTCTGAAATACCAGTGCCAGATGTATTCTGGAATATCAGTGCTAGATCTGTCAGGACGAGTGTTATTGTTGTGCACGAGTGTCATTACATGACTTATCGTCCATGAGCATGGAGTGGTAGTGGTCGGTATGGCACTTTGAACCCGCCCGTTATTTGTCAATCAAACAGACTGGAGGATGTTGAATAATAGCCCTCAAAATCAGTATTTATTGGTAAACGCCGTGAAGGTCGAGTGCCAATATTGGGGGTTCGGATAACTACGGAGTTGTGTTACAGTGTATCCACTTAGACAGAGTGTGTTAATATGGGATAACCTTGACATTACCTAATAACCAACACAAAAGCTGAGTCAGTCAGTCTCTCGTGTAAATGTTTGAGCACGT
This sequence comes from Terebella lapidaria, assembly GCA_949152475.1. Classification (NCBI taxonomy): domain Eukaryota; kingdom Metazoa; phylum Annelida; class Polychaeta; order Terebellida; family Terebellidae; genus Terebella; species Terebella lapidaria. The sequence goes on from OX424556.1 coordinate 25,819,475, forward strand.
AGTGTTTACCACACCACCATGAGAAAACCAATTGTGCATGTAACTGAGTTACTGAATTTGACTCGCAAGTCAGGATGTTGGCATCCTGAACTTCACATCCTAGTATCATCATATGTTTATCAAAACTTATGGCACCTGACTGAGACGATCCCCCTCCCCCTTCAAAATGTTCTTTCCATTGCAATATCGTTCGCACTTTTGGCAATAATTGGTGATTAATAAAAAAAAACCATGGTTGCCATGGTTACAAAATTAAAACACCAACTTAAGCTGCGTGTTCTCGTGATTTGTGCCTTATGGTGGATGTGCGTAGTAAATTTGCTGTGAAAGTACGATCCAAAACTCGTTATTGGTTTGGTAATGACAGAGTCTGAGAGGAAGATACGTGATGATCAGTCATTATTTCCTTGTAACTGCCGTCGAGCCAGTTTTAATGGCATTGCTGTCTAGATAGTGCTCCCCGGCTTCCGGCTATACCACTCGTACCCCGACCTACTCCGCTCGTAATTCAAACCGGATTTCAGTCGGGCTAAAACTCGCTCCTTTGAGGGAAGTTCGCAGGTAATACTTCATCGGCGTTATTGGGGCATATTTGTGGAAGGTGGGCTGTAAAAATTGACCTTGCGTCACAGGTATATTTATCTTATTAGCGCGAACCAAAGCCCAGCAGCGGGAACCGGCTGCTGGCCGAACCTGGTAAGTCTCAGAGAACGGATGTTTGGTCGGAGGCTGTGCGTGTGATACCCTCCTTATCCTGCCAAACTACTGTTTACTTTCAATTTTAATATCCATACGCGCCTACATGACATAGCTTGATCTCCTCCATTCAGTGGAAGTGAACAAGGAAGTGCAAAAACACACAATATATTTAGCATCACAGGTGAAACATAAAACTTAAAAGTATGGCTAACTGCTCTTGAACGTGTGAAGCTCATTCCCTGCCAGTCAGCATACGACTTGTTGCGCAACATGACTGATAGCCCATGAACTTCTTCTGCTCCAAAGAACATTGTGGACATTCTGTAATGTTCTATTACGGTACTCCGACAAAGACTGCGATAGAAAACTGTCATCGTACATTTATGACCTACAAAAGTATAATGACGTGCATATAAGATTATGCTTCAATAAAAATTCCAGTCAAATTCATCTAGGGACGCCAGTTTGTCTGAAAGACAGCTAATTTTACTCTCAAACATTTGATCGATCCATACAACGTTTTTTTTTTATACCATTTATTGCTGCCACGTAAATGCCGGTGTTTGAATGCCACTCGTTTGTACCAAAGCAATAACACGCATCTTATATTTTGTTATCGCATGGTACTTGGCACAACTATCGAGATTTATAATCAGAAAAAAAATGTTGACAAGCCCCCGAAAGAACATCATTTTATTCCAGGAAGAACTCGAATGAACCCGGATACCTTCATCATGAAGGAAGCGTATGGACGCATCCCTCGTTCAGATTTCACGTTCATTGTAATGTTTGTGATTGCGTATTACCAACAATTATCACTGGCGAGAGGTTTTGTTTAAAGGCGGGAGAACAACAGAGGCTCACAAGCACCTTGCTGTTGTTTGCATAAATAACACTTTACCCGCGATATATCCATGTGCTATGTCTTCTGTTTGAAACCACGCATTATCCAAACACCTATCTACGGATCCTAATGGAGAGCAATTGTTGGTCTGGCCTCCGTGGTGCTCAGAGAGCGTTTTCAGCTGTCTATGTTCTATGGGCGGCAGCGGACCTTTGTTTGTCGGCACACCCTTGAGTCCATGAAGATGTGGACAACAGATTCCTCTTCCACATCAAGGCTAATTGTAGGCAAACACTGGCGCATCCGTGATATCGGGACTCTAAATAAATCATCCACTAGGACAGTAGCTGATGATTTTGATGAAAGTGGGTTCTGCCCAAACATGAAAATACGGCTTTACAATGAGTCTGTTATACAATTGGAGTGGCATTGCTGAAATACGTAGCTGAATGAAATATTTTCCTATGTGGCTTGTGATTTGGTTAATGGTATTTTCGTACTTCAAGGGAACTTAACTATTCATATCAGATGCTCCCCACAGCCATCATAATACATCCGTGTTCCTAATAAATAGATGGTGACCGGACAATCCACCAGTTGCCAATTCGTTATGAACTGATATCAACATCAAACAATCAGGTTTTCATTTGAGAAGATGAATATCATTTTTCGTCATGTACTTTCTGAACATGATATATGTACCACAACTGTGTTATTTCGAGCGGGGCAGTTAGTTTGCATGGCAAAGCACGGTACATGTCTTGTTTACGTTTGGATCGAGTAGCCCACCAGTGAACGTATTACATAAATCAGCCAGGTGATTGCCCACGTGTTAAAAACAGGCAAACTTACGTGAGCCACTCGCGTGATGAGAGTCCCATAGTTATTTACTTTAGAGCATCCTGGTCGTGCACAAATAAACGATAGTCGCACGTTGAACAGCAGCAATAATAAATCACGTGATTGTGGAAGTGAACTTCGGTCGTCATATTCTTGGTCAGCAATTGGGTCGTGTAGGGCATATGTCAACGAACGATGTGCGTTAATTTCAAACGATTAGTTTGAGAGACAACTACTTAGATGTATATGCCAAATGTATCGTACTACCATTAATTAATGGTAGAACGCATAAATTAATTTAATCAACTACCTCGAGTGACAACCGATTTGTTTAATCGGCCTGTTGGTCTTTCAATTTGTCTTATTGTTTTTTTGTGTGCCATGGGCAAATGCTATACATGTAGACATATATATATACTAGTATTTATAATTTCCACAAAATTAAGCATACTGAAATTCATAATTTCCACCATTTCTTGTTTCCATACAATTGGTATAGATATATATCTATTGGTATTTATCATTTCCACAAAATTAATCATACTGATATTTATACTTTCTACCATTTCTTGTTTCCATGCATTCAAGTTCTGCACTGCAATATTTCACAGGACTGTTCACATAGAATTCACCAAGTCGAGTATAATGTTTGCGTTGAGAAAGTAGTCTATCATACAGCAGTGTACTTTTTAATTCAAGCACATTTGTTTTCCTGGAATTTGATCAGTATCCGTGTTTTCTGCTCCGTGCAGATCAACCATCTGTGCAACAGTGGGGGTCACTGGCACGAAACAGAACAAGATAAATATAGAAAACACTCGAGGCATTCTGTCTAGTTTGTGTTCTTTTTGAGCCAACTTCACGGAAAATGAACAAAATGTCGTCTACGGTTGCACTTGTTCAGAGAAAAACACACTGGGTTATTCAATACTAATCGTGTGTTGTCAGAATGACTTTAATCCCTGTTTTAGTTCCCATGACTACTGCATTGGCTCAGCTACCAGCTCAGAAAATAATGGCTTTTTATATGTCAGGGTGATGTGGCTACTGTTATTCAAGAAGAGTTTATGCTATGCTGAAATATACTGTAGGTTGGCGTTTTGCACTTTGATACATGGATTTGGCATTCCGTCTAGTAGGTATGAATTCAATGTGTCTCACACTTCATACATGTCGATTTTTGTACAGAGACAAGCGTCACTTCCAGGTGTTGTTATAATTGGTGTTCGTGAACAGTAACGCAGTACAGTGGTACAATTCCTCGGCTGACAAAGGTCGAATTTGGTTATTTTTACTCCAGAAAGTGTTTATTTTTATCCGCGAAAGTTTTGCAACCAACTGGACTGTCGGGTAGTACAATTCTCCACACTCGTAATTCGTCAGACCACAGACACAACTCCATGAATATACAAGTGCCTCTGTGAAAACACGAATTGTCATAATTGATTGCAAAGCAAATACCATTTTCTCCGGATTTTCCACAAACCACGAGAGAAAAAACGGCACAAATTATTTTACATGATGCCGTGCATTGTTATTATTATTATACTAGATTTGTTTTTATTCACTTGAGCAATGTCTCTCATTATTACCACCCACGGTTTCATGTGTCTCTGTGTTTTTTGGGCTGCTGATTTATTTTGATTGATAATCAGATCAGCAGGAAATGTGTCCTTAGGCACAAAGCCCACGTGACCTTTCCATGCATTACTCAGACAAATACCATGTTGTTACATTATTAATGTGCTTGCATATTTATAAGCTGGCGTGCTCGATCTTAACAAACCCCATTCAAATGTATCACTTTTCCGCAGATCAAGTTGAATCAAATCTCATACCAAAATGCTTAAACTCCCACTGCATAGCCGCAAAAAGGAAACTTACAGGTGATTCAACGACGTGAAAAGTTATATTTGCCAATTAAAATGTGGTTATCACTTTCCTCGGCTAGATAATCATGTTTGGTGATCATGGGTTAAATAATTGCATTAGGTAGCAATTCGTGCATTGAGAACGTTCTGGTGAAGGGCATAAGTTGCACATGATTATCGAAAAGCTATGCGGTGTACTGGCATCCTATGTAGCTCGCAGGTAATGACCAACAGATTCCGGAACTGCTGCAGTTTACGGGATGGCAGTGAAGGACGTGGGAACTGGTACTGGATATGTTACTGCCGGTTCTAGTGTTTGCGAGTGCGTTTTGGCGCCTGCTAGTTAACTCAGGGACGTTCAGATGTCAAGCCGTATTCTGTTGGAGGAAGACATGTTTACTACCAGCTACCATTTTATGTTGAACCAGAGACGGCACTTGCATAACCGAACCACCATTCACGTCTTCCTAGTTATAAACAGAGAAACACGAACGTAGAATACTCGAACTATGTGTTCCATGATCAATGTGATACTGCACGTAGAATCTGCACATGTACATTTGCATAAGTTGATTGACACTAACCGTGACATGCTGTTTTTGGACGACATCCAAAGTTTTTTCGTCATATTTAATGCGAATGTCAGTATATTAGTGTTTCATGGAGAAACACGCGTTAATACAATACAAACATACTATAAAGAAGTGTTTGAATAATTGTTGAATTTGATTCTAGTATAAGCATACAGGGATATATTTAAAAAAATAACTGTTCTAAAATAATCGGTAACCATTAAAAATATCTCACATTCATTATGGCACCCGAGAACATGACATCATTGTCCGAAATGGCGTAGGCGAGCCCAAAAACAACAACGAAACCATCTGCTATGTGTGTATTTGCACGTTTGACGTTGTGATGAACTAACTTTTATGTCTGTGTATTGTAATGTCTGAGCAAAATCCCATCTCGGAACAATTACTTGTTCGCGTTATCTCAAAATACGTGCTATCGGTCGATTGGGAATTTACCTCAGAATGGAGCAAAAACATAATGAGTGTTATTATCTTGGTTTAATAATCCATGCATTCGGCACGTTCTTTTCACTTCATTTCGAAAATGCTTATCAGATAATAACTTGTACAGATAAAATGTCCCCCACATTTGATGTGGAATCATCTATATTACAATTTTTGTTGTTGTTGGAAGATTTACAAGTATGTCGAGTTGGCCGTAAACTCTAGGCATGAAATTTTCGTTTGATGATGCTATCTAGAAAGTGGGACCTAAAACTACAAAGACATTTATCACAATAACCATTTGCACTCTTAGATTTATGTGCAAGCGGCAAAACAACGGGCCATTTCTAAGACCTATAGACAAATTTCCGATAGAATTGATGCTGAGAATAATTACAAAAATCAATGGCCTGCATCGTGACACAATATCACTATTTATTCGAATTTCTTTGTCTTTGTTTTTCAAATAGCTCACTTATCGCTTTGACATTCCTATCAGTGACATCTCATAAACATCCGGTACAAGCCTTATTTTATCTTTCTGTAAACCTACATAATGGCAAATAATAATGCTGTTCGGGGTGTTCAACTTTAACTTAAGCGAAATAAACGATCTTCGCATCTGTGCTAGTGTAAGAAGTTCACAATTCACATGGTAAGTGCCCCAGAACAACAGTATGTTTACCACAAAACTACTGATTAGATGAATTTTATGGAGGCAAACATGTATTTCGCAGATTATAAATAATAGGTACTGTCTGCACCTAAATAAGATATAAATATGTGACTTGTCAGTAATTAACGTCTACGTGACAATGTTATGGCTGGGTCCAGACTTGATACGATAACCTAGCAATTAACATGACGTCGTAAACAAAGTTATGCTCTCACTTCCCTCAGCAATATGAATGTTAATGTCAGTGAGCTAAGGACTGGCAATGCTTATGGTGTTTATATCTTAGTATTGTGTCAATTTTTTGCTATTCTTGTTATAGGTTTATACTTAGGATAGGTTGCGGATAAGTTGCGAAAAATCGTTCTAACTTCTTTGTTATTACGTGTATTTGTTGTCAGAATACGGGAACTGTTGGAAAGTTAGCAAAAGTACAACGTATAGACTACTCGTAACTTGGAAATTCTCCTAAAATTCATGACCGATAGCTTCACGTTAATCATTATGAATTTATCTCGATGGTTCCAAGCGCAATAGGATTCAGATGGTACTGATACTACGGTTACGCCTCATGAAAATAACGTGCGAAACACACGAACTAATAAAATTTCTACATTTGCCAATCAATTAGCGACTGAGTCGATGCAGTATGTACGTGCACTCAGCGAATGCTTGCAGTTATGAGATTGTATGCCAATCTAACGCCTGTCTGTTTGCTGACTCCACGAGAACCAAAGTAGTACCGGGAAAGATGGGATGATTCCATCCCGACCAGTAATCACCTAGCAAGTGTGGCACTCACTACACGCTGACGTGCCTCTCCATGCATAGCTTGATTAATGTCTCGCGCTTCCACGGTTACGGGCCGCGACCTACCCAAGGGACCTCATTCCTGCGCTGATGAGCACACATTTTAAGACTCTAATAGAAATAATGGCCACGAAGCCGTGTGATATGATCTGTACCTAGACCCAGCAGTGTGGTCATAACACAAAATTAAACCTTTAAAATTGTAACGCTTCGTGCTCACTCATTTGGTGTTGGTTACAGTTCATTTTGGAAGCAACGTTGGAGTTTATGCCGGACATTTTGTTCACACTGCATGCCATCTATATTGATGGGAGCTCGACTTCAAGACATTACTCCACAAACGACATCGAGTGAATTAGGTTCATTCGTCTCCTTGTTCCGTCTCTTTCCAGCTAGCATCCAAAATTCCTGCAACAAATATCAATGAGGGAGAATGTCTAGATTCGGAGAATTGCCCCGTCGCTTCTGAGGCAATGAACTCTCTCTCTCTCTCTCTCTCTCTCTCTCCGATGGTCAATTCACATGACCATAGAAAAGGTCAGCATTTCCTTGTTATTTTTGCCGGTTCCATATCATTATTGGGTATATGTCAGAGGGATGATTTGCATCTGCCTTGTATTAGAAACAGAAACGTTACCAAATTCTATCCGACGTTCCGATGTTGAACCATGGGCAAAGCAAATAAATATCTGGCCCTGGGAACAACGATCTCGATCGCTAATTTGTTGACGGGAATGTCAGCAATCCCCCGGGAACATCAGAGCGCCGGTAATCAACCAAAACAGACCACGTGCTTCCACTACAGCACGATAACCAAACCAGCTTATCAGATCATTTGCCAAGTCCAATCATAAGTCCATTCATGAACTAACCCGACGAAATTCACTTCCAAAAACTAGTGAATTCAAATTCAAATTCCCGTTCCAAAACTATTCAAAATCGTCAAGAGGTATAATAATTCTATATTACTGTGGAAATGAAAATCCGCGAGGGATCATGTATATGTACACTTAGAAATTCACCAACATGTCGTGTGAAATAGCTATATCGAGACCCGTAATTTGGTTTCCATAGACGGTCAGATAAATAGCCATACCACCACCCAGCCGGTCATCGAGTTTTCCAGCGCCTAAACTTTATTAAGCAAATATATGAAATGCCAACATATGAAGTGTTTCAGCAGAAGGTGGAGGGGTTTTGTAGCAAAATTACCAACACAAGAAGGCCCTCCATGACTATTATCGACATTTCCAAGCTCTCATCCACTTATAAAAATAGTATCCAGACCTGCCAAATGTTACCGCAATAATACGCATCATGTGCATATGTTGAGCCACCGACCTCGATCAGAGCAACTGAACAAACCTGCCCCCACAGGGTTTCGAAATTACAGTTTTTGTTGTACCAATTCAGTGCTGGAAAACATTAACCCACTGTCTGTAAAACATTGTTTGTTGAAATCCTGTCAGCACAAAATAATACAAAAACATACATGACAACAAAATGTAGCGTGTATAAATGTTGGTGGTATTTCCCTAACAGTTATGCATTATAAATGGCGGATAACACCATGGGCATTCTTTTTTTCGCATAGAACAAACGGACAGCAAGTAACGGACAGCAAGAAATGGCAACTGCTTTGACAAATTCATCCAATTTAGATGTCCACCACGAAAGGCCCTCCCAAACGGTATGTGATTTCTTTGTGAAAATATGTAATGAAGATAGAAATTCTGCGCAAATCAAGATCTGAAAGAATTCAACAGGGGCTGCATTGAGCAACTGTCTATACTGCAAAGAGCAAACGCCATTGTGTCAGACCCATCAATATCTATCGCGATGATGTGTTATGTAAGCACCAGGCCAGAGTGTGAAGTCCATGTATATACGGATTGCCACTGGGTGCTTCCTCTGCCGGGAATGTCACAGTGCAAAATATGCAGTTCGTTTGTTTCATTTCATCTCATGGAATATTGCTGTGATGTCTCAAGTGCTTTCAGGTTTTTGGGCAATATAAATTCCGGAATTTTCTACGTTTTGGAGCAAACATTATGAATCCTTGTTTTTTTTATGTGCACATAAAAATGTTAGGTACCAATACAACTAACAAATTGTTATGGAAGTTTGCCAAGAAGCCGACATCCTGGTCACAACTTGACGTTCACTGAGAAAATTTCTTATGAAAACTAACGGTCAAAGGTCGTGAACATTCATAAGCATCAGACACAGGCCACAGACAAATGTATGCATGTTTTGTAAACTTTTTTTCAAAGAAATTATTTGTGCATACCACACTTGTATACGCCTGCAGAACCGACTGTCCTGAACGCATTTTGGCTGAATATCATCATGAAATTACAGATGGTATGAATGAAGATTTCATCTTGGAAGAATGGTGTAGATATATTATATACTCCAACGGGCAGAATAATCACACGTGAAGATTACCATAATGAGACAATTCATGGATTTCCGTGCAGGTGAGAATTGTTTATGTGTTCGTTGCGGCACGAATATGACTGTATAATACAATTCTGAGTAATATCAATTGTATAAAACAAAATTCTAAATGTTACTTACATTGCAGCTTCGTTTGATAACTCGCCGGACACAAAAATAAATTGGCACATTAGGTCCACCAGTATTCCCAGCGAAATCCGTCTCAACCAACTGCGCTTCATTTCAACTGGTATCAAATCCAATTTCATTTTATGATATTGTGTGTACTTATGTATTATGTTTCTCTGGAAGCCTAAGAGAGATCAACAGTGTGTGTCTTGAGACTAATGCCTTTGTCCCATTTTGTACCAGTAACTAGGACAGTGAACTCCAGATGCTGTGCACTTTCTTGATCTCGAACAAGCGACACGAGCAACAGGTGCTTGCGTTATTCCAGTGTTTAGGATCGGCTGATCCGTGTGTTTTGCAGCGTCCTTGCAGAATAGCAGAGGTGCCAGGTTCCATCCGTCTATCTACCTGCCTACGCGGCCGGGCCAAGGAATTGGCACCTCGACCATCAATATACAGAGCGGAGCAGCTCGGTCGATCGCTGGCTGAGCTGCCGGAGAACTTCGACTGCTAGTGCTCTCCAGCTAACACCATGGAACCAATTGTCTCAATGGGAATATTCCGCGCCACTTGTGCCACAGCTAATAAGCACGAGAGACTAGATTGCATTTGCATTATCCCTACGCGCTCGTATAAACAGATTCGTGGTCGTTTAAGACGGTTATGTTTTTGCGGTCAAGATGTATTGTGCCGTAGTGGTTAGTAGTCGGATGGATGACCGGGGGCGGGACCCTGGGACCCTACATGCCCCCATTCCCTGATCCCTTTATGCCCCGGACCGGCTCCCGGGTGTCGCTGAAGCCTCCCGAAGCACCAGACTTCTCACGGCCGGTGGTCGGCTCATCATCTCTGGGCCAATCACAGAATCGTTCTCTGTCTGAACCCTTTTTCTAACGCAGCCTACGTACGTCCTCTACAGAATAGCATGTAATCTGGGGAAATCACAGTCTCGCGCCGCAATTTGCAAGTGTGACTCTCCTAACATGCAGGGAATTTGTAAAGTGATGTGAACAGCTTTGGTGAAAAAACGTACCAGGGAGAATTTCGGCGAAGTAGCGCACCTTATACTAATACTACTCATCCACTGGATGTATACCATATTTAATCCGTCTGGCACATTTTTAATCTTCATTGAATTTAGAAGAAATAATAACATGCGCTACATGGGCCAGAATTTCTCAGATCTAGAAGCTGCATCTTAAAATATAAGCAAACCATACTAACGTTCGTGCCCAATTTTAGAATTTATTAAAACAAAATTACTCAGTGGAAAACGTTCATGCCTCCAGTGATAATGTATGGACATCGACGGTCTATTTATAGATACTTGATCTCTGATCGTTTATTTGGGACCGTGAATAGCTTAGGCGAGAGAAGACTGAGAAAATCAGCTACCTCACATCTGGGCCTGCTAATGAATATACGATACTAGAAAGACCGGAACCAATAACCTATGTACATATTTATTCCTGGCTGACGACCTGACAGATCCACGCCCCCTACCGTCAAGCAGACAAGATTAATGGGGAAATACGCCCGTTGCTTTTAATGGTACCGTTATTAGCGTATGTTGGCTTATCATCGCGTTTGTATTGTCGTTTATCTTGTTGATTGATGTGGATTTCGCATTATACACCCAAAGCAACACGTCCTGCAGTGGTGTCAGGGAGTTCGCTTGTTTACGTCTATTTTTAATACAGGTTGAACAAATTTCTGGGAAATGGACAGAATATGAGGGATTCAGTTACACACGAAAACGTTTTAATGCATGTAGGCCTAACAATGGAACGGACACTTGGGTACTTCATATTTGGTACAAACTTTCAATAAGACAGATTACCTCGTGTTGCACTTTCCTCATTCCTGGAACCGGATAATTCCGCATTTTAGCCTTCAAGTTTAAATACGGAAAAGAAAATTTTGATAATTTACTTCGAAATTTGCCCATAGGCTTATTTTAGGAGTGGTTATTTATATGACGGTTGCCACACACTATACCGATTTTGTTTCTACTTGTGAATCAAGGCCTTGTATTATAAGTGATTCATTCTAGGAGCCCACATACTTGCAATCACAGAAGTTATGGACATGAAAACGATTAATTAACAAGTAACCTCAGCAAAATTATACCAATACCCTCGAATATGATATTTTTTCTTAAAATTAGGCCAACTGCGCTTGGTCCCATGTACCTGATTCGAGGTGTGGTTAAGTGCGGAATACCCCGGTACCCATACCCACATGACAACTGAACAAATTACGTTCGTAGAAACATGCGATGGTGTCACCGATTGTCCCGAATCGATCCGTGTCAATGTCTGACAATGAATCATGTCTCATCTCGTGATCTGGACAGTGTGAGGATACATCTCGATGTCAAAAACACCAGACACACATTGGCATGTCACGGATAATGTCACTGCATTGGCCATGACGTCCAAATATAAAAATATCCGCTACATTCGGATTTGTCCAGTGGACTCCAGGAAAAATGGTGAGGTTGTTTCATTTATTAAAAATGAATTTAAAAAAAGAACTTTGAATATCGGTATCAGGATCGACATATGCCACGTTTTTAAAAACATCGTCTCACTTCTACAATGTGCTCTACCACTTCATGACTGGCAAACAATTTCGTCGTAGTCGATTGACACGAAACATTCTGCACGACTTATACCAGTGGGCATTGGTCATGCTGATGTGTCCCCTCAGATCTTATCAGATATGGACCTGTGTTTGATACCCCGACTCGGATGCTCGCGTTGAAGGTTTTTAGGTTACCGGACCTTTGGTCCGATAACCTATTGGCATGGCGTTGCGTCCGTCGTCTGTCGTCCGTCGACCGTCGTCGTCCGTCGTCGTCGTCGTCGTCGTCAACGTCGTCGTCGTCGTCCACATTTTTATCTTTTTTGTTTACGGGCGAATTCTTCTGAAATTTTGCACAAAAATACTTAAAAATAATTCAGGAAGGAGGTATTTTTTAGTTTTTTGATTTTCGCATTTTTTTCAAAATGGCGGCCGTTTTCGACGATAAATGCCTGATTTTGGACTTTGGTGGCCATTTTCTCAAAATCTGTTCAGTAACTTTTTTTTCTTTTTGATACATAACTCTCCTCATATGTACCCCTATGATTTCTATAAATTTCGTTGCGCTGGAATCGCTCGAAGTGGGCCATTTTGGCCCAAACTCGGCCCAAATGGGATTTTCCCATGTTAAATTCTCCTATGCTTTATAATGGGACACATTATGCCTAATATCTCACTTAATATTGAGATTAGAGACTAGGAATCAATTGTGGACATATAGGAAATGATATATGCTGAATATCCTCGTGACCTTGAATTTGACCTCTGACCTCAATTCAAGGTCAGAGCTTAAAATGGCTGATATCTCGCTTATTATCGACTCTACAGCTTAGCAATCAATTGTGGACATATAGGAAATGATATATGCTGAATATTCTGATGACCTTGAATTTGACCTTTGACCCCATTTTCAAGGTCATAGGACAAAATGGCTAATATCTCGCTTGTTATCGACTTTACAGCTTAGGAATCAGTTATGAACATATAGGAAATGATATATGCAGATTATTGTCATGACCTTGAAGTTGACCTTTGACCTCATTTTCAAGGTCACAGGACAAAATGGCTAATATCTCACTTATTATCGACTCTACAGCTTAGGAATCAATTGTGGACATATAGGAAATGATATATGTTGAATATTCTGATGACCTTGAATTTGACCTTTGACCGCATTTTCAAGGTCATAGGACAAAATGGCTAATATCTCGCTTGTTATCGACTTTACAGCTTAGGAATCAGTTATGAACATATAGGAAATGATATATGCAGATTATTGTCATGACCTTGAATTTGACCTTTGACCTCATTTTCAAGGTCACAGGACAAAATGTCTAATATCTCACTTATTATCGATTTTACAGCTTAGGAATCAATTGTGGACATGTAGGAAATGATATATGCTGAATATTCTCGGACCTTGAATTTGACCTGTGACCTCATTTTCAAGGTCCAAGGACAAACTGGCTCATATCTTGCTCCTCTATTGACTGTATGGCTTGGGAATCAATTGTGGACATGATATAGAAAATGATATACACTGAATATTTTGATGACCTTGAATTTGACCTTTGCCCCTTCATTTTCAAGGCCACAGCACAAAATTGCTAATATCTCGCTGATTATTGAATTTACAGCTTAGCAATCAACTGTGGACATGATATATGCTTAATGTTATATATGCTGAATATTCTCTTGACCTTGAATTCAACCAGTGACCTGGCTAACATCTAAAATATTAAACATTGTCCGGTAACCTATCTTCGGCCCTTGGCCTAATTTTTTTTTTTAGAAAGATACACTGCAGTCAGTGCAAGTGACTCGTGCTGACGGACAAGTCATTGCGTCACTCTGAACTTCGTTATGCTTCTTCCACTGTTCATATCGTTAATTCTCGCTGATGACTTGACAAAATCTGTTGAGTTCAATCAAAATCTCTATCCCTGTGTGGCCAAGGTCATGGATGAGGTGGACAGCTGGCGGATGCTAGTGCATTTTTCATGAACACATTTTCACCCTTTCTCAGTGTTGAAATCCACACATATTACACTTGTTTAGTGTGCAAAGGCAGTGTAGATTTACATGTACTTGCGGCAGTCAGTTAATGGTTCGGCCAAAGTTTAATATGTGCTGTAACAGTCTGTCATCAACACAGGTCAAACCAAAGCGGACGTTACTACAAATTACCTTGGTCATAATAGCCATAAACATGATGGGCGACGAGCTTACAGTTTCCGCAGTAATACACAGCTGACTGACAGCTGGGATAGATGGCCCTCTATCTGACGCACAAGTGGTCTTTTGACGCTTTTAATGTGTTGGGCATCCTCGTATACTGTAGCTTTTCATCTTCCGATCTCTATCGTAAATCATGTTCACCGCTGCCTGGACCAGACGGCGATAATAATCAACGCCGAAGTAGTCGAACAAGGCATGCATTAGAACGATTATAAAAACATTTCCAGAGATGATCAATTGCTTATGTTCCTTGTTTTGATGAGAGGTTGGTCACATTGCATGACAGAAACAACCAACAAGGGTATTGCCCAATATCTTACAAATAGCTATGAAAAAGTATGGAAATACCTTGGTAATAAAGTACCTGTTTCGATACCGAATTGTTATTTCCATTTCAATCACAATCTGCGAATATCATAATATATATCTAAAAGTAGTTATGATCCATTGTTCCTTTCGATATTTTACATTTTCTAGTCATTAACACACCAGAATCATCAAAGATATTCAAACCCGATAAAAGTCCAACTCGCTGGAATTTGTTTTACATTAACAGAATGTCTGCGAGAGGGAAAATGACAATTATTTTAGTGGTATATACTGTGTAGTGGTATATACTTTGCTAATAAAATACTTAATCGTGTATTTTATTATACTTTGCTAATAAAATACTTAATTGAGTGACTGTATAATAATTGAGTGACTGTCTGCCCCTGAACACACTAGTGTTACTTTTAAAAATATATTTGGTAAATATTTTATAGAGGTTTGCTTGTATTCCGAAAATGTTGTAATTCGGGTTCGTTATTGGCGTCACTGAAATCTGATTGTATTAGTGGTAATACAAATGTAGTTTGATGCATACATACTTTCAAACGCTTTGATTGAGACTCCTATATTGTGCAATCCATGGTTTGTTGTTCAATGTTTGGCTTCTGTACTTCTGACTGCAGTGTGTCTTTCTGGGAAAAAAACATTCAAAGCTAGCATTGAAGTCGGGGTACTAAAGACAGGTCCATATCTGATAAGATCTGAGGGGACACATCAGCATGACCAACGCCCTATAAGTATCGAGCGTGCGGTCACGCGGGGCCAGGCTATGGATTCGAATGGGGACCGAATGGCGACTGTTTGTGCCAAACAGAGTTTAGTTTCACGAGGGACTCGTTTGGCTGACAGGAACACTATCCTAAGCTAGCCGGCCGTGCAAACAGTGTCTTATGAATGATCTCTTCGAACCATGGATTGGTATAACTTGGTAGGGTCATATCATATGACAGAGCGTCCACCAACTGGACGGTAAACATTACACATCTGTCGTATCACCTTACCATCCATAAATACCCGCAGAATGGGAGATCAGGGTTTATGACTTCGAATAAACGACAATGAGTGTCCAAGGTTAGTCGTAACACAAAAGTCTATATCGGTTATTGCTACCGTAATCTATGTGTCTGTGTGTGTTTACGAAAGCATTACGGGTTCAATGAGTTTAAAATGTCTTCATCAGCAACGTAGAAAAAACAATGAGCTTGTCGAAAGAACAAAAGGTTGAGAAATATATCTATATATTGCTCATATATCCAAATACGTGGTCGATGATATTAGACAATTCGTTCGTAACACTATCACTACTGTTCCTGCCTTTTTTGTAGAATAATTGTGTGGTAAATTGTACGTTTAACTGATAATATGTATCAGCTTATTACCCCTACATATGCTATTATGATTTTTTGCTGAGATGTGCAGAGAAACAAGTCCACTGATGTTTGAAAACAAGTCTACTGACAGCAATCAGCTTCCAATCCCATTGGTTTATCTTTTTACTGGTCAGCCGTTCCATTACTTCCAGGTACAAGTTTTGTTAATGTCGACCGGAGTACAAAAGGATTGGCCCAGGACCAGTGACTAACAATGACTAGTTGTAACGGCAACAAATAACACAAGTTCAGCATCTCATTTACCAGGAACTCAATAGGTTAGAAAGAAGAAGAAGAACAACAACAACATGCATTTGCAGGTCAACCTTTGTGTGTTTTGTACTCGTGGTAATACTATCATGTACTTGTAGTAATCAAAGTAATCATATCGTTCATATGGTAATCATGTACATGTAGTAATATATTACTCAGAGTAATACTGTCGTAGTAATGGTATCAAGCAAACATTTTATCTTCCCTGATTCCAACAAAGGTTATTTATGACCTTACTCAATGCCTTTTTGAAATCACTTCATTGTAGAGTATGACCTTTTTGTACGCCGTCTAATGACAAACATCATACAAATGTGTATAAATGAATAATGCGTTCAGAGACTCTGGTCACAAGATTTTCGTTTTGAGTGTTTTTTGTTTTTGCTGTACCAGAAATTATTTGGACCTGGACCTTATTATTTTATTTCCCACGAACGCGCATTTAAATGTATGTGAGGAATGTTGCACGAGAGAGCAGCGAGTACAAATGAATGTCTAGGAGCTGGTAAGTGGCACAGGGAATATGTGAATGACTGACTGATCTATCCTGGAATCTACAGGTGAAGCATGATTAATGATGAATGGGCATCCAGTAGTGAGAATGGGTACATCTTATACATACATGTTTGTGATTGCACGTGAATTCCAGGAACACTAACGCAATATGTTTTAAGCGGCATCTACTGATAAAACTCTATGTCTCTTTCAGAGGATTCAATGCATTTAACATTCCGGAATTCAGATAATTCATTACTATACCACTCTGACATCTTACGCACATTGGAATAATTCTTCAACACATATTGTTTCGCCAGTTTGATTCGCAATAACGCATATATGACTATATTATTCAGCACAATGAAGACACATGTGTATAAAAAGTATGTTGCCTAGAATTGTGTTATCATTTGAGATTTTTTCATAGAAATGTTTTTCTTTGGGAAAAATTACATCCCACAACGGAGTTGACTCATGTGTTGTGTCATAAAACTCATCAATGTTATCGAGTGTAATACTAAGGGGACATATCCCCGCACCTGATGGCCTACTTCAAAATTCAAAACTGAAATTTCCGAGAATATGTCCCAGATACATGGAATTCTCGAACCTGGTTTTCTCTGCATGCAACATTCCATGAGACAAAAAAATAGCCCAATGGCTAAGAAAGGTTACCAAACAATGTTATATATTTTAGATATAAACCATTTTGAACCATGGTCTTGAACATAAGGTCACTTTTCAAGTTCAGGGTCACGAGAAAATTAAGCATATAATTTCCTATATATCAACAATTATTTGCTAAGCTGTAAATTCAATAATAAAAGATATATTAGCAATTTTGTCCCTTGACCTTGAAAATGAAGTCAAAGGTCAAATTGAAGTTCATGAGAATATTTGTCATATATTATTTCCTGCGTGTAAACAATTAATTCTCAAATTGTAAAGTCGATAATAAACAAGATTTTAGTCATTTTGTCCTGTGATCATGAAAATGAAGTCAAGATGAAATTCAAGGTCATGGCATATTCAGCCTGTATCTTTCCCTACATGTTCACAATTGATTCGTAAGCTGTAAAGTCGATAATAAGCGAGATATTAGCCATTTTCTGCTCTGACTTTGAGAATAAGGTCAATTTCAATGTCACAAGAAACTTGGGCATATATCATGTTCTATATGTGCACAATTGATCAACTTAGATATAAAAATGTTTATAAGTGAGATATTAACCATTTTGTTGTCTGACCTTGAAAATGAGATCAAGGGTCAAATTTTTAATGTCAGTAAAATATTCAGCATACATCGTTTCCTATATGTACAGAATTTATTCCCAAGTTGTAAAGTCGATAATGAATGAGAGATTAGCCATTTTGTGATCTGACCGTGAGAATGAGGTCAAAGGCCAAATTCAATGTCATCAGAATATTCAGTGTATATCATTTTGTATATGTCCACAAAAGCTAAAAATGGCCCACTTCTAGCGATTCAAGGGTGGCGAAACTCATACACCTCACAGGGTTAAATAAGGAGTCTTTTGCATCAATTAGAAAACAGTTACGGAACAGGTTTTGAGAAAACAACCGTCAAAGTCCAAAATTGACGAATTGATCCGTGTCATTGTCTGACAATGAATCGTGTCACATCTCGTGATCTGGACAGTATGAGGATACATCTCGATGTCAAAAACACCAGACACGCATTGGCATGTCACGGATAACTGCATAGGCCATGACGTCCAAATACAAAAGGTATTCGCTACGTTCCGATTTGTCCAGTGGACTCCATGAAAAATGGTGAGGTTATTTAGCTTATTGAAAATGAATTAACAAAGAACTTTGAATATCGGTATCGAGATCGACATTTGAAACGTTTTTAAAAACATCGTCTCACTTCTACAATGATCTCTACCACTTCATGACTGGAAAACAATTTCGTCGTAGTCGATTGACACAGAACATTCTGTAAGAATTATACCAGTGGGCATTGGTCATGCTGATGTGTCCCCTCAGATCTCATCAGATATGGATCTGTGTTTCGTACCCCGACTCGGATGCTGGCGTTGAAAGTTTTTTTTTCAGAAAGATACACTGCAGTCAGTGCAAGTGACTTGTACTGACGGACAAGCCATTGGGTCACTCTGAACTTCCTCGGGCTACTTTCACTGTTCATATCGCTAATTCTCACTGATGTCAGACTTGACCCAATCTGTTGAATTCAATTAATCTATATCCCTGTGTGGTCAAGGTCATGGATGAGGTGGACAGCTGGCGAATGCTAGTGCATTTTTTATTAACACATTTTTACCCTTTCTCATTGTTGAAATCCACACATATTACACTTGTTTAGTGTGCAAAGGCAGTGTAGATTTACATGTACTTGTGGCAGTCAGTTAATGGTTCGGCCAAAGTTTAATATGTGCTGTAACAGTCTCATCAACACAGGTCAAACCAAAGTGGATGTTATTGCAAACTACCTTGGTCATAATAGCCATAAACATGATGGGCGACGAGCTTACAGTTTCCGCAGTAATGCACAGCTGACTGACAGCTGGGTAGATGGCCCTCTATCTGACGCACAAGTGGTCTTTTGACGCTTTTAATGTGTTGGTCGTCCTCGTATACTGTAGCTTTTCATCTTCCGATCTTTACCGTAAATCATGTTCACCCCTGCCTTGACTAGAGGGCGATATAATCAACGCCGCAGTAGTCGAACAAGGCATGCAGTTAGAACGATTATTAGAACATTCCCAGAGATGACCGATGGCTTATGTTCCTTGTTTGTGATGAGAGGTTGGTCAAATTGCCTGACAGAAACAACCAACAAGGGTATTGCGCAATATTTTAATAATAGCTATGATAAAGTATGGAAACACCTTGTTAATAAAGTACCTGTTTCGATACCGAATTGTTATTTCCATTTCAATCACAGTCTGCGAATATCTTAATATATATCTAAAATTTGTGTGATCCATTGTTCCTTTTGATATTTTACATCTTCTAGTCATTAACACACCAGAATCATCAAAGATATTCAAACCCGATAAAAGTCAAACTCGCTGGAATTTGTTTTACATTAACATAATGTCTGCAAGAGGGACAATGACATTAATTTTAGTGGTATATACTGTATAGTGGTATATACTTTGCTGATAAAATAATTAATTGTGTATTTTATCATACTTTGCTAATAAAATACTTAATTGAGTGACTGTATAATAATTGAGTGACTGTCTGCCCCTGAACACACTAGTGTGACTTTTCAAAATATATTTGGTAAGTATGTTATAGAGGTTTGCTTGTATTCCGAAATTTTCGTAATTTGGGTTCGTTATTGGCGTCACTGAAATCTGATTGTATTAGTGGTAATACAAATGTAGTTTGATGCATACATACATTTCAAGCGCTTTGATTGAGACTCCTATATTGTGCAATCCATGGTTTGTTGTTCAATGTTTGGCTTCTGTACTTCTGACTGCAGTGTGTCTTTCTGGAAAAAAACATTCAAAGCTAGCATCCGAGTCGGGGTACCAAAGACAGGTCCATATCTGATAAGATCTGAGGGGACACATCAGCATGACCAACGCCCTATAAGTATCGAGCGTGCGGTCACGTGGGGCCAGGCTATGGAGTCGAATGGGGACTGAATGGCGACTGTTTGTGCCAAACAGAGTTTCGTTTCTCGAGGGACTCGTTTGGCTGACAGGAACACAATCCTAAGCTAGCCGGCCGTGCTAACAGTGTCTTATGAATGATCTCTTTAAACCACGGATTGGTTTAACTTGGTAGGGTCATATCATATGACAGAGCGTCCAATAACTAGACGGTAAACATTACACATCTGTCGTTTCTATGTAATCTATGGTTTCAGCTGCCCCCAAACAGTCCTGATGAATACATTTGGTAATGGAACTATCACCTTACCACCTATAAATACCCGAAGAATGTGAGATCAGGGTTTATGACTTCGAATAAACGACAATGAGTGTCCAAGGTTAGTCGTAACACAATAGTCTATATCGGTTATTGCTACCGTAATCTATGAGTCTGTGTGAGTTTACGAAAGCGTTGCGGGTTCAATGAGTTTCAAGTGTCTTCACCAACAACGTAGGAAAAACAATGAGCTTGTCGAAAGAACAAAAGGTTGAGAAATATATCTATATATTGCTCATATATCCAAATACGTGGTCGATGATATTAGACAATTCGTTCCTAACACTATCACTATTGCTGGCCTTTTCTTGTAGAATAATTGTGTGGTAAATTGTACGTTTAACTGATGAAATGTATCCGCTTATTACCCCTACATATGCTGTTATGATTTTGCTGAGATGTGCAGAGAAACAAGCCCACTGATGTTTGAAAACAAGTCTACTGACAGCAATCAGCTTCCAATCCCATTGGTTTATCTTTTTACTGGTCAGCCGTTCCATTACTTCCAGGTACAAGTTTTGTTAATGTCGACCGGAGTACAAAAGGATTGGCCCAGGACCAGTGACTAACAATGACTAGTTGTAACGGCAAAAAATTACACACAAGTTCAGCATCTCATATACCAGGAACTCAATAGGTTAGAAAGAACAACAACAACATGCATTTGCAGGTCAACGTTTGTGTGTTGTTGTACTCATAGTAATACTATCATGTACTTGTGGTAATCCAAGTGATCATGTAGTTTATTTAGTAATCATGTGCATGTAGTAATATATTACTCAGAGTAATACTATCATAGTATAATATCAAGCAAATACTGTATCTTCCCTGATTCCAACAAAGGTTATTTATGACGGTACTCAATGCCTTTTTGAAATCACTTCATTGTAGATTATGACCTTTTGGTACGCCGTCTAATGACAAACATCACACAAATGTGTATAAATGAAAAATGCGTTCAGAGACTCTGGTCACGGGATTTTCGTTTTGAGCTTTGTTTTTGTTTTTGCTGTACCAGAAATCATTTGGACCTGGACCTTATTTTTTAATTCTTCAGAAAAGCGCATTTAAATGTATGTGAGGAATGTTGCACGAGAGAGCAGCGAGTACCAATGAATATCTAGGAGCTGGTAAGTGGCACAGGGAATGTGTGAATGATTTATGATAAATGGGCATCCAGTAGTGAGAATGGGTACACTCTCATACATACGTGTGATTACACTTGAATTCGAGGAACACTAACGCAACACGATCTAAGCGGCATCTAGTGATAAAACTCTATGTCTCTTTCAGAGAATTTAATGCGTTTAACATTCCGGACTTCAGTTAATTCATTACTATACCACTCTGACATCTAACGCACAATGAAATAATTATTCAACACATATTGTTTCGCCAGTTTGATTCGCAATTACGCATTCATGACTATATTATTCAGCACAATGAAGACACATGTGAATAAAAAGTATGTTGCATAGAATTGTGTTATCATTTGAGATTTGTTCATAGAAATGTTTTTCTTCGGGAAAAATTACATCCCACAACGGAGCTGACTTATGTGTTGTGTCATAAAACTCATCAATGTTATCGAGTGTAATACTAAGGGGACATATCCCCGCACCTGATGGGCCTACTTCAAAATTCAAAACTGAAATTTCCGAGAATATGTCCCATATAGATACATGGAATTCTCGAACCTGGTTTTCTATGTCATGCAACATTCCATGAGATAAAAAATTAGCCAATGGCTAAGAGAGGTTACCGAACAATATTTTTCATATTTTAGAGATAAGCCATTTTGAACCATGGCCTTGAACATAAGGTCACTTTTCAAGTTCAGGGTCACAAGAAAATACAGCATATAATTTCATATATGTCAAGAATTATTTGCTAAGCTGTAAGTAAATTCAATAATAAGAGATATAGTAGCAATTTTGTCCATTGACCTTGAAAATGAAGTCAAAGATCAAATTAAAGTTCATGGGAATATTTGTCATATATCATTTCCTGTATGTAAACAATTGATTCTCAAGTTGTAAAGTCGATAATAAGCAAGATTTTGTTCATTTTGTCTTGTGATCTTGAAAATGAAGTCGAAAATCAAATTCAAGGTCATGGCATATTCAGCCTGTATCTTTCCCTACATGTTCACAATTGATTCGTAAGCTGTAAAGTCGATAATAAGCGAGATAATAGCCATTTTCTGATCTGACTTTAAGAACATATTCAAATACAAGGTCACGAGAAACTTGGGCATTTATCATTTTCTATATGTGCACAATTGATCAACTAAGATGTAAAGATGATAATAAGTGAGATCTTAGCCATTTTGTTGTCTGACCTTAAAAATGAGATTAAAGGTCAAATTTTTAATGTCGGTAAAATATTCGGCATACATCGTTTCCTATATGTACACAATTTATTCCCAATGTGTAAAGTCGATAATGAGTGAGAGATTAGCCATTTTGTGATCTGACCGTGAAAATGAGGTCAAAGGCCAAATTCAGGGTCGTCAGAATATTCAGAGTATATCATTTTGTATATGTCCACAAAAGCTATAAAATGGCCCACTTCGAGCGATTCAAGGGTGGCGAAACTTATACACCTCACACGGGTAAATAAGGAGTCTTTTGCATCAATTAGAAAAAAAAGTTACGGAACAGGTTTTGAGAAAACGACCGTCAAAGTCCAAATTGGGATTTTTTCATCGAAAATGACTGTTATTTTTAAAATAATCGAAAATCCAGAAGCTAAAAAAATACCTCTCTTTCGGAATATTCAAAAGCATTTTTGCGCAAAATTTCAGAAAGACGAACAACGGACGACAGACACAATGTCATGGCAATAGGTTATCGGACCAAAAGTACGGTAACCTAAAAATTATTCTAAGGTCTGACTTTTAGGAAAATCGAGCGAACGAAGTAATTTTTTTTTTTCATCGTGTGCTATCAAGGGCACTGTAGTTTAAATCGGCCGATAAAGGAACACGGCTCATTCTTGAAAAAAAGCTGAATCAGCGATTTACGTATGTTTCATTGACTGGATCGTGAAACCACTATGAGAGACGATTCTAGATAAATTCTACATCAAATCTTATGTCTGGATACACTAATGAAAATACAAGATCACAGACCGGAACCAATAACCTATGTACCAATTTACTCCTGGCTGACCAATTGACGGATTCACACCCGCTATCGACGGGCAGACAATACTAATTGCGATGCGGGCACGCGGCTATAGATTGTTATTAGCAAACATATGTATAACAGCGTGCTTATTTTGTCCTTTATTTATCTTGTTCTTTTTTATGCGAATTATACACTATACGGGCATACCAAATAAAACCGCAATCTTAATGAAACAGCAATTGTATCATGGAATGCGTTTGTAAAACCTACTGAACGAATTTCTGGGATATGCAGAGACAAATCAATGAATTCCGTTTCCAACACTAAACTTTAAATGCATGGAAAAATGGAGCTGTCACCTGGGCAATGTCACATTCGTATCTCTCCGAAAAGATACATTCCCTCCTGTTGCACACTTCCTTCATTGCTGATACACATAACCACATGACAATTGTAGAAATTATTGATCCGTATCAATGTCTGACAATCGATCATGTAATATCTCCTGACCTGGACAGGGCGCGAATGACTGTTGATGTCGGGGAAATATATCTATAATTACATTGGATATGACGTACAAATACAAAAAATGTGCAGTATAGTCCAATTTGTCCATTTAGATCATTTTGCTGCAATGTATATTGGAGTAGAACATTTATCCCTGTTTGTCCACGGTCATGCACAAGGTGGGCGCTAGTGTATTTCTCATGAAAATATTTTACTCAATGCAAACATTTCACAAATTTGTTTATTGTCCAAGTGCAGCATAGATCTACTTGTGCTAGTCAATTATTGGTTCAGTCAGGGTTTTCGAATACGAAGTGCTGTAACAGTCTGCATCAACAGGTCAAAGCAAAGCGGAGGTTATTGCAATCAACATCTAATCCCATTGTTTTTTTTCCCTGGTCAGCCGTTCCAATACTTCCAGATACAGGTTCTGTTAAAGCCAACCCGGGTACAACCAGGTCGCACCAGGACCAGTAACTTACAATGACTGGGTGTAACAGCAATAAATAGCAGTTCATCATTTCGTTCACCATGAACAGAATAGATTCATGCATTCGCAGGTCAACATTTGTTGTGCAGCAATCATGTAAATATCTTGTCTGGTTCCAACATAGACTATTCATGACGTTACTTAATGCGTTTTTTTTTTAGAACACTTCATTGTATATATCCAATATGTATATCAAATAGGTTATCTATGCACTTAATGCATTGATAACCTATTGGATACTTCATTGTATGATATGATGTTTTGTATGCCGTCTAATAACAAACACCCTACAATTTTATATCCTTTTTATTACATATTTTAGGCCTCCGGCACACATACATCACAAAAATACAAACATACATACACGATAAAAACAAGTGCCGGCAGATGTGAAACAAAATGGGCATTCGTGTGAAGTTAACAGGACAAAACGAGACAATCAGAGATTGCAGACCCTCACTCCTTCAGATTCAGTTATTAAAATGAAAGCTGATGCCCTTCACATCTTCGAACTGGGCTATAAATGAGGGATTTTGGTGGGAAGTTGGCCACAGATAAGAATAAAATACAACAATCATGGAAGAAATAATCATCAATAAAATAAAGTACTTGCGATTTTTCTATCTTCACCATATTCTCGACCACGAACTGAGTTCTTGATACTGACCTCCCAAACGTTGCAAGCTCTCAGATTTATACTATATACTTTATGTCCAAAATTTCATTGAATATCGTCAGTGGTTTCGGAACGACTATAAATGGAGATTTTGCGAATCAGAAAATTCAGCTAATGACCCTTACATTTTCGTCCTTGGGCGATAATGGGGAATTTCGATTGTACGACAATCGTTCATGTAGTAAATGATGGGGAATGGACCGAGGAAAAATACGAAATTATTAGGGAAAATTAATCATGAATATAGGCGGGGTTATTGCAACTTTTCGATTTTGACCTTCTCCATGACCTTGACCTTGTCGTTCAATATGGAACTATAAAATTTCACAGCATTGTTTCTATTATCAACGCACATTTCCTGGAAGATTGAAAGCTGGCTTCACAATATGGTCTTGAATCATAGAACATTAAAAGTCGTAAAATCGTGACCCCCAAATTTTCGACCTCGGGCGATAATGGGGATTTATGGTCTAAGGACTATCGGCCGTACACTATCCGATCGGGAATTGGACAAAGAAAAATACAAAAATAGTCGGAAAAACTAATGTTGATTTGAACAGGAGTTATAGCCAAATATGTGATTTTCGGTTGCCATGGCAACCAATTCTATTCGACTTGGACAAAAGTTGAGGAGGACCGATTCACTACCACACCACTGGATCCTTATAAGTTTTAAGTCGATATGACCATTTGTTGTCGAGTTATGCAAGCGGACATTCAGAAGTCGTAACATGGTGACCCCCAACTTTTCGACCTCGAGCGATAATGAAGAGTTTCGGACCTACGAATATCGGTGGTACACCATACGATGGAGAATTGGCCAAAGAAAAATACAAAAATAGTTTGAAAAGTTAATATTGATTAGAACCGGAGTTATAGCCAATTATGTGATCTTCACTTTTTTGGTTGCCATGACAACCATATTTATCCGATCAGACCATATGTTTTTGAGTTATGCGCGCGGAAGGACAGACAGACCGACTTCAAACTTATGGAGATGAAGCGATATGGCAGTGGCTCGGTCCTCCTCAAATTTTGTTGGAATCGATAAAAACGGTTGCCATGGCAACGGAAAACGTGAAAATCACTTTATGTCTATTACTCCTATCCGGTTCTACTTGATATTAAATTTTCCAACAATTTTTGTATTTTTATTTGGCTAATTCCGGATCGTATGGTGTACGGCCGATGGTCGTACGACTAAAATTCTCCATAATCTCCCGATATCGAAAAGTTGAGGGTTCACGATTTCGGTTATCTGCGCTTATAACTCAATGAAAAACGGTTGTATCGTTCTTTATAGGACTGAAGTGCTATGGTAGTGGCTCTGTCTCCTTAAAATTTTGTCGGAGTCGGATAAAAACGGTTGCCATGGCAACGGAAAAGTGAAAAATCACATAAATGGCTATAACTCTGGTTCTACTTGATATTAATTTTTCCAGTTATTTTTGTATTTTTCTTGGCCAATTCCGGATCGTATGGTGTACGGCCGATGGTCATTCGACGAAAACCCTCCTCTATCACCCGATGTCGAAAAATTTGGGGTCACGATTTTACGATTTCTTAGTATTCTGAGACTCAAGGCTATACAGTATATTGTGAAGCTAGTTTTCATTCGTTTTAACCCATTTCCATTCAGGAGATGTGGCTGGATGATAGAAACAATTCAATATTGAACGACAAGGTCAGATAAAAGATAAAATCGAAAAGTTGCAATAACTTATATTAGTGATTAATTTCCCTAATTAATTTTGTATTTTTCAGTTCTCAATTACCATCATTTGCTGTATGACCGATGGTCGTATGATCAAAACCCCCCGTTATCGCCCAAGGTAGAAAGTGTAAGGGTCTTCAGCCGAAATCACTGATTCGTAGTATTTCGAGGTTTGGTAATTCCCAATACGACGATATTCAATAAAATGTTGAATTACAGTATGCAGTATAAAGTTGTGATAGCTGGCTAAGTTTGGGTTGTCAGTATCAAGAATTCAGGTCGTGGTCAACAGGTCGAGAATATGTTCGAAGTAGAAAAAAGAACTCTATTTTAATTTCCCAGAGAAGCACCTTTCATCAATTAGTTAAAGGTTTCAAGTGGAATGTGCGAATGGTCAAATCCTTCACATAATCTCAAGGATTCGATGCTGGTATTCTGGTGTATGGAAACCAGCAATTGTCCATTTTCAGAAGAAAAAAAGATCTCGCTGGACATGATGCAAACTGCGTAATAGCGTAAGAATAAGTTCACCATTATTAAGAAAAAGTAAAGTAATAAATAATTGTTTCATCATTTCAAGGCAGCAGTTCAACAAACTTGGGCGAATCCAGTTTAGTCTGTGAGAGCATTGACGTAGCACCGATGACACAGATGCTATTATTTGCATTGAAATGGGTGATTGGATTTATGTTTCCCTTGTGTAATATGTGGATAACAGCTGTCCAATAAACAGCACATCCTCTCTGAATTTATCCGTCTCTCAATGGTGATTTATCCGAGAGAGGAATGTGGCCAGCATTGGGGACATACCGATGAGTGATTTGAGATATTTGGGAAACGGATTGTGCTTAGGTGAGTATAGCAAGTAACGACATTTGCTCACATTTATTGACGGTGGCAAATCGTGTAGATGTAATACTTATTTTTAACAAAATTAAAGACTCGTCACTGCAAGAAAGCTTAGTGTTTTTTTCCAGTGACGACAGAACTCATAGCAAATGTACCGTATTGCTGCAAAAGTATGACGGACTCTTTGGGGACAGGACATTTTCACTTTGTGTGTATTCATTGTATTGTCACTCAACAGTCAACATGGTACAAACAATCCCAATTAGAATTTTCCATTGACAAGAATACATGATATATACAGGAGTTACTATTATTGCTGATATAAAATTGGAGGATATCGTTGTATGTTCATCATGGGCGTAAATAGAGGTTCGGAAAGTGGGTTCGAGAAACAGCAAGGTGAAAGGCCCAAATCGGTCCGGGGGCACGGGGGGAGGGGGGGGGGCCGATAAGCCCCCCGCGAAAGTGTTGTACATTTGTGAATTCTAGGAGCACCTGAGATGACTTCTGGATAGACCTAGTGATGTCTGGAAGTGAATTTTTTGTCTGTGAATATATACTATCCGAATATATGTATTTCATGCCCCTTTTCCTCATTTTTATTTTAAATATTACTGGATTACAAAGTATGACTCAAATTCGAACCATGAGGTCCTTGAACACGCGACACCTATCAAATGCGAATTTATGAATGTGTCCGAAAATATAACGGCAAGTAACCTTGATAATTGAAGTAGTATGAATGTATATCAAAATAAATGAAGGGAGTAGTGCATCCAGGATTTAGGGGAGGGGATCAAAGCGAGCCCGGCAAAATACCTCACGGCCGTGGGAAGACATAAGACAGAGCCCTTTTCATGTTCTGTGGTAGCTTTCTGGCCTCTCCTGAGTATAATTTCCCACAAATCATCTTTAATTAATCGAGCACTTGTTATTTAGTCCAAATTGATTAATTTTTACCATTGAAACCAAATAATACCAATACCAAATTGATTATATTCCAAAGCATTTAGTGACAAAAATACATCAGAACTAATATATATTCCCCATATATGTGCGTCATATCCCAATCAGCTATTGTGACATTTCTGTGACTATTCACAACACCTCTAAAAAGTTGAAAGTAATTTTTTTGCGGGGCGGAGGGAGCGGTGGGCTGGACAAGCCCCCCTTCCGGCCCCACCCCCTGGATTTGCCTTTGACATTTATAGTAGCAGAAATACATGTATTTCTTATAGTAGTTACCTTTTTATTCATCAGTAGATACACTAGAAGTAGCACCAAGTTAAGTCAAATCCCTGGGCCAAAATTGGAACTTGCATGAGGACAGTCTAGTGGAAAAAAGGGGGTCTAGAACCCTTGGACACCCCTCCCCTCAGATCCGCTCTTGTGGTCGCCCATCGACGGGGATATAACGGGATATTTTATCCATAATAGGCCTACTGACTCTTTTGCTGTTGGATCAGTTGGGTTTCAGCCTGGAGTTTCAGGTGAAAAGGGGGGCCCGACCCCCCCCCCCCTATTTACGCCCATGTTCATGGTTTGGTGTCCACATTTGCCTATAATATATTGACATCTGTTGTATTTAACAATGATGTGCTCCTTCTATATTACATTTGAACAGGCCG
This sequence comes from Terebella lapidaria, assembly GCA_949152475.1. Lineage (NCBI taxonomy): Eukaryota > Metazoa > Annelida > Polychaeta > Terebellida > Terebellidae > Terebella > Terebella lapidaria. The sequence goes on from OX424556.1 coordinate 25,849,019, forward strand.
AGCACACTGGCATTGTGAATCGGTTACAAAAGAACAAACTATTCACAAACAAATTCAAAACTAAGCCAGGTGTAATGCTAATCATCATATTTTAATTTTCATGCGAGTCACGAAATATATTTGTTTGAATTTCTTGGTGATACTCCCTACATGCGTTCTCTAAAATATACATGTAATGTGGAATTCAGAGAATCAGAATTCGGCCTAAATTACAAGGGATTTGTATATAAATGTATTTCTCAATTGTGAGAGAGCACCAGCTATGTTATTGTCCATAGACTCCAATCACAAAAACAGTTCCATGAAATCGCAAAGTAAATGTCACATACGAAATTAAATTCCTAACTGTGTGGATATTATTTGCCTCAAATATAACAAGGATTAAGGAGAGTTTAATCTTTTTATGAAAACTATGAATCAGACTGCCTCGCATCCGGACACACTCATGAAACTACAAGACCACAGACCGGAACCAATAACCTATGTACTTATTAATTCCCGACTGACGAACCGACAGATCCACGCCCCCTATCGCCGGGCAGACAAGATTAGTTGCGATACCGGCACGTCGCTGCTATTAGCGAACACGCGGATATCAGTGTGTATATCAGTGTCCTTTATCTTATTGGTTTAATGCGAATTGTGCAATATACGCCCAAACGAAAATATATCCCCTATAAAAATGCAAGGGTGTCACGGAATGCGTTTGTTTACATCTAACTACACACACTGAACGAATTGCCGAGAAATAAAGAGACAGTCTCAGTTACCCACAGGAAACTTTAAATGCATGGAACAATGGAGCTGTCGCTTGAGTAACATCGACTTTGGTGGACTTATATCTCCTCAATAAGATATATTACCTTGTTTCACTTCCCTCATGCATGGAACACATACCCACTTGACAGCTGTAGAATCTACCTTCCTGGGAATATGTCATGGTGTCACCGATTGTTCCGCATTGATCTGTGTCAATGTCTGACAATGAATCATGTCACATCTCGTTATCTGGACAGTGCGAGGGTGCATCGTGAGGTCGACAAAACAGACAATCTTTGACATACCTACCATAGACACGGTCAACTACATTGGCTGTGATATTCAAATACAAAACATATGCGCTACATTCCAGTTTGTTTAGTGGACTCCAGGAAAAATGGTAAGTTCATTGTGATGTAACAGTTTGTCATCAACAGGTCTAACCAAAACGATGTTGTCACAAACTACCTTGGCCATAAACTCATTTAAAATGTGATGGGCGACGAGCTTACAACTTTCACAGGAATGCGCAGGTGACTGACAGCCGGGGTTGCAGGTCCTCTATCTGACTTTTTGACGCTTTTAACGTGTCAGACATCCTCGCGTATACTGGAGCTTTTCATCTCTTTATCTCTACCATAAATTACGTTGCCATTGCCTTGATCGGACGGTGATATGATCAACCGTACATTAGCCAGAATAAGGCTTGCAGGTAAAATGATTTTAGAACGTTACCTCGCCTAGAGAGTGGTTGGTTATAATGTCAGCCACCAACATAGGTATCACCCGATAGTATACAAACGTTTATGCACAGAACCACTGAATTACCTGATAAAATACTTGTTTCGATCACAATCTGCGTATATCGCATAATATTGGAACGGTTTTTTTCTTGAAGATCATTTCGATACAGTCAAACGTTGTTGAACATTTCCGCACCAGACGTTGCAAACAAAATCCAAACCCGATATATAAAGTTTAACTGGCTGGAATTTGTGTTACATATCAGAATGGTCAAAGATTACACAACCCATGTGGTGTTCATTGTTTAGCTTTTGTATCTCTCTGACTGCATCTTCCCATCAAAAATGCATTCGACATTCATATCAAAGTCAATGGGAATTACCAAAGACAGATGCATTTCTGATAAGGTCTGAGGGAGACATCAGCATGGCCTTTGTGTGTCTCTTGCTTTTCTTCTCAGCATCCTATAAGTATCGCGTTTCAGTCACATAGTGCCAGGCTTTATTGCTATCGAATGTCAACTGTTCGTGTCAGGCTTTCGTTTCTCGGGGGAATCGTCTGGCTGGTTGGAACACTGTCCCAAGCTGGTCGGTCCAGTGATCAGTGTGCGAGGAATGATCTCTTCAATCCATGGCGTGGTCGAAGGCGGTGTGATCATATCATAGGGAAGTACTCCCACTACCCTCAATATGGGTTAGTAAGTCTGGTACATCTGGCATTCCTCTGTAATCTATGATCTCGTCTTATCCCAAAATGGTGGTGATAACTATATATGGGGATACAAATATCGCCCTGCCACGCACATGTACAGATAGTATGGGCAATGAGGGTGCACGAGTTCGGACGATAATGTCCATAGTGTAGGTTGATGGTAATATAATAGATCATACTGTTTATTACTACCATACACCTATCTGTGTGTTTTCGAAAGCATTCGGAGTTCAGCAAGTTTCCAGTGTCTTCATTACTACTAACATGTAAAAGGACAATATACAAAACAGATTTATCTATTCCTCATATGTCCAAAATACTTGGTTGTGGATAGTGCACCATTCGTTTTCAACAATATTACATTTCCTGACCATTTTTGCAGTGTGACTGTGTCGTAAATTGTCTGAGCGATATTATGTGTCAGCAGAAATACATAACGAGGGATGTATTTTCCTTGAATTCTTCCCTGACATGCTGTTCATGATAAACTCAATGCGCTTTCAGAAACAATATTATTCGATAGAACCTTTTGTCGTGTAGTTTATAACATATACCATATTTCAAGGCGATATATAGCGGTATAACATTTTGGCAGTTTGAAGATATAGAAACTGATCACTTTCGTTCCACAATGGCCGTTTATTTCTGAACATTCCTTCGGATGATCATACATGTTAGGAGTGTTGCTATATCACAATATATGCTAAATGGCGTAATATTTTCAGAAATACATTAGAGCGGTCTTTATGCCTGATTTTATGGGAATGAGTTGGAATGTTCATGCATCAATATTGAGCAACTCAGAGCATTTAGTTAAATTTTGGAGTAGTACACAGTGTACAAGGAGATTACCAACTAAATATTCCTATTCAACGTTCATAAGTTCTCTTGAATAATTATGTTTATCAATACGACCACCGTATGGAATAATGATTGGGACGACAGGCAAACAACATGGAGGTCAGAACGAGTCGGCGACAGAGTGTGATTGAACTTCGGTTGAGCTAACAGACTACCAGCGAGGAATGTCTTGTAATGACCTTATCAAAACATTATTTATTTCCTCACTCCGATCCGGCAAATCCTTCTAGGAACCGTGCTATCTCTGTAAAACCGAGTCTTTGACACGCATCGTCACGCGGTACCGCGTCCAATCTTTCTCAAGGTTGTTCCCAACAGAGGCGTGGCTAATACATTGGATGTGATGCTGTTGATTTGTTTTGTTCACAGATGAGACTACCCATAAGATTTGACCTAAGCACCAAGTGACTGTCGCTTCTTTCGGCAGCTGTTTTCCAGCAATGCCATCTTTCTAATGGTAAAGGTTTCAATGGAATGGTGGGAATAGTTTGTTGCTTGAAACGGTGTTCGGAGACTCGATGAACATTTTTAACACATTGAGTGTAGTAAGACATCTCCTTAACGACAACGGTTTTAAAAAGATTGAAAAGTCGTGAAATTGTTGACCCCAAATTTTCGACTTTGGGCGATAATGGGGGAGTTTACGTTGTTTCATATTCCACGGGATCAGGAATTGATAGAAAAATAGTAGGAAAAGAATAGCCATTGATGTGATTTCCCTATCGGGTCAAGAGTAATAACACATCTGTTCTGTATTTGCTGGGCTCTCGCCAGCGGTGTATCAGAGAAAGGAATGTGACCATGATGTGGCGCAGCCAAATTGTTGAGTGGGTTTGGATAGGATAGGATAGGATAGGATAGGATAGCAATTTATTCAATTTTCACACGTTATATACAAATGATGGAATGGCGAAAACTAATATTTGTGATGAAAATTGAGGGACCAAAATAGCTAAAAGCTGTCTTCCATTTGGCCCAAAATGAAATAAAATTAAACTCACTATTGATATTATTTACACGAATGACAATATTATACATACATTTATATATGTATGGAAATACAATTTTCTACTTTTAATAGTTAGGGACATATATTTGCACACAAGCCTCCCGAAGACGACGGAGATGGAGGGGTAGGGGGCAGGGTCGGTGTGATTGGATTCCAGTTTAGACCAAGAATGAACAGGATCATGTTAGAGATAAATCATGAACCGGTCATAAAATATAAAGAATATGGGAAATTTCATACAATTCATATAGTTTATTCACTTAACTATTTCTGTCGCTATATGTGATTAGAGCAGCTTTTGCAAAGCTTATGCGAACATCTAACTAATTCGAAATAAGAAGAAATAAAATGTTTTTTTACAACTTTTTTCACAATTTTTCTAGACTGGATAGATGACAGTGATGGTGACCAAGTGTTCCATATTGATGGGTAATTGAAAAGCGGTAATTTCCTCGCGGCTGATGAGTCACAACGTTCAATGTGTAGGAAATTAGATTGTCTGGTTTCGTAATTAATTTGGATATTTCTATTCGTTGTGAACATGTTGTCAAAAGAGAGAGGGAGATTACCTGTATAATAGTCATGAATGAATAGTAAGACTTCACACTGATATTGATCTTGTATTTTAAGTACATTGGTTTGTTTGAATAGTGGTTCGGTATGGCTGTTGAAATGAGCTTTATTTATTATTCTAATAGCACGTTTTTGTATATTTATTATATATTTTAAATGGATTTGAGATGCATTTCCCCAGGCTAGAATACCATATAGGATGTGAGGATGTATCATTGCATAATATAAGGTTTTGAGAGAATTTATTGGTAAAATATTTTTCACCTGTTTTATTTGAAATAAAGCTTTGGAAATTTTGTTTTTTATGTAAGACATGTGATGTTTCCAGGTTAGGTTTTCATCAAGTTTAAGACCTAGGAATTTTGTAGTTTTTTCATTGTGGTTATTTCCTATTTGCTCAAGAGCTATTCCGTTGATTAGTATTTTGGAATTTATGCATTTTTACTTGACGAAATTAAATTTCGTCAAGTATGTTGGTCAGTTGCGTTTGTCTGTCTGTCTGTCTGTCTGTTTGTTTGTTAGCGCTCTACAGGTCACAATTTTGATCGTAGAGTGCTGAAAATTTGTCAGAAGTTGTGCAGTCAATACTCGACCAAGTGATTAACTTTTGGGAGGTCAAGGTCAAAAATTGAGGTCAAGGTCAAGCAAAAGGTCAAAATCGAAAAATCGCGATAACTCCGTTTTTAATCAATGTTATTTTTTCTAGCTATTTTTATATTTTTCTATGGTCAATTCCGCATCATATGATGCATGCCGGATGGTCTTACGACCAAAACTCCCGATTTTCGGTCCAGGTCGAAAATTTGGGGGTCACGAATTTAGGCTTTTTTCTACCTCGCAATATTCAAAACCATATTATAGAGCAAATTCCCGATATATGTTGCTGATTTTCACTCAGAAGTTGTGCCTTATCACACAAAACACGATTGTGAAGTTATAGGACTCAAGGTCAAGAATTAGAGTTAAGGTCATAGTAAAGGTCAAAATCGAAAAATTGCAATAACTTGGCTTTTGATCAAAATTAATTTTTCTAAACATTTTTGTATTTTTATTTGGTCAATTCGACATCAGCTGACGTATGTCCGATGGTTGTACGACCAAAACTCCCGATTATCGCCCATGGTTGAACATTTGGGGGTTTTCAGATCATTTGTATTTTGTGCAATATTCAAACCGTTATTGTGGAGTCAGAATCCGATGGAAGTTGCTGATTTTTAATCAGTAGGTGTGTCTTATCATACTGAATATATGTGTAAAGATGTAGGACTCAATATCAAGAATTACAGTTAAAGTCATAGTAAAGGTCAAAATCGAAAAATCGCAATAACTCCGTTTCTATTCAATGTTATTTTTTCTGAGTATTTTTATATTTTTTTATGGTCAATTCCGCGCCCTGCGGTGCAAGCCCGATGGTCGTACGACCAAAACTCCCGATTTTCGGTCCAGGTCGAAAATTTGAGGGTCATGATTTTATGGTTTCATGTCTCGCAACCTTCAACCCCATATTGCGAGGCCAATTTCTGATATGGGTTATTGATTTTTACTCAGGAGTTGTGCCTTATCAAATTGAACAAATCTGTGGAGTTTCTTAACTCAAGGTTGAAAATTAAGGTCAAGGTCATGTAAAAGGTCAAAATCGAAAAATCGCAATAACTCCACTTTTGATCAACATTAACTTTTGTCAGTATTTTTGTATTTTTATATGGTTAATTCGGCGTCAAATGGTGTATGTGCGATGGTCGTACGACCAAAAGTCCCGATTATCGCCCGGTGCCGAAAATCTGGGGGTCATGTGCAAGTTGCATAGTGGTAGCCCTAGTGTAGTGGCCGCAAAATTACCTCACATATGTTGCCAATTTATAGGAGATATGAAATGTTTTATGCAGATTTGAATACACAAATGTGAAACGTGGACTTTCTTGCCCTAATTCTCCAATTGAGTTGACTGTGAAAGTTGGTTATCAATACTAGTTTGGGTTATAAAGTTACAGTTATTTTGGATCGATTTCTTCGTGCAGTCATGCCGACATGCATGCGGTCATACATGTACAGTAAATGTAGGCTTTTGACTCTGCGAGTTCGAATCTACCTGCTTTTAAATATTTTTTTTTTGCTCTTTATTTTTTTCAAGAATATCCAGTACCATTATAATCTATTATAGTGGTTTTATCCAAGAACTTTTTGCAATTTGTTTTGATATATTATGAATATACACTGTTGAATGATCATTTGGTACTAATATGGCGTGCAAAAATTATCGTTGCCTCTGTCATATAATACCAGTATGGCATGCAAAAACGGCCATCACGATCTGCTTGAACTCATTAGATAGTTCTCCGAAGATGCAGCATCATGATATGAAAGTTACCAAGTTGTAGTAACGAACATTTATAGCAGTGTTGTATTCTATAATTTTTCTTATATTGACATCATCAAAATTTTGTGCTGTTAGTAGTATATATTATGTTGATACACACATCGATTGAATGTTTTGAATGAGTCAGTCTCAAATGGCTGGGTCTTGCTCAGGAGACGTCATAAAGATTCAATATGTATGTCTGCTCAGGAGTTGTGCATTATTAATTCTAGCAAATTTGTGAAAATTCAGAATTCAAGGGCCAAGGTCACTGTGAAAATGAAGCAACTCTTGTCTAATTTTAAAATTGTGAATTCTTCTGCTGGGTGATGCTCAGGAGGTGTCTTAAAAGTGCCAATTTCTAATGCTAGAAGTTGTTCAGTATATCTTTTCAATGTGTAATTAATGAGTAAATGTTTTAAATGTAAACAAATGTTTAGTTATTTCGTCAAGTGTTGGCCTATGGCCGATTTTTGTTTTGTTGTTTGGTTGTTAAACACTATGAATTTAGTTTTTGAAGCATTTAGTTGTAGTTTATTCGAACAGAACCATTGAAATAAGTTATTGATCTCAATATTTGTTTTATGGTATAAGTCTATCATATTTGAGTTGGAAATTATCAGAGTTGTATCATCTGCAAATGATAGTATGCTTGCAGACGTGCAATTTGGCAAATCATTAACGTATATCAAATACAAAAGTGGGCCCAGAATTGACCCTTGGGGAACCCCACATGAGATTTTCCGAATGTTAGAAGTAAATAAATTTTCAATTTCCACATATTGTTCTCTATTCATCAAATAATCCGATACCCAGTCTTTTGCTATTCCCCTGATACCATAATAGTCCAGTTTGTTTAATAACACATTGTGATTAATAACATCAAATGCTTTCGATAGATCACAGAGGACTGATATTGTTGATCGTTTTGGAGTACTATTAAGTGATTCGGCACATTCATTCAATAGATGAATTATAGGATGAACGGTATTATGTTTTTTCCGAAAACCATATTGATGTTTATAAAATAGATTTTGACTGTCAAAGAATTTTGTTATTTTGATATACATTACTCTCTCAAATATTTTGGAAAATGCTGGCAATAGACTGACTGGACGGTAATTAGTTATTTTATCGTGTTCGGCTGCCTTGTAGATTGGTATGACCTTGGCTATTTTAAGCTGTTGGGGGAAAATCCCAGTATTTAAAGATGTATTTATGATGTGTGTGATTGGGATGATTATACTGTTTATTGTAGATTTTATAACCTTTGTTGAAATCTCATCATGCCCAGAGCTGGTTTTGGGCTTCAAATTTTTCACTATGTTGATAATATCTGATGGTTCAATGGGTTCAATGAAAATACTATTTTGATTTGGTGATCTAAGGTAATTTGTAAAATGTATATCTGTTGGTGTGACATTTTCACTTGTTTTTTTGCCTATCTCTGAAAAATAGTTATTAAAAGTATCCGCAATTTGTGATTTATCTGTAATCGGTTTGTTGTCTACTTGGAAGGACTGTGGAAAACCTGACTTTTGTTTCTGCTTACCTATGACTTTGGTCAAAATATCCCATGTTTTCTTTACATTACTCTTGTTCAATTCAATTATTTCAGCATAGTATTTCACTTTCATGGCCCTTTGTATCAAACAGCCATGAGTATAAACCAATCGAAATGCCGAATGACTTCTCAATGTCCTCAGACTTACACATTCACAACATCTCATTTTATTGACGGTGACGACCGTTCACATTTTATACTCATTTTTCACAAATAGTACTTTTTTTTTTACAAATTTTATTCCGATAGACACCATATAAGCGTTATTTCCACAATCCAACAGCCAAAGACAGAATTGACTGTAATACACATCACGAAAGATGTATACCATTATTATTAATTGGGGTTGATAAATGATTAGGTGGTATATTTCTGGTGTGGTAGCCATATGTTAACATTAATTATTCATAAGAAATGGAATCCTTTTGTCCATGCACATGTCGCAGCAGGTAAGTAGCCGACAATAACTTGTATATAGCAGTTATGCCCCAGCAAATGACAATACTACATTGCCGACTACATGTATGCCCCCCTCTGAATATGAAACATCGATTGCCTGAATTTTTTGCCTGTATTTACAGTGTGTTATGCCATAATGATTTTCATGCATGGAACTTCTGTTGATCTTTCTTGTGAAGAACTTAATGTGCAAATTAGTTGCGCGAAATTTGTCACCACCGTACACTCAAATGTCTAAGCACAGTGACGTTTGAGAATCTAGTCATAGCACACATCTGACGGTGTAGTTTGAATGGACAAGAAACCTATGCGCATAAAAATGGGTTTCCAGGACACATTATCCTGAAAAAAAAACGTGGATTCGATTCAAGAAACGAACATTTTATACATAGATTTACTATACTAACATGTGTTACTAAACATTTTTCAATTCTCAAACTGAAAAAAAAAAACCGTTTTTTGATAGTCATTACCAATCAACAGTATATGAACAGTATACGTTTTGCATCTTCATGTTTCACAAAAGTTCAACTGTCTTGGCCTCAAACTAAATTCTACTGGCATGCCACTTTTGTTGTATATTGATGCCGGTGGGAAGTTTGACTTCAAAACTAAACAACTCTTATAATCGTGTAAATCATGACATATACTGCATTTCAGGATCAAATAAGGTATATAACAGAAAGATATACATCAGAGTATCGTTCGGATTTTGGGCCAAACTGAGTATGTTTTTGATCGGTTGGCTCTCCGCCGTTAGTCGACTTTGCCGAGAGTCGGGATATAAAATACTGGAGGGCATATATTATTATCTTGGCTTTGTATGATGATTTATTCGATATGCGTCGAATAACCTCGGCATCAGATATTCGGCCACCATTTATCAACCTCTGACCTTCTGGGTTTAGTATAGCTGGAAAAGTTCTGATGATTTGACCACGACTGCCCATTAGCGTATTTTAATAGGTGGTCCATACGAATATGTTGCATGCTGAACACATATATTATTCGCATCAGCACCAAAATCAATCAAGACGAGAGGATGTATTGAATGACGATGCCCACCTAGGTGCGTATGCCTAGCGCGTATTTGCGTGTGTTGTTTGTTCTCAGATGTTTTCCAGCAAGACATCATTCTTGTTTTTCTCTCTGATAAGTATATTTATCGTATACGATATGGTTATCATACGAATTGGTTACGTATGATTTAACCATTGCGATACCCAGCTCGCGTGTAGTGCTTTGAAAGGATGAATGTGAAAATAATAATTGATGTACTGAATTTTAACAATGCACACTATTTGTCTTCAATAAGCTATTGGTATATCGTCGTCCACATTCTTTCCTTTGGGGTTTACCATCAAATTTTTCTGATATTGCACAAAAATACCTAAAAACATTTCAAGAGGGGTGGCCATTTTCGAGGAAAAACGGCCAATTTCAGAGTTTGACAGCCGTTTTTCATCTCGTTTCAACAGACTCCGATCATACATGTGTGATGTTTCGTTGCCCTTGAATCGCCGGACTATGCATGGCGGCCATTTTTATTTTTCGATGGGTCGGTAAACTTTTTTTTTTCCAAATCATGTAACTATCTCAAAAAAATTCACGATTTGAAAAATAAATTGGAAATTTTTCGCTGTTTTTTTCTTTCATATGGGATCTACCACTACTGTACTCCTAGTTAGCTCGAATATAAGGCTTAGATATTGGCACTTTCAAATCGGAACTCATGTTTGGCGATTTTTTGTGGTGATATTGAATTTGGCCCTCATTGATATTGAAAGGTCAACTCAGCCAATTTTGGTTAAAAACTTGCACTTTGTATTTTCTCAAAAATTTCTCTGATCAGTTTTTAGATTTTTTATTTCAGAACAAGCCAATTGGGATACTTCATATTGGGTTAATTGAAAGCTGGAACACCTTAAATTCCTCATAAGGTCTGATACATTGGACAGGAAGTCCCAAAATGGCATAATATGCACAAATAATATGCACAAACTGCGCAAAAACACTTGTACGTAGCATTGTTCTCAGGTTTATAACATAATCATATGGGAAGTCTCATATGAAGCATCATTTGGTGACCGTTAATTGACCTAAGATGAACTAATGTGGTAATTGTTGAGGGTACATTTGAAACAAGTGGTGTAAATTTACCGATATAGACAGAATGTGTCTAGATGAAGCTTAGGCTTGTATTAAGAGCATAGGCAGTTACAGCAGGTGGTTCTTTTGGTGACCTTGAATTGAACCTTTTGTGAATTTGATATGTCAAAGCACCAATTCCCTTGGAAAACTGTTATTTCTAACAGTTTACTCTGGTAACCTTTATTAACTTCTAAGTTTTCAACATTGTTAATCATGAATAAACATGAATCAGTTACTAACGTAACTGTTGATGACTGGACCTGTGGACAATAAGTAGACCATGAGACGACTCCAGAAAAATTCAGCTGCCTCACATCTGGGCACACTAATGAAAAAATTACAATTAAAAACACACTAATTTTATTCCTGTCTGACGACATGAGAGACACCATGCTCTCTGTCCCCGGGCGGCTATTATTGGCCACTTTCCTTTGAATGTGTTAGTTTATCATTGCGTTGATATATTGTCGTTTATCTTGTTGATTGGTGTGAATTTCGCATTACCCAGCCAACGCAACACGAACTCAATAAAACTGAAGCAGTATCAGAGAAAGCGCTTGCGTACATCAACTTTTCACCTATTAATGGGATTCCTGAAAAGAATAAAAAAATATATTCAGCTAGCCAAAGAAGCCTTAAAAGCATGGAACAATGGAGCTGACAAATCCTTTCAATGTGATATATTCCCTCGTGTTGTACTTCTCCCTACACTGGTACATCCAACCACACCACAACAGTATAATCAACGTCCATAGATCTATGCATGCAATGGTGTCACTGATTGTTCTGAATTGATCCGTGTCATTGGCTGACAATGAATCACTGTGCTCTGGACAGTTTGGGCTTGGTTCTTCTGCTGTCACCAAAACTGGACAGTCACTAGCATACCTCAGACACAGATGACGACATGACAATGGCATCCAGACGCAATAGGCACGCGATCTATTCCAATATATCTAGAGAACGAGGTATATATTTTTTTGATTGCTGGATATATGGAACGATTTGAATACATGTTTTAGTAATGGCATTCCAATCATCAAAAAATTGTTTTCTTAAACTTCTACAAGTGTGGCTTGTATTACTTTTGCTATGATTGGATGAGAAAACGGTTGAACGAGTTTGAGTTGTAGATGGACAGGTCATGATGGCACGCTGAATTTTTCTTGAAATAATTAAAGCTGGAAAGAGTTTTACACTTGACCAAATTTATTTTTGTAAGGCAGTAGGGTTGTTTCGTCTATAGCATGGTAATTCACGCAAAAATGATTTCAAATTTGTATCATGTGCTTAGATGAGCAGCCAAAACCAAGACACAAACTGGGGCCAATCAATCTCTCATCTATTCTGTCCACAAAACGGCACGCCTCGCGGGTGAGGTCTACACACAGTGACGTCATTGATTGACGTCATGACGTCATTGGTCCAGATACAGTGGCAACCAGCAATGTAGGAAAGCCAATCATTTTCTATCGACTTGTCATCGAATTGTGCATATTTCCAGGGATTGATCTGGGTCTGAATAGTGGGCTTTTGAAACCCATTGCGAGCAGAAAACGTGGGGTTTTTCCCAATGTCGTGGGATTTTGCAAGCCCATTGCCAACAGGAATCATGGGCTCTTTTCACATGTGGGATTTTGCATGGACGACAAACTCATGTTAACAAATTCAATTGCATATTTGTCCTGTTTACATGACTTTGTGTCATGTTAATGATATGCACATATAGGCCTAAACATGATTAATATGCAACTGAGCTGTAGCTCCTCAAATTAGTCAGTTCCCACGTCCATGTCGCCCTCAACATGAACTTTTTCATTATCACTCACAGGATGTGTAAAGAAATGGCTCAATTTCAACTGTTTTTTGGAGGCTGGGACATATTTACGAAACCAAAACTATAAATATATCTGCATCTATTATCGGAAAAACTGTGTCATCCAAGCAGCGAACCTACTTCAGATGCCTGACTGTATACTAACCTGCCTGTTAGCCCTACTAGTATTATGCCTTTGAGTTTGAGTTTTAAAATCACGGAAATGTCTGATATATCACGTTCTATCACTTGGACCAGTTAGACCATTGGTCAAATTCCCAAAAGCCAAGATTTTTGGGGGAAACGAACTGAAATTCCAAAAAAAAGTGGTATGATGCATATGATTGGATTGAAATATTCCATCCGCAAGGATCCTATTTATTGCTTGAAGAGAAATGAAGATTCCACTGCAGAACATGAACATGTTTTGGTGGCCCTAGCGACTTATCGGGGAAAAACAACGGAATGCAGCGCAAGTTAACTGATGCAGGTGCTACCGAATGGCTGTATTTCTACTGAATTTGGTGCTCGAGAAGTGTACAAGTAGCCTGTCTGCTGTCAAGGACATGTTCGGGGCCATTGGCGCCATCTACACCGTTAAGGAAGACTCTCCGAAACGTCACACACTCTTCGAAGCAAAGCTGAAGGACATGGGCATCATCGAAGGAAGAACGGCACTTCGGTTGTTCTCGGCACTAGGTGGACGGCAACCCACCTAGTGCCGATCAGACAACCTTTTTGCCATCATCAACACATTGCCTGCCCTGGTAGCAAAAGTCAGTGGACTCGGCGTGTAAAGGTTTTATCGTTACCATCGGCACATTCGAGTTTCTGTTTTAAACAATTATTGTGATTGTCAAGTAGTGCTTAGATCACACCAGGTACGCGTCTGAATGGTGATAGCCGTCGATTCTGTGGTGACACTGAACCATGAGCTAACAGCATTCAGAACCGAGGCCAAGTTGTTGAACAAACCAAGGAAAAAGCCAAAGCATTTGGAATCTCAGAAGAGTTTGTCGCATGCCATAGCACCCGTCGTCGAATGCTTCCAAAATGCTTGGATGATGGACAAACAGTACTCCAAGCATCATTCAGCCACTGTATGGCCACATCAGATGAAGAGTCAAACACGGAGTCATCTGTGCTTCCATTCACAGATCCTTTGGTTTCATTCAGCTTATCTACAAACATTTCCATTTGGATTCCCTCCCACTTCTGTGTAGCTGGATACGCCGCTGACCACAATACCACGAATCAGGGTTCTCCTTTTCCAAAGGACCAGGAGGCGATTGAATATTATCAGGCGGGGATAGTGTGTAGCGAGCGCAGCGAGCGAAGCTTAGAGCGGTCTGGGGGTTCGGGGGGCGCCGTAAGCCCCCCCGAGAAAAATTTTGCATTTTAGTGTTTTTAGAGCATTTCAGAGCATATATATGACAATGTTTTACTCATATTCTGATGGTGTTCTCTCTATTATAGAATGTTCACGAATGCAATAAAAATTAAGAATCGAAGATTCTGTTTCCACAAAAATTTATTTGTGTGGTTCCATGTAAGACCAGTTGTCAGTTTCATTCATCACAAATCCCCCACATCATCCCCTTCATCATCATCCCCCTCGTCATCAACATCAACATCAAGATCATCGAGTCCCAATGACTCTGCGAGTGTGGCTATGGCTTTAGGATCTGGGTCCACTGCTGCACTGGCTGTGGCATTGGATGTTGAGGCTGCCTTCATCCCCTCAGAGAGCTTGTAGCGAGCTTTTTTTGTGAGCCATGCCTGAAAAAATCAATGAATTATCATCTGGATCAATGGAGTAGAACTTATTCAAAATTTTTAATTTATGATAGCACTCCAAATCTAGCGACCATCATTCTGCTAAACTTCAAATGTAAATGAACAAAAAACAGCAAACAAAAGAACGAATGAACCAGGAACTCAGTTGGATGTCGAATATCAAGTAGCAACAAAAAACAGCAAACAACGAATGAACCAGGAACTCATTTGAGTGTTAACCTTGGTTGCCATTTGGATCACACCATCTGCATCAGCAAGAGGTGGTCCATTGATCGAGACATGCAGAAGGGCATTGAGCATGCCTTCCTTCAACAAGCTTCGCAGTCTGAACATACATCAGTTTGATTTATATGATGGGCTAATAAACAACATCGACAACTCATAGTGACGGTGAACATCATCGTTCACCAAATATACTTTATGCAGTGTAGATTGCAATACTAATTTCTGTACGAATACTGTATTTGTTAATATAAAAGTGTGAACGACACGAACATTTTGTTTTTAAAAAGATTTGTCACCATCTATTTACATGCATTTAACTTTATCAATGAGCCCTGGTAATGTGATAGTATCATTACACCCAAAACAAACTGTGTACTGAAATTTGTTACTATTTTTGACTGCTAAATTACAATGCTGTTTTGAACGAATTCAAAACATGTTTATCCAAGACTAAACTTTGAAAGGTGGTCAAAATCGTACATGAGAAACTCAATGTTGGTACCTTGTTTTGATGCGCTTCACAGCAGAGACACCTCTTTCTGGCCAAGCGTTCGACACGGGAGCAGTAGCACACACCTTAGCCACCTGGGACAACAACGGATACAACCTCCTGGATCGGATAAGGAGAGCCAGGCACCCATCTGTGTCCTACAACAAGATATTGCCGAAAAAAAAATTGTCTGTAGCTATGGATATCATGCGATGATCGTATTCATATTGTTCAGTGTTATGTATAATAAATGTACAATTTCAACTCTTTATGATATAGCATACAATTTTTGGGAAGTTTAAATTACTCACATCATCCATGTCAACAAGGTCATATTTTAACCTCTGCCATTCTGCCTCTACTTGCTTGACATCCATCTGGAAATGTACGGCCATTTGGCTGACCTCAGTGATGCCGTAAAGGTGGAACTTTGGACTAGACTTGCTGCAAAATAAAATGTCTGCGTATCAGCCTTGTACAGTGGGGTCCCAGTTATATGCAACAAGCTTGGTGGTATTGTTTCAAATCTTGAATCTGAGTATATGAACATCAACATCCTAGGGATGGCCTTACCTTGGGACGGCCTTCGGATCAAACACTTTGAACGAGGTGAAGATGTCCTGGTGCTCATGGAATCGGTCCGTGATGTTGCTGATCAAGCTGTTGATGTACTTGTGCTTCAGCCGTACCAAAACGTCTTCTGTACCCTGTGCTAGTTGGAGCGAGAGACGTTCCAGGGGACCTTCTCTCAGATCATGCTTCAGATGTTCAATGAAAGTTTTCTCGTTCGACTCCTCCAGCAGCTGGCGTAGCTGGTCTTCCGCATACTGTATGTTTCCACTGATGTGACCGTATGACAGATGTCCTTTCTGGAATGTCTTGCTGAGTACATTTAGGATTGGCAGAATTTCGTTCAGGAGGTACAAGGCACCGATGAACTTCGGGGAGTGCATTTTTTTGTGAAGTCCCGCTGCAGTTGCACTGGATCTTTCTACTTCTTTCAGGGTCATCAGCGCAGGGTACAAGCACTTTTTGGTGGACTGTACGGAGTTACCGAAGCTTAGCCATCGAGTTTTGCAAGCTTTTTTCAGTTTACCCACAACCGCTTTGCGACCACGCTCAGAAACTACAACTGCTTTGTCTGTCATTTGCATCTTCACAAAGATCGCCATCTTCTTTGGTGAATTCTCAAAGAGCTGCCACAGTTGTCTCAATGTTTCGTGTACTTCGCTGATGTACTTCATTTGGTCGTCATTACACGAATCAACTGTTGCAAGGGCCAATCTATGACACACACAGTGGAACGTCAGGATCTTGGGGTTGTCTCTGCGTAGTCGTCCAGCCAGTCCATTCTGCTTGCCAACCATCACTGCAGCTCCGTCTGAGCACAGGGACGCGAAATTCTCTTGTGGAAGGTTTTTTTTCCCAAGCCCGTTCAGTATCGCTGCCTTGATTGTTGATGCATCAGCACTTGAGCTCTTTCCGTCCAACAAATTCGAAACGAACAGGAATTTCACATGCTTCTCGTTGTTATGGAAGTACTGAATGAAACATATGATCAATTCTTGTACAGAAATATCAGTCAAATCATCGACAAGAAGTCCATAGCTTCCAGCTGATTGTGCATCTGCAATGAACGACTGCACCACAGCCTCTCCTACAGTCAGTATCATTTCTTGCTGGATCCTCTCACTCGTATGCTGGAAATATGTCATTTCTTTTACTCCTTGCTTCACTGTCAGTTCATTGAGTTTCGGTGCCTTCCTGTTTGCGATTTCTTCCTTCATCAAGAAATATAAATTTCTCATGACACACTCGATTGTCTTGTTCTCACATGATTGCTTGTCATCTAGCTGCTTCTGAAATGTACTCCCTCTTTGTGTCAACTCCAAGTCAACTATCTCTGCATGGGTTTTGCTCTTTAGATGGCCCAGAAGTGCATCAGCTTTGAACCTTTGGCATGGCTCTGTGGAAAATTTGAACTGTTTGTTCCTCACTGAATAAGCATGATGTTTTTTACACAGGACGCAGAACAGACCGAGACCTTCGACAAACACAGGCCACCAGAAACCACTTCGGTTACAGAATGCGATATCTGGCCTGTTAAGCCATTGATGATTAAACAGCTTATCTTTCTTCTTTTCTTTGTTTACATCTAGTTGTCGCTCAATTTCCTCTTTTCCAAATCGGCATCCCGCTGAACAGACATCATGATGATGGAATGGTTTTCCGGTGTTTTGGAAGAGGCCAGTCACCAGTTCATCGTTGTTTGAATCTTTGAACAAGGCAAAATAATGACATATACCGTGGGTATTAATCTAGTCGTGAAACGTGTATGTTTATTGTGTTGGAAGCATGTATGTGATAAAGTCTGTGATACAGTATCTAGTCAGCTAGTAATACTTCTCGTGTCTAGTATATATTGTAATGTTTTGCACACCTTTCAAGATTCAATTTGTGTTTTAGCCATGTGATTGTAGAAAAGTAGATCTAGTCTAGAGTCTACTAGTATTTTTTCTAGTCATTCAATCATATGCATGAATCATATTTTTATAGCACAACACTATTGCAACTCTACTATTCTGTTAGGCCTGAAATAATCCGAATGTTGGGAACGCCACTTTTCGGCTGGCGAAATTATGCGTAGCATCAAGAAAAACTTGTTTCATGACCCCGGCAAAAACACCGTTCACCTTGACATGATTGATGCATGGACGAGGTGGGAGTTAAAACAGTCGGCATTACAGGCCATGTCTCAATTTGGCCCTTGAATAAATACAGATTTCTTTTACAATATTATTACAAAAAATAGTCACCTTTTTTCATTCGTTTCGCCCACGCATCTCCCAAACTGAGCTGCCGCTTCGCCATAGTTGAAGCGGGAGCGTCTGCTGATATTTACAGTTTACCCGTGTGGCGAATAAAACGTTGCTGCTCATTGGATGATGCAGGAAAGGTTAGCCAATCACCGTTGTCGATTAAACTGGCACTAAAGCGTCATGAATATGCATGATTGCCCCAAACAAGTTGCATGCGTGTTCTTATCAGCGCCTGAAGTATCCCAAATTTGCGTTCGGGTTCTTTTTAACGGCGGCTGGAGAGGTTCGGTCTGTCGCGAAATCGCTGGAAAATAATCGCGATATTTCAGCCAAATCACAGCCGGCGCCACAGCTTTCACAGCCGGCGCAGGCGCCGGTCGCCGGCGGAAAAGGAGAACCCTGACGAATACTCGCAAAATTATCGTGTGCCCCAGATCAATATCGCAAAAACGCGGCTCAAATCGATCTTATTTTTGACATCCACGAGACGAACTTAGATCTACAAATTTTCGTGACGAACAAGAATGTTAAAATAGGATGATTTTAAAATGGTTCCAACTTCCAAATGTTTTTATTGCCCATATCAATAATTCTCAGAAGACTTGGCACAGGCACACGAACGGTTCAATACAGACAGTTTCTAATCATGTCTATGCATTTTTCTTGAGTTTATTTACATGTGGCACCTATTTCCGGTGGAAAAATTGACATATTTATACACGTTTATACATTTGGCAAAGACAACACATATTGTAGTTGTGGGTTCATGGTTCACGATTTTTCACATACCGTGCTGTAACGGTTTTTACGTTACCAAATCTTTGGTAATGACGGTGTGTCCGTCCGTCGTTCGTCCTTCCACATATAAACATTGCGCATTCTTTTTTGTTCCAAAGAGCCTCTTTTGTCATCAAAATGGGAGCCGTATGGAGTAAACTCCTAGATTACTTCGAGATCGAGCTTGAATATTGGCACATGCAAATGTGAAATCATATACAGTGGTCCCTGTAAGATTTTGTATTTTGTGACCATTCTCTCAAAATGTGTTCAGCAACATTTTGTTCCATTGATGCATACGAATCTTCAGATGTCCCCTCGTGAATTATATGGTTATTGTTGTTCTTGACACGCTGGTCTTCACATGGTGGTCATTCTGAGTTCCTGATAAGTGGGCCAAATAAAATTGCTTGGTCCAAAATCAAGTCACTATCTGTTTCTAGCCATTTCTTCACAAATGAAACCTTTTGTGATCTTGTGTTTGTCCTTTGAAAAGAAGTCAGAAGGTCAAAGCAGCAAGTTTGCAAAAGAATACACTCAATTCGACGCACATATTTACCGAGTGATTCGTTTCATCATAAACTGCTTTAGTACGATAGTTTTGCCCGAAATCAATCGTTGTTGACCGCATCAATCGTTGTTCAATTTTGTATCTTCCATGGTTCAATCTTTCTAGCACTACTACTAATCTCCAATATTTTAATGTCAATTTCTTCATGATACTGTCCAGCGAACATCAAAACATTGAAGAGGGGTCGTCGTTGTGGACACAAGTTCATTTGATCCTTCTGAAACGACTACCAATCAGCAGCTAAAACTATTGTTTTGTTCCCTACTGGGGAAACAACAAAGCATTGAATATCAGTTATTTTACAACACTGATCAGCATGGTGAGTCTAATTTATGTTGCTCTTTTTGTAGGCTCGGTTTATGGCGTGAAATTGGTCTTTATCATAACAGAAAACCAGAGAATATGTGGCAAACAAACGTGACGAAATTGCGACAACATATAATCTCACATTGCCGAGGACCGAACCCATTGAAATATTGACCGCATTGGTTTGAAGCAAGCCCACACACACTGGGCTAACTAGGTAAGTATATGTTCATCCATTTCGTCCAGGTATATGCTGAGGTGAAATTGAGACCACATTGGATTTGGGCCATTTGTCAACAGTAGCTGATTGTAACCGGAATTATACCGCTTCATGAAGATTTACAAGAAATCGTGTAGTAACATGGATTCACAGATCAATGCATGTCTTCAATTGTGCGGAAATCGTGCATCCGTTTTGGTCGTCTGGGAAATGATCCAATGGCCTGAGATTTAATGATATACGTCATATCCAACGGTACATGTGTATCAGGGAGTGAAAATGTATGTTGGTATGAATCAATATCAAACCTGTTGTGGTAGAAACAGCTATAAAATAAATGTTAAAAAAGCTATAAAATATCTACACAATAAACAGTGGACTAAATTTACAATTACTTACGTTAGACTAAATTGTTCTAATATTAAACTTTTGCCAGATTTGACCGGATCATTCACCTGCAGCCAATTTTAGGGAATAAGTATTATTTTAAAAATCGTGTCGCCGCATCACTTTTCCGGAGTCCCTACTGAACCATAATTTTTTTTTTGCCATATGAATAGTTTAACAGTCGTGGTCCATTTTCTAAATACATTGTTCGGATATTCGCCCAAAATTATGCATCCTATCAAATTTTTCAAGCCACAATGAGTTTCGCTTCTGAGAGACTATTAATCTGGCGAAGTACACTGTTCACACATTTAGTGATGGTATTTGGATGACAGTGAGATATATATGCCCCATTACCATATGATTCCACGATTTTTAAATGATATTGTATAAAACATAAAGTTTGCTCATAAAAACTATAACTCTGAACATTTGCAATATCCCAAAACGTACATACACATGCACGTAAATTTCAAGGCAGGTTAGGCAGTGAATTAATTGGCAATTTTGGTGATTCATTTATCAAAGAGAGTGAGATAGGCGTGAGCCAAGTCGCGTGATTGGGTTCGTTTCAGACAACCACGAAGATAAACAAATGGAAATGCCGAGTGATTTCTCAATGATATTCGGGAGAATCCACTTTGTTCAGACTAGGAGATTAAACACATTCACAAAATTGGCTCGCATTTAAAATCCGTTCTAAATCATTCACACTTCATATTTTAGTGTCCAGTTCCAACTGGAATTTTTTTTAGAGAGACACCATAATATAGTTCGGGGCGGAGGGGCTAAGGAACTATCACTGTATAGGACATACCACAGCCAGAGGCAGGTAGCATTAAGGGAAATGTAGATCAGGAAGGGAGTTACCAATTATGTTAATATTGGCATAAAGGACAAGGCGAGATGGTTAGTGCTTTTGGTATACATACAACAACAAGTTTAGATAGGACATTTATATTCAAAACATGTGTTTCAAATATTTTGTTGATTATATGCGACCTTAAAATCCGAGCTAGGTTATAATAACTATGTTTAAAAAGTTTGTCAAACATAATATTGGCATCCATGTTACAATTAGAAACTGCTGACACGACTCCTGTATCTTGTCACCTTTCAATGTCTACCTGAATATATCTTAGCTAATATTATATAAATCGCACAGCCATACCTTCAACTGTGTGCAAGTAGCCTTTTGGCTTGTGGTTGTTGGGTAGCTATAAATACATCTATTGCAAGGAATAGTTACTAGTATGTACCTATCAAACATTTATTTCAAGTGAGTTGTCTCGAATTTTTTTATTTGTTTCAATCGCTTCTGGGATAGTTGTATACCGTCACTGGAGAAACTTTGCAATACATGCTCCGCCGTAAAGGACGCCAGTGTGGACTTTCATATAAGCGTTGCGTCGGGTTTCATTGTAAGTTATTTCAACTTAATCTAATGGTTTCGGTATGTCCATAGAAATATAGCGAATATTTCTATGGTATGTCAGCATGCGAACACTTTTCATCTAAAATAATTCAACAAAAATTGTAATGTATGGGTTTTTACTATTTTGGAGCACTGCAGTAAATTTATTATCCAAGAAGGTTAAAAGCAATGTTTGAAGCGTCTTGCCTATAATTTTGAATGAATCTGTTCAAAATAGCTTCCGCAGAATAGGACAGAGTGAACATTCAAGATAAATATATCTAAGAAATCAAGGGGTCTACTCTCTTTTTTCATCAAAATCAGTGGTTAAATCTGTTATGCCTCCAGTTCCTCACTATTATTTCCAAAGGAAATTGTATTTCACACGAGCATATGGAGGATACATGTGGGAGCGCATTTATGATTGAGTTAATGTTTCCAGATATGAGGTGCTGTTACGATCTGTCGTAGTCAGGTCACATTTTTCAAACAACCTTGGACGTGATATACGTACATATGACCGGCGACGAGCTTACAGTTTCCACATTATTGTGCAGCTGAGTGACAGCTCAGATGGATGGTCCCCGTGTAATCAGCATTCGTGAATATTTCTTGCCCCAAATAGGATAAGAACTTCGAATAGCATGCGATATCTTCGTATGCTACAATTCTCATCTCTTGATCTCTACCGTCCGTATTGATTATATGGACGCCTGGTCGTAGTGCCAGGCGGCACTATGCTTGATACAGCAGTAGTAAGAGTAAGGCACAGGACGTTCATCCGAACGTTTTCTGAGATGACTGTCGGCTTATAGCTTCTCATCCAACAAATGGTGGGTTATGAGGCTGGATCGGAGAATGGAACTAACTGTATATTACTCTGTCCATCCCTAGTTGATGCTAGTGTGACAATTAATATGAATGTTGGGCTTTGTTTCAAAATTGATAGATATTCCATTTCTGCCAGGTATATGCTGAGGTAAAATTGAGACCACATTGGATTTGGGCCAGTTGTCAACAGTAGCTGATTGTAACCGGAATTATACCGCATCATGAAGATTTACAAGAAATCGTGTAGTAACATGGTAACATGGAAATGCAGATCAGGAAGGGAGTTACCAATAATGTTAATGTTGGCATAAAGTACAAGGCGAGATGGTTAGTGCTTAACTTGTATATACAATAACAAGTTTAGATAGGACATTTATATTCAAAGCTTGTGTTTCAAATATTTTGTTGATGATATGCGACCTTAAAATCCGATCTAGATTATGATAACTATGTTTAAAAAGTTTGTCAAACATAATATTGGCATCCATGTTACAATTAGAAACTGCTGACACGACTCCTGTATCTTGTCACCTTTCAATGTCTACCTGAATATATCTTAGCTAATATTATATAAATCGCACAGCCATACCTTCAACTGTGTGCAAGTAGCCTTTTGGCTTGTGGTTGTTGGGTAGCTATAAATATATCTATTGCAAGGAAAAGTTACTAGTATGTACCTATCAAACATTTATTTCAAGTGAGTTTCTCAATTTTTTTTTATTTGTTTCAATCGCGTATGGGATAGTTGTATACCGTCACTGGAGAAACTTTGCAATACATGCTCCGCCGTAAAGGACGCAAGTGTGGACTTTCATATAAGCGTTGCGTCGGGTTTCATTGTAAGTTATTTCAACTTAATCTCATGGTTTTGGTATGTCAGCATGCGAACACATTTTCATCTAAAATAATTCAACAAAAATTGTAATGTATGGGTGTTTACTATTTTGGAGCACTGCAGTAAATTTATTATCCATGAAGGTTAAAAGCGATGTTTGAAGCGTCTTGCCTATAATTTTGAATGAATCTGTTCAAAATAGCTTTCGCAGAATAGGACAGAGTGAACATTTAAGATAAATATATCTAAGAAATCATAGGGTCTACTCTCTTTTTTCATTAAAATCAGTGGTTAAATCTGTTATGCCTCCAGTGCATCACTATTTTTTCCAAAGGAAATTGTATTTCACACGAGCATATGGAGGATACATATTGGAGCGCATTTATGATTCAGTTAATGTTTCCAGATATGACGTGCTGTTACGATCTGTCGTAGTCAGGTCACATGTTTCAAACAACCTTGGACGTGATATACGTACATATGACGGGCGACGAGCTCACAGTTTCCACATTATTGCGCAGCTGAGTGACAGCTCAGATGGATGGTCCCCGTGTGATCAGCATTCGTGAATATTTCTTGCCCCAAAGAGGATAAGAACTTCGAATAGCATGCGATATCTTCGTATGCTGGACTTCTCATCTCTTGAACTCTACCTTCCGTATTGATTATATCGACGCCTGGTCAAGACGCCTGCACTGTCTTATCCAGGCGGCACTATGCTCGATACAGCAGTAGTAAGAGTAAGGCACAGGACGTTCGTCCGAACGTTTTCTGAGATGACTGTCGGCTTATAGCTTCTCATCCAACAAATGGTGGGTTATGAGGCTGGATCGGGGAGTGGTATTGTGTACAATAGAACTAACTGTATATTACTGTGTTCATCCCTAGTTGACGCTAGTGTGACAGTTGATGTGAATGTTGGGTCATGCTTTGTTTCCAATTTGGTAGATACTTTCTGGATATATGATGAATATCAGAATGATTCTGTCTCTTTGTGTCTTGAGAGCGTATCGTCAGCAAAACTGCGGCCTGTTGCAGATTGTGTTTTGATAGACCCTATTAGCAAGGATTTAAAAAACAACCCCATCCTTCGGACGATCTGGGGACACATGCCCATTGAGTGAATATTTGTGTTCTATGCGTCTTATTACTATCACACCAGGGGTCCTCTTCAACCCAGGCTTAGTGCGATCGAATGTCGACTGTTTGTGGCAAATAGTGTTTGGTTTCTCGAGGGACTCGTTTGACTGACCTGAACATAATCCTAAGCTGGCCGGTCATGCGATCAGTGTCCGAAGAATGATCACTCTGAACCTTGGCGTGGTCGATCTCTGTGTGATCGTATCGTATAGTAAGAAGACATCTGGCGTTTCTCTGTAATCTATGATCTCGACTATCGGTAATTATGATCCCCAACGGTCCTGAGAACTATATACAAGGATACAACTATTACCCAACCATTAGTATTAATGTTCATAATCAGTTTCGAAGGTGAAGTACATTGAGTTTTGTAGACCATACTCGTGATTTGTAAGATATGTATTGAACTTGATACTGTTAAAACTGATTAGAAAGATACCTGTTTATCGAGCACATGTGTCTGATGTTTAAGCACTAACAATATTTTGGAACTTTGGGGTCACTATTGGTTCCGACTACATCTTTATTGATAGTGGGGTGTGTTTTTCGAAACATGCAAGTGTTAGCCTTAGTTGGTTATGATATATCAGAGCGAACCCTGATTATTCTCTTCCCAAAACAATCTGACGGTAAATTGTTCGTTTTGAAGTGTTTTATCAACCAAATAAAAACTCAATATCACTATTACCAAGGGATTTTGATGATGCCATTAATATATATGTAGTGAAATATTTTTTTGGAATGGAAAACGAAGCCCGACCGAATAATTATTCAAAACCACAATGAAAAGTAATCTTGTTGGAGAATACCGAGAAACACAAAGGTTGTTTTAAAAGTCCCTGTAACCTCTTACATTGACCATCAACTGACACCAATAACCACTAACCTCACCGGCTTTCCCATTTACTGGTCAGCCTTTCTATTGCTTTCACGTACAAGTTAGAATCGACCGAAGTGCAAGCTGATAGGATCAGTGGCTATAGGTACCCGCAGTAAATAACAATAATGCACCATTCACCACTTCCAGGAACTCCTAGATTGGTAACATACATGTGCACTGGCAGGTGGATGTTTTTGTTGTTGTTATTGTGTGATTGTTATGCGATCATCATTAGTAAAGGTCTCTATATTATGGCGATCAAATTCATGTGATTATTGCAGGACATGATTTGTTAGGGGAAGAAGATTACCCCGAGGACCAGTGTAAAGGAAATAATTGTCCCCATGTATGTTAAGTCAGCCCAGACATATACTAAATCCTACACTTCTACTGGGAAAATCACCTCAAGCAGACGATTATCCGCGTTATAAGGTGTTTTGTCAGAAAAATTGGGTTATTGGTTTATTTTTTAAACCAGGCCTCTGTACCTCGTGACTCCAGGCCTCTACATGTGGTCGTGAACTGACAGATAAAAGGTCAAGGCGTCAGGTTTCAAATGAAACATGTCAGACTGAATTGTTGTAGTTGAGATGGAAGGAAGTTGCTGAAACCGAAAAATAAGTCAAACCTAATTTTTTAAATAATATTTTAATATCTAATTGTAATCAAAAAGTAAAGCGATTTTTCGGCTGCCAGTTGCAGCAAATTGGTCGATGACAGCCTGTACATCGATCTGGATGTCGTCGTGAATGTACATTAGTGCCAAAGCACTGAGACGATCCTGAGACATAGTGGAACGCAGGTAGTTCTTAATTATACGGAGAGAACTAAACGACCTTTCCGCAGTTGCGGTGGATACCGGCATTGTCAACTGTGTGGGTCGTCAAGGACTTGTAAATATTCGGATACAGCCTGCTCGATGTGACATCAAGTGTTTCTATCAAAGTGTCTGGCTTTTGATCGGCTGGGATCCCTTCCCAGAGGTATGTCCATCTTTCCAACTCAGATTTTTGCATGGCAATCTGCTCACTCGAAAGGTCGCAGGCAAAAGGTTCAAATATTTTTTGTGGTTGCTCTGGCAACTCTGACAAATTGACCGGGATCAATGACTGTGCTTTGAATCTAGGCGATGGCTTTATGAGTCGCATGGTCAGTTCGGATATCATGTGGTCCAGGAAGTTGTAAAACAAGTTTATGCACCAATATCTAGAAGGGGTTTCAGCGGGCGCATTTGGACGATTCAGTTGTCTTCCTTTCGTTCTAGGCATGTTTGGTTGTATATCATGCGAAGCAGCAAGATTGACAGCCTCCTGGAATATGGAATCCCATTCTCCGTCATCCGAGCGAAGTTTCTTGAGGATTTCGATCACATTAGATGCCTCCTTTGTTGCTTGGATCAAGTCTATCTGTGTGCTTTGCAGATATTTTGACAGGGGCACTGTGTACTGTAGAATCTTCTAAGTAACAACAAGTCCAATAACGAAGTCGAAGGTGACAATCGCACATCTGAGTGTCCGCGCCTTTGGATCGGTACCCTGAAGAGTTTCAAGAGTAGTGACAATCACGGGAAAGCATGACTTGAATGTGAAGAGTGCATTTGCCCGAGACAACCAACGAGTATCACTCAGCTTTTGCAGTGTTTTTCTTCTACCCATGTTTCTCTGGCATTGCAGATTATCTGTGAGTTTTGAATTGAACATTTATTCCAAACTGATAAGTAAAATTTACAAACATAATCATGTAAATAAAAGAGGCGATTCCTATCAGCTTGAGGGTTACCCAAGACTTCAAGTCTGTACAACTTTAGTTGTAGTTGATACCGTTTAGGTTAGTTGATACCGTGTTTAATTCGTCTTGGAACGCAGTTAGTCGTTTTGCTGAATGGTGGAGTGAAACAGCAACTTCCTGAACCGTGTTCATTATGTTGGAAACTATACTAATTCTACATGAATTCACAATCGCTAAGTTGAGGCAATGCGCCTTGCAATGCACGTAGATGGCATCGGGGAGATGTTCTGCTATTGCTGCCTACGAAGAGAACACAAGCACGCATGAGGTACGTAGCAATGTTGAAAACGGTGATTTTGATAACTACAGTATATATCCGGGTTATATATGAGTAATGTTGTACTCGACATAATGATAGGCCTAGTTACGTACCTGTGCCCCATTGAATTTCCCACTCATGTTTGCCGCGCCATCGTATCCCTGGCCGCGCATTTTCTGAACGTCTATCCCTAAGCTTTCGAGTGTTGTGATGAAGAGCTGTGCCATATCGCGCCCTATCGTACTTTTTGCTTCTACAAATCCAAGGAATTCTTCCTTGATGCACAACTGTAAGTGCAATATATCACAATAAATATACGTACATATATGTATATACTAATATCTCGATTACCTTCATCACATTTTATCCTTTACAATACAGTCACACCAAAGCCAGATCCTGGGTGGACCATCCTGGACCAGCTATTAACACATCATTCTAAGAGATGACTCGATTTGGGCCTACCCATAATATTATGGGTTGATACCGTGTTTAAATGCACCAAAAAAATGACATAGATCCATCGAAGGTAGACCATCACCCGAAAAACATCGTCATCCAACACAGCAACCTGGACCTAGCACAGCAGCACCAATTTAGCTTCAGGTACAACTACGATCTTTCCAGGACCTCTCCAGACTTTCCCTGGCCGCACTACCCATGATTGAAAAAAAAGTTGCAGACTATCCCAGATGACTTCGGCAATTTCAAACATTTCAAGACACCCTGACTGATGTTCCAAACCATTCAGGACCATCATAGACCCAACACAGATTTAACCTCGGATAGACCAATTCTCAGTCCAGAACGGTCCGAAATTTTCTTGCGCCTTGATGTGACTGATACTTTATGATAAAATGTATTTTGGACACATACTGATTCACTAGTACAGGGTAATATAATGCATGCAGAATACATTTTTTCTCAATGTGAAACTCGGCATGTATATATGATATGCTTAATACTAGTAGTAAGTTAATACAACACCTTGTTTTCTGGCGTCTTGTCCAGAAAACGAACACACACGCTAGTTTGTTCTTTTGTGGATTGGTCTGTTGTTTCGTCAGCCAGTAGCGTGAAACATGGAGCACTGTTGCACGATGTTACAAGTTTGTCTAGGATCTGCTTCCCGCATATGTTAATAAGTTGGTTTTGTATGTCGGGAGACAGGTGGCGTTTCTGTGGCGGTGCTGACTCCAAGTGTTTTCTCAGTACATCGTCTGACTTAGCTCTGTACTTTAACAAGGCGACAAACTTGCTCTTCTGTTCGGTGTGACCCCGAGGTGGTATATTCTGCTGTCCACAGAGCACTATCGTATCAATGATCGCTTCCATGATCTTCCGATTGCGTTGCACTTTCTGATGATACAAATTGGACAGTTGGCAGGCCACATCAGGTTGCTTCTTCGATCTAATAAGCATGAATTGTTCTGCTCGGGCAACACACGTGTGGTGCTCAGACCCTCCTGCGCTGTGCTTGTCAATATTTCTCTTGATATTGGACCAGTCACGGGCTGGTTGTGTTACGAAAAGCACACGTTTCTGTGATGACGAAAATAACAGACAATATGCACAATACAGACCATCCTCTTGTTCTGAATACCTGAGCCAGGGATATACTCTCAAAAAATCTCTTTTGAACTTTCTGTTTTTTCCACAAATGTTTCTGGACGGGAAAATGAAATGTGGATGCAGCTCAGTCGGTTTCAGCACCTTCTCCTTCACATCGTCATTCTTAAGCTGATCACGTGTCAAAACACCGACGTCGATAATGCCGCCATCGTTGACAGCAGTGGGAGTAATTGCAGACCTGTAATGTACACAATTTAAAATTGTACTAGATAAATATGTGTATGTATTTTTTTCTTTAATAAACTACTGTCGTTTTGTTCTGGTGTAGTATGCCATGATTTCACCCATTTGAGTAAAAACCGCTTACCTAACATCCCACTGTTTCAGTCCATGGGATGGGCGTGAGATAGGCAAAGCACCAATTGGAGCAGGTTTATCTGTATTTGGCTGATCTCGGCCTTCATGTGATGGACTTTGACCCGTGACACAACTCATGGACTCTTCTTCATGTGACGGACTTTGACCCTTGACACAACTCATGGACTCTTCTTCAGGCAACGGACTCTGACCTTTGACACAACTCTTGGACTCATCTTCAGCTGACGGACTTTGACCTTTGACACAACTCTTGGACTCATCTTCAGGTGACGGACTTTGACCTTTGACACAACTCTTGGACTCATCTTCAGGTGACGGACTTTGACCCGTGACACAACTCTTGGACTCATCTTCAGCTGATGGACTTTGACCTTTGACACAACTCTTGGACTCATCTTCAGCTGACGGACTTTGACCTTTGACACAACTCATGGACTCATCTTCTGGTGACGGACTTTGACCCTTGACAGACTTCGTGGATTCTTTTTCAGGTGACGGACTCTGCCCCTTGAAAGACCTAACAAGTGATGGACAGATGCCGTGGCAAGATTTTGCTGAGGTTGATGGACCTCTATATTCGTGTTGTGACTGTCCAAACCGTGGGGAAAAAATGACGATATTTTCCTCTGCTTCACCCCAGTGTCTTGTGGATTACAACTCGCACTCCATGGCATTGGTCGTCTCTTTGATACACAACCTTTCGGTAAAAGTGGCACAATGTGATTTGCCTCATAAACAACATGAGGTCTGTTATCAAAGTTTGAATCACGTGACCACAAAATGCAGATATCAGTGCTGCTCAGCTCTGATGAAGCTATATTAGATGCATTTGTATTAGTGGGATATATTATGCCATTGAATAAGGGTCGGTGATGCGGCGTAACTTCAGGGTATGCAGAATATATTGTTCGACCCAGAACAGTTGCTAGTGCCATCAGAGAAAACATATTTCCCCAACATTTATTTTGTGCTAGCAATTGTGCTTCGAATTGTATAGTCTTGATCCTGTCGCCAGTTCTTGTATACTGATTCACGGCCTCATCAGAGAGTAAGTAAACGAAAACAGTCTCTTCATCAGATACTATTACATCAGGGTGAGAAGCGGCATTCCTTATGTGGTTGTGCGTGATATATCGGTCAGCATTTATGAAAAGTTCTATTGCAGCTAGTTCTCGGATGGTCTTTATCATGTCATCGTTTTTATCATGTCCAACCATACAGCAATACAGACAGAATTGAACAGACAATTCCCATCGGCTCTGGACTTAACTGGAACCCTCTCAGCAAAGACAACAGGTAGGTCTGTTGGCACGAGACTTGATGCAAATTCGTCAAGTTGATTTTTCAGGTAGGTCTGTGGTTTGCTTGATATCCTAAGTTTCAGAGAAACATACCTCAGCTTCAGCTCATGCAAGTCTTCATTCCGCATTAATGACTGGACAGATTCCTTCAAGAAGAAATGTACCATCGAAATAATAAATAGGGACTAAATAGGGACAACTATGATTAGTCAATATAGCCTACATCTGACGTAAATTATTTATAATGTATGACATCAGGCCATACGTTCCATATCCGACTCCATATTGCAGCCTTCCTGGGTAACACCCCAGCTCCCGCCCCCCTCCCCCGCCCACCCAAGGTAGATCTAGGCCTTGTTGCTCAAAATAATACTAGATCTTGTATTTGATCACACTTTTAAAGTATCATTGTAATCTTTCGTTCTCGGTCATTGCCTGAATAGACTAGATTCTACATGCATGTATTTATATATTTGTTATACTAACATACATGTAAGTTTCAGAACATTAATATATTACAATATTTGAGAATGCCACTTTGAAATAGAAAAGGGGTCAAAACAATTCTGGCCTGTTGATTTGTGGTGTCGGAACAATGTCATTATCCCGTGGTACAATTATGTATTATTGAATTTGATCGGAGTGTGTCCTAAATCGGGATTTCGACACTGTTCTAGGACCCGCCCGATCACATTCAATATAACAACAATATGTTTCTTGTGGGCGTTATGGTTATTCCAGGCCCGTCTTGGATGATTTGAAGCCCGACATGGACCATTTGAAGCCCGAGCGCTATGTGTGAATACCCATAATGCACACAAAAAACATATTATTACTATTGTTACCGATCAATCAAGTTTCATTCGATGTGGGAATATATTTTTATTCTGCTTATTGAATGAAACAAAACAAAATAAGCCATATGTGGTGAACAGATTAGCCTACAACGCGACATTCTTTTGAGCTTGGCTCCAACATGGATCTCAAATGTACGTTTGAACATAAAACGCGTGCGTCAAATGACATTTGAAAGGGAGAACTGGGCTCCGAATGAAAATCACGGTAGGCGGGCGTCAAATGACATTTGAAACGAAAAATCGGACTTCAAATGAAAATAACATTATATAATATATACCGTTTGAAATTGGGGCAGCACTCATTCACACAGCCATAAACAGTTATGATTGTCTGCTTAGCGTCCTTGTAATCGGTAATAATGAACCATTCTACCACTAGATCTACACTAAACCTGGATCTGGGATCGATCTAGACTCATGGGCCAATCCGGCCAACTTTTAGCATACTACCAGACTGTAATGTCGTATGTACAAACTGTGATTATCATAGTTTAAATGTTCAGCAATACCAACCATATTCCCTGCCACGTTTATTGTTGTAGACATGTCACATAGGCCTACGGGTATCAGCTTTCAAAATGAATCATTCTAAAACAACAACAATCTATATAAAGGTATTGGTAACCAGGACAACGCACCTAATCGCTGAGAACGAACACGTGCTACACACAGTTGGAATCACAGTCATATTATTGCGTAATAAGCACGTGCTCTGCGCACGTGATCAAGAAGACCACACCTGCAGTGCCTGTACTATTTGCAGTAGTTAGGTGTAGTGTTTAGCACGTGTGTAATCTTGCAGAGAAGAGCGGGGACTCAGTATTAGGAAGATATAGCATTCCATATAGTTCTAGTCGGGCATTACTGCCACTAGACGTTTGATTAGACGCCACTAGAAGAATATCCAGAGGGCGTTGTATTTGTTTATATACAGAGACTTATTTTCAATATAACACAATGGGTCATCAGGTAGATCTAGTCGATTTCAAAAGGTACGCACGGTGCGTCTGTGCGTATAGGCAGCTACGCCACTGAGAACAAATATATACATATTTCATATGTGAACGAAGCTAAGAGTCTTTTTCTTTCAAATGCATTGAAATATATTTATATATGGAAGTTTTAACCGTATAATCATGGGTCGAAGCCAATACTCATTGATAGGAAGTCCTCCTTTAAGGGCAACAAAACTCATACACGTCACGATTCACATGCAGAGAAAAATGCACAAATGAAAATTGTGTGAATAGATTTTGAGAAAATAGTCGCGAAAATTGAGTGATTTTGATCGATAATGTCCGTCATTTTGAAAACAAGCAAAAATACAAACAAAATCTTGAACTATTTTTTTCTTTCACTTTAACCTCTTCACCGCTTACAGCGCCGGATATTTCCGGCGCAAAACGTAATTGTGTGACGCCTATGTGCCGGATATATCCGGCGCAAATTCCTACCAACGTTTCTTCTTGTACGACCTACATTTTTCAGTCAAAAGTCCCCAAGCAGCTTCCTTATATTGTTAAATTTGTTGTAGTGTTCGTTGCAATCGCTTTGTGGGGCAAAAATAGTACATCTATAGAATGGGAATGCATGTAATCGAAAGCGAAACTGGGTTTTCAGTGGTGTTGT
Source organism: Terebella lapidaria (assembly GCA_949152475.1). NCBI lineage: Eukaryota > Metazoa > Annelida > Polychaeta > Terebellida > Terebellidae > Terebella > Terebella lapidaria. Next base: position 25,882,498 of record OX424556.1, read on the forward strand.
CGTCTGACAGATGTATGTATGTGTTAGAGCATACTGAGAAAAATTATTGTCCAGTGAATTCACTGTCATTAATTTTGTACCAGCTTGGTATGGAAGTTAACATCAACATACAGTTCATTGAAAGAACCTGAGTTGCAGGTATCATATTCATAATCAAAGACATGGGGATATTAATATTCTGTGAAAACATCGCATGCTTTCATTTATACAATATTAAGATTGTGTGAAGTTTTCCAGAATTAGTGGTTGTTATGAGGTCGTGCTATGGTAACCAGAACACACCAAGGCCCTCGTGTTGCTCGCATAAGGCTAGATACTTTTTCATATTTGTTTAATTAATTTTATCAACTGTGGGTCTTTCTTTAAAAATATTATTGTGATAATATATTTCTTGGCATTTTCCTAAAATAATACCCGGCGTGGGACAATTTCTCAGGTCTGGCGGCTAAGAGGTTAAAAGGAAAATACTCCATGATTACAAGAAATACCATGATATATTATATATTTACTCAAGTATTGCAGTACTTGTACATTCCCTGACAATCTGGGAATCAATGTTTCAGAGCACTTTTGTTTGAATGTATGAATTAATGCTTCTGAGCAGTTTCGTTTGAATAAATATATATATATATTATCATTGGACTTTTGAGCGTTTATTTCTGATCAATATACATGTACTTCCACCAGACGCGCATGTCTGAGAGGAATGTTGTGGACGAGGTCACTGGGTGCCACCGAAAGTCTATAATGTAGTAACGGCAAGGGGAATGCATCAATGACTGACAGGTTGTCCCATAATCTACATGCGATGTATGATTTCGATGAATGGGCAATTCAGCAGTGACGGTTGGTACCTTAACGCACATATGATACAACCATGTGTGGTGCTATTTGAGTTCCGGGAAAAAAAACGTTTTCGGCAGATTCAGATACAAATTCTTCGTCTCGTTCATGTACTCATGCAGACATTCGGGAACTGTTCTTGCTCAGTGAAATGCTATCCTGTACCACTATAGAGTTCGCCGCTAATATTCGAAAACCTTTTTGTCACCATCCATACTGTAATAGCTTTGTTTTATGGAGACAATGAACCTGCCAAAGTACAGTGTTTTCCCATTTAGTGAAGGTAATTGGGGAATGGATGCTTCCATTTGCTAACAAGCAAACAGCGACGAGGCCAATGGCAGAAAGCGATATACCTAGTTTTTATGAGCACATGGCCAGCAAGCGATGTCCAGTAATGACCTTGTCAAGCATCACTAATTCCCTCACTGCATCGATCCGGCAAATTCTTTCAGGAATTGTGCTCTCTTTGAAAAACGAGTATTCGACACGCATCATCATGGGACACTGCGCCCAATCTTTCTCAAGGTCATCTCAAACAGATGCATGGCTAATGCACCGATTGGCTGTGACACTGTTGGATTAATTATTCACACCGTCGATAAGGATTTGACCTCACTGACTAACTGTGTAGACCCTTATTTTTTTTCGGCAGTTGTTGCTTCACGAGTGTCATCCGTCCAGTGGTTTAAAGTGAATAGTGCGGAAGTTCTATTGCTTGGAACGGTGCTGGTGATTCGATTAATCATTTGGTAGTGTTTGTGATCCAGTAATTGTCTATTTCGAGAATAAAATGAGTCTCACTGGCAATAACAATAACTGGAAAAAATCTAAACAACTAATCACCGCCATAGTTATGTGAATGCCAATATCATTGACACCATAGTCACGTCTGTTTATCACAAATGTACTCAGAGCCAGTATCTTTTTATTCTTCGGAAGCATACATAATTACAGTGGCTGATAAGTGACACTGCGAAAAAATACTTATTTATTTTTCGGAGTAATCTTGACTTGTTCATAGTTGACATAATTTCCGTGTAAATAATGTTATTTCCGCGTAAATAATGTTATTTACGCATAAATAAAGTTATTTACGCATAAGTAACGTTTTTTCCACGTAAATAAAGTTTTTCACGCGGAAATAACGTTATTTACCCCATCGACCAAGGGAAAGATAAATGCACGTGCAGGTAGTATTTGGTTAGTATATCACAAACGGCAGAAGTAAATAATGTTTTTTTTCCGCGTAATTAACGTTATTTCCGCGTAAATAACGTTATTTCTGGGTAATAAAACTTTATTTACACGGAAGAAACCTGACTTATGCATAAATAAGTTTATTTATGCGTAAATAACTTTATTTATGCATAAATAACTTTATTCACGCGTAACTAACATTATTCACGCGTAAATAACATTATTTACCCCATCGACCAAGAGAAAGATAAAAGCACGTGTAGGCAGTATTTAGTTAGTATCTCATACACGGCAGAAGTAAATAATGTTTTTTCCACGTAAATACCGTTATTTCCGCGTGAATAACGTTATTTACGCATCAAAAACTTTATTCATGCGGAAAAAACGTTACTTACGCGTAAATAACTTTATTTATGCGTAAATAACTTTATTTACGCGGAAATAACATTATTTACGCGTAGATTATGTTGATTATGTATCAGTCAGGATAACTTTGAGAAATAAATAACTTTTTTTCACAATGTCACTTATCAGCCACTGTACATAATAACATGCATGATGCCAAATGTGGTCAAAACCACTCCATGATACATATATTATGATTTTTATACAGATGATTTCCCCTGACAAGTTTTTCTTATATACATGTAAAACCATGGTTCGAGGTTGACAACAGAGATATAGATCTGTTTCTATTTCTAGCCATCAGAAACCCAAAAACTTTATTCTTGTGATTATAAAGATGTCCAGTGTGAGGTCTCTATTGGCTTCAACAAAATATATATAACTGGGCATAGGTCAATATATACTTGCATATGAACAACGGGTTGGCTTTTTTTCTTGTACTACATAGCCATTTTACCCTCACTCCAGTAGGGGAGAGGGTATTGGGTTTGTCTGTCTGTCTGTTTGTATGTTTTGGAGAGTATAAAAAATGCACTGGCACAAGATATTTGTAAGAGTAACACATAACATAAAACAGTAAAAACAATAAAAATTCAGTGAGCGACATTGAACAAATTTTGTTGGATTATTTAAGTTTGCTTAAGAGAGGTTAGAAGTGTATGTATGTATGTATGTATGTATGTATGTATCTATGGTTTGTATGAATGTCCGGGCATGTAACTCGGAGAGGAATGGTCTGATCGGCTTGACAATTCAAGGGATAAATTGATATCCCCAGGGCTCAGCCATCCTCGATTTTGGAGAAAATCGGGTAAAAATGGTTACCCTGGCAACAAAAAAAGTGTGAAAATACATTTTTTGCCATAGCTTCTGAACTAATCATTGATGAGACTTCAAAGTTGGTTCATATTGTAGGGCAATGGCAGGCGCATCAGATATGGCATTGATCTTGACATTTGACCTTGGAGCATTCGCCAGGGGTCAAGGTCAAGGTCATTTGCAAATCTTTGTGCACCGTATCAAGTAGCCCACAATTCCAGGTATGCCTTATTTTTGGCGCTACGGTGTATAGTGATGTCACAATGCGTAAACATCGAAATCCCGATATTTGAAAATGCCATAATTCTGTCAAGACGGTATGAATTCGCTTCAAACTTAATATGCATCTTATAGGCCATGAACTCAATAAGATGGCCTATCAAGGTCATGGTCAAGGTAGCTAAGAACCCGTAAAACACATTTTCGTTAATAACTCCGTGTCAAAGTGAGGTAGAGAGATGCGGCTGCACCATAGCATGCAGTAAAAAAATTTGCAATCACAAGTTTATTTCAAATTTCTATTCGATATCGAGTTGGTGGATGATTGAGGTCAAGTTGTCTTGATTTCAAGGTCAAATTTTTTATCACATGCAAAATCTATTTTCGCAGTGTTACATGTTTTATTATTTGGGTCCAAATTCCCGATTGTTTGAGTTTTATGCCATATAGGTTATTGGAAATAATATGTTATGAGAGATCAAATCTTAGATTGCTTGATATTACAGGAAGAATTGCAGCACACTATGAAACTGCCTAATCGCCATTACAAAATCTCAAATGTGCTCACTTTTGTGCCTGACCTCACAATGTGCTTCACAGAACTGTGGCCTGTTGCACATGATGTTCTGATAGACTCCGTTATCAACAATACCAAAAACAACCCCAGCCTTCGTGCGATCTGGGGGAGACATCAGCATGTCCATTGAGTGTCTATTTGTGTTCTAAGCGTCTTAGTAGTATCACACCAAGGACCCTCTTCAGCCTAGGCTTTAATGGGATCGATTTTCCACTGTTCGTTCGACTGTTTGTTTCGTTTCTCGAGAGTGTCGTTAGAATGGCATGGACATAATCCTAAGCTCGCTGGTCATGCGACCAGTGTCCGAGGAATGACCTCTCTGAACCCTGGCGTGTTCGATTTTGTTGTGATCGCATCGCATGAGAGAGTGTACAGGGATCATGGGTTAGACATAAGAAGACATCTGGTGTTGATATGTAATCTATGATCTCGACTAATCCCCAAATGGTCCTGGTAACTATATATGGGGATGAAACTATTCCACTACCAGTAGCATTAATGTTCATAATCAGAGCGGGGGTAGAGTACATAGAATATCACTTCAAACTGGATTTGTAAGACATGTATTGAAGTGAATTCTGGTATAAAATGAAGTCTCATTATGAAGATTCCTGCTATCGACTCTACCTGTGTCCAATGTTTAATCAATGGCAATATTTTAGAATGCTTGTGTCGTTGTTGTTTGTCATTGCATGAATATTAGAATATCTGATATTTCATGGCAGTGTATACATCTTTGTTGATACTGGGGTGATTTTCGAAACATGACTAGTAGCCTGGAATAGAATTGAAGTCCGACCAAATATTTACTCGAAACCACACTGAAAAGTACTTTGTCTTGGAGAGTACGGGGAAAGATATAGGTTGTTTGAATTAAGTCCACTTCAAAATCTTACAGTGACCATCAACTGACATCAAATAGTAGCTAACCTCACTGGCTTCCCCATTCACTGGTCAGGCATTCTGTTGCTTCCATGTACATGTTAGAATCGACCAAAGTTCAAGCTGATAGGATCAGGACCAGTTGCTAACAGTGGTTATATGTACCCGCTATAAATAAAAGTAATGCACCATTCACCATTTTATACTACTTCAAAGTATTCGATCCAAATCGTGAACTGTTCTTGTTCTATGAAATGCTATCCTGTACCAATATGGAATTCAGCACTATTATTCATACCTTTTTGGCACCATCCATACTGTGATATTTTTGTTTTATGGAGACAATGAACCCGCCAGAGTACAGTGTTTTCCCATTTAGTTAACTTTCGAGGTAATTGGGGAATGGATGCTTTCATTTGCTAACAGGCAAACAGCGGCGAGGTCAGAAGGAGACCATGGCAGAGAGCGATATAGCTAGTATTTTTATGAGCACACAGCCAGCAAGCGATATCCAGTAACGACCTTGTCAAACATCACTTTTTGTGATGATTCTTGTGACTATGAAGATGTCCATTGTGATGGCTTTATAGGCTTCAACAAAATAGTATAGTACTGGGTATAAGTCAGTATATACTTCCATATGCTCAACGAGATGGATTCTTTCCATTGTACTTCATTTCCATGTTTTATAGCATGCCAAATTTATTTTTGCAGTTTTATGCCATACAGATTATTGAAAAAAGCTTGCTGAGTGGATCTAGAATTTTGAGGAGTAGCTTACATTTTTTGTTCACCTATCAAGCCACCGTCACATTCCTCGCTCCCATATGTTATGAGAGGTCATATCGAAGATTGCTTGATATTACACAAAGATTTGCAGCACATCATAAAACTGCTTTTAAAATCACCAATAACATTTGTCAAATGTGCTTACTTCTGTGTTCGATCTCGCATTGGGCCTTATAGTTATCTATGAAGGTAGATGGGTGTTACTTATGATGGTCGTTACTATTTCTTGCCTATATTTTTCAACAATATTGTCATGAGCTAACAGAAGTTCTTATGAACGAACATGACAAGGTGGATATTCATAACAAGGCTAGACATATCTATTATCCCTGACTGTTAACAAGTCAGAAAAGACACTCCATACTTTCAAAAGGGGGATTTCCTGTCGATGGATGATGCCTTGCATATTGATAACTCAAACACACGGTGTCATGAATCACAGCCATATATAATCCCAATATACTCGAACAATGTGATATTGTAGTTACCCTCGCCCCGTAGGGGGGCGAGGGTATTGCAATTGGGTCTGTCCGTTTGTATGTCTGTTTGTTTGTTTGTTTGTTTGTCTGTCTGTCTGTCTGTCCGCGCGCATATCTCAAAGGAGAATGGTCCGATCGATTCATCCCTATCATGAAAATGATAGGGATGAAGCGGTATCTCAGTGGCTCGGTCCTCCTCGAATCTGGTCAAAATCGGACAAAAACTGTTGCCATGGCAACGGAAAATGTAAAAATCAATAATTGACCATAACTTCAGTTCTAATCAAGATAATTTTTTCTAACTAATTTTGTATTTTTCTATGGCCAATTCCTGATCATCTGATATATGACCCGTGGTCGTATGACCAAAACTCTCTATTATCGCCCGATGTCGAAAAATTGGGGGTCACGGTTTCGAATTTTTTTGGCCAGCGACGTTTCATTGCAAATGTCCGCGCTCATAACTCAGAGGCAAACCGTCCAATCGATTTGAAACTTATAGGGCAAGAGTGCTATGGTGGTGGCTCAGTCTCTCCAGAATTTTACCAAAATCGAATGGAAACGGTTGCCATGGCAACGGAAAAAAAAGAAAATCACATCATTGGCTCTAACTCCGGTTCTACTTGATATTAATTTTTCCAACTATTTTTGTATTTTTCTTTGGCCAATTCCCGATCGTTTGGTGTACGACCGATGGTTGTACGACGAAAACTCTCTATTATCGCCCGATGTCGAAAAATTGGGGGTCACGATTTCGGTTATTTTTGGCCAGCGACGTTTCAGTGCAAATGTCCGCGCTCATAACTCAAAGACAAACGGTCCGATCGATTTGAAATTTATAGGGCAAGAGTGTTATGGTGGTGGCTCAGTCCCTTTAAAATTTTACCAAAATCTGATGGAAACGGTTGCCATGGCAACGGAAAAAAGAAATTCACATCATTGGCTCTAACTCCGGTTTTACTTGATATTAATTTTTCCAACTATTTTTGTATTTTTCTTTGGCCAACTGCCGATCGTTTGGTGTACGACCGATGGTCGTACGACGAAAACTCTCTATTATCGCCCGATGTCGAAAAATTGGGGGTCACGATTTCGGTTATTTTTGGCCAGCGACGTTTCAGTGCAAATGTCTGCGCTCATAACTCAAAGGCAAACGGTCCGATCGATTTGAAATTTATAGGGCTGGAGTGCTATGGTAGTGGCTCAGAAAACGGTTGCCATGGCAACGGAAAAAAGAAACTCACATAATTGGCTATAACTCCGGTTCTAATCAATATTAAATCTTCAACCTATTTTTGTATTTTTCTTTGGCCAATTCCCAATCGTATGGCGTACAACCGATGGTCTTAAGACCAAAACTCTCAATTATCGCCTAATTTTAGTGATCTGAAGGGCGAGGGTCTGCAATCTCTGATTGTCTCGTTTTATATGCGTTAACATGCTCTGCTGGTGGTACGAAGCTAGCATGTCATGTGTTGCTTATTATATGTACATGCATATACCCATATCGAAAGATAGAGCGTAGCCTCATACCAAAGCCATAATCAATTGAAGTACCCCACGTGCATAGTAAATGAAATAGTTACTAAAAAACCAAAACTCCCAAGCTGGGTGTCATCACATTTTAGTTAATAACACGAATCTGAATCTCAAGTTTTATATTGAAACCTATCAGAATGCAACAAAAACTGTTGTGTTAACATTATGTAATATACACAAAATCCGACCACACACTTCTTTTTGAACCACAAACATATTGGTATGGTAAACTGTTATTGTCACGGTGTATTAGAGCTACGACAGAGCTACAAGAATCAAGTAAGTTCTAAATAATGTTATTTATGATATTGTTATTGTGGTTGTTGGTCATATTTCTCACAGAAGCATCTTGCTAATGTAGCATACATGCATCCTCTACAAATTGGTATTATAACATCATCCTTCCGCGAGTGTTTGTCCCGGAACACAAAGGAGATTTGTATGAAATGTTTTAAAGCAATCACCACATCTTTATCTAGCCCAAAACATGTTCAGCGAATGACTGTGGGAATCGGCATAATCATACCCTCACATCAACGACACAGACACTTGCACGAAGCTAAAAACTAATTATTTGCAACATCCGAAATTGTATTGCAAAATGGGCGATAATTGTTTGACTAAAAAATGGCATAGCGATGAAAAAGTATTTCAAATGTGTGGCTACGGACACAGAGGGGTCAATCATGAAAAAAAAACGGTTCTATATGTGTTGATGAATTAGAATAGACTATCAGACGAAGATCTGAGAATCGGCTATATTCGGCTTTTTATGGTAACCGTTATTATCTTACGTTTATCTTGTTGATTGATGCAAATTTCACATTCTACGCCCAAAGCAACATGTCCCTAAGAACTCTTGGGTGTCAAGAATGCGTCTGTTTAAATCTAATTTACAACAACCGAACACATTTCCGGGGGAACGAAGAACAGAAACTAAGAGATTCAGTTACCCACAGAAAAGCTTTAATGCATGGAACAATGGAGCTGACAAACGTCAATCTTTAGTAACGTCGCCTCCTGCATTATACCTTGAATGTGTTAGGTTCCTTGTGTTGTACCCCTCTTTCTATTGTGGTATAAAACAACGTATTGCTGATTGTTATGAATTGATCTATGTCATTGACTGACAATCTATCACATCGCATCTCGTGATCTGGATCTGATTCGTTGATGAAAAGGTCATCGTGTCGCGTTTGATATGTTTGGGGTAATGTGTTACAAAATTAACAGTTCAGTCATCGATAGGAACATCGTTGTCTTCTGTCTACATTTGTTTTATTCTTGATGTGATGAGATAAGACTTGTGTGAGTTTGTTTCGTTGATGAACAGGTCATCGTGTCGCGTTTGAATTGTTTGGGGTAACTGTCTAACTCTTCAAATCGCTAATCCTCGTGGCACATCCAGATACGTGTAACAATTTCAAGACGATGATATTGCTAGTGCATTTTTTATTGCCACATTTATACCTATTCCCTGTGGAAAAAACACATTTATGATCTTTATATATTATGCAAAGACAGGATGGATTTTAATGGCGGTAGTTGGTTAATAGTTCAGTAAGGTTAAGGTGTCGAAACCAAAACGAAGTTTATCGCAAACTACGGGTCTCCAACAGGTTATACCAAACAGAAAGTTATTACAAACTATCTTGGCCATAATCGCCATGGATATGATGGGCGACGAGCTTACAGCTTCCGCAGTAATACAAAGCCGAAGTGGCCTTTGACGCTTTCAATGTGTTGGGTATTCTCGTATACTGTAGCATTCATTTCCTGATCTCCACCGAAAATCTCCAGAGCTGACTGATGACTCTTTTTTCGGTGTGTTGGCGACATTTGGCATTATTTGAGTGGGACGTGCTTACATTCCAAAAGGTTTTCGTCTAAATTTCTTTATTTGTTTCATAAAAACCCTGTACTATTGGGTGAAATGTATTTTTTGGTTATATATACTGGATATACATATCTTTCGTAGAAAATGTACCAATCCGATTAACACTACTCCACAATCACTGGCTTATCCAGGCGGGGATGCACCTGGAGCGCACCTGCATTGTACTAGGGAAACATTTTTGTAAGGCCCTGTAACAAGGATAACAAAGACAGTCCTATCCTTGATACAATTTGTGGGGAGACATCAGTATGCACGTTGAGCGGGGTTTAGCCCGCATCTTTTCGTTCTAAGTTACTACATTCGGGTCGCATGGGATACGGCTTTATTGGGATCGAATGCCGATATGTTTTTGGCAAGCACTATGTGTATCTCGAGGGACTCGTTGAATTGACAAGGGCATAATCCTAAGCTGGCCACGTGGCTTGGCATGGCGTGATCGAACTCGGTGCGATCGTATCAGAGGGGAGTGTCCACTCCCCAGACCATGGGTTAGTCAGTACACATCTGCCGTTTCTTTGTAATCTATGATCTCAAATAATCCCCAAATGGTAGTGGTAACTATGTAAGGGCATCAAGCTACCACCCTGTCATCCACAGATTCCAACAGAAGACCAAGGTATAAGATGTCGGATGGATGACATTGAGTGATGTACATTTACATGTTATGGAAGGTTGATGGTATTGGAATAGCTCATACAATTTGTTATTTGCATCCGACTGTCTATGACGATAAAATGGGAGTTCAAGAGTTCAAATGTCCACTGGAGATAGTATTGAAGGATTTGAGTTTCCACCAATCGATACAGTATACTTGTTAATAGTCCCATGGGGGGGGGGGGTAAACTAAAAAAGAAATTACAATGAATGACAATGAATGATTATAACTGTTTCCATGAAATCATGGGTGAGTAACGTGCATTGGTGGGACGATGCTCATTTTCGTTGTTGTGCTGGTATCATACACACATCTTCCGTGAAATTAAAATATTCATAACATTACTATTCAAGCGCGGACGGGGATATCGACACCGATTGTGATAATTCTTAATACTCTAGAGTCAATCAAAAGCTGACAAGTTGACAATGTATAATTTAAGATGCGTCGGTCTGGAACATTGGAACGGCCCAACGTAACATTTTGTTACATCGTCGCATGACTAGCAGCTTATGATTATATGGAGAATGTAATAATTCATGGGTCGATCACCGTCGATGTGTTCCAAACAAAGCACATGCTGTGATCCCTACATCACGGGTAGAATCTGACTACTTTCTGGTGCACTACAGTGCGATCCGAAAGGATGTGTGCTTGAATATTCTGGCACTGCGTGTCACAATCTGTTCGGCAAAAATAAATGTGGCCAAATAATAACTTCCATTGTATTGGTCGTGATAGATTGATACTTACATTCTGGACGGTAGGTGGTAATATAATTGATCTGGACATTCAGCATGACGCCTACTGGGGTCACTGTAAGATGATGACACCTGTTGTCGTTGTTCGTGATAATTCTTTTGGGCATTCCATTCCCGGATAAGTATCGTAAATGATGTCTTTATTGAATTACCGGTAAAATGTTCATGCAAAACCATCAGTGAAACTTCAATTAAGTAACCCATTTGCATCATAAAACTCTGTTGTACTATTAGGTGCTCGAAAAACTTGTTATAGAACTGTGAAAATACTGGACAATAAAAAAGATGCGGTGACTTTTGTTCTAGTCCAGATAATTTTTTTTCCTTTCATAACCAAATAAGGTGATATCTACGGAGCCCCTGAGGGTACACACCTGTGATTTCCGCATTCCCTCACGATCATTTTGCGTTTGAACACGAAAACATCACATTCGCTTGTGATAACATTGCATTCAAAGGTGATCTTTTCATGTTCCCTTGCTATCTTTTAGCATTCAAATGTGATCTTTTCCCATTCCCTTGCGATAATACCACGGTCACTTGCGATCTTCTCATGCATCCTTCTCAAAAGTCATGGCCATCAGCAGGATCAATGCTGTCGCAAGGGAAAGTGAAAAGATCGTGAATGAAAGCGATATTATCGCAAGACAACACAAAAAGATCACATTAAAAGGGAAAACTTCGCGAGGGAACGCACACATTTTTTTTCACTCACTCGTGTGTTCCTTCTGGGGCACATGTTTTGTGAGAAGGTTGGTTACAGGATCACGTAGAAGCGCGATGTTATCGGGAGGGAAGGTGATTTTATCCCAAGGGACAGCGGTTTTATCGCAAAAGAATGCGAAAACATCACGTTCAAACGCAATTTTTTTTTCACTCACGATTGTGTCCCCTAGGGGGCTGCGTAGATATCCACCACAAAAATTACCGGAATGTTTTTACACTATTTCTTATACTGTGTTCAAGTTCATTCTTTATATGAAATGGGTGTATTGTGTTATGTTTCGAATGGACGTGTAGATAACATGACCAATCGTAGGTAGTATTTACATCAGCAACAGGCGTTTGACTGATTTGTTCCATTATGATCTTCATCAGTGTCGAATTTATAATGGACCACTATATCAGAAATATTGATAATTGTCAATCCGGTGCATCAATCGAACATAATTTATCATAGTGAAAAGTCCAACTTTAATGATTTAATCCACTGTCACGGATGTTGTTGGTGAATGACAACGAATGTTTTAAAAATCGGATCTGACCACGAATACCGGCGAATACTTTCGTGTTTAGCTTGAAGATAAGGTCAATACGGCGCATCGTCAATAAGATCTCTATACATCGTAATGCTCGTTCAGTATTCTGTGAGGGTGACTGTGGGTGAGGAGGAAACTATGAGAGAAGCGATGGAAATTGTTTTGCCTGAACAGATGACCAACAAATATAGTGCAGTATTAATATAGTCAAAACATTGCATATTGCATCACTTCATCGATACTTCATGCGTACAAACTGTCTACGCCTTAGTCATCAACCTTGAACCCTTTTGAATTTGCCGTAAAGGTGATCCCGCGAAAATTTATGGAAGTTATTCTACTTAAGTCTATTCGCTGTGTGCTTTTTCATTTCCCCTCCTGGGAAAGCTCATGCCCAAAAAAAATGTTCTGGTTCTGGTTATTGTGATGCGGTAACGCGATCTTTCTTTTTTTTCTCTCTCTTTTTTCTTAAAATTGGCTGTTGATGAATGATCTGGTGAAATATGACCTATTTGTCCAACCATTTTCCGCTAAAATGGACTGATGGTTACTAATCTGTGGTCGAATTTGGCCTACTTGGCTAGCCATACGCATATTTTGCAATTTCAAAGACACTCGTGGCCATTTGACTCGATCATTATCTCGCCGAAATCGGTGTACAGGTGTCAATTTACAAAAAAAAAAGCAAATCAGCTCTCAAAATCTGATGCGCGCGATTGTTTTTCTTAACCAGAAACATATACTTTTTGTTTTGGCCTAATGCATAGTGGAGTTAGGGCTGTTGACACAATTCGAAATCCACAAATATTCGAAACTAGTGTTTGGAGGACTGCTCCATACCTGTTGTCCAATACTGCCTGTGAAGTTGAAACTGATGGTCACGAAAACGAGTAACTGCTGGAAATGTATTGTGCTCAGACTAGGAGATAACATCCATTTACAGCATGGGCTCCCATTATTAAATATTTAAGAGTCTATGCTTTGTTTACGCACACGAATTGTCACAACGTGGACAAGAATACGTTTATCTCGCAGAACATAGAATATGCACCATAATTTGTTTGCTGTAGCCTGGAAATCACATCGAGTTATACAATACATTGGGCTCAGGAAATGGTCACTCCGAAGGCATCGGCGTGCACACGGAAAAGCTTTTATGGACAATCACACGAGGACGGAAGTTACTACTAATGCTAATTTGGGAATGAAAGGATAATGTGAGATGTTCATGGTTTTGTTATCCACAAGTCTGCTTCAATTAAGAAATGCTCATTTTGGACATGGATCCCTTGCTGTTTTGCAGTGCTGTGTCTTAGAAAATGTGGAGTATATATATTTTCTCAATTAGTGTTTTGCCTTGCCTGGTAACAGTGTATTTTCGTATTAAGCCATTATCGTAGGAGTCGGGTTTTAAGATACTCAATGGTATGCATCTCTGGCTTAGAATATATGACTTGTTTGATATGTATCGTTTATCTCCGATGTTAGATCTTCGTCCACCATATATCACCCTCTGACCTTCATGTATACCAGGGTTGGAAAGTTCTTATGACTGAATCAACACTGCCCGCTTGTGTATGTCCAATGGATGGCCCAGACAAATGCACTTGAAATACATGATATATTATTCATATCAGCGCCACAAGCAATCAAGGCGACTGATATATTGTATTGGCGTAGGCAGTTAGTGTGTATGTTTACTGCAGCTGTGTGTGGGATCATATTCAGGATAATTTGCACTGATAATCCTCCATCCTGCGTTGTCCATTTGCAATCATCGGAAAAGTGTATGTGTAGTATATGGTTTGAGTAATATAGTAGTTACTATATAACATTATTCTGGCCATGACTTCTTTCGAATCCATCATCTTCGTTAAAATCTATCATCTTCCATCATGTTTCGTTCACCAGCAAATTCTTCTATTCCACATGTTATATGGTCAAATTGGGGATTGTTTGATATGGGAATATTTGATTTATAGCAGAAAGTGAACGATTGATGAACAAGATGAAGCCAGGTTTGTCAACTCATATTAGTTGTGTGCTGCCGATTTTGTTTAGCACCTTTTAGGATGAAAGTAAACTATAACGGTGTAATGCATGTCTCTTATTAACTCTTCCAAGTCAATACCTTTTTTTATTGAACGAACCTTTGATTTCATATAGTAATTGCAGAATTATTCATGTTCGTTTCGAACCCTTTCATCGATAAAGCACTAAAGTACTGTTTCACGATATTTTTGTCCTATCATTCCTGACTGTATGTTCATATATGTTGATAACACATTGTATTCTTTCAACACGCTCCTATAATGGTGTGACGGCATCATGAGAAATATTAAATGATGGAGACTCACATCTAATAACATGTATATACAGGCAGGGGATTTCCACATATCCTCTGAAAAGAAACCACTTACTGCACGCTCTCGCTCACTACAGCAAAGAAAAAAAATGGATATAAACACGACACGTTCCAATTAACTTCCATATCATATGATACTACCTGGAAAAAAAGTTCGCACTAATTTGAAACATACATCCGAGAGAATTATATTTCTCATCTCGTCTTTAGATATTAATACCTGATGTAATTAAAGATAGGCTGGTGTTTAACCGGACTTTACGAATGTAAATCATACTGACACAGTTCCCACGGCACATCGTATCCCTGGTTAGCATGTAATTATAGAAGTGACTACACTGACGTTTGTATCTATAATTATAAGTAAGTAAGTAAGTAAAATTTTATTTAACGTCGATAAAAGGTACAATATAAACATTAGCCGAAGCTAGTAATCGACATGAAACGATGTATGAATGACAACAGGGATGATTGTATATACAGATGAGCGGTGAAAAGAAACAGTGGTTTGGTTACTCGTGAATTTTGGTTACTCGTGATCGCATGTCTCATGGAGTCAATTCGTTTTGTTATTCATAATAAATATATTGCACGATGACTGCTCAGTGAGGGCACCCATGCTGTAAAGTAGTAGTAGAGTAGAGAGTAGAGCTGCGATCCATTAACATAAGGCTTCAGTTTACCGACTGGATTTACTGAATCAATTCAAGATTGAAATTTTTATTCAACAAATTCAACATATTTTAGTTCCAAGTCTAGGTATTTCCGTTCTCTGACCACAGAAGACTCCCGAAGCATCAGATCTCTCACCCGATATTGATGCTTATCATCTCCGAGCCAATCGTAGAATCATTCTCCGTCTGAGGCCTAATGCAGCTTTAAAAACCCACACTTTCTGATACAGCCTACACACATTATCTGCAGAATATCGATGGATCCGGAACACAATCTAACGCCGTTGTGAAGGCCTATATCATAAATACAAAATTCGTACGAGAATGCCTTCCTCGTTTGTGATACGGATAATAGGAATCTTTCATGCCTCTAGAAATATCAAAGAATATTATTCAAAACAAAATATCCACCCAAAAAAGTTTGATAGTATAGGTTACAAAAAGAATATATACACTTCTCTGAACTAAAAAAATATTGATAGGTGGTCGTCCTACTGCCAGCTCTTGTGGATGACATGGCACACCCAGCGATCAAACCATCCATGTACAGGTATATGTACCCAGTCTCATGCATCAACAACATTATGCGCGATATCTGAATCTCATAGATTCTGCAGGGAAACACAACTGAATGATAGCACAGGTGGGGAGCCCTCCATCGATGCACGAGTGGCCTTTTCACGCTTTTATGTTAGACATTCCAGTAAACGGGAACTGTTCATCCACTGATCTCTACCGTAAATCATGTTGACGACTGCCTTGACCAGACGGCAATATAATCAACGCCGCAGTAGTCGAACAAGGCATGCAGTTACAACGATTATAAAAACATTCCCAAATATGACCGATGACTTATGTTCTTCGTATGGGAAGTGGCTGATGTTAACGCGGGTCAGAATGGCGATACATTCTGAGACCAGCAACATATTATTAACTGATATCACAAAAATGCTCTAAGCACCACCTCAGGCTGGAAAACAAATGTGCGGGTCGAATAAACTAATAATCAGCGAGACCCAGCATGAGGTATAAAATATAGGGATCTATCACAAGAATATATTGTCGGCATATTCTATAGATCAATTGACTAGCATGATTATATGCAATGATATACATCAAAATATACACTGGTGATCCCGCAGGTGTTACGGTCATGAATGGTGAAGTATTGTGGTGATGTAATCCAGGTACTTTGCACTTCTATTCTTAGTTCAACTCGCATCACTACAGAGCCCCTAATAGGACATGACATGAGAAATACTAAATAGTTAATTCACTCAAGTTACAAACCGTTTGCTCAACACAGTTAACGATTCGTTCATTCAATATATCGTTCACGCAATATAATGATAGACATGAAACTAATACCCAAGTACATAGTATTAGGAGCAAACAAAACCAATTCGGCTGTATAATCTCAAAGTCCAGTGTCAGGCAAAATTGAGAAATTGTATGGAACTTCTTGAAACCCCATATGAACCCCATAACAATAATTGTTATATGAATTAAATTTAAATTGTTCGTTCAATATCCTTTATCGTTCGTACAAACCGTTCACTCAATCTCTTTATTCGGTCCCTCATGTTGTGAAGTATATTGTGTGAAATTGAGATAACGATTTAACAAACCGTTCAGTCAATTTATCGAAAAAGTTTTATTTGTTTAAATTCTAAAAGTTTATTTTTTATTTGAGTTTTAATTTCATGTCCTATCCTTCATCATTGGACAGGTAGTTTACGAAACGAGCCATCTCACTTCAGTAATAATAAAAAGTAATAAAAACGGCCGACCTTCATTTATGACCAAATAATCTTCTAGAATTTCTTAATATTCCATCGAAGAGATTCAAAGATGAAATTGCTAAGGGACGACGACGACAGAGGCAACAACACGAAAACTAGTTATCAGATCATCCGAATAATTATCACTCATCACGTATTATAATGTGTATCCCATGGTATGTGCACTTTTTTCGTTGTTTGATATGGGTGTCTTGAAAGACTACTGTTTGGTGGATTTTGTGGCTCACTAGTCCATATTTAGGCGGACCCGATTAAATATTCACCCAGACCCACTTGAATATTTAAGCGGGTCTGTTTAGGCTAATATTAAACGGGTCTGGTTAACATTTAAACAAATCCGCCAAAACAATTAACCAGACCCGCTTAAATAGTTATGCGGGCCCGTTTAATCATGTACAATTGAACAGACCTTCAAAAAATAATTAACCGTGCCCGGGCAATTATTTAACCAAAACAGGTTAACAATTTAACCAAGTCTGGTTATTTATTTAGGTGGCTTGCCCTGTTGTTTATTTCGTTGCCAAGAACTTCTTGTTGCCCAAGTCATTTCATCAGTAAGTGACCACAATGTTTAGCTATTATATATATATATTTCCGTGGTTTCAATGAGCAAAACGTTATAATTAGGGGGGTAGGGGGTTCGGGTAATTTTGAGTATTCCCCAAATATAAATACTGAGAACGTCACAATTTAACTGACCCACTTAATTATTTAAGCGAGCCTGGTTAATTACTTAGGCGGGTCCAGTTATTTATGTAGGCAGGTCCGGTGATTTATTCAACAGTTTAGGGTTTACTCATCAACTATAAAGCAGATCTGGTCAAATAATCAAGCTGGTTTGCATTATTATTTAAGCGGGTCTGTTTTAACATCCCCCTAAATATTTAACCAGACCCGCATACCTACATGTATTTAAGCTGGTTCAATTCAAATATTCAAGCGGATCCGTTTCAAGTGTTAACCAGACCGCTTGATATTAACTGGGCCTGCTTAAATATTTAAGAGGGTCTGGTTAATTATTAACCGGGTCTGCTTAAAGCCACAAAACCCGCCGTAGTACGGTCCCCAGAACTGTGGCGGCTTGTAGCTGATGTTTTGATAGGCCTGGTAATAACGATACCAAAGACCGCACCGTCTTTGATACGATCTGGGGAGACATCAACATGCACATTGGGCAGGTTTCAGTGCGCATGTTTTCGTTCTAAGGTACCCCATTCGGGTCGCATGGTATAAGGCTTTATTGGGATCGAATGTCGGATGTTTTTGGCAAACGGTCTCAAGGGGCTCGTTACATTGGCAAGGGCATAATCCTAAGCTGGCCGGCCACGTGGCGTGGCATCACGTGGTCGAACTAGGATGTGATCGTATCAGAGGGGAGTGTCCACTCCCCGAACCATGGGTTAGTCAGTACACATCTGCCGTTTCTTTGTAATCTATGATCTTGACTAATCCCCAAATGGTGGTGGTAACTATATAAGGAGATGAAATACTCGCCCTGTCATCCCCAGGTTTCCCACAGTGTGGGTGATCAGGGTATAAGGCTTGAAGCCAGGAATAGACTTGAGGAAGCCTCACACATTGAAGATTCCATTTTAAGTGACGTCATGTGGCCAGATGTATGGTTGCCTAGGAACACCACTTGCAGCGATATTGATCCACGTGCGTCTGGTTTTGGGAAAACAAAAATCCCGATGGTATTCCCGGGGATTTGGAGTAGAGAAAGGTTTTGCAGAACGTATGCTAGATCGGGAATTGCGATCTGAAAACGAGCTAAATTGACAGGGTCCTGTTCAGCGTCATTTGATGAAAAACTGGCTCGATACTGTATACTTGTTATTGGTTCTATTTAGGGGGGGGGGGGGTGCATCATAATATATACTTTTTTCGACCTTTTTTAGTGGCTGATTGTTCCCGTAAAAAATAACAGTAGTGTAACTATATTAAGGATTTCCATGAAATCCAAGATAAGTAAAATTGGATGAAAGGTGCGTGTGTATTGTTGTGTCGGTATCATGCATACATATTTCGTGATGCTGGAATATTCATCGCATCACTATACAAGGGTGGAAATAGAGATATATATTGTGATATTGCTGATGAATAAATAAAAACATATAGAATCAAGTTGACAATGTATCTTCAATAATTCATCCCTTTGGAACCTTGCATTGTTCAACGTAGCAGTTGCTCGATAACTAGCAACTTCCATTTGTATGGATAATGGAATAATTCATTATGGCCGAACAATGCACATGGTGTGATCCCTGGATCACATGTATATTCTGAGTGTGCGGATTTGTAAGAGTGACCCACAACACACATAGCGTGGACCCAAATATATTTCGTTATTGACACAACAGTATACTGCTCGATTAGTTTAGCACTATGTGTCGTATTGTATTCGGCAAAATAAAAGTAGTCTTATGTATTAAACGTGTTAGACGTCATTCATTAATCTGCACATATCTCGAGACGCATCCAGAGATGAATGTAGGATTACACCTGTTGTTCGTGATAATCTGGGAGAATTGCTGGAAATTTCCTTCCTGGATTAGTCTCGTCAATGATATCTTGATGTGTGCAAAAAATGATTCATATGAAACTAGTAGTGAAACTATTAGTAAACTTCGAAAATGTTACTATTACTATACTAGACAATCAGAGAAGAGATGGTGCCTTTTGTTTCAGTTGAGATACTTGTTGTTATCCATAACGATATAAAGTGATATGCGCCACAGAAATTACGCGAATGCAATATTCCGTAGTGTATGTATTCCTTATATGAAATGAGTATTTTGTGTTATGATTGGAATGAAAAAGTATATACACAATTAATCGTTAAATAATATTATCATCAGCTATGGGAGTTTGACTGATTTATTCCACTATGATATTCATGAGTGCCAAATGCATAATGGAACTTTATATCATTAATAATGGGCATCAATACAACATAATAAATCCTTGTGAAAAGTCCAACTTTAAATATTTTTATATGGAGATTATTAACCTGCCAACGTAACTGTTTCCACATTCAACAGCCAATGAATGAGCGAGTGGTTAATTCATGATAATCATGCAATAATGATGGATACGATAGACAAAGGGGCTGTTGGTCAATAGGAGACTATTGAATGGCGATGGAATTTGTTTTGCGTGAACAGATGACCAGCAAAGGTAGTCCAGTAATAAACCTCCCAGAAATTGTACCCTTTCGATACTTGATGAGTACAAACCTTTTATGCCATTAATTCATCAACCTTGCGCCTAATACATTTCCTATACATGGGCTACCATTATTAATGGTGACAAACTATTAAGAATCTAGAAATCATAGTGAGACGCACAATATACTGAGCTCACGTAATGGTCACTCAACAGGCACACGAGTACAAACGGAAACGGCTCTTATGGACAATCACACCAGAAAGGAAGTTACTGCTAATGTTAATTTGGGAATAAAAGGATAATGGCGATTCCTCCCAGGAACTGTACCCTCTCGATACATCATGAGTACAAACATGGTCATTCCACAGGCACCCACTATATTTATGGTTTTGATATCCAAACGTTTACTTCAATTATGAAATGTCCATATTGGACGTGAATCCCTTGCTGTTTTGTAGTGTTATGCCTCAGAATATGTGGAGTATACAATTTTTCAGTTATGAACATTATGTTTGGCTTATTGTTTTGTCTTGCCCGGTAACAGTGTATTCTGGTATTAAGCCATTACCGTAGGAGTCGGGTTTCAAGATACTCAATGGTATGCATCCCTGGCTTAGAATATATTATTTGTTTGATATGTATCGTTTATCTCCGATGTTAGATATTCGACCGCGGTCTACCAAACTCTGACCTTCATCACTCGGGGTAAAACGGTTGCGTGCGTACTGAATTGAATGCTAAGAAAAGTCCCGAATGTGTACGCACTCGAAACATAAGGTAAGAAAGAATCATAGGTGATTTTCTTGTTGTGTTTCGACCACTAGAGTCTATTTAGAAGGAATCAAAGACACAAGTACCTGGATTCGATGTCAATGGGGTTCCTGTTTGCCACCAGGATCGCCACCATGTAATTCGGGTATAGACAAACCATAGAAACAGTCTACTTGCCAAATTCATACAAAAACGTAATAATGTTACATTAAATTTTTGTCATGTTTGTTTTTGCATAATACAAACAATGGACATGACGTTTTTTGTACTTCTTGGGCATAATAGACTGTTTTAGAGCCCCAAAAGCACATGGCATCAGCAGGTACCCCATTGTCACGAGCTCATCAACCATCAAGCAGTTTGGGGTTCTTTCACTGCTAACATTGTGTAATTTGTTACCGAGTGTCCGAGTGTTTGGAGGATTGTTCGATACCTCTTGTCCAACACTGATTGTGAAATTGAAACTGATGGTCACGAAAACGAGTAATCGACTGGGTTCATATTGAACAAACCCAAACGCCGCGTGGTTGCTGATACTGCTGCAAAAATGTAGTGTGCTCAGACTAGGAGATTGCATCAATTCACAGCATGGGCTACCATTAGTAACTGTGACAATCCATTAAGAGTCTATGGATTTCTCACAGACACGAACTGTCACCACATGGACAACTATAGACATATTTCGCAAAAAGACAAACTATGCACCGTACTTGTTTTTGTTCGCTGCAGCCAGGAAATCATAGTGAGACGCACAATACATTGAGCTCAGGTAATGATCACTCCACAGGCACCATAGTACAAACGGAAACAGCTTTTATGGACAATCGCACCAAGAAGGAAGTTACTGCTAATGCTAATTTTGGAATAATAGGATAATGGCGATTCCTCTCAGGAACTGTACCCTCTCGATACTTCGTGAGTACAAACATAGTCACTCCACAGGCACGCGCTATATTTATGGTTTTGATATCCACAAGTTTACTTCAATTAAGAAATGCCCAGTTTTGACATAAATCCCTTGCTGTTTTGCAGTGTTGTGCCACGGAATATTTGGCTTAGTGTTTTGCCTTTCCCGGTAACAGTGTATTCTGGCATTAGGTTATTATCGTTGGAGTCGGGTTTCAGGATGCTCGATGGCATGCATCTCTGGCTCGGTGTATATGATTTGTTTGATATGTATCGTTTATCTCCGATGCCAGATATTCGGCCAACATCTATCAACCTCTGACCTTCATGTATATCGCAGTTGAAAAGTTCTTATGACTGACTCAACACTGCCCGCTTGTGTAGGTCCAATGGTCCAGACGAATGTGCTTGCTGAAATACATGATTTTTTATTCCTATCTACGCAACAAGCAATCAAGGCAAATGATATATTGCGTTGGCGTGGGCACCGCAGCTGTGTGTGGTGAACATAATATTCTGGGTAATTTTCACTGACAATTTTCTTATTTGTTCACTCCTGGCGTTGTCCATTTGCAATGATGGCAAATCTGTATGTGCAGTGTATGGTTTGAGTAACATAGTATATGTGTGTCAACTGACGTTATTTGTGTGCTACCACTTTTGTTTGGCGCCGTGTAGGATTAAAGTAAACCATAACGATGCAATGCACCATATTATTTTATTTGATCTATTCATATATGTTATTTGTGTATATTTCGAACCCTTCAATCAATACAGCACAAAAGGAGTGTTTCACGATATTTAAACGATAAATATCACGATATTATTTATTTATCATTCCTGATTTTACATTCATATATGGTGATAACATCAACATCTTCTTGAAAGGGTGTGACGGCATCATTATTATTATTACATACTGGAGACGCAAAATAATGAATCACATCTAATAACGTGTACATATTGGTAGAGGATTCCCACATATTCTGAAAAGAGATCTGACACCCACTGCACGCATGCATAAATCGAGGCCTTCATGTACCTGATACAATGCACTCGCTCACCACAGCAAAGAAAACTATGGGCATAAACATGTCCCTTTCCAATAAACTTCCATATCATATGATACTACTTGGAAAAAGTTCAAAAGCTGAAAAAAAAATCTGAGAGAATTATATTTCTCATCTCAACTTTAGAAATGAATACGAATTGTAATTCAAGATGAACTGGTGTTGGATGGACTTCACGAATACAAATCATACTGGGACAGTTCCCACGACACATTGTATCCCTGGTTAGCAAGTAATTATAGAAGATTGCACTGACGTTTGTATCTTTATGGTTACTCGTGATCTCATATCTCAATGAGTCCATTCGGGTTCATAATAAATATATTGCACGATGACTTTAGAGCGAGAGCTTACATGCTGCGATCCATTCACATAATATCACATATTAATAATATGCTTCATATTACTGATTGGATTTACTGAATCAATTCATATTTAAAATTTGGTATACAACAAATTTAACATAATTTAGTTCCAAATCATCGTATTTCCATTCTTTCACCACTGAAGACTCGATGCATCAGAAGCACCGAAGCCCCGGACCTGTCACCCGATGTTGGTGCTTATCATATCTGGAGCAATCGCAGAATCATTCTTTGTCTGAGGCCTAATGCACCCTAAATGAATTCTAAATTTTGTAATGCAGTCTACATACAGTATCTGCAGAATATCGCAGAACTCAAAAACATTGATGAGTGGTCGTGCTATTGTCAGCTCTTGTGGATGACATGGCACACTCAGATGCGACCAAATCATCCATCCATGTACGTGTATGTGTTCCCGGTCTCGTGGGCAACCCAAATACATTATGCGCGACATCTTGGATATAGTTTCAGCAGCGAAGCACAACTGAATGATAGCCCAGGTGGGGAGTCCTCCATCGATGCACGAGTGGCCTTTTCACGCTTTTATGTTCGATATCCTTCTGTACTGGAACTGTTCATCTACTGACCTCTACCGTAAATCATGTTGACCACTGCCTTGACCAGACGGCGATATAATCCACACCGCAGTAGTCGAACAAGGCATGGAGTTACAACGATTGTAAGAACATTCCTAAAGATGATCGATGGCTTACTGTAGGTTGCTCTCGTGAAGAGCGGCTGTTGATGGAGCGGGACTGAGTAGCGATACATAGGTGTTAAATGATATCTCAGAGATGCACTAAGCACCACCTCAAAATGTAAGACAAATGAGTAAATCGGATAAACTCATAATCAGCAACACCCAGCATGAGGCATGACATATAGGGATCTATCAGTAGGGTAAATGTGATCGTGTGAATCTACAACTTCAAATC
Source organism: Terebella lapidaria (assembly GCA_949152475.1). NCBI lineage: Eukaryota > Metazoa > Annelida > Polychaeta > Terebellida > Terebellidae > Terebella > Terebella lapidaria. Next base: position 25,906,878 of record OX424556.1, read on the forward strand.
AGTGCACACAATTTTCCACCATGCTAACAATCTGCTTTTAGAAGGGTATAAAGACAATCGAATGATGAATAAACTCGTGTTCCTTTTCCATTTGTGAGTGGATAGAATACCTATTTGATACTACAAGATTCTATTGTCGGATATTCTATAAATCACTTGACTAACGTGATTATATTCATTGATGTACATCAAAATATGCACTGGTGATCCCGCAGGTGTTATGGTTATGAATGGTGAAGTACTGTAGCGATGTGAGTCATGCACTTCTATTCTTTGTCCAACTCGCTTCACTACGTAGCCCCTAATAGGACATGAGAAATCACTCAAGTTACAAACCGTTCGATCAATATAATAGTTAACCGTTCGTTCAATCTAATATATCATTTACTAAATATGATATTATACATGAAACCAATACCCAAGTCCATATTATTCCGAGCGAACAAATCCAATTCCGTTGTCCAATTTCAGAGTCCAGAGTTGAGAAATTGCATGGAACTTCATGAACTCCCATGTGAAACCCAATCAGAATAATAAATTGTTCGTTCAATATATCATATCCTTCCCAAAATTTGACAAATCGTTCTATTAAATCATTCCCTTCTCAATTTGTGGAGTTTATTGTGTGAAATTGAGATAACGATTCAATGAACCGTTCACTTGAATTGTTAGATCGTTTGTTCAGTTTGTCAGTTTGACATTCAGTTTGATATATCGTTCGTCCAATGTAATTAATTGTTCACTAAATTTCTCAAACCGTTAGTTCAAGTTGTTAAATATATTGAGTGAACAGTTTATCAAACTGCATGAATCATTATAATACTAGTATATTGCACGGACGCTTTATATATTGAGCGAATAGTTTATTAAATTGAGTGAACAATTTAGTATATTGAACGAACAATTTTTTGTGTTTAATAAACGATTCAATAAATTCAGCGAATGGTTTAATTTTTTCTTGTCATGTCCTAATTGGGGACATGACAAGATCTGTGGGGAGACATCATTATGTTCGTAGCGCGTCTCTTGACGTTCATCTTTACGTCATTAAGGTATCGCACGTGAGCTTGTTCGTGGCAAAACGGTGTTGTTTCTCCAGGGACTCCTCTGATTGGCATGGTGAAAATCCCAAACTCACAGACCTTGCGACGACTGTCCGAGGAGATGTCTTATTGAAACGTCGTGTGACCGAACTTGGTGTGATCTTATCACAGGACAGCGTCCACTTCCCGGAGAATGGGTTGTTGTTCAATGTGCATCTGGCGGTTCTAGATAATCTACGATCTCGGCAAATCCCCAAATGGTCGTGATAACTGTAAACATAAATGGGAATAAAACTATCACTCTACCATCCACCGGAACCAATGGGGGTTCAGTCAGATGGTATGTGGTGACGTACGTGTACGTATTTTGGGATTTCGGTTGAAATAGATAGTCTATATTACTTGGAACTATCGTGGCGTATTTGTGTTTTGATATAAGACTGTTCAGATAGTGACAGCGACTGACCGTGAGAGTGAATATCATGCTATCACCATACTAGTAATCTAACTGGACAATACATTTCAATAAACATCAAACATTAGATTATCAGAATCAAATCCAAGATAAGCTAACCAGATACCAAGAAAGAAGGATCATGGACTTTCGTACAATGAATAAAAATTGACATTCTAATCATGGATAAGTGTCTAAATATTACATCGTCAAATCCATTCCGATATATATCATATTACACGTATGGTTTCGACAGATATTTTGTGTTGTACTCAACGTAAAATCAGGTCAAGTCCTATCCTCATTATCAGCTCTTCCTCGAAAGTTTTCCCTTTAAAGACCACTCTGTACATTTGGTGATGGACATCTTGAACTGTTGGCCAACAGCCACGTCCAATGTCTAAGCAACCACAATATAAGCAACCACAATTTTCAGCATAAATCTCTATATGTGTCTCTCTACTATCATAATATATAAGTATTGCCTGACATTTCTGTGAGACACGAACGTTCATGTTGATATTGAGGGTGTTTCTAAACGCATATCGTCGGTGGGGCATTGAACTAGTTTTACAAGTTGAATGAGATGGATGTCAAGGCGGGTTCAATAGATTTACATACCGTATTACCCCGCATATAGGCGCATGCGCCTATAAGTGAAACAGCGCCTTTTGAGAAGTTGTGAAAACATTAACTGGTTTCATTTATAGGCGCATGCGCCTATAACTGAAACTAGGCGCATGCGCCTATAACTGAATCATGCTTTATAAACATTTATATAGGCCTTAGGCTAGGTACATGCCTACATATCTTCTGATTTTAACGCAGACTTGGAATATATAAGCCTAGCCTAATACGTAACGTAAACTTCGACACACATTCCGTTCTAAAAGCCAACAAGTATATCTAATCCCAAGATAAACTATATTTACATCCATCACGATCAAGCCAACGACTGTCGAGGCGGGAATTCACTAGCCAAGCATACTATTAGTTATCCAACGTAGATAAAAATCCGTATTACATGAACAGACATGGGGTAACGAATTTATCACTGACTGAAAGCGAGACTCGCAAGGGATACGGGAACTCGTATCGAAGGTGGCGCGTGCCAAATTAGATATTCAGGATACGGGTTTATATCACCGTTGTGAGTGGCCAATCACATTCTCGGCTTTGTATTCAGTCACTGATAATACTATATACTTCCCGTTCATACAATCCAACATACTTTGACGTCGGCATGATATGGAGTTGAGGGTATATGTGATACATGTGAACTCCCCTGATTGTGCTTTTATTAAAACGTGACCATGGAAAACTCAGTCAAATTCGAACAATCTCAGGGCTTTGCATATGTTTCGGTTGCACGCACACTGGTCAACAGTATGAAGCAAGTTTCACTTATAGGCGCACCAACTCGTGCAAAATTTAACCAACTTCATTTACAGGCACATGCGCCTATAAACGAAGCTAGGCGCACCTTCACTTATAGGCGCATGCGCCTATATGCGGGGTAATACGGTATATCTCATTTATTTTAGAAACATACACACACAATTCGTTCTCCCGGCGAAAGGGTAGAATAATATAGTGATAGATGCACATCTATTAATACCACTACATACGAGCACTTGGCATTTCGAACCTCGTCAGTCTCAATCCATTCAAACTTTTGGGACAGCAACGATGGAGATGAAATTCGATCAATTAGTGTTCACATAAACGGAAGCTTTCATGGAGTTTGCTGGATTCATTACCTGGGTATCGGTATTCGAAAATGGGAGCATTGGAACGTCCTGAGATGACTCCAGCTGAGAATACTCTGCACATAGCCCCAATAATGTGCCCCTCTCACTGGTCACTTATGCTATTGATTTCAGTTCAGTTTTGTAAATTTAATTGAAATATACCGAAGTGCAACCAAACTGAACGTCCCTCAGTTGTGGTGGAAGGCAGAGTGATCGTTTTATCCCCGATACATTTATCACGACCATTTGGAGATTTGCCGAGATCGTAGATTACCTTGAAACGCTAGATGCACATTGAGCAACCCATGGTCCGGGGAGTGGACGCTGTCCTGTGATAAGATCACACCACACCAAGTTCGGTCAAGTTCGTTTCAATAAGATATCTCATCCGACAGTCATCGCATAGGCAAGTTTGAGATTTTGACCATGCCAGCCTAACGAGTCCTTGGAGAAATGACACCGTTTTTGTCACAAGCAAGCCAAACAAACTTTAATGACGTAAAGATGAACGCCAAGCGACGAGCTACGAACATGATGATGTCTCCCTTCCGATCTTATCAGCAACGCATCATAACGTTGTGGTGTACGGAGCTCTTAAAAAGACATGACAAGAAAAAAGTAAACTGTTCACTGAATTTATCAAATCTTTCATTCAATATAATAAATCGTTCATTGAATATATTAAATCGTTCACTCAATTTAATAAACCACTCGCTCAATATATATAATAAATCGTCCGTCAATATACTAGTATTAAATGATTCATTCAGTTTGACAAACCATTCACTCGATATATCTGACCACTTGAACTAGCGATTTGATCAATTTAGTGATAATGTTATCAAATTGAATGAACGGTGTGTTAAACTGAACAAACGATTGAACAAATTGAAGATCTGGAATGGATTGACAAACTTTATACCCTCTACAAGCAGATTGTTATCATGATGAACAAAAGTTGTAGATTCACATGATAACATTTACTCTACTTAAAGATCCCTATACCGTAAAAGTTCTAATAGACGCCCGGGCGTCTATTGATTTCAGTTACACTCTAGACCCGGTCTCTATTAGAACCCTGCGTTTATAAGAACCCGGCTTTTATTGATTCCAGTTGTTGTCTGGACTCGATGTTTATTGGAATTGGCGAGGCCTGTGTTACGATATGACAAATCGGACGACAGTTTAGATTTCAAAAGCTGGAAATTCCCGACTGGGACGCGTTGACGTTGATCTAGTGTCTGTTCATCCTACAGCACGACAGCAATGTATTCTATTTTCGTTTCTATGGCATCAATAACTGTAGAAATATTTCTTCCCCACCAGGCCTATATTAGTATTTATACATTGCTATGTTACACAATGTACGTTCTGACCCGGCGTTTGTTAATTTCAGTATACCTGAACCCCAGGCGTCAATTAGAAACCCGGCGTCTATTAGAAGTTTTACGGTATTTCATGTTTCATGCCGATTCTCAATTTATTCGACAGAACATTTGTCCTGCTTAGAGAATTTGTGTGATATCAGTTATTAATATGTTGCTGGTCTGAGAATGTATCGCTACTCTGTCCCGCGTCATCATCAGCCACTCTCCACACGAAGAACATATTAAATCATCGGTCATCTTTGTAAATGTTCTTATTATTGTTCTGTATGCCTTATTCGAGTACTGCAGTGGTGATTATGTCTGGTCATGGCAGTAGTCAAAATTACTCACGGCAGATATCAGTAGACGAACAGTCCCAGTATAGGAGGATGTCTAACATAAAAGCGTGAAAAGGCAGGCCACTCGTGCATCGATGGAGGACTACCCACCTGGGCTATCATTCAGTTTTGCTTCGCTGCTGAAACTATGAGATCCAAGATGTCACACATCATTTTTTGGATTAGTTTTGCCCCATCATTCGTGATTCATGTTTCAGATTTGTGCGAACTTGTTCTTTGCTGTGGTGAGCGAGAGTATTGTATCATGCATATGCCGGCATGGATATGATGCATACGTGCAGTGGGTGATCGATCTCTTGTGAGAATATGTGGAAATCCCCTGCCAGCATATACATATTAGATGTGATCAATTATAATGAGTTCACATTATGTAATAATCATCATAAAACAGTCATGCCATTATAAGAACATGTTAAGGTAGTCCGCTCCAAACAGTGAGGGGAGGGGGTCGAAGAGTTTTTTTAAAAAAATAACTGTGTCAATATAATTTAGAGCTTCAAAATGATATATTTTATAGAGTAACTGTTCAGCATCCTGAAACTGAAAAGAAAATAGGGGGTCACCGTATCCGTTCGCATGGAAAACACGATGCAAGATGTGAATATGAACGAAAAAATGTGCAAAAATGCCATAATTTATGTCATTTTAGTTAAATTTGTGTGATTTCGATCGAATATGTAGAAGAAACGAGCCCGATGACCCCCTTTTTTCTTTTCAGTATTAGGATGCTGATCATTTACTCTATAAAATAATGTCATTTCGAAGAGATAATATTCAAGAAATGACTCTTAAATTTTGACTTTTCGTTACCTCACTGTTTGTAGCGGACTACGTTAACAGAATTCAACATGTCATCAGCATATTATGAACTTACCGTCAGGAAAAATAAGACAATAAATATCGTGAAACACTCATTTTGAGCTGTATCATTTTAAGGGTTCGAAATGGACACACGTACGAATAATTATAATATAAAATTTTGCAATTACTATCTGAGATCAGTTTCATTTAATGAAAATGAACGTGAAGATGAATCTACAACATGGTCTTATTCTGTAAATTAGTTTTTCTAGTGTGAGTCAAATGTTCACACAATAGTAAACTATCCCCAATATGACTTATAACATATGGAATACATGATTGAATACATAAATCATGTCCAGGATAATGAAATTAAATATATTATAAACTATATAGCAGTACCATGTACTGCACATACAAATTCGGCATAACTGCAAATGGGCAACGCCAGGAGTGAACATATAATAAGATTGTGGAAATTACCTACAATATTATCTTCACCACACACAGCTGCAGTAAACATGCACACTAAACTGCCCACGCCAATACAATATATCATTCACCTTGATTGCTTGTGGCGCTGATACGAATAAAATATCATGTGTTTCAGCATTCCAGCAAGCCCATTCGCCTGGACCATCCATTGGACATACACAAGCGGGCAGTGTTGATTCAGTCATAAGAACTTTCCAACTCTGGTATACATGAAGGTCAGAGGTTGATAGATGGTGGTCGAATATCTGACATCAGAAATAAATGATACATATCAAACAAATCATATATTCTAAGCCAGAGATGCATGCCATTGAGTAGCATGAAACCTGACTTTCACGATAATGACCTAATGCCAGAATACACTGTAACCAGGCAAGGCAAAGCACCAATCCAGACGAACTGTAATGGCCAGTTCGTAATTGAAACATTGTATACTCCACATTTTCTGAGGTACAACAATTTATCTGAAAAAAAAAACAATAACAATAGATTCACAGGCAAAAGGGACGTTTTCTTATTCAATGTAGTAAATTTGTGGACACCAAAACCATAAACATCTCACACTACCCTTTTATCCTCAAGTTAGCAATAACAGTAACTTCCTTCCTGATGTAATTGTCCATAAAAGCCATTTCCATTTGTACCCGAGTGTCTGTGGAGTGATCGTTTCCTCAGCTCAATGTATTGTGTATATCACTGTACTTTCCCGACTGCAGCGAGCAAATACATGAGATAAGCATATTCTAGTCCATGTGGTGACAATTCGTGTTTGTAAAAATGCATAGACTCCTAATTGTTACTGCTAATAATGGGAGCCCATGTTGTGAATAGATGTCATCTCCTAGTCTGAGAACAGTACATTTCTAGCAGTATCATCTCCCATCCGGCGTTTGGGTGTGTTTGTTATAGACCCAATCAGCTACTCGTTTTCATGAAAATCAGTTTCAATTTCACAAGCAGTATTGGACAATACTGCTTGTTATGGAGCAGTTATGGAGCAGTCCTCCAAACACTAGTTTCTAATATTTATTGAAGGCTGATATTTACTGTATTTTTATGTACGTAGATAAGAGCACCATAATTCTAGACGTACTTGAGGCGTGAACATAATCAATTTATATTCAATTGATATTCTTATAGTTCGTGCAGAAAGGTGACAACTGAACGCCTATAAGAAGAGTTTGTAGCATAGTCACTTGATGTTCAGGTCAAATTCAACAATTAATTGCGCTGCGGTTTGGAACGTACGTGTGAATGAAATGCTCACTCTTTTCATAACACCTGGTTTCCCCTCACCTGATGGCCAAATAATGATGAATAATGGAGGTTGATGAAGTTCCCAGAAATTTTATCGATTTTGCCCAGAGAAAATCGAACTCTGTCGCTCTCTTTTGCCTGAAAGCGCAAATTTTCATACATTTGTCATAAAGCAACCTGAATGGAATGGTTCATAGATCTTCATAAAACATGAATCAACTTGTAGGACTACTGGTCGGATAATCCGTTGACATGGCCTGTGTCCTTCGTCCACATTTGTGTCCCTGATACTGTTTAAAAGAGATCGTGCTCATCGTTAATTAGATCTCCATGAGTATCATTTTACCATTGTAAGTGAACACGATCATTATCTTTTGATGTCTCAAGAGCATAGATTTGCATGTATTGTGTTCACTTTATTATCATTTGAATGAGCAAAAACAATTCCTTGGAATGAAATGATACGTATCGGCACCTTGCCTATAAAACAGGTTGGTTGGTATTCCTAGAATTCAATTGCAGCCACAAACAATTTGCCGCTAATAGTGAGAGTGCACTATAAACCCGAATTGCCTGCAAAGCATCAACTATATGATAAGCATGGAACCTATTGAATTATGCAATAGGTCCCTTCTAGACATTCAATTGTACTCAATAGTCTCACCTGCAACATTCTTCACATGAACATGTATGTCTGTCAGTAGGAAGTAATGGCCAGAATGAAAGATTCTATGAAAGATTCATCGTCTCAAGTCAATTCTAATAATGATCAAAGCGTGAGTTTCCAACATGAGAATTATTAACTACATTCCTCGAATATGGCAACAGGTGCACTATCGAATGTTACATTCCACTTGGTATACATAGATATGGAACTAACATATATCCATAAATTATTTCGTTTGTTCAAAACCAAGCCCAAATCAGGCATGTTCATACGGAGCTACCATAAGGTGTACAGGAAAACGTGAGTATTTGCTGTCCGATATGTGGCACATTACATAAATTTCATAGAAAAACCTGACTGTATCTCTCACTGGAGAAAGTGTGCCCCAAGTAGGTATGTTGATCTGTAATACTACTCGTTCACTGAATGAATGTAATTTAATCCGCCTGTCACCTTTCGAATCCTAATTAAAAACAAGCGCAGTAAACTATACTTGGGCCAAAAGTGTTAGGTGGAATGCTCATGATCAATGGTTTACCTCCCGTAATATGGCTTACGATATTCATTGTACTTGCCATGAAACATTCATGCACTAACGGAAATTTATTTAGTAACGTCAACGTACAATAACGTTTCTTTACTATATTATGGCTGTCACACGTTCGTCCACGTTGTGTATTTAGCTTACTACATCCATTACGCAAGACTATTAATTATACACGTGACTGAGTTTGATCAAATTTTGGAGTTTGTAGTAGTTTGACGTAGTTTGAAGTATCGGTTACATGATCAAACTTGGCGTCAAGTTTGAAGTAGTTTGATCGTGTAAACCAGGCTTTATAGTTGTACGAACAACCACTGTGTTAATTATTGGTTCAGATCTGGTTGCACTTCGGTCTATTTTAAATAAACTTCCTCCTGGACTGACATGGGTGACTAGTGAGATGGGGAAAAGTGTAGTGGGACTGAGCGCAGTTTGCTTTAGCTATAGTCATCTTAGGAGGCTCTAGTGTGCAGAACTTCCAATCGCACTACCTTGCTAATGAATCCGGCAACATCGACTACCCGTTGATTTTATGAACGTAAGTTGCTCGAATGTCATTTCTATGTTATCAGAGAATTTTCAATGGATCAATACTGACGTGCATCTATGTTCCAATACCCCTTATGTAGTGATATCAATAATGTACATTTTACAGCTGTACATTCACCGCTAAATTATTTCATTTCGGTACTTAATAGTATAGAAGAACAATAGGTACAATGTTGGACCACTTTGATATCCATCTGTTTCAACTTTTCCTAAAACTGGACTCATGCGCCACTGCCGATACGTACATCTTGAAAACACCTTCAATATAAACATGGATTTTCATGCCACACAGAAATGTCAGGCAATATTACTTTACTGATAGTTAGGTGAAAGCAACAACGGTACAAGAATCATATAATATTGCGATATATTGTATATTGGACGCGACTGCTCATCATTGTGGTGAACAAATGTCGCAAAAAAAATCGAGACACTACCAAGTATTTACTCATCACTAAACAATATATTACATGAAAACCTTGTAGTAGTAAGAACACATTAAACGTTAATCAGTTATGTAAAGTTCATGATCCTGATTGTTTGATCTTGCAAGCCCTGGTCAGTCTTTTTGGGGTTAATATTTGTGATAAGTTCTTCGTGTTAATTGGTGGCCGACTGTTACAATATATCAATGACAATTCTTTGTGCCCAGTTCGCAGTTTGCTTGTTTCTATTAGGTTGAACATGATTGAGATGATGCTAATGATGACATTCTCTGAACTCTGACATCTTCAACCATAAACACAAATACGAATATGATAGCAGCAAATGGTTTAAGCTACTTTAGGACCATTTAATTCAGAACATCAAGGCCATTGGGTTCCGGTGGATGGCAGTGTTAGATTTACCGGTATCCCTTTCGGACAACGGTGTATCCCCATATATATTTATCACGACCATTTTGAGATTAGGCGAGATTATACACAGAAAAAGACCCCCATAGTCCAGGTAGTGGACACTTTACTCTGATACGTTTACACACCATTTCGGTCATGCCGAGCCAGGGAGATAATTTATTGTGTAGTGATCATCAAGAAGCATGGAACCCACGTGTGGTGCTTTCAAGATGAGACAATCTACACCAAGAGACGTCCAATGGGCAAACGGATGCTTCTATGTTCCAATACCCCTAATGTAGTGATATCAATAATCTACATAGTACATCCACCGGTACTTATTAGTATAGAAGAACGATAAGTACAGTTAGTCGTGCTCAGTCAAAATTGTTATGGACAATACATGCCACAAATGATCCAACAATAACACCGCAGCTATTGGGAACGACCTTGAAAAGGGTTGGGCTCGGTGTCCCATGACGATGCGTGTCAAAACCTACTTTCAGAGAGGGCGCAGTTCCTGGAAGGATTTGTCGGGTCGATTTAGTGAAGAAATTGATGTATTGACAGAGGTATTCATACCTGACATCCTTCGCATGTTATCGTTTCAGGAGAAGCATGGTCCATCGCACAATTTTGCCTGTCATCTTATTTGTCATGAAGCAACATGCATTAGCAGGTCTATTATCTTTATATATAAAAAAAAAAACAAATATCATTGTCTGGGTATTTTGCAATGATTATCGTGAATTGATGCCGGAAAATGAAATTATTGGCGAAGGTTTATGACTGTTTCATCAATCATCTTATAACAATGATGTGTTTCGCATCGAACACATCAAGGAATCACTCAATGTCACTCAACGTATCAACATGACTGTAAGATTGATTTCTGTTCAATGCATCGGTTGCAGCTGGGAGTGCTCACCACATAAATAACCAAGCATGCTTTAAATCGAATTGGGTGTGTCATCATTTCAAGCCAATAAATATTCACCACATATAAGACAATTTCTCTATTTTATTCAGGCTGACTCTGTGTGTGAGAAACACAAGTGTGTGATGAATGTAATAACCAGCAGTGTTGTTTTGTGGTTAAATGTTTTGTTTAGGGGAAAAAGATTTTATTCAAAGTCCGTGCTACGTGTTACTATTTATTGTATAGAAAATCGCACAAAGATCCCTCATATAGTTTTGAAAGTTTCATCCGAAAAATATGGTTGAATTAACGAATTGCAGGTTTGTTTTATTTACTGTGTATTTTGGTAAAAAGGCCTGGTTATAAGTAAGTTCTAAGTTGTTGTGGTAGTAGGTCTCTTGCCCGGAACGCTTTTTCAACACTGAGGAATGAGATGTTTACAAGCCAAGGTGAACTCGTGTCTTGAAATTGGATTAGTCTAATTAGACTAGACTATCAATCATATGTAAAGCTACACAACTTGCAGGAATATTTGGCATCCGGGGGGTGGGGAGGAAAGTAGATTTGTATTTATATATTCCGGAAGGTAAAGAAAATGGCACGATTCATCTTGAGTATTAAAATTTAAAAGTACACAGTACAAGATCTATATGAACCTGGCGGCACGTAGAATAATACGCATACGAAAAGTTCCGGAGAGTAGGGGTAGACGTGGAATCAATACCCAATATTAAGTATTCCGAGCAAACAAAACAGGGTCCGTTATCCAATCTCATGTGACAGGGTTACATTTTGACAGTTCCGCCTAACGGAGTTTACTATTTATAGCTCATTCTACCGTGGAAATAAATACATAGTTCCCGCGATTTCTCGTTTGTTTACGCCTGCCTTGGCAACCAGCCAACAAAGTTTAAATCACATCTACACTAGTTTTCAAACAGGCAACATCTAAATCATATTCGGAATCACTAACTTACATCTTAGGATATTCAACTACATTATAAACAGTGAGTATTGACCTAGTATTTCTATTTATGTTACAGATTCGCCAATGTTTTCCTAATGTTGGATTTCCCGATTTCTGAGATTTATCTGTTTGGACTTTGTTTATTTGCGCCGCCAGGCATTTTATCCAAACTCGTATTTCTTCCTTCCAGGTATTTAAACAGCAACCAGTCACTTCCCATCCATTCATCAATCATAACGGTCCAGACCTCCATTTTCACAACTGGGGTAAGGTGCTTTGTATGTGTAAAATAACACTTGATCACTTGCACGTATGAATGGAATGAATGTCTGTGATACAGTAGATCTGTACTGGTAGTTTTATACTTCGTTCGATTTCATTCCGTGTAGTTTATTAAATCATTCTGGTTTAGGTATTTCATTAGTTTCCATATATTTCACATATATGGCTCATCATAAACTGTTCGCTTTGTTTTCATTTGTTATCATATTACTCATGTTATTTATTATTATATTATTACAGGGTCTTTGTCTTGGACCCAATAAAACCCTAAAACCCAAGTCACGACTTCGCGTCATTCGTTGCAACACGACCCCGACAACAATGGAGCCTCCAGGGAGGATCGAACTCCCGACCCCTGGTCGCTCATTCTACCGTGGAAATAAATACATAGTTCCCGCGATTTCTCGTTTGTTTACGCCTGCCTTGGCAACCAGCCAACAAAGTTTAAATCACATCTACACTAGTTTTCAAACAGGCAACATCTAAATCATATTCGGAATCACTAACTTACATCTTAGGATATTCAACTACATTATAAACAGTGAGTATTGACCTAGTATTTCTATTTATGTTACAGATTCGCCAATGTTTTCCTAATGTTGGATTTCCCGATTTCTGAGATTTATCTGTTTGGACTTTGTTTATTTGCGCCGCCAGGCATTTTATCCAAACTCGTATTTCTTCCTTCCAGGTATTTAAACAGCAACCAGTCACTTCCCATCCATTCATCAATCATAACGGTCCAGACCTCCATTTTCACAACTGGGGTAAGGTGCTTTGTATGTGTAAAATAACACTTGATCACTTGCACGTATGAATGGAATGAATGTCTGTGATACAGTAGATCTGTACTGGTAGTTTTATACTTCGTTCGATTTCATTCCGTGTAGTTTATTAAATCATTCTGGTTTAGGTATTTCATTAGTTTCCATATATTTCACATATATGGCTCATCATAAACTGTTCGCTTTGTTTTCATTTGTTATCATATTACTCATGTTATTTATTATTATATTATTACAGGGTCTTTGTCTTGGACCCAATAAAACCCTAAAATCCAAGTCACGACTTCGCGTCATTCGTTGCAACACGACCCCGACAACAATGGAGCCTCCAGGGTAATCAGGATCGAGGTCTGATGTTGCTGCGCGCACCTCGACGACTCGCTGTCTACGCCAGCTGTTGAGTTCGTCACCGGGTCAGCCGCGCCTCGTTGATTCCGCGATGACTGGTCGCCTGTGTCACTAGCGCTGCATCCTCATGTGACCTCGTAGGATATGTCTCCGCTCTCCGTCATCTTTGACCGCTGGTTCTTGGCTGCAGCTTTGGTTCGTCACTTCTCGTCGGGACTCCGCGATCGGTGAGAGTGACTTGTTTACGAGCCAGCAGATGACAATCTAGGCATTTATATACCACTTGTGTATATTTGTATTTGTGCACATTTGGACTGTAGTTTTGACACTAAATAGTACGTGTCAATTTGCTATTTTTGACACAGTGTGTACTGGTCACATCTCATTAAACAGTATTTTCACACGTATACTTGCAGTATATTGTGAGAATTTGTATTATTCTGTCTGTCAGTGCTTGATGCAACTGTCAGCATAAACATAATTTCCTAACTGGCAGTGCTTGATGCATTGGCTGGTGTAAGATAATTTTGTAATGTAATTTTTGAAAAATTACATATTGGTATATAGTTGTAACATTTGGCATATTGGTTCAGGTTTGAATATTGTATTCAAACACTTGTGTTAATTCTATTCCTGTGTTATTTTGGTATATTTACCTGTAATTCATCTATTGTGCTTACTTGTAGCACTTGGTTTAAAAAAAAAAAAAAATTGTCTCATCACATATTGGTTAAATCATAACCATTATTATTATTATTATGTGCATGTTACACATTTGGTGAAAAGGGTTATTATGTGCTTTGGGCACATCTGTTAAAAAAAAAACATGTATATTTGAGTCTTGTCTTGACTCAGTGTTCATATTTTAGGTTTTATCTAGGTATTCATTTAAACTGATCATTGGTTTGAATATACATCATTAGGGGTTATCTGGTTATATTGTCCTTCATCTTTGGTACTTGGTTAGTTGTTGTGTAGTATTTGGTACATACATTCTTACATTTGTAAGAATTCTTATGATTGTGTGATTGTGTACTGGGGACAACTACACATGTGTGATTCACAACCAAGGTCTAACTTCTAATTTGTCTAACCACATAGCCATATTCATTCATTCATTCATTTCATCACCTGGATTAGAGAAATATTTTCTCTTCTTGTATTATACATTTGGTTCACATACTTGTAATATTTTTCAGATTAATTCTGATTATTATATTTCAGGTGTGTTTGGAGATGTGACTTCAACCAGACTTTACTCTTTGATATTTTTGTTTGTTTGTTTGTCACATTGAGTTGAAACTTCAAGTTTATTCTTGATTTGTTTGTACAATTTGTGGTTTCACACATAGACACTTCGAATATTATTGAGGTTGACCTCAAGGTCAAACATTTGTGTACTCATACTTGGACATTTCCACATGTAGGTCAAGTAGGGTACTTGAAATATTTGTGGAACTTACATGTACACACATACATTTTGTTATCATATGGTGTGATAACACTTACAATATTTTTGCGTGGGCGTGTGATCAAAAAAAAAAAAAAAAAAAAATTTTTTTTTCCGAACGCGACTTTGATTTTTAGGTTCTGCCTTTTTGCGAGCCTTTTGTATTTGACTTTTTTATTCACACTGTGCTTCCACTTTATTTTTTTTTGTCACCATGGGTGATGTGGAAGATCGTTCTGTTTGGGTTTCAAATCTGGAACCACCTTTGTCTGCTGCAGATATTGCGCAGTATTTTTCTAGGGCCGGTGATGTTGATAACATTGTCATTCCGGATCGCACTGGTGATGGGTGTCTTGTCATCTTCAAGTCTTCTGAAGTTATGCCTGAGGTTTGGAAGTTGGATGGAAAACCTTTCCGTACTACGGCAATCAAGGTTGCTGAGCCCTCGCTCAGTCAGCTCAAGCTCACACTTGAATCACCAGTGGACGTCGAGGATGAACCGTCACGACTGATCAAATCGATTAGCCGTTTATCCGACGTGCAGATCGCCATGATGATGGATGCCATCACTGGTCTAGCCAGATCACGACTAGGAGTTCAGACTTCGCGGGACACTTCGCCCAGTCAGCCGACTGTATCGCAGGTGGCCGAGGGTGGTGATATGCAACATGTCATTTCGGAGCCAACTCCGATTGTACCTCTGGCCCCGCCTGCTTCTTTGTTCATTTCGTCTACAGCTCCTACTAGTGTGACGCAGTCACTACCTTTGTTTTCAGGTCCTACACCTACAATTGGGAATTTGCCAGTTGTTCATCCCAAGAACATACCTGGAACTTACCTTCCAGTTGGGCAGTTTCCTCGTGTCGTGTTTTTCTCGGGGGACTCCAAACCGGATCAGGCCTCGTACACTCAGTGGAGGAATGAGGTCCAGTCGCTCGTCGCCGAAGGTCATCCTCCAGCCCACATCCTTCACGGCATTCGCAGGTCCCTGAAGGGCATAGCAGCAGAAGTGTTGCTCAGCCTTGGGCCCAGTGCGTCTGTCGCTCATGTGTTGGAGAAGTTCGACGTCATGTTCGGGAACGCCTTATCCTCCCAGGACATGCTTGAGGAATTCTACTCGGCGAAACAGCGTACCGGTGAGGACTCAGTGACTTGGGGATGCCGCCTGGAATCCATCGTCAACCAAGCCAACGAGAAAGGACTTCTTCTGGACGGCATCGACGACAGGATGCGCTCCAAGTTCTGGAGTGGCATGACCAACAAGGATATCAAGAACGCCCTTCGCCATAGGTTTGATGCTGGACAAAGCTTCTTGAAGCTCTTGTTAGCAGCTCGGTCTGTGGAGCATGAGACCAAAGGTGTTTCTGGTGAGTCTGTGACGAAACCGAAGCCTTCTGGTCTGGTTCAGGTGAAGGTTCAGCATACAGGATCATCCGATTCCAAGTTGGATCAGCTCATCTCTCAGATGACAGATCTGTCAAGTCGTCTCCGCAACGTGGAGGACCAAGTCAAGACTCCGCACCATACAGCTCCACGGAGGAACCAACCGTACAGGGAAACACGGGAGTGTTTCTACTGTCACAAGTCCGGACACATTGTTGCCGACTGTCCCGCACTTCAACAGAAGCGCGATCGTGACATTGGCAAGGACTCGGGAAACGAGTAGCGGTCAGCACCGCAGGACATGTGTCTGGCCCATGTGACAGTCCTAAGCCTCTTGTTGGAAGTGCCAACATTACTCCAGTTTGTGTCAACGGTGTATCCTGTGATGCACTCCTGGACACCGGAAGCCAAGTTACTACAGTCTCGAGGGACTTCGTTCGGAGTCAGCTTCCAGATCTCCGTGTGTCACCACTCAAGGATCTACTGACCATCACCGTAGCTGGAGGTACTGTTCTTCCATACGATGGAGTCGCGGAGCTCGACGTATGCATCAACCCCTCGACCCCGGATGTCACCTTCCCAGTTATAGCACTGGTGCTACCTGGTGATCCCTATAGTGACCTGGTCCCAATGGTGATTGGCACCAATTTCATCGAGCCGTACATCAACGACATTCAGGATCAGGCTTGTAGCTCTGATCTGTCGCCGGCTTGGATGATGGTGCTGTCATCAATGAGGAAGAACAACTCACCAGATGGAGTCATCGGCGTCATCAAGACAACCAAGGCGGAAGTCATCCCTCCTCGTTCTCGGGTCGTCGTCAAGGGATTGATGCGCTCCACCCACATACCTTGTGCAACTGTGACTCATGCCATGGTAGAAGCGGATCCAGATCATTCGCTCCCTGGCGGGTTACTTGTTACACCTTCTATGCTGGAGTTCCACAATGCACGGGTATCCACCTACCGCATGTGTGTTGAGCTCCAGAACCTGTCAACACGTCCCGTGACCATTCCGTCACGTTCCGTCCTGTGCGACCTGCACCAAGTGACCGTGGAGGATGACGACACCTTCCTCAAGTCTTCGGATCCATCCTTCCTTCAGAAGTTTGAGTGGCCTGAGGATCGCTGTCATGCACAGATGCTGAAGGATCTCCTAGTCAAGTGGACGGACGTGTTCTCGACACACGACCTGGATCACGGTCACACGGACGTCGTTCGACACAAGATCAAGTTAACAGACAACACACCAATCAAGATCCCACATCGGCGTATTCCTCCCAGTGTCTATCTGGAACTCAAGGAGCATCTCCGAGAGATGTTAGAGGGCAACCACATCAGGCCTTCTCAGAGTCCTTGGGCATTTCCTGTAGTGCTGGTGAGGAAGAAGGACAACACCCTTCGCTTTTGTGTGGATTACCGGGAACTCAACAAGAGGACTGTTCGGGATGCCTATGCCTTGCCCCGCATCGAGGAGACCATGGATTATCTCCATGGTTCTAAATACTTCTCGTGTTTAGACCTCAAGAGTGGATACTGGCAAGTAGAGATGGCAGAAGAGGATAAACAGAAGACGGCCTTCACGCTGGGACCATTGGGTTTCTATGAGTTTAACTCTATGCCCTTTGGATTAACCAACAGTCCAGCAACCTTTCAACGTCTAATGGAACGATGTCTTGGAGACATGCAGCCTCAGGAATGTCTTGTCTATTTAGACGACATCATAATCTTCAGTTCGACCATCGAGGAACATCTCCAACGACTCGAAGCTGTTTTCCAAAAGCTTAAGGACTTCGGTCTGAAGTTGAAGCCATCAAAGTGCCACTTTCTGAAATCAGAAGTCACTTACTTGGGACATGTTGTCTCCAAGGATGGTATTCACACAGATCCGGGTAAAATCAAGGTCATCCAGGATTGGGAGCCGCCTACTAACATCAAGGAACTTCAGAAGTTTTTGGGCTTCGCGGGATTCTACCGCCGCTTCGTCCCCAAGTTCAGTTCCATCGCGGCCCCTCTCCACAAGCTTCTCAAGGGACATCTCAACAAGTCCAAGAAGAAAAAGAAGGTCATGCCTGCTGAGTATGTCTGGGGTCCAGACCAACAGAAGTCGTTTGAGGATTTGAAGACCAGGTTGACCACAGCGCCTATCCTTGGCTTTGCGGACTATCGTAGTCCATTCGAGTTGCATATCGATGCATGCGGTCAGGGATTGGGTGTTGTCCTGTATCAGATACAGGAAGGTCAGGCCAGGGTTATCTCCTACGCCAGCAGAGGACTCAAGCCTTCGGAGGAGAACTACCCAGCACATAAACTGGAGTTTCTTGCACTCAAGTGGGCTGTGACCGACAAGTTCTCGGATTACCTTTACGGGCAGAAGTTCAAGGTCCTGACCGACAACAATCCGTTAACCTACGTTTTGACATCAGCTCGTCTCGATGCAACAGGGCATCGATGGTTGGCTAAGTTGGCAACCTATGACTTTTCGCTGGAGTACAAGACCGGGAAGACAAACACAGATGCTGATGCTCTGTCCCGTCTTCCGTGTGTGTCCAGTAAAGTCACTCAGGCTGTGTGTAACAGTGTTTCAGTGGACCCATTCGTCTACAGCTTGGCCTCCTCGGCTTCAAGCGTGGATCCACTTCGTACTTCCTCAGAAGTTGTTACACCTGTCGACATGTTCGAGGAACAGTCTCGGGACGCTGACATCAAGTGGGTGGTCAGTTGTCTGATTGCCAAACACAAGCCTACCAAGAAGGAACTCGTAGGAAAGTCATCAGAACGGACTCGACTCATCAAGGACTGGGACAAGCTCAAACTTCATCAAGGAATTCTATTCCGGGAAGTCAACACGGACATCAACACACTCCATCAGTTAGTCGTCCCAAAGGATCTTCGTCCACGTATTTTAACCAGGCTCCATGATGACATCGGTCATCCAGGACGTGACAAAACACAACAACTCTTGAGGTCTCGTTTTTTCTGGCCTGGAATGTACACAGCTGTAGAGCAGTACGTTTCCAAGTGCCATCGTTGTATTTGCAGGAAAGGAACTCCGCAACGGACGTCGATCATTCCGATCCTCAGTTTTCAGCCTCTCGAGTTGGTGTGTGTTGATTACCTCCTGGTGGAGCCTTCTGGTGGATACGAGCACCTTCTGGTGATCGTGGACCACTTCACGAAGTTCGCTCGGGTAGTGCCTACAAAGAATGAGACTGCCAAGACAACAGCGAAAGCTTTGCTTGAAAGTTTCATCAACTTGTATGGCTATCCCAGCAGGATCCACTCAGACCAAGGTCGTAACTTTGAGTCTTCGGTCATCAAGGAACTGTGTTCCCTCACAGGCATCTCGAAGTCCAGGACTACTCCGTATCATCCTCGTGGGAATGGTGCCTGTGAGCGGATGAACCAGACTCTCCTGAAGTTACTCGGGACCTTGGAGGAAGAGAAGAAGGGTCGCTGGAAGGACTACCTAAACACCTTGGTGATGGCCTACAACTGTACGCCTCACGATGCCACTGGTTTCACGCCATATGAGCTGATGTTCGGCCGCTCTCCACGTCTCCCTGTGGATGAAGAATTCCAGGTCTGGTCCAACAACAATCAGGAGGACCTCTCAACCTACATCTCTGGAGTCCGAGACCGACTGGAATTCTGCCATGAACTCGCTCACAAGAATATGGCTGAAACTGCGGACAAGATCGAGAAGAAGGAAGGGAACGCTTCGGTCTTACAGATCGATGATCTTGTCCTTGTCAAAAAGGTGGCCTTTCAAGGTCGAAGTAAACTCGCGGACAAGTGGGAGAACGACATCTACATCGTCGTCCATCAACCCAACGTCGACATTCCCGTCTATGACGTGAAACGTGTGGATGGAAGAGGGCCAACTAGGACGTTACATCGTAGCCTGTTGCGCCCTGTCCAGTCATCACACGGGAGGCATGACGCCCTTTCAGAGGGGGAGGAAGAGGAAAAAGAAGAAAAGAAGAAAGAAGACACAGAAGATCTTGTCTTAGGGTATTTTGTCGACCCGTCGGAAAAACCATCTCCGGATTTCGTGATGGTTGAGGACTTTGATCCTGATCAAGTTCTCCCATCAGACTTAGGGTTCGACATTATTGTCGAAGAGCTAAGTTCAGACGAGGAAGTGCCACAACAGCGCCCGCAGCGGAATCGCCGGCCGCCAGATTTTTTCCGTCCGACTTAGTTTTGTATATAGTTCATATTTTATGTGTAAATGTCGGGACGCCATTCTTCATTGGGGGGAAGTATGTGACAGGGTTACATTTTGACAGTTCCGCCTAGCGGAGTTTACTATTTATAGCTCATTCTACCGTGGAAATAAATACATAGTTCCCGCGATTTCTCGTTTGTTTACGCCTGCCTTGGCAACCAGCCAACAAAGTTTAAATCACATCTACACTAGTTTTCAAACAGGCAACATCTAAATCATATTCGGAATCACTAACTTACATCTTAGGATATTCAACTACATTATAAACAGTGAGTATTGACCTAGTATTTCTATTTATGTTACAGATTCGCCAATGTTTTCCTAATGTTGGATTTCCCGATTTCTGAGATTTATCTGTTTGGACTTTGTTTATTTGCGCCGCCAGGCATTTTATCCAAACTCGTATTTCTTCCTTCCAGGTATTTAAACAGCAACCAGTCACTTCCCATCCATTCATCAATCATAACGGTCCAGACCTCCATTTTCACAACTGGGGTAAGGTGCTTTGTATGTGTAAAATAACACTTGATCACTTGCACGTATGAATGGAATGAATGTCTGTGATACAGTAGATCTGTACTGGTAGTTTTATACTTCGTTCGATTTCATTCCGTGTAGTTTATTAAATCATTCTGGTTTAGGTATTTCATTAGTTTCCATATATTTCACATATATGGCTCATCATAAACTGTTCGCTTTGTTTTCATTTGTTATCATATTACTCATGTTATTTATTATTATATTATTACAGGGTCTTTGTCTTGGACCCAATAAAACCCTAAAACCCAAGTCACGACTTCGCGTCATTCGTTGCAACACGACCCCGACAACACTCATAATCCGTGGACAGAAAGTCATATCAGGCATATGAAGTGAGAGAAAACAAAAATTACAGGGAAACTCATGAACCCCCCAAAATGGCCATTAGGAGGTAATTAGGAGGTAATCAGGTGTTCCGGAAAGAGTGAGCATTTCCTGCCCCACTAGTGGCACCCGTCATGAATTCCCCAAAATTACAATGAAAATAGATCTAGTTGCATATGTATGTACATAGTTGCATATGTAGGGGATGTCACAATCAGTGACCCCCACCCCATTATTGCCGAGGAAGGGCACATGACCCCAACCCCTCTTGGATCCGCCACTGCGTCATAATGCATGCCTGAAATGAATGTTCAGGATGAAAAAAAGTATGGATATTCAGCGATCGCTGAACAATTATAAAATTTGGAATGTTCAAGGAATGTTATTTCCAATGTCAGAACCATTAAGTATTCTATATACGGATACTCGTGCACTGACATTACGTTTCTCCATCAGTACGCATGATAGACATGGCAGCAATAGTAATTATCAGGTATTCTGAACGACTGAGTATCGGGCAACATCGTATGTAAGAAAATGTAAGAAACGTCATGAACCCCCCCCCCCCCCAAATATGACCATACAGTGGTAAAATCAATTATTCGGCAAACCTGTCGTGAATTTCGTGTAATTACTACTAGGTAATTGACTACTAGGTCAAATGCGGTCAAATGAATGACATTTGGTACTATGAATCATTAGATTGACCTACGTTAGTATTACCGAACACAATATAACACACAATACTAGAATATTTAACTAGCCCATCGTTATCGTGAATAAAAAGTCTTAAGATACAATTGTGGTGGAATCAGAATGTAAGTATCGATCTATTACCACCAATACAGCCAAATTTTGATGATTCCAATAACAAACATACAACATTTTGCAATAGAAACAAAACCCGACCAATTACTTTATCAAAAAAAAAAACACTGGCGTCACCAGGGGCAGACAGTGTGGTAAATGTAGTTGTTTCTACTGTACACCTGATGGAATTAGTATACAACTGCCCAACAACCTATGAAAATAATTTAGAAATCCGAAACAAACCCCATGGAATAAACCTACACTTATCACGAAGAGTTTATGCACAAACGGCAATCCATTCGTGTAGGTCTGATGCACAGCACAACAATATCTTCTAGACACCATACCATGTCCGTGTGGCTATTACACATAGTCTGTAGTGTGTACATCAGTAATGTTATATTATATATGTGGTGATTCAGGGTTTACATAGTATGTGCGTTGACTGTGGCATGGAGATTCATGAATTATTCCGTTTTCCATACATACATTGCGTGCGAGTTATAGGGAGTTGTAAGGAGAGTATGTATCGAAAGTTGCAAGGGCTTCAAAGCAGGAAGCAATCATTTATTAGGGACACATCCTCAAATGTAAACGTGCGACTGTAATTTGTGAATAAGATTTTTGTTTAAATCTCGTAAAGTCAGGTAAAGTCAAGTCAAATACACCCCCCCCCCCCCAAATTGATTTCAGTTTATTTTTTATCGTATCTCATCTATGATTTCCTGGAAAACGTGATGGTACATTTAGTTTTTTTTTTGCCCACCCCACCCACCCTCACCCTTCGAACCTCAAATGTGGCTGGTTCCAGACTTGATATGAGGTATTCTGTTAGCGAGGGCAAGCTGCGGACAATGGAAATGTGCTATTGGCTGACCTGCTTATCGTCGCGGTGATCGAGGCATCATTATGATGAATGGGCAGTTCAGTTTTAAAGCTGGATACACTCGTATTCCCAGTGTCAAATTGTGTGTTAATACCTTTTAATTTTGTGAAAACAAAGTGTTTCATTAGTGAAGGTCCCGATACACATCGTTTCATCCGATGGATTCCAAGAATCAAACTGTAATCATTTTCTCATGACTTTGATATGATAATTATTAAAATGAATATTTTTAAATAAAAATGCAACGCCCTGACGTGATATAAAGAAAAGTCAACGCAATCTCTCGTATACATTGTTCCATTCCAGCTGATCAAAACAATAAACTTAACTTTCTCTCATAGTTTCCAGGTTTAGGTTATGCTCCAAAGAAACTTTCAGTATCCCCGCTGCATGATGATCTGGCCCAATTCAACATTGTATCTGCCGATACGACTTGGTATCGAATAAGCATACGAACCACAAAATTCCAGGACTTCAGTGAGTAATATGACCTAAACATGATGCCAGTGACAAATAATTTTAATGATGCATTTTCGCACCTGCATGTGTGTGAAATGTTATGTGTGAGAAAAGTGCAGGTTCAACATTGGATGTTTGCTTGATGTGTTGGATGCGAAACTCATCATTGTCATATGGCGATTGATGAAGCAATAGTAAACCTTCGCCAATAATTTTCCGGTATTGCAAAATACCAAGACTGTGATATTTGTTTGTTTCATAAAGATTATAGACCTGCCAATTCAGGTTGCTTTATGACAAATGAGATGACAGACAAAAGTGGGCGATGGAACTTGCTGCTACTGAAACGATAAAATGTGAGGGAAGTCTGGCATGAATACCCTTGTCAATACATCTATTTCTTCACTAAATCGACCCGTTAAATCCTTCCAGGAACTGCGCCCTCTCTGAAACTAGTTTTTGACACGCATCGTCATGGAACACCGAGCCCAACCCTTTTCAAGGTTGTTCCCAACAGCCGCGGTGTTATTGTTGAATCAGTTGTGACATGCATTGTCCATAACAATTCGGAACGAGCACGACTAACTGTACTACAACCCTTCTTACCGCAGTTTAATCTTAACAAATGCCGTCCGTCTAGTGTCAAAGGACACAACACGCTTTGTTAAATTCAAAGTAATGCATCATAATATAAGGTTCAGATATTTTTATTAGTAGAACAACTAACCTAGCAAACTTGCGCACTCCGTGATTTGGCAATTGGATAACAGTGGACGATTGTTTTACGTTAGCCATGATCGGGTTAACAGACAAACGACGACGGGGTCAAAAGTAGACAGCGAAAGTGGATGGTGACTCCTACATATAGCATGGGATGTATGGTGCTGGCCATGTGAAATTTCCTGACTTCATGATACAAATCGTTCCAGGAACTATGCTGTTTTCAGATTTAAGAATGTGTAACAAATCCAGCATCCACACTCAGTTTACATCATAGTAGATCATATCTCCTTGAAATGGTTCTGTGGAACTTGGAGAGAAATATGCAAAACAGTTGGTATAGGTCCTTATGTATCTTTGCTATCCATTAGGAAGAAGTGTCATATCCTGATTGATTCCATTATTATCCAATGACGAAGCAGATTTCTGGTACCAACGACTTTAGGTGTATTATGAGAATACCCAACTCATCAATACAGCATCGATACATATGTTTTTATCATGTCCTTAGGTGGAAGACTGAACAATACAAATTTAGCCCAAACCAATATTTCCTTTACTCCTTGGAGGCATAACTCTTGCTCGTGTGATAGAGACACTGTGATTTTAAAGAAATTGGTAAGTATCCCTTGTGCAATATCAATTTTGTAGATAAAGCAGCTGTCCAACGGAACAAAACCAACGTGGCACAACATAACATTTCTCTGAATTTTGCCTCGCCTCGCAAGCAAATATAAAATAAGCAATATAAAGCAATATAAAAAAAAACATAATTTATAACTAGAGTGATTGGTTTTGTATCAAAAAGCTCCGCGGACAAAGTGATCGAAATGCCAAGTGATTTCACACTGATAAGTGATTTTTACACTGATATAAGAAGCCACAAAAGCTATAATCACTTTTCATATGCATTATACACTGTGAAAAACAATAAAGAAAATATACAGCATGATGACATGAATATTGATGGCGTGTATATTGATTATACATACTGGTTATCGACGAGGCCAGCTAAGCCTTTATGTAAGGTAAGTATACCAATCCCTGGTGCATTCAATATATCTGTGTAAAACATTGAAAAACTATTGCAACGATGTCAGTGTATTTTCCATCCAGTGCATTTCAACATTCATGTATTTGTGCACGGTCGAAGTTTTACTATATATATCCAAGTTACTTATCATAAGGGGAGTATTTCAACCTGTCGTTATCTCGTTTAACTCGGGTATAGACAAAGAACTGTTGCTCACATTTAACAATGACTGAATTCCAGAT
This sequence comes from Terebella lapidaria, assembly GCA_949152475.1. Lineage (NCBI taxonomy): Eukaryota > Metazoa > Annelida > Polychaeta > Terebellida > Terebellidae > Terebella > Terebella lapidaria. The sequence goes on from OX424556.1 coordinate 25,932,379, forward strand.
GCCCTGGTTATGATTAGTGGCCTGCATGCTAAGCACGACTCCTGCATACTTAGTACATATCTTGTCACGTTCTATTGTCCCACCTTAATATATGTAAGTCAAAAGAAGACAGCACTGGCGGTAGAAATCTGTCGATGACCAGGGGGTATCGTTACTGCCAATTTAAACACTCCTAAAAATAATTTATCTTTTTCAAACGTAGGAGGAACCAGTGCCTTTCACGCCAGTTCGCTGAGGTTATTTCTTTCCCAAGTGCTCCCAAGGTAACCGTTCGTTTTAACCCCACAACTTCACTTTACCATAATAGACCTATTACGGTAAGTTATACAGATCGAAGATAGTGTACAATCCGTTACCAAAGAAATGTGTCCAAAATTCAGTTTTGTTTGGTCTCGTATTCATGTCCTCTCCACATATTTGTAATACACACATTTAGTGACTATGGTTTCCTGCATAAAATTAAACCAGGCAATAACGTAAGGCCGAGGAATACATGGAAATACACAACTCAAGCTGAAACATTGACTGAACTCGAGCTGAAAAAAAAACTCCAGCTGATATTTCGTGTCTTCTGGAATAGATGGAACACCTGTCTTCAGCACAGATCAATTGTAAAGATCCTCTTCTTTTATTGTTTGACTCAACTATATGAGGTGTTTCTTATTCATTCTGAGGGAGACATCCGTATGTCAAATGTCTGTCTCTCTGTGTAGATTTTCTCAACTTGAAGCACCCCATGGGGGCTATATGCTTCTATTCTGATTTACGCGATTAAGGTTCATTTATCGACGGGCTCGTCAAGCTGTCAGGGACTTAATCATAAGCTGGTGATCATTACCCAATGAATTATCTCCCTGACTCGGCATGACCGAAATGGTGTGTAATCGTATCTGAGTGAAGTGTCCACTACTTGGACTATGGGGGTAGTCAGTACACCAGGGCTTGCAAGATCGGATAATCAGGACCATGAACCTTACATAACTAATTAACGTTTAATCGGTTTTTACTATAACGTTTTCATGTAATATATTGTTTAGTAATAAGTAAATATTTGGTAGTGTGTCGATTCGTTTTTGCAACATTTGTTGACCACAATGATTAGAAAGCAGTCGCGTCCAATATACAATATATCACAATATTATATAGTTTGACATTCTTGTGCCGTTGTTGCGTTCACCTAACTATCATTTAAGTTATATTACCTGACATATCTGTGTGGCATGAACATCCATGTTTATATTGAGGGTGTTTTCAAGATGTACATATCGGCGGTGGCGCACTAGTCCAGTTTTAGGAAGAGTTGAATCAGATGGATATCAAAGTGGTCCAATATTGTACCTATCGTTCCTCTATGCCCATGTTCATGTCCAATGGCCACTCATATGGCTCCTTTAGGGCAATTTATCGGCTCTGTTTTTTTGTAATCATTACTTTGTACAATATCTCAAATTATATATCCAGTATTTTGTTCTCATATATATTATATATATAGTATTTTTCATGTACAAATGTAAATCATCATATCTTCAAGTTGTACATAAATTTGTTTAATTGTTCTAGATCTGTACCAATAAAGGCAGTCTGCGTTTCGTCAGTTCACTCACCAAATATATAATTTTGCGGTGGATGTACAATGTTGATTATTTATATCACTACATATGGGGAATTGGAACTTAGTAGCACGTCAGTAACGATCCATTGAAAATTCTCTGATAACAATAGAATTGAAATTCGAGCAATTAGCGTTCATAATATCAAAGGGTAATCGATAAATGTTGCCGGATTCATCAGCAGGGTAGTGCGATTTGAAGTTTTGCCACTGCGCTCAGTCCCACTACACTTTTCCCCATCTTACTGGTCACCCATGACATTCCAGATAGATTTTTGAAAAAAATAAACCGAAGTGCAACCAGACTGGCCCTGGACAAATTATTAACACAGTGGTTGTTCTATAAAGCCTGGTTTACACGATCAAACAATTTCAAACTTTGCTTCAAAATACTTCAAACTTTGGAACTTGACGACAAGTTTGATAACCGAGACTTCAAATTACGTCAAACTACTTCAAAATACTTCAAACTTCAACACAAAATGGGACTTCAATAAAAAGTGATTCCAATATGAGTAAACAATGTCACTTTCATATTCACTAGCCAATCAAAATCTTCTGAATAAAGTGGGATGATAGTGTACTTGTGGCGCACGCATTGCCAAGTTAAGCCAAATAAATTAATCATTTATTCTCATTGTATGCTGTATTCCATTATGAGTGTCTTTCATAAGTATCGGTCTCTAAATAAGTAATCCTACTTACTTTGGAAACGTTTTTATCATTCAACACATACTTTTGTTTCATCACTATTGCTAGCATCCTATGATTGTATGGAGAATAATTCATGAATCTCCGTGCCCCATACAAAGCACATCCGCTGATACCCTGGATCACATGTATAATAAATAGTATTGAGAGACTGATGTAGCAAGCCACATACACAACCTGGACGAACGTGTGACAGCCATATAATAGTATTTAAAAGAAACGGTGTTGTACGTTGACGTTACTGAATAAATTTCATTTAGTGCATCAATGCTCCGTCGCAGGTTGAATGAATATCGTAAGCCATATTATGGGAGGTAAACCATTGATCATGAGCATTCCACCTAACACTTTCGGCCCAAGCACGGTATACTGCGCTCATTTTTTTTTATTGAGATTCAAAAGGTGACAGGCGGACTATATTACATTCATTCAGCGAACGAGTACAGTACAGAGCAACATACCTACTTGAGGCACACTTTCTTACTTCCTACAGACAGACATGCATGTGAAGAATGTTGCAGGTGATACCATTGAGTACAATTGAATGTCTAGAAGTAACGTGTTGCATTATTCAATGGGTTCCATGCTTATCATTCAGTTGATGCTTTACAGGCAATTCAGGTTTATAGGTGGGTACACTCTCACTACTAGCGGCAAATTGTTTGTGGCCGCAATTGAATTCTAGGGAAACCAACCTTATGCGCAAGGTACGGACACGTATCATTTCGTTCCAAGGAATGAACATTATGCTCTTAGGACATCAAATAATAATGATTGTGTTCACTTACATTGGTAAAATGATACTCATGGAGATCTTATTAACGATGGGCACGACCTCTTTTAAACAGTGTATGTTTCACTGGCCGTATTCATCAGACATATACATGAGGACGACGGACACAGGTCATGCCAACAGGTTATCCGACCAATAGTCCGGTAAAGCTACAAATGTTCAGACTATGATGATTTGTGTTTTATGAAAATCAAAGAACCAGCCCATTCAGGTTGCTTTATGACAGCCGTTCAAGATTGGGCTGTTAGGCGAAAGGGGGCGATGGAGCTCGTTTCTCTCGAACATTTGACAAGGAGGGTTGTCAAGTAATGTCAATGCATATATTCGTCACTACATTTACCAATAAATATTAAACCCATACACAAACACAAGCTATTCCGAGCGAACAAAACCGAGTCCGTTATCGAGGCAAAATCGATGAAGTTTTTGGGAACTTCATGAACCTCCAGTATTTAGCCATAAGGAGGGGAAATCAGGTGTTCCGAAAAGAGTGAGCATTTCGTTCACAAGGACGTTTCAAACCGCAGCGCAATTAATTAATGACTACTATTGCTGTGACTACGCTACAGACTCTTCTTATATGCGTTCAGTTGTCAAAAGGCACAACACTGATTGATCAATACAAAATAATGGATGATGATAAAATGTCCGGAACTCAAAAGGGTTAATGAAACAATGAACCTGACAAACTTGCAACCTATTCGATGGATAATTTGGTGACAGTGGACACGATTGCTTTTTGTAGCATGATGGAGTATTGGGTCGGATGACGGACAAATGACATGGGTCAAAAGGAAGCAGTGGGGAAAGGGCGAAGGTAAATCAGCGATGATGTACAACTAAAACCATACCAAATTCCCTCAATTCATCTACACAAATCGTTCAAGGAACAGGGGGGGGGGGAGGGGGGCTGTAAATGGTGAGATCATACACCTTTGATCTGTAGCTTTTACCTTGTTCTTTCCAGCGAACATACAATTCTCAAACAAAGCAAGAATATTCTTGGATGGGAGATTACATAGTATAAATTTTGTCAAAACCAGTAAATCTGTTATCCCTCGGAGGCATAGAGCCTGCCCATGTGACAAAGACACTATAATTCTCTGAGAATTTGGTGAATGTCTATTTCCCTTGTGCAATATCATTTGTGTATATAAGACATCTATCCAACGGAATGAAACCAACTTGGCACACCAGTCCCGTGAATTTCGCCTTGTCTTGAATCCAACGTGCAGGTGTTCCCAACGAGAAGTATGCCCAAGATAGGGGCGTAAGCCAACATTGGGTGATTGGGTTTGCATCAGATAGCCCCAGGGATAAAGTGATCGAATTTCCCTGCCATTTCTCACTTACATCCTGGAAAACCTATTCCCTATAGACTGTCTATGGAATCGGTTATTCGTTTGGACATGCGTGTAGTTATGCGCAGTCTGTTGTCACAAAGAAATACATTGACAGAGATTTAAATATCGTTTTGTTCCCCAAACTGAAGAAGCCAAAATAGCCATGACACTGTTCCATCCCAGAAGAACAAGGGGCTTCTTTTCAAAAAAGAAAATATATAGCGTAAGTGAATCAAGTGTATCCGTTCGCTGCAAATAGGAAATTATAGTGAAAATCACCAAATATTGCGCATGAATATTACTTGTCAAAAATTGCGTATTTCATAGAGTCAGTATGAGAAAAGAAAACCGCATCAGGAAGGAAGTTACCGTTAACGTTATCCTTGGACAGGACGAATAATATGGGATGTTTCATGGCTTTGGTATCAACGTGTTAATGTTAGTTTTACATGAGAAATCATTCGCTGCGTGACACACAACTGATCCTTGTATATAATGATGTCATGGCTCAGGAACTGAAAAGTATTTAAATACCAACCACATGGTGCAGAGATTTTGCCTGATGTCGCCCACATCATTCTAATAAAAGTAGGGTTTCAGCATAGTTTATAATGCTATGCATCTTTGGTTTTAACTAGATGACGTGTTTGATTTGTTTCGGTTTATCTCCGAGGTGGAATATTCAACCACAATCATACACCATCAATCAACCTCTGACCTCCAGACTCTGTAGCAAATCTGGAGTGTGCCATTGACTGGGCGTAAGACTGCCCGCTGTCATAGTTAATTGGATGGTCGAATAGGTGGTCGCGATGTATAACTCTTTTTGATGCGGATAGTCTATTCGTATCAGCACCACAGGCAATCGAGGCGAGAGGATATATTGAATATCGACGTGGCCAGCTAAGCATGGATGCCCACCGCTCATGTGTGTGGTGAAGATATGTTCTCACTCATTTCTACTGACAACCATTTTCTTTCTCACTTAGTAATTGTGGCAAGAAAAAACAATCTTTGGTGCATTCAATGTGATTACTAATACATCCAGCTCTTTGGAACGACCTTAATCTGCACGATACATTTAAGTATGTGTGCAGTATGGTTTTTTGTTGGCCTTTAACATTACAACATATATCCTTCCGATACAATATTGTTCAACAGTTTGTCGTGAACTGATGCAAGAGGACTAATGACCAAGAATTGTTGTTTACGTGTCACATTGAGAAAATTATTGATGTCCTGCTTACTAGTATGACCAGGGTCTTACGACTCCTGCATACATGTCTCGTCACGTTTTACTGTCCCACCTCAATATATTTCATCTTTATCCAAGAAGAAGACAACACTGGAGGCAGAAGTCTGTGAGTGACCTGGGGGTATCGTGAATCCAAATTAACCACCCCTAAAAATAATTTATCTTTTCCCAAATTAGGACAGAGCAGTGCCGTCAGCTGTTATATTACGCCAGTTTTTAGAGATAATTCCTTTGCGAAGTGCTCCCAGGATAACCGTTTGTCAAAACCCCACAACGTCATGTCACCATTATAGGCACATTATGGTAAGTTGTAAGAGTATTTTGCTCGTGAATTATTTGTGTCTGAAAAAACCTTCCACAATTTTTTTTCCTTCTTTCATTCCATTCGTTATCTTCCAGTTATTACTACATGTATACAGCGACTATGATTTTCGAACATGAGGCAGTAATATGGAGTAGCCCAGTTTAGAGGCTGTAATACTGTTTTGCAAAAAAATATATCAACATATATATTCGCCACAAGTATTTGATCGATTCCAGGATTATGGAATATGGTCAAACCTGGATTTTTTCATTGTGGGAAGATTTACGTCGCTCTTGAAACTGATTTATCTTCAAACACTTTATTTGCGTTTCACATTTCTTTTTTATTTTGAGTAGCTTGGCTTGTGATTGGGTACCTGTGTAGTTGTTACGCAACTATTTCAGATCGTTCGTTGTATGCTAGATCCATACGCAACTACATTTACACACACTGGCTACAAACCTCGCTTCGGAAAGAGGTGCGTCCCATCCACTAATCCCAATTCCTGGATACGCCCCTGACGAAGGAATCTAATATATGATGAAAACCTAAACGACCAAACAAAATTAATCAGACATTAGATCTAGTATGTTTTTTTTGATAACTGAGAAGTTTCATCATATCCTCACACGATAATCAACACGACAACATTCCTGATTCCAGGATATCGGATACATGATACATTACACTCGCTCACCACAAATAATAAAACCCTAGGCTGAAACATATCGCATTTCAGTTAGTTTTCCTTAATTAGCACATGATACTAGTTGGAAGAAAAAATCAAATGAAAGTGAAACATCAATCCGTGGGAATGGCATTCTCATTGTACGTAGGTCCTGGAATATGATGCAATTTATGATGAAGGATAAGCTGGTGCGAGCCGGGATTGGATTACACCAGTGTAAATAATGTTACCACTCCCGACATGGCATTTTTAATCATGGTGTTTCAGGATTGACGGGGCGTGGTAATCAACGATAAATTTGGAGAGTTATTGATAATAACAAGTAAAAATCTTATGTATTGGATACTCATGATCTATCTCCTCCCATGATGTCAGTGTAAATCGCCGACCGGCCATCTTCGAACGGAATCCTGGTACACATGTAGTTAGGTTACATAAATACTTATTGAAATGTTTATGTTGTAAGGTTGCTGTACAATTATGTATACGTATGCTTTCTCATGTATCTACAGATACCATGAATGATGTTATCATTTGGGTGTATATGTACTGCACATCACTGAAAAATTTAATACCTCCATTTAGCATTATTGACCAGTGGTAACCTCGGGAGTGACATAGCTGGTTCAATCATATCAGAACACGGTTTGGTGCCACTACATCCGATGTAGAACCGTGTCTAAAACCTTTCCATTTGTCTTGCATCACACAAACTAAATTCGGAACGAACATTTTATTCCAGGGCCTTTAAGGTATAAAGGTTGTGGCGACTGTTAATTTGTATCATACAAGCAGCTTCAATGCTAACTTTAGATGTTCATAAGTAGAACTCGTACCACAGATCTAAAGTTCATCAGAATTACTCATATTCCCCCTCCCTGTAATCTTACCAAAGTGTGGTATAGGGTCATGTTGAATGTGGCAATGATATCGATCATCGGGAGTCAACCCATAGATATAGAGGGCTTTATAGTCTGGTGTGCATGATATATAGTAGAAAAGTATGAAATCCATTGCCTTCTAATTCGTTGTTTTCAGGCTGCCTAATCACAACGTTATGGAATGGTGATTGGAGAGAGCAATGGATTTTCGTTATAAGATGACAGGCTTGATATGCCATGTATAAATACCCCTGTCAATACATCTATTTTTTAACTAAATCGATCATGCAAATCTTTCCAGGATCTGTGCCTTCTCTGAAAGAATTTTTTGACATCCACCATCATGGGACACTGCGCCCAATCTTTTTCAAGGCCGTTCCCAACAGGCGCACCGCTAATAGTTGAATCAGTTATGGCATGGATTGTGCATAACAATTTGGCCTGAGCACCAAGTAAGTGTGTCACATAATTTATCTTGCTTACCACTGTGTAATATCAACAAGTGTCGTTCGACTAGAGTCAAAAGGCATAGTTTTTGTTCAATACGACGTAATGCATGAATCCTAAAAATGAACCTGGCATACTTGCACACTCCGCGTAGAGTAACTTGAAGAAATGGAAACGATTGCTCTGAGCTAGCCATATATATGTAGTGTTCATCAGAATGACAGACAAAAGACAGCGGGACGAGTGAGCGTTGATAATAACCAGCACGGGATACCCAGCAATAACCTTGCCAAAACGTTATCTTCTTTATCGATACCAATCATTCCAGGAAAAAATATAGGGGTTTTGACATCAAATAAAAACTCAAATCATTGCGCGAAAACATTCTCAATGTTGTTCCTGCAGAAAGCGTGAAAAGGTGGTGAACATTGCAGAAAAGCGATATTACGTTCACACATTGTCAAGCAATAATGTTGTGTGATTGTTTTGTAGAATGTGCGGCAAAAAGGAAAGACTCACACAAGACAACAATTCAAGGATGACAGATAGCAAGTTACGATGAGAGCGTTATGATTTTTAATGAGACTTGAATTTCGTCTTAGGCGCTCCAAAAAAATTCCCAAGCTTACACGAATTAGCGCCATGAACACTGATTCGAATGGCTCTCGAAAGTATATGCAAAATACTGGTTACTTTCCACACGCATTAACACGTTTATGATCCACACATGAAGATACATATAATAAATATTTTATATTCGTTTAAATCATAACACGCTTGCAAATTTTCCTCTCACGTGGACCACGAATACGGTCGCTGTAAAACGGTGTGCATTCCGATTGCATTCGCTGCAACCACTGCCCGGAACTCTAAATTGCGTCGCAAAAGCGGAACTAGTATTTCGTTCTGTGATACAATAGTACGGGCGACGGCCGCAAAATGATGTTGAAATGAGCCAGATCTCAGGCTGTGCAATAATTCTCCAGAGTTCATTATTCACATTTGTTTCACACCAATTCTTGTCTAAGCCATGTCATACCTTCCTTCAGTGTGGACATTATCTTCCGGTGAAGTAATCGACATGCCTCTGTACAACATCATTCCCTCGATTTTATCTACACAAATCGTTCATGGTCAGATCATACACCTTTGATCTGTATCTTTAACCTTGTTCTTTCCAGCGAACATACAATTCTCAAACAAAGCAAGAATATTCTTGGATGGGAGATTACATAGTATAAATTTTGTCAAAACCAGTAAATCTGTTATCCCTCGGAGGCATAGAGCCCGCCCATGTGACAAAGACACTATAATTCTCTGAGAATTTGGTGAATGTCTATTTCCCTTGTGCAATATCATTTGTGTATATAAGACATCTATCCAACGGAATGAAACCAACTTGGCACACCAGTTCCGTGAATTACGCCTTGTCTTGAATCCAACGTGCAGGTGTTCCCAACGAGAAGTATGCCCAAGATAGGGGCGTAAGCCAGCATTGGGTGATCGGGTTTGCATCAGATAGCCCCAGGAATAAAGTGAATTTCCCTGCCATTTCTCACTTACATCCCGGAAAACGTATTCCCTATTCCCTATAGACTGTCTATGGAATTGGTTATTCGTTTCGACATGCGTGCAGTTATGCGAACTATGTTGTCACAAAGAAAGACATTGACAGGGATTTAAATATCGTTTTGTTCCCAAAACTGAAGAAGCCAAAATAGCCATGACACATCCCAGAAGAACAAGGTCGTCTTTTCAAAAAAGAAAATATATAGCGTAAGTGAATCAAGTGTATCCGTTTGCTACAAATAGGAAATTATAGTGAAAATCACCAGATATTGCGCACGAATATTGCTTTACAAAATTGCGTATTTCATATAGAGTCAGTATGAGAAAAGAAAACCGCATCAGGAAGGAAGTTACCGTTAACGTTATCTTTGGACAGGACGAATAATGTGGGATGTTTCATGGCTTTGGTATCACCGTGTTAACGTTTGTTTTACATGAGAAATCACTCGCTGCTTGACACACAACTGATCCTTGTTTAATGTATAATGATGTCATGGTTCAGGAACTGAAAAGTGCCAACCACATGGTGCAGAGATTTTGCCTGATGTAATCTCGCCCACATCATTCTAATAAAAGTCGGGTTTCAGCATAGTTTATAATGCTATGTATCTTTGGTTTTAACTATATGATGTGTTTGATTCGCGTCGGTTTATCTCCGATGTGGAATATTCAACCACAATCATACACCATCAATCAACCTCTGACCTCCAGACTCTGTAGCAAATCTGGAGTGTGCCATTGACTGGGCGTAAGACTGCCCGCTGTCATAGTTCATTGGATGGTCGAATAGGTGGTCGCGATGTATAACTCTTTTTGATGCTGATAGTCTATTCGTATCAGCACCACAGGCAATCGAGGCGAGAGGATATATTGAATATCGACGTGGCCAGCTAAGCATGGATGCCCACCGCTCATGTGTGTGGTGAAGATATGTTCTCACTCATTTCTACTGACAACCATTTTCTTTCTCACTCAGCAATTGTGGCAAGAGAAAACAATCTTTGGTGCATTCAATGTGATTACTAATACATCCAGCTCTTTGGAACGACCTTTATGTGCACGATACATTTAAGTATGTGTGCAGTATGTTTTTGTGTTGGCTTTTAACATTACAACATATATCCTTTCTATACAATATTGTTCAACAGCTTGTCGTGAACTGACACAAGAGGACTAATGACCAAGAATTGTTTTTTACGTGTCACATTGAGAAAATTCTTGATGTCCTGCTTATGACCAGGGTCATACGACTCCTGCATACATGTCTCGTCACGTTTTACTGTCCCACCTCAATATATTTTATCTTTATCCAAGAAGAAGACAACACTGGAGGTAGGAGTCTGTGAATGACCTGGGGTGTCGTGAATCCAAATTAACCACCCCTAAAAATAATTTATCTTTTCCCAAATTAGGACAGAGCAGTGCCGTCAGCTGTTATATTACGCCGGTTTGTCGAGGTTATTTCTTTGCGAAGTGCTCCCAGGATAACCGTTTGTCAAAACCCCTCAACGTCATGTCACCATTATAGGCACATTATGGTAAGTTGTAAGCGTATTATGCTCGTGAATTATTTGTGTCTTAAAAAACCTTCCACAATTTTTTTCCTTCCTTCATTCCATTCGTTATCCTTCAGTTATTACTACATGTATACAGCGACTATGATTTTCGAACATGAGGCAGTAATATATAGTAACCCAGTTAAGAGGCTGTAATACTGTTTTGCAACATATATATATCAACATATATATTCGCCACAAGTATTCGATCGATTCCAGGATTATGGAATATGGTCAAACCTGATTTTTTTCATTGTGGGAAGATTCAAGTCGCTCTGGAAACTGACTTATCGTCAAACACTTTATTTGCGTTTAACTTTTCTTTTTTATTTTGAGTAGTTTGGCTTGTGATTGGGTACCTGTTTAGTTGTTACACAGCTATTTCAGATGGTTCGTTGTATGCCAGATCCATACGCAACTACATTTACACACACTGGCTACAAACTTCGCTTCGGAAAGAGGTGCGTCCCATCCACTAATCCCAATTCCTGGATACGCCCCTGACGAGGGAATCTAATATATGATGAAAACATAAACGACCAAACAAAATTAATCAGACATTAGATCGAGTATGTTTTTTTTGATAACTGATAATCTTCATCATATCCTCACAACACGATAATCAACACGACAACATGCCTGATTCCAGGATATCGGATACATGATACATTACACTCGCTCACCACAAATAATAAAACCCTAGGCTGAAACATATCACATTTCAGTTAGTTTTCCTTAATTAGCACATGATACTAGTTGGAAGAAAAAAATCAAATGAAAGTGAAACATCAATCCGCGGGAATAGCATTCTCATCGTACGTAGGTCCTGGAATATGATGCAATTTATGATGAAAGATAAGCTGGTGCGAGCCGAGATTGGATTACACCAGTGTAAATAATGTTACCACTCCCGACATGGCATTTTTAATCATGGTGTTATAGAATGGACGGGGCGTGGTAATCAACGATAACTCTGAAGAATTATTGATAATAAAAAGTAAAAATCTTATGTATTAGATATTCATGATCTATCTCCTCCCATGATGTCAGTGTAAATCACGACCGTTGATCTTCGAATGGATTCCTGGTACACATGTAGCTAGGTTACATAATTACATATTGAACTGTTTATGTTATAACGTTGCTCTACATTCGTGAAACCATATGCTGTGTCATGTATCTACAGGTACCATGAATGATAAAAAAATGTTATCATTTGGGTGTATATGTACATGTACTGCACATCACTGAAAAATTTAATACCTCCATTTAGCATTATTGACCAGTGGTAACCTCGGGAGTGACATAGCTGGTTCAATCATATCAGAACACGGTTTGGTGCCACTACATCCGATGTAGAACCGTGTCTAAAACCTTTCCATTTGTCTTGCATCACACAAACTAAATTCGGAACGAACATTTTATTCCAGGGCCTTTAAGGTATAAAGGTTGTGGCGACTGTTAACTTGTATCATACAAGCAGCTTCAATGCTAACTTTAGATGTTCATAAGTAGAACTCGTACCACAGATCTAAAGTTCATTAGAATTACCCATATTCCCCCTCCCTGTAATCTTACTAAAGTGTGGTATAGGGGCATGTTGAATGCGGTAATGATATCGATCACCGGGAGTCAACCCATAGATATAGAGGGTTTTATAGTCTGGTGTGCATGAATATATACTAGAAAAATAATGTGCATGATATATAGTAGAAAAGTATGAAATCCATTGCCTTCAAATTCGTTGTTTTCAGACTGCCTAATAACAACTTTATGGAATGGTGATTGGAGAGAGCAATGGACTTTCGTTATAAGATGACAGGCTTGATATGCCATGTATAAATACCCCTGTCAATACATCTATTTTTTTTAGCTAAATCGATCATGCAAATCTTTCCAGGATCTGTGCCTTCTCTGAAAGAATTTTTTGACATCCACCATCATGGGACACTGCGCCCAATCTTTCTCAAGGCCGTTCCCAACAGCCGCACCGCTAATAGTTGAATCAGTTATGGCGTGGATTGTCCATAACAATTTGGCCTGAGCACCAAGTAAGTGTGTCACATAATTTATCCTTCTTACCGCAGTGTAATATCAACAAGTGTCGTTCGACTAGAGTCAAAAGGCATAGTTTTGTTCAATACGACGTAATGTATGAATCCTAAAAATGAACCTGGCATACTTGCACACTACACTCTGTGAAGAGTAACTTGAAGAAATGGAAACGATTGCTTTAGCCATATGTAGTGCTGATCAGAATGACAGACAAAAGACAGCACGACAAGTGAGCGCTGATAATAATCAGCACGGAATACCCAGCAATAACCTTGCCAAAACGTTATCTACTCATTCTTTATCGATACCAATCATTCCAGGAAGTGTTCCAGCAAAAAGTGGTGAACATTGCAGATAAGCGATATTACGTTCAAACAAGCAATACTGTTGTGTGATTGTTTTGTAGAGTGTGCGGCAAAAAGGAATGACTCACAATAGACAACAATTCTTGGATGACAGATAGCAAGTTACGATGAGAGCGTTATGATTTTTAATGGGACTTGAATTTCGTCTTAGGCGCTCCAAAAAATTTCCCAAGTTTACACGAATTAGCGCCATGAACACTGATCCAATTGGCTCTCGGAAGTACATGCAAAATATTAGTTACTTTACACACACATGAACACGTTTATATGATCTACTTATGAAGATACATATAATAAATATATTATATTCGTTTAAACACGCTTGCAAATTTTCCTCTCGCGTGGGTCGCTGTAAAACGGTGTGCATTCCGATTGCATTCGCTGCTCCGCTGCCCGGAACGCGTCGCAAAAGCGAAACTAGTATTTCGTTCTGTGATACAATAGTACGGCCGACGGCCGCAGAATGATGTTGAAATGAGCCAGACCTCAGGCTGTGCAATAATTCTCCGGAGTTCATTATTCACATTTGCTTCACACCAATTCTTGTCTAAGCCATGTCATACCTTCCTTCAGTGTGGACATTATCTTCCGGTGAAGTAATCGACGTGCCTTTGTAGAACGTCGAAATAACAAAACAGTGCCATATCCTGGACTGATTCCAATAGTATGCGACGACAAAACAGATTCATGTTACAATGGACTTTCATCTTGGAGCGTGATAAGGTGTATCATAAGAAAAGCCAACTCATCAATCAAGCATCGATAGTATTTTCCAATATTTTAATATCACCAATAATTCTGTTGGCCCTTAATAGGCATAAAGCTTGCCCATGTGATACAGACACTATATTTCTCAGTATAATTCTCAAAGAAATTGGTGAATATCTATTTCCCTTGTGCAATATCAATTTCCGTGATTCCCGTCTTGTCTCGCAAGCAGTTAATATTGTAAGCCAAGTAGCGTGATTGGGTTTGTATCAAACAGCCCAGGGGACGAAGTGATCGAAATACCAAGTGATTTCTCCCTGATATCAAGGAAAACGGGTTCAGGATAAACTGTCTATGGACACAGGCGTATTGATTTCGACATGCGTGAAGATTTGCACATCGAGGAGGAATTTAACATTGTTTTGTCCATCGTTTTGTCCCCCCCCCAAAAAATGAAGAAGCCAAAAATAGCCATACAGTACACATTGTTCTGTTTGTTGGTGAAAATGTATCGTCGATAAAGAAAAAGTACATCATAAGTGTATTTTTTGGCTGCAAATAGGAAATTATAGACATCAAACATCATTATAGACATATTGCGGTATGAATTATTTATACTTCTCAGTATAGCCGAAGTCCACATACAAGCAGAGACAGCATATAAAAGGAAAACCACATCAAGAAGGAAGTTAACGCTAACATTATTATGGGAAGAACACGAATAATGTAGGATGTTTCATGCCTTTCCACAAGTCTGTTAACATTACTTATTCATGTATACCTTCTGTTCCTATATTAGTCGCTATTCACACAAATCTAGTCCTTGTCTATAAGGCGTCATGACAAGTATCACAATGCCAGCTATATAATAGTTTTATGCATATACATGTTATAGTTATATGTATATACATGCATATATATACATATATATATATATACATGTATGTAAATTCCCACATCTAACAAAGCGCAAGAACTGTAGCATTTTGCTAGTTTTGACATTGTATTCTAGCCTACTTCATTCTCACATGATTCTTCGTGTTTCAATATAAGATAATATACTTCATGAGAGCATGCGTCATAGTTTTAACTATGCTTTATTTGATATTACATCAAATATCCAAGCGCCATCAGACCACCAGGCTATGTACCACAGCTGGAGAGTGCCAATAACTGACCCAAGACCGCCCGCTGGAATATTATGAGCTGAGCCAATGGTGGACAAAATGTATAACTCCTTGGGATGCTGATATTCGATTCGTATCAGCACCGCAAGTAGGATATTGAATATCGACGTTTCCAGCTATTACCATGTCTGTTTGCCGTCCATGTGTGAGATATCAATCTTTGCTGCATTCAATGGAATTATGTGGTACATTCATTTAGCTCTTCCGATCGAAGTGCATCTGAACATTCATGTATTTATGCACAGTGATTTTATCGTTCTTTTATGAAGTTTGTTTTTACATTATTATGTAATAGTATGTATGCATCAACCTATTACCACAAATATCACAAGTTCTTGACGATAACAATAAAAACCTAAAACCAAATATTTTCTTCACCCAAAGACATACGAGGGCATCACCAGGAGCAGACAACTGATATATATATATATATATATATATATATATATATATATATATATATATATAATTATGTGAGTGTGTTTTCCGCAAAAAGATATCGGTCGAGTTTGGTCTGGCGGATGAATTCAGGATGCACGAGTCCGAAGTAGTTTCGGCCCGATGTGGCTCAGCGAGTGATACAGATTATATTTGAAGTAGGGTGATACAGAAAAGGTTATCACACCTTTTGGAGTCCTATAACATTGTAGTTTATAGTGTGTGATAAACCCTGCTTATCATTCGTTCAACAGCTTATCGTTAACTGGCACAAACAGACTATTGACACACAATCATTGCTCACATTTCACAATCAGGGAATTGCCTCTGGTTATGACTAGGGGCTTATGACTCCTGCGTACATATCTCGTCACGTTCTATTGTCCCATCTCAATACATGATTGGCCAGCGCGTCGCGCTGGTCTTCTAAGTTTGGGTAAAAACAGACTCACGGAGTGTAGGCATGGGCGGCCCCGGTCCTGCTGTCATTTGTTAAATATAGTAATCTCAAAAAAAGGATCACAGCACTTTCAAAAATAATATTTCTGATAGTTTCGATGAGGTTTTACATTTTAATCGTGTGATTAAGGCCATTGTTTTTTGGATGATTGTTTTACAAACCCGCCGACTCCACATAAAATTGGCCGATAAGAAATAAATTCAACAGTTCCTGTTTTTATTTTTATTTTACCCACCGACTTGAAAATAATGCCCTGATAAAAGTTTACATCATCAAAACGATCAGTCTTTGCCTTCATGGTTATGCAAAGACTTTAGTCGCCTTTCACTAATTCAAACTGATAATATGTCTCACTCTCCCTATCTGTCTGTATGTCTGGTTGTCTGTCTGTGCTTGACTATGGTTCTTCTACAAGTTCTCTCCAGATATTACTGAAATGTCCCATTTGAATATAACTGGTGATCTGGTGATCGATATATTTAGATTATTCAATGATCAATCTCGTTACAAGTATCATTTATATGTGTACTTTCATAGGTGGATCTTCAAAAAATGAGCCCTTATGTATTCTATAGCTTTTACACTTGAATTATCAGGAATTTTGTGTCAGTAAATGATGAAATATTGAAATGATTCAGGTGATGAAATGTGATGAGATTTTCGTTGCTCTTTATCAAAATAACAAACTGCAATGTGTTGAAGTATGATGTTGTTTCCTGATGTCATAAATACAGTCATTGTGCACAAACACGCTGGTAAATTAACGTGTAGGAAATGATCAATTTTTCACAGTTACACTTTTTTTTATTAGCCCGACCACATATTTTCAGCAACTTTTATTTTTATTCCTTCCTACCGACCGACTTGAAATTTTTGAAGCAAAAAAGTTTGTAAAACAAAAATTAAAAAACGATGGCCTAAACACAAATACTATGATAGCTTTGCGATATTTGTTGATTTACCGTAATACATACACATACAGTAGCGCAACAAAAATATTGAGCTAAATTTCTGATGTTGGCAGAACAACTACGAAAGATTGCCAACTTTTATAATTTCCGACATAAGAGTGATAAGATATGATGAAAAATATGGTTTTTACACCACAATAGACGCATAAACTATCAATTTGATCCATAAAATTGGGCAACGTTAAAACCATTGAATGTCTGAACTCGGATATACATCTATGGATATGTTCTTCTTTGTTTATTTTATGGAGAATAATGAGATTAAGGTGATTAATCTCACAAACTTTCCCATCTCAACATATTTCCGCTGGCCACAAAAATAATTATCTCCACTGAAGGTTACTTGTTTATGTTATATTCACGTAGGAAGAAGACAACACTGGACATAGAAGTCTGTAGGTGACCTGAGGGTATCGTGAATGCCAAATTAACCAGTCTTAAAAATGATATATCTTTTCCAAAACTAGGACAGACCACTGCCTTCAGCTGTGATATTAACGCCAGTTTGCCGAGGCTATTTCCTTGCGAAGTGGCGTCAGGGTAACCGTTTGTCATAAACCCACAACTTCACATCACCATGAGGGGCCATTATTATACGTTATATAGATATAAAAAAGTATATTCTTGTAAATTATATGTGTCCGTCTGACAAACAAAATTCGGTTTGTTCATCGCTTTCGTTATTTTTTAGTTTCATTTACTTATTATTATTTTTTTCTCGTTTCGAACGTGCATATTTCTACAGCATTTCTAGAGCGTCTGGAGTATTATGGAGCAAATTTCTACATAATCTTTTGCAAAACATAAATCAACATTATCATGAAAAAGTTATCAAATATGGTCAGATAAATGAAAATGCTGCCTCGCACTGGAAACAGAATAATCATCGAACACTATCATGTTTGTTAATGGGCTTTATTTGTGTTTTTACTTCTCTGATTGACCTATGCGCTGCAAAATATGCCGGTGATAGACATATGATACACGAATAATAATTTTGTCATTTTATATTTTGTAAGTAGTGTACTAACAACTCACAAAGCGGACGAAAATGACCGCATGCATGATTCTAGAATTATAGGTTTATGATAAATTACACTCCCTTACCACAACAGGGAAAACTTTGAGCTGAAACATATCACATTTCAGTTAATTCTCCATGTCCCATTCCACCAGCTTGAAGCGAAATAACACAAACCTGAAACTACAATCGGATGACATTATATTCTCATCTCGTGTTTGAATAGCAATACATGATTCAAGTTACGGTGAAAGCTGGTGCATAGACTCCGCGCCTTTTATGGCTAGTGCGAACCGAGCTGGGATTGCACGACTGAAAATTATATTAACACACGGACTCGGCATTGCTAATCACTATGATATAGAGGTGACAGAGCGTGTTAATCAATATTAGTTTTAATAAATTATTGACACTGCAAAATTCGAACGGTCTCCTAATATACATGTAGTTAAATTGCATATTAAAATACTAATTTAACTGCTTATAAATTTTATGTTTGTCTACAGTGTATACGTATCTTTTCTCGTCTATCTACGGATACCACGAATGATAAGAAGTTCTTATCAATTGGTGTGTATAATGTATATATAGTGTACATCGTCTCCAACAAAGGAGTAACGTTCAAAATCTTCAAATCCTCCCTTTATCAATATTGACCTGTGGTAACTGTTGGAATGACCTAGCTCTTCTCCTGTCAGGACACGCCGTGGTACGGCTGTACCCGATACAGAGCTGTATGACGGAACAACATGTCATTGTACATTAGGTTGTGACTATTGAGATTGAGCAGAATAATGTCCATGTCAATTCAACCATAACTATGTATATCTGATAAAACCAATATCGGAGATATACTTGGCGTTTGAGCAGCTTTGAGCAGCTCTCTGCTGATGCCATGTGCTTTTGGGGCTCTAAAACAGTATATTATGCCCAAAAAGTACAAAAAAATCTATACCTGAATTACATGGTGGCGATCCTGGTGGCAAAAAAAGAATCCCATTATCAGTTTGCTCATATTTGCCAACAATGTTCCATTTAACAGTGATCACACCAGGCTCATTATCAATACAGTAATACTACGTTCATTCTGTCTCGATCAATATTGATGAAATTTACCACGATTTATCCCTGGAAGTGCAGAATCTATAATTCCTCGTGGGTATCCTGTCGACTTCGTTTTTTCCTCGCAGGCTGTTTACATCAGTTTGCTATCCTGAAGGAGGTCCCTCTTGGCATTGTTAATATCCTCTGTGGTTTATTAGTAAACACACCGACAAAATACTGAGCAGAACCTGAATAATACCCTTGTTTTCAGATATAAATATCCAGCTCTGCTTACATCAATCTGTTCTTGGAATTGAACTCGAATGAGAGAGACAGCATATAAAAGGAAAACCACATCAAGAAGGAAGTTAACGCTAACATTATTATGGGAAGAACACGAATAATGTAGGATGTTTCATGCCTTTCCACAAGTCTGTTAACATTACTTATTCATGTATACCTTCTGTTCCTATATTAGTCGCTATTCACACAAATCTAGTCCTTGTCTATAAGGCGTCATGACAAGTATCACAATGCCAGCTATATAATAGTTTTATGCATATACATGTTATAGTTATATGTATATACATGCATATATATACATATATATATATATACATGTATGTAAATTCCCACATCTAACAAAGCGCAAGAACTGTAGCATTTTGCTAGTTTTGACATTGTATTCTAGCCTACTTCATTCTCACATGATTCTTCGTGTTTCAATATAAGATAATATACTTCATGAGAGCATGCGTCATAGTTTTAACTATGCTTTATTTGATATTACATCAAATATCCAAGCGCCATCAGACCACCAGGCTATGTACCACAGCTGGAGAGTGCCAATAACTGACCCAAGACCGCCCGCTGGAATATTATGAGCTGAGCCAATGGTGGACAAAATGTATAACTCCTTGGGATGCTGATATTCGATTCGTATCAGCACCGCAAGTAGGATATTGAATATCGACGTTTCCAGCTATTACCATGTCTGTTTGCCGTCCATGTGTGAGATATCAATCTTTGCTGCATTCAATGGAATTATGTGGTACATTCATTTAGCTCTTCCGATCGAAGTGCATCTGAACATTCATGTATTTATGCACAGTGATTTTATCGTTCTTTTATGAAGTTTGTTTTTACATTATTATGTAATAGTATGTATGCATCAACCTATTACCACAAATATCACAAGTTCTTGACGATAACAATAAAAACCTAAAACCAAATATTTTCTTCACCCAAAGACATACGAGGGCATCACCAGGAGCAGACAACTGATATATATATATATATATATATATATATATATATATATATATATATATAATTATGTGAGTGTGTTTTCCGCAAAAAGATATCGGTCGAGTTTGGTCTGGCGGATGAATTCAGGATGCACGAGTCCGAAGTAGTTTCGGCCCGATGTGGCTCAGCGAGTGATACAGATTATATTTGAAGTAGGGTGATACAGAAAAGGTTATCACACCTTTTGGAGTCCTATAACATTGTAGTTTATAGTGTGTGATAAACCCTGCTTATCATTCGTTCAACAGCTTATCGTTAACTGGCACAAACAGACTATTGACACACAATCATTGCTCACATTTCACAATCAGGGAATTGCCTCTGGTTATGACTAGGGGCTTATGACTCCTGCGTACATATCTCGTCACGTTCTATTGTCCCATCTCAATACATGATTGGCCAGCGCGTCGCGCTGGTCTTCTAAGTTTGGGTAAAAACAGACTCACGGAGTGTAGGCATGGGCGGCCCCGGTCCTGCTGTCATTTGTTAAATATAGTAATCTCAAAAAAAGGATCACAGCACTTTCAAAAATAATATTTCTGATAGTTTCGATGAGGTTTTACATTTTAATCGTGTGATTAAGGCCATTGTTTTTTGGATGATTGTTTTACAAACCCGCCGACTCCACATAAAATTGGCCGATAAGAAATAAATTCAACAGTTCCTGTTTTTATTTTTATTTTACCCACCGACTTGAAAATAATGCCCTGATAAAAGTTTACATCATCAAAACGATCAGTCTTTGCCTTCATGGTTATGCAAAGACTTTAGTCGCCTTTCACTAATTCAAACTGATAATATGTCTCACTCTCCCTATCTGTCTGTATGTCTGGTTGTCTGTCTGTGCTTGACTATGGTTCTTCTACAAGTTCTCTCCAGATATTACTGAAATGTCCCATTTGAATATAACTGGTGATCTGGTGATCGATATATTTAGATTATTCAATGATCAATCTCGTTACAAGTATCATTTATATGTGTACTTTCATAGGTGGATCTTCAAAAAATGAGCCCTTATGTATTCTATAGCTTTTACACTTGAATTATCAGGAATTTTGTGTCAGTAAATGATGAAATATTGAAATGATTCAGGTGATGAAATGTGATGAGATTTTCGTTGCTCTTTATCAAAATAACAAACTGCAATGTGTTGAAGTATGATGTTGTTTCCTGATGTCATAAATACAGTCATTGTGCACAAACACGCTGGTAAATTAACGTGTAGGAAATGATCAATTTTTCACAGTTACACTTTTTTTTATTAGCCCGACCACATATTTTCAGCAACTTTTATTTTTATTCCTTCCTACCGACCGACTTGAAATTTTTGAAGCAAAAAAGTTTGTAAAACAAAAATTAAAAAACGATGGCCTAAACACAAATACTATGATAGCTTTGCGATATTTGTTGATTTACCGTAATACATACACATACAGTAGCGCAACAAAAATATTGAGCTAAATTTCTGATGTTGGCAGAACAACTACGAAAGATTGCCAACTTTTATAATTTCCGACATAAGAGTGATAAGATATGATGAAAAATATGGTTTTTACACCACAATAGACGCATAAACTATCAATTTGATCCATAAAATTGGGCAACGTTAAAACCATTGAATGTCTGAACTCGGATATACATCTATGGATATGTTCTTCTTTGTTTATTTTATGGAGAATAATGAGATTAAGGTGATTAATCTCACAAACTTTCCCATCTCAACATATTTCCGCTGGCCACAAAAATAATTATCTCCACTGAAGGTTACTTGTTTATGTTATATTCACGTAGGAAGAAGACAACACTGGACATAGAAGTCTGTAGGTGACCTGAGGGTATCGTGAATGCCAAATTAACCAGTCTTAAAAATGATATATCTTTTCCAAAACTAGGACAGACCACTGCCTTCAGCTGTGATATTAACGCCAGTTTGCCGAGGCTATTTCCTTGCGAAGTGGCGTCAGGGTAACCGTTTGTCATAAACCCACAACTTCACATCACCATGAGGGGCCATTATTATACGTTATATAGATATAAAAAAGTATATTCTTGTAAATTATATGTGTCCGTCTGACAAACAAAATTCGGTTTGTTCATCGCTTTCGTTATTTTTTAGTTTCATTTACTTATTATTATTTTTTTCTCGTTTCGAACGTGCATATTTCTACAGCATTTCTAGAGCGTCTGGAGTATTATGGAGCAAATTTCTACATAATCTTTTGCAAAACATAAATCAACATTATCATGAAAAAGTTATCAAATATGGTCAGATAAATGAAAATGCTGCCTCGCACTGGAAACAGAATAATCATCGAACACTATCATGTTTGTTAATGGGCTTTATTTGTGTTTTTACTTCTCTGATTGACCTATGCGCTGCAAAATATGCCGGTGATAGACATATGATACACGAATAATAATTTTGTCATTTTATATTTTGTAAGTAGTGTACTAACAACTCACAAAGCGGACGAAAATGACCGCATGCATGATTCTAGAATTATAGGTTTATGATAAATTACACTCCCTTACCACAACAGGGAAAACTTTGAGCTGAAACATATCACATTTCAGTTAATTCTCCATGTCCCATTCCACCAGCTTGAAGCGAAATAACACAAACCTGAAACTACAATCGGATGACATTATATTCTCATCTCGTGTTTGAATAGCAATACATGATTCAAGTTACGGTGAAAGCTGGTGCATAGACTCCGCGCCTTTTATGGCTAGTGCGAACCGAGCTGGGATTGCACGACTGAAAATTATATTAACACACGGACTCGGCATTGCTAATCACTATGATATAGAGGTGACAGAGCGTGTTAATCAATATTAGTTTTAATAAATTATTGACACTGCAAAATTCGAACGGTCTCCTAATATACATGTAGTTAAATTGCATATTAAAATACTAATTTAACTGCTTATAAATTTTATGTTTGTCTACAGTGTATACGTATCTTTTCTCGTCTATCTACGGATACCACGAATGATAAGAAGTTCTTATCAATTGGTGTGTATAATGTATATATAGTGTACATCGTCTCCAACAAAGGAGTAACGTTCAAAATCTTCAAATCCTCCCTTTATCAATATTGACCTGTGGTAACTGTTGGAATGACCTAGCTCTTCTCCTGTCAGGACACGCCGTGGTACGGCTGTACCCGATACAGAGCTGTATGACGGAACAACATGTCATTGTACATTAGGTTGTGACTATTGAGATTGAGCAGAATAATGTCCATGTCAATTCAACCATAACTATGTATATCTGATAAAACCAATATCGGAGATATACTTGGCGTTTGAGCAGCTTTGAGCAGCTCTCTGCTGATGCCATGTGCTTTTGGGGCTCTAAAACAGTATATTATGCCCAAAAAGTACAAAAAAATCTATACCTGAATTACATGGTGGCGATCCTGGTGGCAAAAAAAGAATCCCATTATCAGTTTGCTCATATTTGCCAACAATGTTCCATTTAACAGTGATCACACCAGGCTCATTATCAATACAGTAATACTACGTTCATTCTGTCTCGATCAATATTGATGAAATTTACCACGATTTATCCCTGGAAGTGCAGAATCTATAATTCCTCGTGGGTATCCTGTCGACTTCGTTTTTTCCTCGCAGGCTGTTTACATCAGTTTGCTATCCTGAAGGAGGTCCCTCTTGGCATTGTTAATATCCTCTGTGGTTTATTAGTAAACACACCGACAAAATACTGAGCAGAACCTGAATAATACCCTTGTTTTCAGATATAAATATCCAGCTCTGCTTACATCAATCTGTTCTTGGAATTGAACTCGAATGATTATATGTACATTTGTCTACTATATATTTGCATGTGCACTATTTTGTTCCACGTCACTTCATACCAGCGTGCAAATTCAATCCGCTGATTAATGTGTGTTGATTAATTCAATAACGATCTTGATTGTTTGTTCACATTAACCATGAATGATTAATTAATATTCAATTATAATTAGTAATGAATGATTAATCATGATAAGATTAATTAATAGGATCATTCCCATTCCATGTAAGAAATCAATATTTTTGAAAACATGTCATAACAAGTATAACGCCATGTTTTTAGAAAAACATGGCAGAAAACCCGGCCCTTTTATATTTACATGTTTTCTAAGGACTCACAATACTGAATGTCGAGTTCACATTGTAAGAAGATGTCCCATAAAACTTGGGTAGACATTTTATTTCCATATGAATAAGTCATACCGATATGTATGCAGTTCATATAGAAAGTCAGACAATCAGTCACATCAGAGTAAATGATATGGGAAATTGTGTTGAAATTGTGTGCATCCTCAGCCAATTCATCTCCCCCAAGTCTATTTAGATGTACTGTATCTTTGTCAGATACCAAGATTGCTAGCCGGGCTCTGTTAAAAACATCCCACTGAATTCCAGTTCCATAAGTCGCCCCAGAACTCTGAACCTTCTAGTTTAAAATCCCGCATTACCAATATCCTCCAACATCACTATGGGTATACACAAAGCGCCTTTATAATATTCTTAACACTTTCCGCAATCTGGTCGGGTCTAACCCCTTCCCGTAGATATGCAAGAAAATTATCGATAGGGCATAACAGCCTATCATGAATGATGCACAAAACCGAATTTCCACTCCCTTTAAATATTTATAAACAGGTGGCAAGATTTGATGAATACGTTTAGGCCTATTACAATGAATAGATGTGTAGTTTCTGCACCCTAGGCCCCTGGGAATGATAAAATTATATAATAGGGTTCATATAAAATAGGAGAATTATGCCTTTATTAGCTAATTATTTCAACGACTGGTGTACGGCAAAAGCTCGGCTTCGTCACGGTGGTCTTGGCTATTTAATGCGGTCGCGCTTGTAAAGCAATTTTCATGCTTCACATTCATTATGCTATAGACTAAGCTCATCGCCAATAAATAATCCCCAGTGATATCCAGAGAAGTAGCCTAATAGGCCTGATACAATGAAATCAATTCGGAAAGAGAATTTCAAACTATTGTCTGAAATGATTACAACTAATGTATCACTGTCCATCGCTGCAATACAACATATTTCTACTGGTTACGTGTTGGCGTAGTAATATAGGTAATTATAGTAATTAAACCAGGTCAGACTTATGCGAGTTCCAAGATAACTGGTAGGAGATTCGGTAATTGCACTTGCGCATACCAGCCGCAAACTAATTCAAAACAGCGCTCTCCATTGTCATGCAATTACCGTTATTAATACATTAAAGCCAGCAGTGTTCTTCGATCAGTTTAACGGGATGTACCGGGTTTTATCGCAAATTTGCGAAACCCACACCAGTGTATGCTGAATCTAAGAGAGTCGTCCGGAGAAATCGGAAGACAGGAGATACATAGGGTGAGGTCAACGACAATCACATATACCCGGCCCTGAGGGGCCGGGAATAACTGGGGTTTTCCCCACATGACGACAGACAAATTGACACACAAAAGATCATAATGCAAACGTTCGGGTAATGTGCAACACATTATCGGGGGCTTTCGGTATCATAATGCAAGCGTTTGTGGAGCACGGTTTCAAATGCTTTCTGAGGGATATTTTATCCATACGGAGGGCCTGCATCACTAAAGAAATTGCCTTGAACCCATCCAACCAATATTCCAGACTCCATTCGCTACGCTGTTTGTATGATAAAGTGGTAAAATCTCTGATAGTCCAATAGTATATCTGATCAGAAATACATTACGAGCCAGTGGCGTAGGAAGCATTTGAAAAGTGTGGGTGCCCAAAAATGTCCGGTCTGGGGGTTCGGGGGGGCCGTAAGCCCCCGAGAAAATTTTGGAATTTGGTGTTCTCTCAGAACATTCCTGGCGTGTACCTTGGGCTCATTTCAGTGTTATTTTTATTTTTGTGGGGTGTCAAGGAATTTAATATTCTTTGAGTGGAAAATTATCATCTAAAATAAGCCCAAAGAATTCAAGACACTTTTATTATCTTTATGAAAAAATACTGAGCAGAACAGATGGGTGCGATATAAAATAGGTGGACTGTATTTGTGTTCTATATAGGGGTGGCAGATTCCCTCACAAGCAGTCTGATCTCCCTGAGAGGGGCTCTAAAATATGTACACAAATCGCAACCGAGCAGGGGGAGGGAGCCAGTGTTCGGCGTGGGGTCTGGGGCCCGCTCAAGGGCCCCAGAAGCCAGAGCTTTTGGGTGTTCAGAGGTTGATTCTGAACTTCTCCTGGCTCTTGACCTGGTTTCCATTCTACAGACCTGGTTTCCATTCTCCAGATTCCATAACTTTTCTAAAATATTCTTTGACTTTATTTTGATCATTCAGCGATTAAGGCCATATCGATCTTGTTTAATTTTGCTTGGTTTCTTCTACACAAATTGTGCGTGAATTCTTACTTCTTGGTTTCATGAAAACGAAATATGCTTAAACAGAAAACATTTTTGGAAAATTCAGACAGGGTTCATGATAGAATCATATATTTCTCAAGTTTTAACCAATGATTTTTTTGTACAATTTAGGCCTATATAGCGCCCCCTGACCCCCTTTCCTGCCACCCCTGCTTCACCGCCTCACCGTATAGTAGTCCAATCGAGGATCTACTCATTTTTCAGTTGTTTATATCGTTGCTAGTTGAGATAGGTTAAATCTCCCGCGATTTAATAACCGGAATGATTTTCTCAGTAGATCCATTTCGCATAGTCCATGGGTTTCTGAGACATGTGATTTTTCATTCAATTAAATGAAATCTTTTGGAAATGTATACTATATATATAATGTTTCAGAGTCGTATTGGCGATCTGTAGTTCCATGCCCAAAAAAATCGCGAAAGTCTGGGGGAGGGGGGGGGGCAACATACTCGAGCCCCCGCTATCCAAAAAGTGAGGGGGCTCGGGCCCCCAGAGCCCCCCCGGTTCCGACGCCAGTGTTACGAGCTCTCGATATGTATTTTTGATCTGATGTAATCGTTTGTTGTGGATTTAATAGAATACACACTATATATTAGGTTGTTATTCATTAAGATGTTGGTTCTGTTTTGGTGACAAGGAAAATGAACCCTCTTTGCGAACACCGTTCATCCGTTTCCTCTCTCACAAAAAGAACGACACATACATTTTGCCACTGGGCGAATTGTACTAGTTGGGTATCCAGTACTATCCACAGACCATGATGTGCCAGTAGCATAGTCTGTCCTGTCTTTGATGCGCATCCCGTATGAACGAGAACGTTATGCTGTCATACCGGCTCAGGTTTTAGCTTACCGGCCCATAAGGGCCGATAGGTATTGTCATGACTTTTCGTCCGTCGTCCGTCGTCCGTCGTCGTCGTCGTCGTCGTCGTCTGTATCATCTGTTAACATTTTAAATCTTTTTTAGGGGGCTGATGAATTTGCCCATAAATTTGTGTGAATATGTGTTCGGCCAATACCCCCAGACGTTTTGTTTTTCATTTTTTTAACTGAATCGTTTATGCAGTTTTGGTGGCCATTTTTATGTCGAAAATGGCTATTTTTGCATGTTTTTCAACTTTAAAAATTATTTTCTCAAAAACTGTCTGATCAGTTTTGAGATTTTTTATGTATAAGTTTCGATGCTCTTGAATCGCCGGTCTGCGTGTGGCGGCCATTTTGATGTTTTCATTTCCTATATATGATATAGGAAATGATATATGCTGAATATTCTTGTGACCTTGAAGTCACCGGACCATCGGTCCGATCACCTATTGGCTAGCCGGTAAGCTACAGGTCCCTTGGGGTTATGTTCTCTGTACACATTTCCCCTTCCTTTCTACACCACTTTATATCACTGCCCATAGCAGGCTGATGCCAAAGACTTTGTTATTCAGATATTGCTAGTTTTACATCACGGTGCCGACCAATGGGGGTCATTTTGGTGATCCACGAATTAAAATAGGTATTCAGCATATATCACATCCTATATAGTCGGGCATGTACGGGGGGTCCCTTTGCACCCCCCCCATGATCCTCCAAAACCAACTTTTTTCTCAAGGTTTTTTAATACTAATAAACATTACATATGTCTCCGGTTGCGCATCCATTGCAAAAATTGGTTTTTGGGCCATTTTTCAAAATGGCCGCCCCGCGAAATCTCGAATTTTGAGATTGCTTCACTTTAAGCTGCATAGGTCTACAAAATAAAATCTTTGTTACCTTTTGCTGCTCATTGTAGGGGCCTTATACATTGTACATGAAAAAACAGTGGTTAAATAAACATTTATAATATGAATATGTATATATATCCAAGATGGCCGCCAAATTTAGATAATTTTTCACTAAAATGTCCATAACTTCGGACTGAGTCAACCTAGGATGTTCATTTTGGGGTCTATACCTAGGTTTTCATATACAGGGAATCCATTTAGACCAAAATAAATACAATCAAGCTATTCCTTTTGATGCATGCATCCAAGATGGCCGCCAAAATTAGATAATTTTTCACTAAAATGTCCATAACTTCGGACTGAGTCAACCTAGGATGTTCATTTTGGGGTCTATATCTAGGTTTTCATATACAGGGAATCCATTCAGACCAAAATAAATACAATCAAGCTATTTCTTTTGATGCATGTACACCTGCACACATGGTACACGCTACACATTCATTTAGATATCTCTCGAAAATAGCCCCCTTGACACCCCTATGGTCTCAATTGTGGATCTTGCTTGGATATTTCTGATAGAGACTTTTACTGATTTGCAATCCCAATAAATCCTTAAACAAATAGAGCTTGATTTGATTAGTTTTGTTAATTAACAGATATCCAAGATGCCTGCTAAACACACCCCGAAAATTCAAGTTCGTAACTAATTGTGCTATAAAGATGTGTGATACTTACTTTCAAGGGTATTTTGGTATGTAGATTCCATTTTTGGTGTTATTCTAGCTATATAATATCAATTTAAAATGATAACAGCATCTCATTGAGATGGAAAGCAAATAAAAACATATTGTTATTTGAATTTATTCATACACTTATGCATTACGCATTAGTCACCAACATGCTTGGGATACTTTTTATATCACAAACAGAGAACAATAATGTAGAATATCTTCATTGGCTATCTTAACACATGAACATGATGGAACATGGTACTATGATATTGGTACTGCTATATTGGCTGAATTGACATATTATTAACTGATGATGTCTTCACCATTGCCCTGCATTCTCTTGCAGTACAACAACGTTGTCTTGAGCTGTCCGACATCATACCACTCAACATCCTCTATCTCAGTTCTGGAAAATTCTACATCACTTTTGCCACAATAGTCTCATTTATTGATCTAGTCTCATTCATTGATCTAGACACACCTTCGTGTACGGGTTGCCACTCTCCTGGGGCTGAACAGTTGTAATGCAATTGATGTCGGACAGCTCAAGACAACGTTGTTGTACTGCAAGAGAATGCAGGGCAATGGTGAAGACATCATCAACTAATATGTCAATTCATCCAATATAGCAGTACCAATATCATAGTACCATGTTCCATCATATTCATGTGTTAAGATAGCCAATGAAGATATTCTACATTATTGTTCTCTGCTTGTGAAAAGTATCCCAAGCATGTTGGTGAGTAATGCGTAATGCATAAGTGTATGAATAAATTCAAATAACAATATGTTTTTATTTGCTTTCCATCTCAATGAGATGCGGTTATCACTTTAAATTGATATTATATAGCTAGAGTAACACCAAAAATGGAATCTACATACCAAAATACCCCTGAAAGTAAGTATCACACATCTTTATAGCACAATTAGTTACGAACTTGAATTTTCGGGGTGTGTTTAGCAGGCATCTTGGATATCTGTTAATTAACAAAACTAATCAAATCAAGCTCTATTTGTTTAAGGATTTATTGGGATTGCAAATCAGTAAAAGTCTCTATCAGAAATATCCAAGCAAGATCCACAATTGAGACCATAGGGGTGTCAAGGGGGCTATTTTCGAGAGATATCTAAATGAATGTGTAGCGTGTACCATGTGTGCAGGTGTACATGCATCAAAAGAAATAGCTTGATTGTATTTATTTTGGTCTGAATGGATTCCCTGTATATGAAAACCTAGATATAGACCCCAAAATGAACATCCTAGGTTGACTCAGTCCGAAGTTATGGACATTTTAGTGAAAAATTATCTAATTTTGGCGGCCATCTTGGATGCATGCATCAAAAGGAATAGCTTGATTGTATTTATTTTGGTCTAAATGGATTCCCTGTATATGAAAACCTAGGTATAGACCCCAAAATGAACATCCTAGGTTGACTCAGTCCGAAGTTATGGACATTTTAGTGAAAAATTATCTAAATTTGGCGGCCATCTTGGATATATGGACATATTCATATTATAAATGTTTATTTAACCACTGTTTTCTCATGTACAATGTATAAGGCCCCTACAATGAGCAGCAAAAGGTAACAAAGATTTTATTTTGTAGACCTATGCAGCTTAAAGTGAAGCAATCTCAAAATTAGAGATTTCGCGGGGCGGCCATTTTGAAAAATGGCCCGAAAACCAATTTTTGCAATGGATGCGCAACCGGAGACATATGTAATGTTTATTAGTATTAAAAAACCTTGAGAAAAAAGTTGGTTTTGGAGGATCATGGGGGGGGTGCAAAGGGACCCCCCGTACATGCCCGACTAATATCATATATGTCCACAATTGATTTCTAAGCTGTAAAGTTGACAATAAGTGAGATATTTGCCATTTTGTGCTCTGACCTTGAAAATGAGATCAAAGGTCATATTCAAGGTCATGAGAACATTCAGTATATATAATTTCTAAAATGTCCACAATTGATTCCCGAGCTGTAAAGTAAAGTCATGCAGACCACTTCGATGTGGTAGGAATATGTAGGAATACTTAAGGTTAAGGTATCGTAACCTTCATTATCAGCTCCCGACTCTGTTCCGTGATGAAGAGCCAACGGCTTGTAAATATATACACCAATGTCTCCGTATATTTGATAATTAATGGACTGTATGATTGTTTTTCTGTTTGTATGTAAACTGATCCGGTCAATAAACCACTACTACTACTAGGGTGATTCAATGAATATGATTTTCAATCCATATTATATTGAGTTGCTACAGCAAAAGATGCAACTAAACTTGACCCCTGTGAATGTATTGTGAATGTGTAAGGATTATGTCTCATGCAAGCATGAAATAAGTCATACATGGATCAATATTGTATGGATGAGTGGGTCGGGTGCGTGAACAAAATATTTCGTTGTATGATATTTTGCACATGGAAATTTATGATTCGACAAAAAGCTTCATTCCGAAACAGTCTTAAAACAGCATCATTTTTATCCGAAAATATCCACGTAAAGTCGCGTTGCCAAGATCAAAATGTGTAAAGCACAATAGAAGGAACATGTCGAATGCTTAGTTGTTGTTTTCTTCAGGCTCGTAAGCAATATATTACTACATGTATATCATTATTGTCTCATATCAATTAAAACTTCAAACACGAGTGGATTATGTGTTCAAAACATAAACAAGCTGATTACGTTTGTACAATTTTTCGCCATTAGTTATATGATAATGAAACAAATTGAACACGCCGATGATCACTGCTGTTTAATTAAAGTATTAAAATATAATACGGCTGTTTCTCCTCTCCAAGATATGTATCTTGATAGGATAACGAATTAATCATCAGTGGAGTGAGATTTCGCTCTCGGGGAAAGTCGATTGCAATTATTTGCAATATCAAATAAATCGACAATAACTTGAAACGGAGGTGAATCTAATGGTTGGCACATAGAAGCGATATTGGATTAGACAATTAAACAGGGACATTCCATTCGACTGTATGTACAATGTACGGAAACATGTGTTAACAAACATGTTTTTATGCGCATGGTGCATTGGTAACATACGAGTTTGCACACACAAATAATAATGTAAACGCTCGGGTAAAACAGTATCCGCGGCTTTTGGGCTTTTGGCATCACAATGCACATGTTTGTCTAACACGGTTTCAAGAGCTTTCTGAAGAGATATTTTATTCATATAAATTATTCCCAACAGAGGTTATCTTGGAACCATTCAACCAGTATTTCAGAATCCATTCTGAACGTACTTATAGAATATCGGATGTAATTGTTTGTTGCTGACTTAATACTATACACAATATTTATTAAGTGGTTATTCAATAAGATGCCCGTTCTGTTTTGGTGACAAAGTAAATGCCCATTCTTTTGCGAACTTAGTTCCTCCGTTTATCCGGTTCAATCTCAAGGATTGTGCCACTGACATTGAAGTGTCCTTTAGAGTTATCTGTCCCGTCTCATATACACATCCCGTATGAACGACAACGTTATGCTGTCATACCTGCTCCGGATTTTGCTATACGCTTTCCCCTTTTCTTCCTACACAATTTTATGGACAGATATCAGTAATTTGTTCGGCCATTCGAAGCAATGATAAAAAGCCAAAATTCAAGTTTTCATAGCTCCGTCCCAGAACAAGCAAAACCTTAGCAGCTTATATAACAAGCTAGCTAATTCACTTCTTCAAGAAAATATAGGTTGAAAAATTGGATTTTCTGCTACAGCTGAGAGTACCCCCTTAAAACGACTTCTTTGCATGCCTGACAACCCATATATATCGTTCGTCCTCCGAGCCGTTCTGTGCGTGCTGTGGTCTTGAAACTGTTCGTGTGCAATTCCAACCAGCTCGGGTCAACAACCAGCCAAAGCAAAATATCCCCCACCATTCTGCGGGGGACCAAGGGCATTCCCCGTTTTCAAAATAGGGAATTATCTGACTGATACGGATATGACGTAATATGATCGGTGTTGTCATGCCTTATATACATGTCCATAGCCGTCTAATGTTAAAAGAAGTTTTTTTATTAAAGTATTGGTTTTGCACCACCGCGACGACTGATCGATTCAATTCGATGAACCATAATTAACATGTTTCCGAAAAAGACATGTAGATAACCGACAGTTTTCTATCACTATTACGATGTTGTCAACATTTGTCATTCCTTTGATTTAGTCATGTGTTTGTTAAATCAAATCATTAATACCAAAATCGGCTTTCAAATTTCAATTTTATGTTACGATATTGAAATGAAACAGCTTCTTGCAGCAAAATATGCTTGATACAATGTATATCTAGAAATAGCCAAACAGAATTGCATTTTTTGTTTTGCAATCATGACCCGTGGAATGTATCCATGATATACCACTCAGTATTCTTGTTATATGTTTTCATTTTATTTTATATCATAACACCTTGAAATTGACACAGAATAAATGAAACCAACTGGCCACTCAAAAAGAGTTACGAGAGACTGGTCACACATTGGCACAAATTAGGTAGCCAGTGTCCGTGAACATTTGGTTCTCAAGTTTTGCACATAATCGATATGCACTGATTCAATGTTTTTGCAGCTATAATGATGGGGGATATGCTGTTTGATTATGATTTCGGATCCATATCATAAGGTTCGCCCTGCTGATCAATACTCACTTATTCTCAAATAAAATATGTTTAGGATAAAATAATCTGAATATTTAGAATACTTCGGGCCTCTAATGATGTGGAGGTATTAGCACTATAAAAGCTGAAAATGTTTAATGTGGAATCAAATGAAAGAAAGTCAGTTTTCTATACTCATCACTTCCACAGTGATACATCTACTGCAATACTGCAGAGATATATTCGACTCCACCCATGAGTCAATTGCAACACAGTCATCTTGCGAAACTGACTGAGTCCAGGCCATGGATTCAGGAAATAATTTGTCTGCTGATGGTCGCACATCATGTTATTTTTATCGGGGATTATCCCATCATATAAACATGGGCTGGGCCGTACGAAATGCATATTATATTAATGAAATAAAATTCATTGTTGTATGACATTTTGTACTGCGAAATTGAACAAATGGACAGAATGCCGCATTTCTGAATAGTTTCGAAATATCATCGTATGTATCCTAGAGAATCCACGTGAAGCCGTTCTACATCTTACCAAAGTTGAAATAAGAAACAACTGGAATTCATGCTCGTAATCAATATATCAATATATCTCATATATCATCTAAAACTTCAAAACGAGAAGATAAACAAGCGGATTACGTGTGAACAATTTGTCGCCATTAGTTATAAGATCATGAAACAAATTGCTCGACGATGATCACTGCTGTTTAATTAAAATATTAAAATATCACCCAGCTTCAAAGGTCATACTGAATACTTTGTTTCTCTAAGACATGTATTTTGATAGGATAATGAGCTAATCACCAGTGGTGTGAGAGTTTGCTTTCAAAGAGTCGATTGCAATTAGTTTCAACTGCAAATGAATCGCCAATGAGAAAAAGAAAGAAAAATGTTGAAACGTGAGTGAAATCTTCATATAGTGGGATGAATTTTACTCCCAAAACCTATATGATTACGCACGGAAACATATCCAGAATACGTTATGTTTTATCCTGTGTTAAAGAACTTGTGAATTATGTATATTTGGAACTATCCTACAAATAACAAAAGTGATATGTGATTACACATCATGACATAATCACAACCTGTGTCCATGAGTGGAACATTACTGATCCGGCTATAATGTGTTATGTATTTGTATTCTTCATGTGACAAATTGTTACAAACATGTTCTGATCGTCGAACAAATGAGAGATGTCAATGCGTGTGGAGATAATATTGATATGACTATCATATCATGTTTAAATCAATATCTTGGTGAAAGAATAGTTTACAATCAATCTCATTCAGTCAAAGGTTTGATCATTGAAATATAAACATACAGATCATAATTACCTAATTTGTCGCCAATGTATAGATAACATCGATACACTTTGGATTGGTATTTCCCGCCAAATCATGAGGAGTATGTTGTTGTTGTTATTTGGTAGTGCTCTATTATCTATCGCTATGAGTCAATAAACTATTTGACATAGTATGTTCAATATACTGGTATCATTGCTGACTTATAACACACGTGCAGTGGTAATTTTAAATTGAGTTTCAGAAAACAATAATTGTTTTGGATCAATGCGAAAATGATATTACGGTGACAAATCATATTACGGTATTTCATCGGTCGGATTCACTACCAAGATTTGAGAATTCCAGGAGTCCGTTTCACGTGTACAATGTCAAATCTTTAAGTGAGTTTGAAAGAAATGATAGCACCCTACTTGGCGATGGAATCAGTTACTCCATCTCAAGTGAATGGGTCTTCTTGTCATGCAATATGTCCGAATCCGGGGTTCGAATTAGGAGCTACTCAATCTTGACTCATTATGGTGACAACGACGGTGTGTTGTGAACACATCATCTATGAATGTGATTTATATCCATACCATTCATTCTACATGACGCTGTATCGAATAAAAAAAATTATGTAGATATGTTGTGAGTATTGTTATCATTATCCCAGAATGCTGTTTTCTTTGATACTGTTTGTGATATTGCTGTTTGTGGTTTATATTCTGCCGTGCGTGCGCGCATAACTGTTCGAATTATTCAAAATATCCCAGTTCAATATCCGTGAATATCACATCAAATTTGAAATTATTTTATGACATGTGCAAAAATAATTGACGGGAATGCATCGTATCCCAATCCGTCTATTTCAAAACATGCTGGAATGCGTAAGTCCTACTTGATGAGAACATTTGGCGTGAATTTGGCAGAAGTACCGCTGAATGTTGATAAATTGAGAAAGGAAGTAGTGTTTTCCTTGCGGGGCAACATATGCCACATTATCTTTAAAATAATGAGCCGGGGTTTTAACAGCTTTGCCCGGAGCTGGTATGGACTCCTACTGTACGCAAGCATGTTGTAGCGGTTAGAATCGGTACTCTGTACACCGTGTGGCATATCATTTATAGGTTTGAATGCACAATAATGGGTTTAAGAGTTAATAGTTGATATGATGTTTTTACGCTCCGAACCCACGATTTTCCAAGAGCCACGTGGTTTCATAAAGAACCCCACAGACACGTATAGTGCTACTAGTAAATCTTAAATGTGGTTGAGCCTTTCTCGTGTGTCAGTCTGGAAAACTTGAACGCAATCGGATCAGATTATAACCGCTACGATACATTGTCACATTCTTGGGATATTTCGTCAGATATTGTGTCGACTAATAAATATATTACGGTTTGATTGCTTTCAGTTCGTTCTTTCCTCTTTTATGATAAAACGTGTGTACAAATTTACATGTATCATGGATGTAACATATAATATGTATTGGGAGTGTCTGAACTTGTGTAGGTTGAGCTTGAATTTTTGAATTTTCAAATTACTCAGCTGCGTTCCAAATATAGTAAAATTACTTGTGTCGAATTCATGCAGTGGTGTTTACAGGAAACAAAGGAAGGTTAATATGTGAAGAGACAGCCGAAATAATCTGGGAACAATCGAAACTTAACATGTGGATTAAAATATGTAAATTTGTCGCCGTAATGTATGCAAGTTTTAAAATCGTATAGACTGGAGTATCATGCGCCGAACTGCACTGTTCAATTAAAGTATTAGAGTAGACTCTGTCGATATATTAATCAGATCACTTCAAAGGCGCTGTTCTTTGATTTGAAATCACTGTCGGGACCGCGCCCCGAGATCCTCAGCGTGTTGTTTCGGCAATCTCGGTATCATGATAATGTTCTGATTGGAAATATTAATCGCAGCACTGATGGGTCTGTAAATGTTTTGTTTCCTCGCTGACAAATTAGTTTTGGCTCTTTTCGATTGTAATTATCGCTAGGAAAACATGGCGCATCGAAAGGCAATTAGCGACGTTTGAAGTGGCGGAGTGCACTCACGACGGGGAAGGTGTCTATTGTAGACCTGTCCCTTCCGAGACCATCTCCTAAATCCCTTAATACAATACTAGACGTCTTTGAAACAATACTACCGGTCCCACGGGCTATTGATAGGTTTCTAACAGATTGTTCGACGTCCGAGAGATGCGTGCAAAATTGCACAAACATTTTCAAAAAGATTATGGAACCTCGGCCTAACACTCCACTAGAATCATGTCATCCGCAGGAAAAGCGAGATACATCAAATTTTATTCTTAAGGAAAAACCTCTTGGAGAACCGCTCAGACCCTCCTAGTATTGTTCTGGTGTTGTTTTATACACGTTCATTATTTGTTATCCGAAAGTGACATGTCCATTCATTCAATGAAATAAATGTATGCATGATTTACGCTATTATATCATTGACAATGTGCATCCTGTAAAAATAACCGTAGGTGGTTGTAAAATCTGTGAGTTACTATATTTTTAAAGTGTTATTGAACAATAACTGACAATTAAGTGCCTATAAGTATATTCCAGTTTGATATGGTTAGTGGTCCATGCAATATAATAAAACTCCATTATCGATGCGATAAAGTCCATATTCTATTAAACAACTCCCGTAGGGCTCCCATTCATGATTTGAACGTCCGGCTTTACATTTAACATTTTTAAAAACATTTTCAAATCGTATTCTTGAAGATTTAGCGAAACATGCATTATATACGAATCTGGTGAAGCATTTTCATTCGATAACAAAACCATCATCGAAACCTCTGCTATTACGAATTCAGGTCCCGAAAGTATGTAATTTTAATTGCATCTCAAAATGAGTCCTATGCTATATGAATTTAGGTCCCGAATGTATGTTATTTTAATTGCATCTCAAAATGAGTCAGGGAAGAGTAGATTCAAACAGTAATAGCTGGGATATGTCGGAGTGTCAAGGTAGCGGTGCCCTTTCTTCCCATCAGTGTCATCATAGTAAGGCAAATGGGGACTTACAAATTCCACCTGTGTATGAAAGGTAAATCTGATTTATGAACGTATATAAGATAATGTGTCAGAGTACGGTAATTGAGGGAACAGTGGGAGCTGAGGGAACTCGGGCCGGATGTCACTAGTTGTCACGAGAGGCCAGTCATATTTCCATCAGTTGTACGACTTGGTCTTTCTAGACCTTCTCAAGGCATGTGATTTTATTCTTGAGAACGCGAAATGAATGGAACGCTGTGCAAACGTGATGTATTGAGGCCGGGTTTTAGAGGTCAGAGTTTCTTGGGTCTCTCCCATTGTTGGACCCCATGCATTCCTCCCGGGTGATCGTGGGACCTGTTCCCTCTCCCGAGGTCAGCGCCCGCGACCCCTGCACAATGCCGCGGTGTCGATTTACTGTGGAGGCCTATTCTCACCCCAGCCTTTCCCATGTCCGCTCGAGTGCGCCTCGACACCGACCCCGTGCACTTGTTCGCTGGTGAGCCCCACAACCCAACACCTATGATTAGATGTGAAGACTTCAGTCGCGCTCACCGAGGCGTGGCGGCTCTCAGCCAATACGCTGGCGCGTCGTCATGGAAGATGGGCCCTCAATGGAATGGAGGGACATTTAAACTACATAAGCGGTACATTTCCCTGAAGTTTAACAGTTCGCTCTCTGTATGTCTTCAAGAAAAAGCAAAGCTTGGGTACATAGGCGAATGTTGACATATATATAGCAGTGACACAGTGAAGAGACGTAGTCACAGGTGCACACACGAATGCCAAGTTGGACTTAATTTTGCTGTAAAAGTGCGCGTGTGTGGTGGACATACTAGAGGAGTTCATATATTGGAATGACATATATTTAGCTTGTTGTCAGTTGTCACCATTATTTGTATGCACCAGGACAAACGCTGCAAGTGAATGACATCTGTTTATATGGATTTATAATTCAGCACTGAGGAACACATTGAATTTTGAGGTAAGTTACTTTCCAGATGCACTGTCATTCATCACATGAAATGTTATTTGCAAAAGATCGTCAAGTACAATGTTTTACACTAGTTGTCAACTACATAATACCCCATTGGGCGGGGTACTTTGTGTGTAGCATATAGTCACGTCCATGTTCAGTAATTAGCAAAATCGTTGACCGATTCAGGTGGCAAACGCTCTTAATTAGTGCACATTGAACTCTTCCACTTGAAAATGTCAACGTTGGATCATAGTAATTGAAAAGTACCGCTAACATTTAACCACGAAATGCCCGCATTGACCCAAGTAATATATAGCCCCGGCTGACAGAGTACGAAGCAATTAACCATGCTATATCTTGTGTCTAAGAACACGGCTATGACGAACGGTGATGGTATAAAAATGGGGTATTTGACCAACTTTAGCATAATTACAGCTCATATTCAAACGTGTCCATATAGTCACCGTATTCACGTTGTTTTCAGAGTGCATTACCCGATTTGAGCACACATTGTCGAAGACTATATCCAAGATGCCTAAAGCGTTTATGTTGGTGAAGAGGAGGAAACAGCAGCAGCTTCAGGAGCAACAAGTGTCCCAGGATGAGAACGAGAAGCCCGTCTCTTCCTCCTCCCTGTCCGAGCCCGCCCCAGTCCCGGGGACAACTGGTGTCTCCGAACCCGAGACTCCCCGCTCCTACCAGCCACCCACCTACCAGAGAACACAGTTCTGGAAGAAGCGATGCTTCGAGGAAATCAAAGAGAATGTATCAAAGGACGACCAAGAAAAGTCGAAAGAATCGGACATAGAAAACCCTTGCAAAAGATCCAGATTGTCCTCAGAGTTGGGTGACAGAGAGTCAGTCATCAAATGCATTAGAACACCGTCACAGAGCAGCACTGACAGTTATGAATCGTCAAACATTTCTGGATTGTGGCGACCAGACTCTTGTGAACCTCGAAGATCCAACGTCGACCGAGCAGTGTCCCCACCAACCCCCAAGTCTAGTCCGTTCTGGCCGTCACCGACCTTCTCTACCGACCGAACCTCCCAGTCTCCCCTCAGTGATATCTCAGGTATGTAGCCCTCACAGTATACAGTGTGTGAACTCGTCTCTTGTATGTGCGTGAATTCTAGTTGGAATTGCTCAAAGAACATAATGTCACATTAAAGGGGGAATGTTTTTTTGACAATGGTATAGCCGTTTGTCATTCCGTTCGTACAAAAGTACAGATTTACTTCTTCAAAGGTATTGCAAGAACTCAAAGACTATATATTAAAAAGGTGCAAATGGTACTGAGTAGGTTATCAGATTTCTTCCAGGGTTTTTATTAAACAACCTGTTCCTTTTAAGATATGTGCACTTGTCACACCAAAAAGGCGGCAGTCTGTGATTTTTGTCGTCCCTGCTCGATAAAGATCACAAGAAGACATACAACTGCCGGAGTATGCCCTGCTTCAATAGAATAGAAGTTCTCATTGTCCACGAGCTATTCACTTGTTGCACGCAAAATGCACCTGATTTTCCTCGAAATTGGAATGCTTTTTCCTGTCAGTAACCTGTTCAAACCGTCACTCAGACTTAGCAACAGAGATCGCCGGCCATAATGTCCTCAGATCGCAAAGCGACAAATTCAAAGAGAAACAATGCTATCGCATTACAAATATAGACAGTGAAATCTCTTTAAGGGCGGCTCGACTCAAACCGCTGATGTTTTCTTATCGGTCCCTTTCAAGTCATTAGTACTGGTCATATACGGCACACATATACCTGTTCACTTGCCTCATTTCCTGTATGATTAAAGAAATCTGACCCGCTTGACCACGGCGGTCAGCAATTGACGCTGGTCGACAATCTATTTGCCATTGGCAGTCCCAATGGAAATAGAACTCTTTCAGACGGATTCGTGGGCGATTGTTGTCCAGAGCATTCTTTGAAGTAGCTTGGCTGTTTTATTGTATTCTGTCTCGAGAAGCAAGAAATATTCGTCTCGGTGATGGTCAAACTTGGGAATTTGGGAAGTGCAGTTAAAATCATTTTCAGCTGCACAAAATTGGTGGAGATTTCAAATTCCAGCATTCATTAATTGGGTCTGCCTATGTATATGTATGACTGTGGGGTTTTGAAATAAGCCTAGGGGGTTCGAAGTTTGAGAAGAGGAGAACACAATGATGTATTTTATGTACAGACGAATGCACGGGACTAATGACCGTAGTTTTGCCTTCTTCCTTGGCCATGAACGCTATTACGTGAGTTTTTCGCCCGGTCAAGCACGTTAGTTATCACAGGTCGAATCAATGACACCTGCTGTCTCCATACAAAGCTCGAGCTCTCTGGGGGTCTCCTCGACCTCGGAGCCTGCCGTGTTCAAAGGCTCCACTGTAACGGATTTCTCGAGGTGGTAATAGTCAATTGGGTGTTTGGACTGGGAAGCTGTGGCCTACCCGCTGATGCCTCTACTCTAATAAGCTCAGCAATACGGCTTCGTGTCCCGATACTGCCTAGAACTTGTACGGGTTCTTACGTAACCCATATTCTCCGGCTTCACAGGCCGCATTTGACTTTGTGCCTAGACTTGAGGGGTCTTTGTCTCCTCACGTTATCTCATTGGGTCGTCCTCACGTGGTGCCAATTGTGTAACCTCCCGTCTGAAGTTGTGTTTTTATACTTTCATGCATTGACATGATTTCGGGACCTCCAGGAAATGTCTGGGAGCTTTCGAGTCAGCCTTCATTTGGCGAGTAAACCCTTGTCCACACAGAGACTTAGCCAGTGTCACTCTCTTTGTGATTGCTGCTTTGCTCAAAGATCAGTGTTATCCCGTGGAATCCCCCAAAGGTCTCCGGGCCAATTAGTGGGAAATCGCCCGATAGATGCAAACTCCTTGAAATAAACTACGATGTAGGACTCCAGTATGTGCTACTTTTGAACAAAAAGTTGTGCCCATCATTCAAGGTATCTTTCTGCTACAATTCAAAATAGCATGGATAGTATTACTATGAAGATGATAACGTGTCAAAATTGTATCTTGCACATTCCATAAAGTTGTGCTTGATACTATCAATGTATGGACGCCCGTTGCGTGATGAGAATTTACATTCGATTGTTAGATATATTTATGGTGCCTGAGATAACTGTATTGCGTGTATCAGATACATGGAGGAGGGACGTATTACATCAGAGAGCCCGTGTTTATGAGGGTCATCTCCGTGTCACACTGATCAAGCGGTCTCGGCCCTCGTGGTCCACAGACCGACCCGCCCAGTTAGCCGCATGGGGCGCTCATCAATTCCGAATTTTTTGTTACCTAAGTCATTGGTATTCATAACATTTGTTCAAATTTAAATTAAAGACGAAACGCATGCATTCGAATGCTCTTTTCTTAGATGACAGAAGGCCCGAGATGTGGTAAGAAATGATTAAATTTGAATTTTGCGCGCCATTCGTATTTTTGCGTATACATGCGCCGTTTTTCGATAAAAAACCTGTTACTTCGTTTTCCCGTCACGGGCCAGCGACAGAGCGGTATCACTTCCTCACCCTATTCACCTGTTTTCACATGGCTGGCATAGCGACAGGTAGTGTTGGGGCGGGGGGTGAGGCCTTTCATCCTGTCCTCAGACCACTCGAGCACGCCTGGAATGCTCACACTCGCGTGCCACGACGCCTGCCGCACAATGGCCATCACTAGGGTGTAAAGAGATAGCGGGCCCGACTTTCAAACCCTGCGGTTCTTTCTTGGGGTGGCTCTAGGAAACG
The DNA here is from genome assembly GCA_949152475.1 of Terebella lapidaria. NCBI lineage: Eukaryota > Metazoa > Annelida > Polychaeta > Terebellida > Terebellidae > Terebella > Terebella lapidaria. The sequence goes on from OX424556.1 coordinate 25,975,629, forward strand.
GTTACGCTAGTCCCAAAAACAAATTTGGTTCAAAATTACAGGAACCCACTTTTTTCTTGAAGCAACTTGACACGAAATTTTGTGCGATATTAAATGGATAGCAAGTCGAGCATTTAAATGTGGGCACTGGACCATGATATTGTCATTCGATATTATATATAAATTAGAAACTTATCAACAGACATGCGAGTGATTAATGCTTCCAGGGTAACGGCCCTGCCCATATTAAGATATGCAACAATTGTTTTACGCGATATATTAGTATGCAGGCCTATTCCTGTCAAAAGTATCTGCGATGGCAGAACTCATTGCTAAAGCATAAAGAAATAGAAAATAAAAATATGATCATTTGTAAACTACGTATCCGTTTTGAGGAAAATAGTAATCTATTGCAATCTTATATATCCGTCTTGATATAAATGATTTTACAGAAGATGATTTTGTGTTTCCTGTTCATACAATAGTCATCTGGGTGAACATATGTCAAGTGCAAAAATAGTTAACGGATATCTGATACAGAATACTCAAGTGCATTTATTTATTCAAATCGTGTCTTTTGGCCATAAAAGTGACATCCATTTTAGGGCCAGTTCGCTAATAGCAACGGGTTTTGTGCATAGGAAAGTTTTGGGTCTTCACTAGGTATGAATGACTGTAGGACCTGTGGTGGATGGGTGGGGGTGAGGTTGCTGAGGGTAGATATGGGTTCATGCCAGACGTGCTTATTATCGAAATGCACCCAGTTGTGAAGTGGTTCTATATGATAACATACATATATAGCCCGGAGACATGGGCCACACGAGCTTGTAGCCCCAAATACCCCTTATACACACATAACCTTCATTTAACATCTGTCCTCCGCTGGCAAATAAACACTGGTCTCGAGCGCAGATTGCCGTCTTTGTATTCCATTTTAAAAAGGCGCAGACGTCTTGAGTGTGAGGGAAAAATTGCCTGGCCACAAAAGAGATAATGTATAATTTTGACAAACCGATAACGGTTCGACGGTTTGAAATTCCACGCATTTACTGAAAAAAGTTGGAAGTGGTGGTGTGGTTTGAAAAGGTACGGGGCCATATGTAACCCCATCTAGCCACGGGTAGCCCGACAAGACTTGCCTTTGGTCGGCGCCCCTCACGAGGGCGTCCCGGCCTGTTTACAGCCCTCGCACGCTAGGAGACAGGCGCAGGCTCCGCATGGCGGGATCCTGTTACTGTCCTCAGACCCTCGACCGTTAAAGCTACCGGCGCAAGGTCTGTCGTTGTTATAGGGCTTCAAAGGGTTGCCGTCCCAAGCCTCTGACCTACCTGTTCAAAGTCACACACAGGAAGAAATGTCATTAAAAGAGCACTGGTCGCGTGCAAATCCAAAATAGGAGGTTCTACATTCGAAAAATAGAAATGAAATTTCGTTGTAGCAAACGTTCGCACGTCCAATTAAAGTCTTCCAGGGGCAATGAAATGTACGTAAATGTTTATAAATGACTTTAAGAAGAAAAGAATTTGACCTGTTCCCTTTCTCACCTGATTACCTTCACCGAAACCAACACATCTGGTATCAAAAACAACGCAGAAGAAGACCTACAGTACACTGCTCCATATGAAGGCAAACCTTTAATCTCAGAAATGTCGCCAGTATTATATCACTGGACGTTCTCTTGAGAATTTATTAGTAATGCTTCTGGGTTTTAAAGTGCGCATGTCGAACAGTATCATATGTAACAATTTTCGAGAAGCTCGTTCGAAAGCAGGCCAAGGGCCATTCAGAGCGTGGTAATTACAGTTTCGTGGCTGCCGCCAGGTGCGCCTTATGTAAGGCTTGCGGAGTTGTGAGACCCTTCATCGTACTCTCAGGTACCCCTCTTATCACCCAACACGGCCCGGGTCTAAACTTACACCCGTCTCGATATAGGCACGAGCCAAGGCATAAAACCGACCCTGATGTGCCCTCGGGACAAATATAGCGCTCTTGTTCGCCTGTTCAAACTTGGCCGTTGTTGTACAGATATGGGTTTTTTCTTGTGAAGCACGTGCCACAGTATTTGAGGCATCTTATGCTTTTCAACCTGTTGCAAGGAAATGTCAACATTTCCGGAGCAAGTTTTTTTTCTAGTGTAGGTGGGGCCGAAACAACGATCTTGATTTCTTACCCGTGGCGCTGTTAAAGCTCTTCCCTCTCCTGTCACAATAATACGATTACACTGAGCTCACTTGAAATTCGTGTTCTCTACCGAGTTTGAAAGAAAAATCTCTCAAGAAATGCAGCCCATTCACTATTACCTTGGATAAATATTTTCAAGAATCCTTTTTTCACACCTCATCTTGGCATTGCTTCGAGGGCCGAAATTTCTCAACATAAGCCTTCCAATAGTCGACAAAGGCGTCAGAATGTAAAGACCCGAAAGCTTGTGTCACCGTTCCAAACGGTATACCTGTGTCAGGTTCAGTCATTTTATTAGTAATTTTGAAAACTAGAAAGTGCGAAAAAAATCATAACTTGGATATGTTGACCCATGCCAGAATCTACCTAAAGGCGCTTTAAAGTTTCTAACTGCAACTGAGCTGCGTGTGAAAACTATTCCCCCAGCGTGTATTAAATCTTGAATAAATTCCAACGGCACCCCAGAACCCCGGTCGTCAACACTTTAGGGGCATTACGTCACTGCATGTTTGATCTGTACTGCTTGTCCTCGCTCCTCAACCAGGGGTTTGCTGTTAATTGTGTACGGTAGCGTGACAGATACTCCAGGTACCAGTAGCCGGTAACTGGTCGTAATGTTTTCCCATGACCTAACGTTTTACGAGTGGACGGTTACAGGTCATACCTGAAGGGCAACCCCGTTGAATTGGAGGATGTGTGGTTTGTTGGTTTCTGCATGAGGCATATTTGCGGAGCGATTTTGTTGGTTCGTCAAAATTTAAAACGGGCAGGTGGACCCTAAAAACCGTTGAAGAATGCAGCTTGTCATGGCTTCAATTTATTCCCTCTCTATTGTAACAGTATGATACCTGTAGTGTGTGTTGTCGATGTGTACGTTTCAAGAATAACAGATTTTGGATGCATTCTTTACAAAAAAAAAAGTGTGGTGCTTTAAACGACCAGACCCTAAATTTTCAAGAAAACTTCAAAGCATGGACTCGAGTGTCGGACATATGTCACTAGCATTAATCATAAAAATGAGAACTACTTGATACACCTGTGAGTTTTACCGGAACTTGGGTTTTCAACCAGGGAAGTCTGCGTGACACAGTGTCGAGTCGGCGCTCTTTAATCACAAGGATGCTTCCCGCCAAGTTTAAAATGACATGGAAACTATTTCTGACTGACCAAACATCTCTGTACTTTTTCCCCGGCTCTCTATGATGTAGAATGTCCTTTTATTGTTATTGTAATGATACGCTCGTTATGTAATGAATCACGTGAGAAGTTAAGTGCAGAATGCTCATCTTTACATGTATGTACTTTGGTAGACGCAACATTTTAAAATACATATGTAAACATACATTACATGTGTATCAGAATGTATATGCTTTGTATATTTCTGATATATATTATCTCACACAAGATTCGGTCATTGTTGTTTCAGTTTCCAATCTAATTGAAATTCTTTCGGTAAATGTTTTGATAGGTAAAAGCACCAGTGTACTTCGGCAGATGTACAGACCCTTTTTACCCGTGTTATCACCCCGCATATCTCACTGCTGACCAGTGCCGTTTATTGTGTTGTCCCTGCACAAGTACACCAATTTCATACAATTTAGTCAATTAAAACTTTTTGTCGTCTCAGAAGAGGAATCTCCGAGCATCGTTTTGTAAGATGAAAGTAACCCATGGATGTTACGCTCGAGCTATCTACAAACATATGGCCATTACGTCAGCCCTTTACAGTGACGTCCACTTGTCACGGTCATGCTGCACTTGACCAGTGCTCCCGCTAAATTAGCGGCCACTTTGCCGGAGCAAATTAGCGTCCTCTCTTGGCACTCATATAATCCTCATTTAATGAGTTCCACCTCTTTTCTTCTTGAAGACGTCAAATATCAGCGGACAGTCAAAGATGAAAGCGGCGTCTTTGCTCCTTGCAGGTGACCTCTGATTTTATTGGAGGTACTCGAAGATATTTCGCGAGTTTGAATTCATTGTCATAAAACTATATAGATAGGTATGTAGATAAATCGGATTGGTTCTATACCTCAAATAATTCCCAGGTACAGTAGGGTACGCAGGCTTTCTGTTAATAGAGGCATTAAATGGCTAAAAATTTAATCCTGTATGAAATTTTGAATTTCACATTCAAATAATATCGGAAAATGTCTATTTGATCGGTGACCGTTATGGGACTTTTTAAACCTAACAGTATATTAAAGGGAATTTATCATATTGCGCGAGGACATTTAAAAATTCCATGTTGGCATCAAATTTCGCACCTGTTTCCTGTTCCGACGCAAGGAATCGCCATAGTCGTTTATAGGCAGCGCTCGATCTTATCATACAATATGATCTAACCTGATTCAAATTAAATACCTTCTCGTATTAACAACTATCCCGTGACACCTGAAATGGTCGAGGGGGGCACCCTGCTAATGTGACCAAAGGCATCTGTTTTTTCATCCGTGCAGCCCGTAACAAGTTATTAATCGGATCGACGTAACAGGTTCATTTCCTGGACAAGGACCTAGGGCCACAACAAAAGGCGTGAAAATGGCGCTGTTTTTTCAAGGGCTTTCAGGGGATGCGTCAGAAAAAGGTGTTATCACGGGACTGCGAGCATGTCATCTCACCAGTGTCATAGAATTCCTAAAGGTTCTCTTTTCAAAGATAATCTATGATGAAACCCCGTGGCATGTTCCTCTTATTTCAAAGTTGGCATGTTTTGTGTCCTCTTCACGAACAAGGCATCTAATTAGGGCGTACTCGAAATTAGAGCCACGCAAATAATAAAACAGGCGCGGTTCGAATAAATCTGACGGGGATTTTTCAGTGTTTGAAAACCTCGGAAAGTACCATCTTCACTTCGAAAATTATCTTTGATAAGAACAGCCTCTTTTTTTATAACAACTTGCTCGAAGCTAATGGCCATGATTTCATTCATCACAAAGAAATCTATTCACAGCTACAATATATGAAACAGTGCCGTGGTTGGCATATTTCATAAAGTTACACCATAGTGATTCTCTTTCACGCATTACATTAGGGTTTTTCAAAAAGAAGCATAGCGTGAATCGGAGGCGTGAAGAGAAATTTCAAGCCCCGAAGACAGTTCGTTAGTGGACAGAATAACTATTGTATACCGTTGTTACATCAATGTCTTTTATATATTTAATGTGTTGAATTTGCATGAATATTCTTTTATGTGTTCTGGCTGTATTGCGTGTTTGTGGTACAGTCCCTTACCCATAACGGTGCCGAGTTGCCCCGTGGGCACTAGTCGGCTCCTCCCACGCCTGTACGGGAGCTCTCTGTGCCGTATATGAACATCACCGGACTGGTACCCGTGATTAAAGTAGCCTTCATCACCGGCCATTCAGCCGCGACCTCTTGCCCTCCCATTTATTCTCCCCGTGGTACTAATTACAGACTCATGTAAATGAATGACATAAAACAAGCCAGATAATGAATAGGTAAAATATGCCTGACAATAACATATCCTAACGATGTAGCCCTCGGTTATAAAACATCTTTGAACTATGTTGGTTTTCTTCAACGATTCTCCCGAGGCCTATTTATTTTCCCAAAATGGGCTGTTCTGTTGTGTGACATTATGGCATTCTTGAGACATTTTTCCATTCCCGGCATTGCTGATTTCTTCAGCCCTGGCCTTTGATGGTTTCAATTTCAGTTAATTGGAGATAGTCAACTACAAGGCACAAGCCGACAGCGCGATGATACTCAGTATGATATGATCACCTCTCGGGGAAATATAAAATGTAGTCTCACAGTGATGTCGACCACACTTCTTGACCCTTTATCCCTCTGTGTATTTTCAGAAGGCCAGAAGGAGAATAATGACCCTGACTCACGCAGACCACATGATGCCCGAGTCCCCGTCGTGGATCAGACCCCGAAGCCCAAGGGACGACCGTCGATCTTCGGCTCGGTAGCCGCCCTGGCCGAGACCTCGAGGCATCCGTTCCCGAGTCCAGTCACACCGTCCTTCTTCCCCTCGCCGCTGACACCGATGGGCTATCCGAGCCCGATGACACGCCCAGCTATGCCCTTCACGTCGTTCCCAATGGCCTCCATGGCACTGCCCTTCGCCTCCATCAACCCGAACAGCCTCCCGACACATCCGACATCCGTCGCCGCCTCTCCGATCACGACGGTCAAACCCCACGAGCTGTTCCTCGGACACCTGACCCCGCCTGCCACACCCGTTTCCAAGCCGAGTCCCGTGGACAGCCTGACTCCAGCTTCAATGACCCCGACTTTGCCCGTGGCCGGACCCAGGATCCCGACCACTAAGACCGTCCACATACCGCGTGCCTCGCCCTTCGTACCACAGAGACCGGCTCCCGTCGAAACCGTCAACGGCGGCTACGGCATCAAAAACCCCATCGCTAACAACAACATGGGAGTTCGGGAAAACACTATGCAAGAACTAGGTAGGCACCACCAACATGATATTTGCGGCATATTTGAATATTTATTGAATAACAGCTATTGCATACAGTACTCCGACTTGTATCTAAAGTGATGTTTTATTATTTTGCAGTGGTTGTAACCAACGACAACAAGTTCATGTGCCGAGTGTGTAACAAGGTGTTCCCGCTCCAGCGGCTGTTGAACCGCCACGTCAAGTGCCACAGCGACATTAAACGCTACCTGTGCACCTTCTGTGGCAAAGGCTTCAACGATACCTTCGATCTCAAGAGACACACCAGAACTCATACAGGTATGCACAACAGGGACTCCATTCTACAATCCAGAGAGCTTCCAACTACATTGTACACGAATAACAAAGTGCAAAGAGATAGAATACGTTGTTCATTTTCTGACAAATACTCTTCTATTCCTTGCAGGTGTCCGGCCGTACAAATGTGACTCGTGCGACAAGGCCTTCACCCAGCGCTGCTCCCTGGAGTCGCATGCCAAAAAGGTCCACAACAAGACTCTGCAGTTTGCGCACAAGGAGCGCCGCTCCAAGATGTACGTCTGCGAGGAATGCGGGAACGTCACCGAAGAGCCCGAGACACACTTCGTCCACCTCCGGGACAATCACCCGCACAGTCCAGCGCTCCTAAAGTGCTACGACAAGCGACAGTTCAAGTTCAAGAACGACGAGGTCCCTGCCACCATCATGTCTAAGGGCGTGCTCAAGGACAACACAAACACCGCGCGGTAATCGCGTCTCGCGCAGAAAACGCGGGGATTCCATAGACTGTATCAACCAAAGAATGTAACATATATGAAAATCGACAAGACGTCCAGGATGTTGTGGTACTCAGAGAGACAGAATGTGTGAATGACAGTTATAATAAGGTAGCCACATGCATGGCCAAAGTGTCACAGAGCCGACTTGTACATGTACGTGTATATATCGCCAGCCTCTGTCGGAAATAGTTACCAGAATTGTGCAATATTTATTTGTTTTCCATTGATGAGATTGTTCAATAACTTCCTGACACTGTGTGCACAAAACCACAGTGAATATGAACAATGTGAAGCTTTGCGGTGGTGAAGAACTATAATTGAAGCGTGACAATTGTACATTGTATATATTGTGCATAATTTGGCCATGTTTTGGTGTACATACGAAGCTGCCTGCTATGAGCTATCAAATCAAAATTTGACATATTGGTACTACATTGGATGTGACTCATCATTCATACTGCATTTGAACGTTCAGTGATATTGATGTTATATCAGAAGCTGTTACATATTTGTCATTTTCATTGGCAAACTCATCATCAATCCATCACATATTGTGTACATAGATGTCAATAAATTATCTCTCTTGCTATAAAATCATCAATTGGTTGTTATATATATATATACATATATCGTCATACACAGACAAAACCGAACGTTTCACAACAAATATCAACATAAATTATGAAAACAATCAATAAAACAACATTCCACAATTATAAACCATCAAACAAATAGTTTTGGTATTTCAAATAAAGAACAAATGTACAAAACAATAATAAGCTTACATAGTATAGTATTGTTGCAATAATGGGAAAATTTATGGGATAGTTATATGAATCGAACGATGGGTACGAATAGTTGTTTATCATGCATAATCAAAATTTCAGTTCTGAAAGATAATACTCCAGAAGTGAAATCTCTTGTACTTAGTGGTACTTAACTTATTATGTTTTGCTCGCTGACGAAGGTTTGGTTCGAAGCGCATCATGGAACAGAACCTAGGAACACATTGTCGAACAAAAAGACATACTACACATGATAATGGATGCTAATGACCAATTATCGATGGTATGGCTTTGGCAATGACGATTGTGAACACCTAACAACCGCGAAATTACAGAGGACTGCAATTCGAATTCAACTGAGCAACAATGTCATGAATATGTAAAGAGGTACGGGATAAATGGTCGACTGATAATAACTGAGGTATTTCAGATCACAGGGTGTTTCACATGCACAAATAATCAATATAAACGTTTCACTGCCCAATTTGCTGTTCAAAAACCCTGAACAACTTGAATGTTCTTGATGTATAAGGTTGATGGCAATAAATATTTACATATGGAAATAGTTAGGATATACAAATGATTGTTGAATTAAACGTGGTTTAAAATTTATTTAGTCAATTAGCGGGATTGGTCGACAGAGATAAAAATTTAAGGCCTCTATGAAATCTTATGAACCAAATTAAAAAGGATACAGTACATGTATATCAACATATTCCCTATATACGGTTTTGGCGAGAACAACAGGAAACCTAGAATAACATATTTTGTAATACAAAGAAGTCCGACCAAACTATTATACCATACAAAAAACACACTGGCGTCATCATGGTCAGACGGTGTCTAATATATGGACACTTGTACTATAAGCATAGTGCAATTGGTATGTAATATCCAACAACCCCCGTGCAATATGTGTATGAAGCTTGATTGATGGTATCATCGCGAAAAAGATCCTCATCGACACTGACTTGGGCTCACGATTTTGACGGAAACATATGATTTAATTGATGATAGGAAACGAAAAAATAAATAACTTTGTGGATATTTACGAAGCCCCTATTGGCATCAGTTGTTTCCACTCTACCAATGTTGATATTAGAAAACTATCCAACACTCAATTTTACCCAAGAAGTTGAATTCCAGAGCGAAGCCTTGTGAGTTGAGTGTATGACAATTATGAAAATGGCATATCCAAAACCAAAAAGCAACTGGGTTAAAAGTATCCTCGGGGACATATACTCAAAATTCATCAAGATCGACAGATCTACAATAAGGTATCAATGATAAGGATATATTTGGTCAGTCGGCTTGAAGTCTTGTTCCTGTGGTGGAGCTTGACGATGACGATCACTAGCTGGACATATCTGTGACATTTCAGTTTTTATGAACGCATGTTTTTTTCCTCAACTGTAGAAATATGTCAGATGGATCTTTCTCGGAATAACACTTCACATAACTACTGACATATTCGTGTTAGATAAACATGTGTAATTGAGAATGTCTGCGACCTCTCTGGAGGAATCAGTGCACGGGGACAAGATATTTTATCATTTATTCTCAAGTAGGCAACTACTTCTCAAGTACTTTACACCTTCAGCCACTTTATATGTTAGGACTGAAAGGGTAACGGGGATTTTGACAATAAACAAGCAAACCGCACATACAAGTACAGACTGCCCTTATAAGTATCAAAATGTGCAACGGTTGCTTTGTTGCAAGTTTCGCGAATTGTACGCAGTGTCCCGTCTCCCTCGGACCTACTTGATCTTGTTGTTCGAGTTCAAATTTACAACCGTTAGACGAAAGCTAATTTAAAGTAATTTGCCCCTTGCGATTGTCCCCCAGGGGCGAGTATGGCCGGGCGCCAGAGGCTGGGGTGAAGTGGTGTGTCCCGTACCCTGCAGAAGGTCAGGTGAGTGGTGTAGATAAGAGACACCAACCATAACGACGTCCTTCCCCGTATCGTCCGTCTCTTGCCTGACGTAGGTTACATCCGCCACACCGGTAATGACCCTAACAGTTATATATCGCTATGATTATATGTATTTTGGAAAGCTGGGTTTTACACAGGAAAACTTAGGGGTTGTTGTAGGACACTGAAGATGCGCCGTGGCATGGATTGGCCTCGGTAATGGCGTTGTAAATATGACGACTTCCTGCCTTGCCAAGTTTTGGGGAGCTGCACTAAGTAGCTGCCAATGGATGATGTGTAATTAGACAGTAGTCTGTCCAGTAGGGGTAATCACAGGTTGGCCCGTGTCACCGGCATACGGTCTGTGTTAGTCGCAGCTCTTTTCAGCGATACACCCAAAGGGACAACGACGTCACACCTATTGTTTGACCTACTTGTTCACACACACTGCGAAAATAACGGTCGCAAGGTCACGGTTCCTTGCCGCATGTACAGTCTCAATTGTGTCTTCCCAATTTAACATTATGAGTCGAAGTTTTAGGACTGGCCCTCAACGTTTTAGATAAAGAAAAGGGATAGCATGAGGGCAACACAAAGAGGCGTAAAAAACTGAATTCCTATATTAGCTGACTCCTCCCTTCATCTCCGGGAATGAATGAAATTGTTTTTCGCGAGTTTTGAAATAATCGAACTCTGTGTATGAACTTCATGTATGAACGTGGACTTTGATCCAAACATTAAAAGTAAGATACTATATGCCTGTTGAAATGTACAAGTTTGAATTTCTATTGTGGGTTGATCGTGACATACCGATATCACAAAAGAAGTAACCGAACGCAACATAAACGAAAATGTACAGACTAGAACAACCGTTGACCTGCTTATAATGTGACAGGCAATAACGGCCACATGGAACCATTTGCATGCTGATTTTGTGAAAACAGCTTGGGAGAATATAAAAAAGAGAGATACTTAATTTCAGAATGCTAACGCTATCACTAGGGACATTAGTTTCCAAGTTGACACTTGGCTGTTTTCATTAATTGAATCTAAAAGATGACCCCAAAGTTAATGTACCATTCGGTACGTGTGTGGCACCTGAACAATGGCATAGAATATAAACAGCAAACAGAGATTGGTCCAATAATTCATGTATATACATACGACAAAAATAGGATGGCTTGAAGTGTACAATATACCCGCTCAGATTTGAAATAATCAAACTCTTTCGTTTTTCGTAAATGTCAAGTGTGCGTGGAAATTGAAGACAGAGCTGTATGGAATGGTGAACGTGAATGAATGGTATCTCTTTAAACCTGAATCTGATTGAATTTGGTTGTATTCCTGATCGAGAGTTTTATTGTAGCTAATCGGTATGGAATATGGGTCAGCGTGTTCAGATCCCATAACACTCCATATCTGTACCAGATTGTAGCATCAAGTTCAAAAGCCTTGGAACTTTCGAAATGAATGCATATGGAAGTCATGAAGATAATTGCGGCATATAGACCGCATAACATAATGAGTCTGCTGTAATGATCATAACATATTTATGCAGAGATACATAGTGCATGCAATTGCAATTTCGAGAGTATTCACAGAAACGAACTCTTAAGAATCATGGACGAGTTCTCCTTATTTGATACTGCAAGCGGTGTGCAGCATCAAACTACGTGCATAGGACGGGTATTAAATATATAGTCTACTTATTTCCGTCTTTCAAAAAACACAAGTGCCTTTGAGACAATAGATCGAGACCTCCAACGTGGTCATACTAAAATCACAATTCCAATTAGGAACTGCTTTACCAGGTTAATGAGCTGGAAAGTACACACCATACGGTCAACATTGTGATTCCACTGTGGGGAATCGTCAAGTATTGACAATATAGGTGAGAAGAGACTAATTTGGCAAGGTAAGTCTTAATTAAACACATACAGTCGAGTGTACCGCGGTGCGTGGAGAACCAGTGTCGACTGTGTCAGTGCCTGGGAGAGAGCCGAGGAGAGAGGGTGAGAGAAGGAAGCGGGAGCTCGCTGGCAAATCTCTCATTAACTAACACGCGTGTCACACAGCGTGCTGTCCTAGATATCTCATTCAACTCGGGTTTAAAATGCAAATGACAATTAAGATGCTAATTCCACCCAAGTGACAATTATGTCTTGTGCAGAGAATGCATTTACGCAGTGGAAAATAAAAAAAGAAACACTTCAATGGTACATTTTCGAATTTCATCTACATTTGAATGTATTTGCGTATACGTCGATGATGAGGTGACACCTGTTTCTTAGAATTCATTCAAATGCATCACTTGCGAAAATTGCGTGTGACACCAGCTTGTAATTGCATTTTCCTCATATTTCGCAGAGCTATACACATCACAATATATTAGCGATAACATCTTAGTAGCTACTAGCCCACTTAGTGGCAAGTGTATGGTGAGTATTATCATGATTACTGTAACACGTACTTAGCACGTGTAAGGCCTGATCTCATGAGCACGGTGTTATTACATACGTTACATAACACAGTAACGTAACAGGACACACACCTGCTAAAACCGCAGAACATGACCACACCTATGTACTATAGTGGCAGGAAGACGAGACGTTTATCTACTGGGACACGATAGCTTTGTTACCGATATAATGTCACCCAATAGGATTGTAGTGAGCTATTCAGGTCGATCACGACTATCTCAATACAAGGTGGCACTGGGGAAGTGACACTATCTACTCGATCGCTGGACCTCTGTTCCTAATACCTCGGCACCATGGTGTGACCGGCCAAACTAACATAGAATATTCCATGACACCAGTATATATAGTTTGGTTTCAAAAGAAGCTGACAACTTATTTCCAATATATATTCATTTCGAAGCAGTTGTTTGGAAAATATGCAATATTTTCTGTTGATAAACATTTATTCGGTTAATAAACTGTTTGAAAAGGATCAGTACATGTTGGTTATTGCCTAGCCATCTAGACTTTACGATCAGTTCTGGGTTCGTATTTATCCCATGAAAAATACATCACACAAGTATTCGTTACCAATTCATTCCCTGATAAGTTAAAGTTTCTATTAAAGATTTTGGTGAGTGAAAATATCTTTGTTCAAAATTCAGTTAGTTCAAAATAATAACGAATCGTAAGTAATATCCTAACAGTGTCATCATTGCCCCAAACATTTGTCTCCAGTATGCATCATGTTACTCGCACGTACTGAATACATGTACCTGTTACACCTTCCCAATAATGTGTCAACAATGTAATTTAATCATCAGACAGTACCATTTGGAGCTATATATCGTTTCGGTGTGAAAGAATGATACACTATAAACTGTAAAACTACATGTATACGTTATGGATTTATACCCTAATTTTAGACGATTGTGTATTTAGGGTCAAACATATATAAAACTTTTACATATATATTTAATCAATGTTAACTGGATGAGACCCCAATAAATGAATAAACATTATAATATGTATATAAAGTGGGTTATTGTGGGTGAAAGTATCAGGACTGGTATCAGACAGCTTAGAAAGTATCAGACAACTTATGAACTATCAGTATCTAAGTGTATCAGGATTGTGTATAAATATTTAAGGTTGTTCGCTCCTTTTGGACCCAAGCAGAGGGGCTAAAATTCGAAATTTGTTTAATGTATTTCAGACTTTCAAACAATCATCAATATGATATCATGCATTCCAAAACAGCAAATTCGGGTTAAATATTCTGTTCAGTGTGGAATTATGGGTATTTTTACCCCCAAAATACCAGGAGAATGGGTCATTTTGGGCCATTTTCACTATATTCAATATTTAATGAAAACCTGTGAATAGATATCTCTGAGATTGTGTATGTTTATCAACGAACTGCTGTGCATGTTTTTGATATAAAAAAATATGGGGGTCACCATGCTAATTTTCCCTCTACAGGCATCCATATGAGTCCAAAACATAAAATTTTACCTAAATTTGTTGAAATTTTGATAAAATTCACTGACATTCATAAATATGACAACCTATAACAGAAAAAATAGCATAGTGACCCCCATATTTTTTCCTATCAAAAACATGCATATCGGTTCGTTGATAAACAAGCAAAAATTTAGAGAAATCTATTTTCAGGTTTTCATTAAATATTGATTTTAGTGAAAATGGCCAAAAATGACCCATTTTGCTGGTATTTTGGGGTGAAATTACCCATAATTCCACACTGGAGAGAATATTTGATCCGAATTTTCTGTTTTCGAATGCACAATGTCATATTGATGATTGTTTAAAAGGATGAAAATCATCAAACGAATTTCAAATTTTAGCCCATCTGCTTGGGTCCAAAGGGAGCGAACATCCTTAATATTAAAACAGTCTGTGATCATAATTATATTGATTCCATATTTATTCCAGGTGTACAGTAGAAACAACTTCATTTAACACACTGTCTGCCCCTGATGACGCCAGTGTGTCTTTGGATAATCTATTTGGTTGGGCTTTGTTTCTATTGCAAAATGTTGTATTTTACGTTTGTTATTGGTATCATCACAATATGACTATTGATGGTAATAGATTGATACTTACATTCATACCACTGAGTCGGTGTCACTGCTGGCGGACGTTAAATCTGTCCCCGAGAATACCATCAACTCAGGGGCCTTCTGGCTTGTGAATAGGTACTTATGTACTTGTCATATATCTGTTCCATGGGGTGTGTTTCGGATTCGTAAATTATTTTCATATGTTCTTGGGCAGTTGTATACTAATTCCATCAGGTGTACAGTAGAAACAACTTCATTTAACGTAGTCCGCTACAAACATTGAGGTAACGGAGAGTCAAAATTTAAAAGTCATTTCTTTAATATTATCTCTTCAGAATGACGTTATTTTATAGAGTAAATGATCAGCATCCTAATACTGAAAAGAAAATAGGGGGGTCACCGTGCTCGTTTCTTCTACATATTCGATCAAAATCACACATATT
Organism: Terebella lapidaria; assembly: GCA_949152475.1. NCBI lineage: Eukaryota > Metazoa > Annelida > Polychaeta > Terebellida > Terebellidae > Terebella > Terebella lapidaria. The sequence continues at coordinate 25,990,683 of OX424556.1, forward strand.
TACCTAAAATGACATAAATTCTGGCATTTTTGCACATTTTTTTGTCCATATTCACATCTTACATCGTGTTTTCCAGGCGAACGGATACGGTGACCCCCTATTTTCTTTTTAGTTTTAGGATGCTGAACAGTTACTCTATAAAATATATCATTTTGAAGCTCTAGATTTTGTTGATACAGGTATTTATTTTTAAAAACCCTTTGACCCCCTTCCCTCACTGTTTGGAGCGGACTACCTTAACACACTGTCTGCCCCTGATGACGCCAGTGTGTCTTTGGATAAACTATTTGGACGGGCTTTGTTTCTATTGCAAAATGTTGTATTTTACGTTTGTTATTGACATTATCACAATCTGACTGTATTGATGGTAATAGTTTGATACTTACATTCGTGCAATGATCAGGGAGTACCTCGATGTAGCTAAACCCAGGGATCTGTGGTGTAATCATTGAGGTTCACGCATCCACGTCATTTAGTATGAACTGGAGCTTTACCCTAGGGTGGAGTTGGCTGTAAATATTTGGTAGAGCTTTGTTTGTAATTGCAAAAATTTAGGTATTTTATTTGTATTCCCCCCCCCCCCCAAATTGAGGGAATTTTAGAGTTTTCATCCAAATCTGATTCTATTGGTGGCTACAGGTTGATGCATACGTTTATAGCTTTACGTAGGTCGTGAAGTCACTAATTTACTCGACTGCAAAAATACCGCCCCCCCCCCCCCCTGATCAAGGGTGAACAGCTTGTCTGTGCGTAGACCGAGTTGTTATCGAGTTGATTTCACGATGACATTACTCATATAATGCCACAAATCCATACTATAATACAACGAATTTGCAAATAGTGAGCGAAGGAAACACACATAGTCCTTTATGGATATTGCAACTGAAGTCAAATGTCGCCAAACCAACGGTCAACTCGACAAACATCGCAGTCAGAATCGGCTACGCCTGGGCAAGCTCCACCCGAGTCAAGGTGGGCGATAGATAGAAAGAGGGAACGGTAGCTACTTCCGGTGAAACTTATGAGAATCCACGATACGAGTTCACTAATTCCAGTTACTTTCGTAATTATTATTAGCAAACTGAACAGTAGGCTTGGTAGGTAAGCGTGTTTGTTCCTCCAAAAACTTCATGAAGTGAAACATTTATTACACTTGGTTTGTGTATAATATTCGTCCTGCGCAGATCATACTTCATGAAGTGAAACATTTACAACGCCCATATTATTGACCGTTTTTGATTGTGTTCACTCATCCTCAAGTATTGGTTCTACTCTCATTCCCCCCCCCCCCCCGTGGTCGCATCGTGCTGGTGTTATAATTGTTTTTATGTAGATTCTTTGCTAATCTAAATTCGAAAATAAGGCAACGTCGCTTCGGCTCCTGGGCGATCTCGTTGACATCATAGCGGCATCAAAACCTCTCCAAACCAATTGGTGAGGCTTTTGCTGCGCAATCATAACGCATTTTAACCATCTTAGCTATTTTTCTAATGAGACTAACACTGTGAATCGGGAATTTTGCGTTTTATGCCAAGCGAAGCGTGTCAGATCTTTGACAATAGCAGAAAGCAATATCAGTATTTCCCATCCATTCTTACATAAAGGGGATTAGTGCACAAATGCACAAAATACACTTCAATATGCCACTAATAATAAATTGATCGTTCATTTCGTACGAAACACACATAAACTATAAATTCAAACTGCTGAAGGGATCACACCACTATTGCGGCTTGGCTATTATACAAAACAATAGAAATGGGGCGTGGGCAAAGCTCATTCGATAGGTGGCAGCATTGTAATAGTGGTAAATTTGGCGCCAAATCACTAGGGAATGTCGTCTGTTGTGAACCATGCACGTGGCATTTGGCGCGAAAATTCCGTATGTTTGGAGTAATACCATGGTATCCAGATAATAAATAACGTTATGACGTCATTTTACCACTTAAACAGTGCTGCCAGCTGGCGAATATGTGTTTTTCTGCTCAAGCCCCATTTTGTAAACAAGCACCTTGTTTTTGTGTCGATGCGCGCCAGACACACGTGATTTGAACGGTACTGTCAGGGACATTTGAAATGTTTTGCAACGGCGAATTTGCACGATTCTGATATTATTTTGTTCCAAGGTAATGATCTTGCTAATCGTGTTATATAGATATTGTTATATATTTTTTCGTTATCATTGCAACCGACACAGGATCTTATTGTGGTGTGATTCCTGAATTCAACCAGCCAGCGGCACTTCAGAGTCTACTCACAAAGCATTTCCTTGTATTTCACCAACCTCTTTAGATAATATAACATTACCTTGTGACAGTAATAGGTCGACCTATACAAAACAAAACCCATTTTTGTTTTGTTTTTTGTGAAGAATACTGCTATTTCTCATGCCTTCCTCTTTCAGTTCAGGAAGGGCTGTGCTCACTCGGACGCAGGCTGGCGTTCGCCAGGTGTCAGCACCACACGGTCATGATGTCACGAACAGAGTGTTCCTATAAACTTATAATCCATATTTTGTGTGATATCATAATTATGCAATTGTGTGTCAGTTTTGTCAGAGAAAAGATTTGCTACTATAAAGGTGACCAGAACCAAGTGTAATTTAGTACTTATGGGTGATATATTTATTACTTGTCTACTGATATTCGCTTCTGTGACATTCGTTTCAAGTTTTTGTATGATCTGTCTGGTGTCTATTAGTGTCCCTGGCGAGTACTTCTAGTTTGTTGACGATTCGTTACTGTCAGCATGCTGCACGACATGACAACCATCATAACGCGTTTGACTACACTTAATTTCCACGAAATACGACACACATATCGATCATTCACTGTTGTTTCAGGCTCATTGTTGACTCAAGGAAAGAAATTAAAAATGTTGTATATTGACTCAATAGTGCATCACGATAAATTGATGATATTATAACAGTAAAGGTGAATACCATTTAAGATTGCAAAGATTGTGAGTTTCAAACGATCAAGGCGAGCAGTGTTGTCCTCAAGATGGAACTTACTTGGATATTTGGGTTAACAAGGTTAAGTCTGTGCTTGGCGTTATATTGGTAAGGCCTACTATTTTTATGTATTGCAACAATATTGAATGCCACACTATGTACATGTAATGTTTTATTTAAATACTTGACATGTGTAATTTTCTCCAAAAAAAGTTTCAAGAATATAAAGTATGAGCGTGTATGTAAAAGTTATAGCATAAAGATTGATAACTGTAAACATATTTGCCTATGTTATATGTTCCTTCGACTTCAGCGATCCACAAAACAACCAGATGTGTTACCGCCCACTCTTGATGTAATCATACAGAATTATATCAAGATATTTGTACCACATGGGACTTTTGATTCAGGTTATGATCAACAATATTTAGTCATGTGGAGTAGCCATGGTCGATATGTATGGCATCTGATATCAAAGCTGTTACATAGATTTCGATCGAACGAATTTGGATCATTCGTTATTTAGGTTGTAGACAACATTCACTGTAAATGATCACATTTGAAGGGTAGGTAATTGAGCTCTCCAAAGGTTAACGAGTGAAATCTCCGGCATCATAACGTAATGTACAAACCGCTAAAGCATATTATATCCATCATTTAAGTATGTAGTACACTTAGAGTACAAAATAAAACATGTAAGAAAGTGATTGTGATATTCCCTGCCTCACAGGCCATATTAGTCACTTCGAATTAGCCACTTCGAACGCGGAAGTTACATGTAGTTGGACATCATTACATATCATAGCGTATACAACAGTATTACGAAGTTAGATATATTCAGGTATATAACTTAAAATACACGTGTCAGGTTCATTTCGTGAACGGTCAGTTCACAAATGCTCATTAATATCGAGATGCAGGAAAGATAAATACTCCAGTGATTTGTGTAGGTAATCAGTAGCTGCGTCTAACGAGTCTGGCGCTGTCATGCACCTCACATGGTGCTATAAGTACTGTAAATTTATAGTAACTGTCAACCTCTATTTCTGACAAAAAGATGAATGCAAGTCTCACGAAGGCCCATAATAATCGATTGATCATGATCTGTTCGCTTTGTGTAGTCTAAACATTTGTAAGAAGCATATATTACATCAAGTGTCGCACAGAAAGGCACACCTATTCTTGGTCAAAACATTGTTTCAAACTGCACATCATGTTTTTCATTCCTTTTGGGGTTTCTGTGTATCGGTCGACGGCCATGCTAGTGTTTACAAGGCAATATGGGATAGTATTTCATTTTCAGCACATCGTAGGTTCATCTCTGGCTTTTGTTTGTCCCCTTTCGTGAAACTCATCCCCAGCCATTTGAAGACGAGGAGGGCGGTATCTTGTTCAGTAAATGTATGTGTGGTGTAATATCAAGATATATTATACATGTAAGTGGTAATTATCTTCTTTCCATTTTTCCCACGGCACGTCAGCCCGCATTTCTGATAGCCTTAAGCAATAAATATTGTTTTGTGCGTCGATTCAGTTCCAAATCATTGGTTAACTATCTTTTTTTATTCATTGAAAAGATCAGGCCATGTGGAAAAGACTTCATCCTCGTCACGTATTGAAATAGTATATGATATTACTTGTTCAAATATGGAGATACAACAAGTATGCGTATATTAACGGGGGATAATTTGGTACAAAAGAATGGTCTGGGGTAGACGCGTCTAGAAAGCTAGGCATTTCACATCTATACAAATGCAGCTTCGTGAGTTTTCATGTCACGAGAACTGTACTATTGAGTGGCCAAATGCGAGTTTTTACCGAGGACGTCTCATCAGTGACAACCGACGCGACACACCTTTATACAAGTCAGGCTTAAAACACAATATGATTTACGACATGGCGAAGAGGGTTGCCGTAAACAGTCATTAAACATCTCCAACAAATTAAAACGTGCAGGCGAATTACCGTGTATAGGGAGATACATTTCTGACACGTGCATGAAATTGGGTCAAGTATTTCAAAATGATTCAAGAATGTTTCATGCAACTAAGAACTTTAGTGTGGTATTAAACATGGAACCAATGCCCAAGTACAAAGTATGCCGAGCGAACAAAACCGCGTCCGTTATCCAATCTCGAAGTCCAGTGTCAGGCAAAATCGATAAAATTGTATGTAACTTACATTATATGGCCATTTGGCGGTGAAATCAGGTGTTCCGGAAAGAGGGAGCAATTCCTGTCCCACTTGTGGCACCCATCATGATTTCCAAAATATTAACATGCAAACAGGTCTTGCTGCATACTTGCGACAGATGTTGTGTACTTATCAACCATATTGTGATGACGTCCTTAAAAATGTCGCTGCTGAGAAAAAGGAAATCGACTATAGAAAATTGAAATTATCACGCTAGTCATATAATCAAGTTGACAGGTGTAATATCGATGACGACGTTGAACGCAACGTCATACCATTTAGTTAATTGAAAAATATATCCGCTAATGAGAATACAGACACTACAAAGGCAAACGGCTTCCTCATAAATGCCGAATCGTCGTATGGATTTATTGTGAAGCGTTACATACAGTATGTGTATGTTTTAGGTATTATGTCGTTTCAGTTTTTGTTTGTATTTAATATTATCAATATAAAATCATGATCAGCATGAATGTGTGAGAAATTTAGGTAGTTTAGATAGTGGAGAGCTTTCGATGTGTTTGGAGAGCTTATTGAAGAGGTACATATTATCAGTACCACCCACACTAGGGACATCGTACAAGGCCATGTACAAAACATACATAGAAAACACAGAAAAATGAGCGGCCATCATAACAAAGGGCATCCATCAAATAAGTGTACCTTAAACACCATGTATAACCTCGCATATGCATTCACAACACCTGATTCATATAGAATTAGATACCTAATAGAACACAAAATATCCACTTCGTAATTGAATTCATTCTTCGGAATGCAAGGCTTTGAAAATTGAAGGTTCTTATTTTGCTTGTATAATTGAAGGCGCCTAGCACTCGGGAGACTAAACATTTATGATATTCGCGTGCTATAAAAACATATTTATGGGTCACTTGTTGGAATGGCACATACAGAAACTATTCACCTCAGTTTTCCTGTAAGATATATCCTGTACCATGCAAAACTATGTCTTGTGACATAATACAATGCATGTTTTGTGTGTGAAATTTTATGTCGGCATTAACTGTCATCAATCGACATTATGTGAAATTTACAAGCAGTTCACGTAAATTCCATTCGAACAGACTAGTGAGTGTTCCATTCGAGTGTGAATCCTGTTCGGGCAGTGCGCATCACCATAGTTGTCTTGTAGTCTTCAAAATTGCGTTTGCTCTGATTCGTAACTACATCTTCCCAAATACAAACAAAGATGGATTGGCGATACACGATACAACATTTTACCAATCTATAATTATCCCTCTATAGTCTTGACTTCAACATATTTGCTAATCTTAATTTTGGCGTGCCAGTTAAATGCCACTCAAATAAGCCACTTATCAAGTCGTTTAAATCAGTTTTCGCATCTGTTCATTTTGATTTCTTCACAAAAGACCAATACGTTTATCACTCATTACAATTTTGAATTTATGTGGAATTTGTATCGGCCTATTATTCTGATGAAAACCATGTTAGCAGCAAACTGCATTGGAACCAACCACATTTTGTAGTTTATCACAAAAGTAATATTCTGAACAAAATGATAAGTAATAGTAAGTGAACGAAAATGCTCGGATCAGTGTAACCGTTGCTCTAAAAATGTGCATGTATCGTGACGCTTCCATACCAGGAAAGGTACAGTATTATAGAGGGAATAATCGTTCCATGCACTTCAGTTGAATCTCCATGGGTGAGAGAATTCCATCCCGCTGACAACATTATTCTGACTGGTATGTTGTCATTGATGTCGATGTCCCAGGTTGAACTTTTACTCACGCGGAACACGACATAAAAGGTCACAATTAAAATATGAACTATGATGGTATCTTTGATTTGACGACACGGGGCGACCGTCACCCGACTCGGTCACCATAGGAACACCATTCAGACAGGCTTCCCGTCAGTCTCACTGGCTGAGAGTCGCCGCTATAATCGTGCATTGATTGAGTGGTCTCTACTCCAAGAAGATAAGAACACTTTTGATCGTGTGTATAAATGTTCCATTCCATCAGTGTGCGATCTTGACGAAAGGACCACTTCATGACAGGTTGGCACGTGAAAGTGTCGGGCGCATGTCTCGATCATTGAGTATACTAATTAGGAATGGTATGATTAGTTCAGTTTCCAGTTTCGAATAGATTTTACCCGTTTATTTTCTTTCGCCGACACCAGAATTTTACGGTTGCACATCACCTTTGAATGCCTAAGAACTTCAATGAAACATTATGGATTAAAAGGAGGAGTGACTTCAATAGACGAGTTTGTGATGAGCAAGATAGGTGTTATACTTCCCACAAGAACAGTTTATATGTGAAAGATACAGACATAATCGGAAAGACTTGGTAGGCTAATATAAATTTTGGGCCAATGTGCATACTATCAAGGCATCAAGAGCCTTCTTAGAATTCGTTAATTGTAGGTAAATGTCCGTTTTATGGAGCATGTAATAGATACGCGGCCTCCACTTTGTGCATAAAGCAAAATTTGAAGCAGCATATTTACAGGCAAAAATTGATGTATTGTGTACGCTCCTCGTAGTCTCGGTTCCGTGAGAGTCGATGTACATTCACATAACTGGAATCGTGCCTGCGTGTCAGAAAGGGTGTTGGAGATGTGCGTTCGGATAAGAAACATCCGCATTCAATGCAAGAATGCAAACATAAAAGAAAGTTCTCGTTACAAAACTCACTGTCTGATGAATAGAGTGTGTAACCTCAGCATGAATGAATGTTGACAAAAATATAGCTATGTCGAGCTAACTGCGGCTTTTTAATATCGCATTCAGACCATATCGCTCCCATTGTGAGTGTTGTTACACGTAGTCGGGTAGCGGAGACTGGAGAGGTAATGCGAGGGTTGATGAGGCGGTGATCACGGGAGTGAGACGACTGGCGAGCCGCGCATCGTTCGTCAGGGGTCTTCAAGAAGTGATTTCACCCACCAGCCGCCCCCGGTCACACAGGCAATCTTCAAATCGCAGAAATTATAGGCATCTGTGTCCGAGCGAGTGTGGCTGTGGTAATTTAACAAGCGGAACAAGGAGCCCTGGAGCATCTGAGACTAATTGATTAACTACTTGTATTCATCGACATGTTATTCTACCAATGAAGACAGGATTGATGCGCGGTGTACGGAATAGGTGACAGCCAAGTGACACGACCATACACCGCGGCACTGAATCAACACGATGGCATCTTGGATTCCGCTCGTAATATCCTCATCTGATGCCTGCAATCACTATCACGCTGGCATTTGACGCCAGGAAATAATGGACTGTTGACTAATCTGATGCGGTAAAGTTGATTGCGTCAGAACAGAACATGGGTCATGGACAACTACACGTGATACTTATATTGCTACTTTTAGCAATATGTCATGGACAAATGGGTATGATGAAGTTTTCAATAGAAGAAGAACAAACTCCCGGTCAAGAAGTAGGGAATATAAAACAGACGGGTGCATGGCATCTAAAGTACAACAGCACAATACTGAACATGCTGACGTTCAGCTTTGACAAGGATAATCCTGAAGCCGATTACTTTGAACTCGGCAGAACTAGTGGAGTGATAGTGTCGCGACAAACTTTGGATCGCGAGTCATTCCCACGATGTGTGAAGCAGACTTCATGTTCCATAGAACTAGACATCAGCGTCCAGCCGTTCACGTACTTTGAAATATTGAAAATCTCCATAGATATCCTAGACATCAACGATAACGTGCCGGCGTTCGATAGTGACGTCATCAGCCTTGCCCTGCCCGAGTCGTCGCCGGTAGATAGTCGACTGAACATTCCCGCGGCCAGCGACCCAGACAGCCCCCAGTACGGTCTACTTGGATACGACCTCTCCACGCCATCCGCCATCTTCTCCATAATTGTACCAGTCTTCGGAGTCGGCAGCGAGGACATCTACCTGGATCTCAAAGCAGAACTCGACTATGAATCACTTTCGTCATACGAGCTACATTTGTCGGCATACGACCTTAACTCCTCGACCACCGTCACGCTCAATATTACAGTCACTGACGTCAACGACAACAGTCCGGAATTCACTCAGACTCCGTACCAGGTTAATGTATCTGAGGACTTATCGCCCGAATCCAGACTCGTACAAGTTCACACGTATGATCCAGATACCGGACCATCAGGAATGGTCCAGTACAGTCTCAGTCAGAGAACTCTGGATCTCTATGGTGACACGTTCAGTGTCAACAGTACAATTGGCTGGATATTGCTGGAAGCGCCGCTAGATTTCGAGTCGGTCCGAGAGTACGCTCTCACTGTGGTTGCCACGGATCGAGACCCCACGTCTCCTTTGTCCACACAGACCACTGTACGGATAACTGTCCATGACACGAATGACAACGAGCCCCAGATGCGTGTATCCTATCTCGCAGACAGGGTGACAGACCGACACCTGATAATCACGGAACACCTTGCTACTCTACAGCCCTTGCTCTTCCTCCTGACAGAAGACGCTGATACAGGGATCAACGCTCTGGTTTCCTGTGAAGTTGATGGGGGCTATGTCAATATCACAGAGAGAGGGGTTGACAGTTATATTATTCAGACCAATCAACAAGTCGATCGGGAATTGGTTCAGAATTTCACTTTCAATGTCACATGTAGAGATCACGGAGAACCCGCCTTGATGGCATCTGATACGTACACGGTGACTGTTGCAGACATCAATGATAACGCTCCAGTGTTTCAGAATACACCCCTGATATTTGGGCTCTTAGATAATCTTTCTCCCGGTGATCACATCACAAACGTACAAGCTATAGATCCAGATTTGGGTCCGAATGGCACAGTCTCGTATTACATCGAGTCAAAATTTTTCAGAATCGATACTTCGAGTGGAGACGTATATCTGCAAAGGGATTTTGATGTGGATGCTCTGAGTGATCAAGTGGAATTTATCGCGGAAATAGAAGCATCTGACAATGGATCACCACCTAGAACTACGAGTGCGAATATTACGTTTGTTATCATCAACAGGAATGCAAAGCCACCGGTGATACTACAAGAAAGTTTGAAGTACTCAATACAAGAAAACAGTCCTGTTGGAACACTTATTGCTGAAATACCACTGACCGGTGTGTACGAAAGATATTCGAGGTTGATACGGTTTCAGTTGGGGGAAGATTCGTCTGCGTTCAGCATTTCAGAAAGAAATGGGACTATTTATAATAATGTAGTGCTTGACAGGGAATATCGAGAGGTTTACACAATTTTGCTACATGTGAAATACGTGGGACAATCAGTGTATTCATCCGCCACAGTAAGGATCATTGTTACTGATCTCAATGACAATACACCCGTCATCCAGTACCCCAGTGCAGTAAACAATACACTGACGATATCGAGCAAGACGCAAAAGAACTCGATCATAGCCCAGATCCTGGCCACGGACAGGGACAGCGGAGTGAACTCTCAGCTCAGCTACTCGCTGTCCCCTCACAGGTCTCAGCGACTGCTTTCAGTCAATGAGTCCACGGGGCTCGTCTACGTGCTCCAGGATCTCTCCAACATGGAGTACGAGCAGCGAGCCTTCGACGTCCGCGTCAGCGACCGTGGTGTACCGAGTCTCTCCGAGAGCATTGTACTCCACCTCGTCATCGACAGTTCGCTGCCTAGCCCATCTGAGTCGACAAATAGAAAGCGCGATATTGACGACTTGCCACTAGTGGCGAGCCTGATCGGGGCGGGAGCTCTCCTGCTGATCATCCTGGTCGTGGTGGTGGTCGTCGTGCGGCGCCAATGTGCCACGGACAAGAAGTACAAGGACATGCAGCGCAAGATCGACCAGTTCGGCGACAACAACAACTCGCTAGACACGGACATCCTGCAGCACATGTCGCCGTCCACGCGTGGCTCAGACGACGGCGACAGCTTCCGTAACCGGGCGATGGCCTCGTACGAGAACATACTCCGCAGTAACTATGCACAGGTAGGTAGCAACGCCAGACTGGAAAACCGCTATTGTTTGTTTTCGTCATCAGAACTAATGGATCACACAGCAGCCTTTCAAAAAGTAGAAAGTACTTGTTTGTGCTAGAGAACCCTTCAGTTCCTTGCATGCCCCGCTGGTCTTCCACAGAGGGGACAAATTACTTATTTCAAACATTGTCCCTAAACGTGCGCTATGTTGCGTGTTATATCTTACAGAAACATTGGCTTACGGACACAGAATAGGAAGGTCGGCATTGTGTCCAATCTTGTATTAACAAAATTTCATTCAAAACCGTTACTGAACTGAAGAAAACTTCATATACCTCAAGGACACTTTCCACAGTAGTATAGTTTTTTTTCTGTATACGTGTATGCTTACTGAACACAACGAATCTCAAATCAGGTGTGTAAGTTATGAAAGCAGTACCAAATCACGAGAGCAATACCTATTGCTATTGAAACATAAACGAAGCAATCGGCTGACATCACATTATGCAAACTACACTATTGCTGAATGGTAGGTCTGTGTTTGCAGAATGCCATGCACAGATTCAGCATGGAATGCCCATGCATTCTCCATTCTCTACGTTCGGAAGAGTGCACAGAGGGGCTTCGGTTGTACCGGGACCACTAAATTTTGTTCAGATTTCAGAAGAAATGCTTGTCGGAGCACCTGCCTAGGTTAGACACCGCATGAGACCGTGGCCCCTTGCTACGGTTCTGATCGTTAGACGATATTTTGTCGGGTGGGGTCACCAATGGACAAATTGCGCATCAGTTGGCGCAAGGGTGGGTACCAAGGTCATACATAGAAAAATATGCATTCAGCCTAGTGTGACGAATATCGTTCACGGCCGATATCAAGCCGGTTTAACTGGGTCGTCGTGTGATACAATAAGCCGGCAGTTTCAATTTAACTGTTTATTGTGGTGATAAAGACTGATGATCAATCACGCACAATCAGGGTCGCACTCTCACCTACGTCGGGTGATATCCCAGTCTATATTTCTATATTCCTAGTATAGTCCTTTATACAACTTGCACATATATCCGATAGATTATATATATTAATATCGACAGTCTCACAGGAACTTTTGTATACACGTCCTGCCACTGGGATTTACACTACACTTCTGCGCAGTATACTGGGGCCGAGGGACCATGTGGCTGTGTAATTTCCCGCCAAGTGTAAGCGGTGTTGTGATAGGTTGAATGTGTGGTGCAATGCGCTGATGTCACCGGGAAAGTGGGTTTCCCCGGCTCGTGTCAATACTTGGAATGCCTGTATGTGTGCACGTGATGTATGGAGTATGTGTGTCAAGTTCTATGTTTAGAAGTCAGTGCATGTGAAGGTCAAGGTCGAGTAAACGGGGCCGAGTGTACTGAGCTAGCGGGGCCGCAGGTGCGTGGTTTGACCTGTGTATGTAACCATGACTACATGGAGTTTATGCTTGTGATCGTATAGTGTGTACTTGTCCTGTATGTAAGTCATGTAGAATGAATGTTTGTTGTGGAAATGTGTAGTGCGCGGGAGGGACGGGAGTAACAGTCGCTAAAATTACTACATAACACCCCTTCATTAATCCTACGCCCTCGGGATTACCCTCCCCGGACCCTACCGTCGCCAAAAACTAAACAATAAAAAGCTAAAAAGTCCTAAAGGTCAAACCCAAAAGCACTCACACACACACGCCGCGCGAAATGAGAAAACACTTCATACAATAAAAATTCCTAACTGTCAAAATAAACGTCAGCAGTCAGTCCGTCAGCAGTCTCTACGATGATACATATACAAATACATGCACAACAATGAATGGAATGTATGATATGGAATGATAAACAAAACTCCTCGACGTTTCAAAGCGAAACGGAACTATAACTTTAAGAGTCTAATGAACTGAAATAAAATGTAGATTAAATTTAACTAAAATTACATGTATAAAAACAAAAAGCCATGACTAGGATATTAAATGTATATGTACACTATTTACAATATATATATGCCGTGACCAGAATTGTTTGGTCACTCGGGGCCGCATCAAAGGGGCCGAACAGTTCGGGGTCGTATTTACTTGTCCTCCCGTTCACGCCTGCTGGCGGGAGGAGGCGGGGCCGCTGGCGATGCCTGCCGCATCAGCTGTAGCTGTTCGTCCGGGGGTAGTCTGGGCAGGATGGACACGATCGTGGCCAACAACTCCCCCGGGATGGTCGGTGTGGTCGGGGTCGACGGAGCTTGTGCCTCCGATGGCGTCGGGGTCGAAGTCGCTCGAAGCCGAGTGATTTCCTGTCGTTGGTGGGCGACTTGGTCCTCCAACTGAGTCACACGGACTCGAAGCCGTAGATTTTCCTCGGATAAGGCGTCCGGGAACGTGGGCTGGTGGCGCTCGTGCAGAGCACCCATCCCAAAGCCGACAGACAGGCCGTTATATTCTGCCTGCCTGATGTGGTGGTCCAGGGCCGACAGGTACTCCCGACGAATTAGTCGCAAGTACTGGTGCGCTAAATCGTCAGCGCGGGCGAGTGACAGGGTCGGAAGGTGCTCCTCCGGTTCTGACGGCAGAAGCAAGGGGTCGGCATTATGGGCGGCCTGTTCGAGACGAGCCGTCCAAAAGTCCTCGTGAAATCCGAGGTAGTTCGGGAGCCGCTGGGCGTCCTCATCCCGTAGGAAGTCTGTGAGGTCGGGATTCTGGCCGGGTAGTGCCTGCAGGCCGGGAAGCGAGCGGGTCGCCAAACGTCTGCCGTGTTGCCGCAGGAACTGGAAATCGGCCGCGAACTCGCCGGATCCATGAAGCGGCAGACGCTCGTCGAGGTCTCTGTGGAGTGACTCGAGCTGCTCTGGGTCGTCCACTTGGAGTCGGGGCCGGTCTCGATCGGTGCCGCGTGTCGGAACGGAACGCAGAGGTTCCACTTCCTCCGTGAGGTACGGCGGGAGCGGGACGGGTTCCACCATCCGTCGTGAAGGCTCCGGTGAAGATTCCGGGGTCGAAAACGGTGTCGGGGTCGCACGTACAGGAGATCCGGGTGCAATCTCCCTAAGTGGAGGTGGCCGATCCTCAACTGGACTCTTCGGCTCGGGAGTCTCCTTGCCGGTTGATGACGATACCGGTGTGGTATTCAGGGGTCGACTTGGGAGTGGCGGATACTCCTCAGGTGGAGGGACCAATCCCTCACGGACTCGGTAGTCCGTGACGTTAGAGGCCGTGGGTCGTTCCACAACCATCCGCCGGGGTATGATATCCGACGGCCGAGCTCTAGACGGGGTCGAAGATGTCACTGTGGTGACCGGTCGAGTTGTCGCTGGCGACACCACTGTCGCGAACGAAGCCGTCGTGACGACCGCCGAGGCCGAAACACCGGTGGTCGTTGTCGGGACCTCCTCCGCCGTGCTCACTGATGTCGTCTGGTAGTTTATGGGCCGAACGAAGAAGATCGTACTGGGTCGTCGAATTCGAACCCGCGTGTTCATGGTCTCGATGTCACTGACCATGCGGGTAAGCCGAATCTCGTCTGCCGGGGTCGAAGCACGATTGTACTCCAGTCGACGGAGTACCTGTTGCACTTCCGGGGCCGAGTTGGGCGGATACTGCTCAAAGAGCTCTGGCGCCATGTGCCAGATGCCGAACGTCAGGACGGTGTTGACATCCCTCCTGAAGATCGGGATGTTGGCCGGAACTCTTGGGGGTCGATAATTCGGGTTCGGCTGCATGTCGACTCTGCAGCGTAGCGCGAACCTGACGAGCATGGGGCCGGATGCCGATAGTCGTCCTTCCTGGTAGAAGGGAAACGACGTCACGTGTTGCGGGGTCGCTTGAGACAGATGCCGGAACATCTCCTCCTGGGCCAATGTCCGGAAGCCGTCGCGGGCCGGACACACGAAGTAGCGCAGGAACGGAAAATGATACGCTAGCACGTGCGCATCAAGACTCTGGGCCGTCCGAAAAGGTCCGCGTCGTGGCACGGAGGACCACTGTCGTTCTCCTGCTCCCTCCTCTTCGCCGATGCAGAAGGGGCACTCGAACCGACCGTCTCCACGCTGTAGCGGGGCCAATGTGAGGAGGTTTCCCTCCGACAGGGTCGACTGCTCATCGAAGTTATGGATGTGGCCGTATCCAGCGCTCCGATTTCGCTTACTGAGTGGAACCTTGTTCCAGTCTATGGGCCGAGTTCCGTAGGGTGTCACGGGAGGTGGCACCAATTCCATTAATTCCGCCACTTGCCGACGGAAAGTCGAGGTCGGGGCCGTAATAGCAGATCCGCCGCTGGAGCGTGACGAACTGCTGGAGGTCGATCGGGCTCCCGCTCCATGCTTCTTCTTGAAAGAAGTATAAGTTCTCTTGTTTGGAGAACGGGAGGCCGCAGGTCGTGCTACCGCTGAACCGGAAGCGGGTGAAGTCGGGGCCGGAGCGATCGGGGCGATCACTTGATTTGCTGGGTCGGGTTGGCGGCTCGCGGTGGCGACTCGTTGAGCTTCTTGGGCCGCTTGTCGTGCTTCAATTGCACGCTGGACAATACTTCCGCCCTCCTCGAGTCGGCGGAAGCGTTCGGGGTCGATATTGAAGATGTCGTCCGGAGTCGGGCTCGGTGTATGGCGCTCTCCTCGTTGCGCCAGCTTGCTCCGGGCCGTTTTGGGTCGCGCTCCCTTTTCTGATCCGCTTGCCGTGTCACTGAGCGTGACTGGATCGCGCTGTTCAGGCTGCGAGTCGGGGCCGGACGAAACTTCGTTGTCGGGGACGATTATGGGATGATCTGATTCATCCCCGGTGTCGATTACTTGGACAGTGATGTTATCGCCGTCCAACTTAACTGTGCGGGGCCGATTGTCACCTGGGTCGCTATTTTCCCGGTCGTCTCCGGGTTTGTCAGCCATGCTGACGGGCCGAAATCAAGCCGAAGTACTTCCCAAGTACTGACTAGGCTGGTTGTAACAAAGTCTGGATTTCTTCAAAACCAGCCTAGTTCAAATGCCGATAATCCAAGCCGAATTAACTCCAAAGTCTTGTGACCAGGATTTCAATAATATCACAGTTTATAGGCCGATAATTATTGTTTGATTAGCACAGTTTTTAGAACAATAGTCTGTATTACAATAGCCGAAACTTCAAGTCCGTCTTCCTCCTTCAAAGTCTCAGGCACAAGTGACCTGATTGCCGCTAATCTTCAATGCCGTACACAAAGATGCTGACAGCATCTCGATTCTTAGAACTGGGCCGGGGGGCGCTCTCTATCTGTATAGAAAACGTCTTTACGCTATGTATCATTGTTCCAAGCGTACACACAGCAAGGCGGGGCCGTCGTCAAGGAAACGCGGGGCGATCCTTCTCTGACCTCTTGGGTCAGTCCATTACGACAGTAGGGGTGTCCTCACACTGTCCAGATTTCCGTATGTCCATCTGCCGTCCCCTGGATAACTCGTGCCGAATCATTGTCTATTTATACTAGTCGACTGTTCAGATTACTGGGCTCTTTCTGCCCGACGACTCACTATTGTAATTATTAGGGGCGACTTCATGTAGGTGCTGTAAACAGCTGAAATGTTTATTAGCGCTCGTGCGTGCCTTGTGAACTCATCAGTCCATCATTCCTTCTCCCACAAGTTAGCGCACAATAAACTACGGGGTCGAGTTGCTGTTTCACAGACGACACACAGTTATTAAAGGCTGAGATATGAATATCAATCACTCACAGGGGCGGACATCGTTCCATTCATTTTCAGCCAGTTCACAGGACGACGGGGCCGCAAATATTGTAGGGGTCGAAATTGCAATGATCTGGGTCGGTCACACCGCGGCGCTTTGAATATTTTGGGTGATGAATTTGATGACAGGCCGCATCTTGGCATGATAGCTATGTAGTGACTGGTTCACGTACCACTGGGCCGTTCCTCCGAATATTACATGGAGTGAGTAGAGGCTCTGTCGACGCATACTCCAGAACGAATCACACTATCACCTCTTCGACAACTAAGTGGCCTTACTCACGGTGTGACTGGTTATTATCCTCTTCGGCTGACACATGGATTGAAGCTTTACATGATAATTTTAGTCATTGCGTAACATACGCCTTGATCAATGGTACATGTTATACGGGGTCGAAACACATATCATAATGCAACCAATTTTTCACCAGCATCATAATTATAATACCATATCTAGTGTGTATATATCGAGTTTGCCTCACTGACATCTTGTACATATTAAATGCATATATTGTTATTGTAATATAATATATTATTATTGGGAAAGACATGATATCATAGTCCATTAGACATGCATAATTCATCATCAATGGTATCAATCAGATAACAAGGCCGGGGTTATCTGTAGCGGGCCGGTCTGCGTGCATTACGTCTGGGTCGATTTGGTCGTGCAGGCGGGGGCGTAGCCTCGCTTGTCTCAGGGTCGGAAGACACCACAGGCTTTTGCCTGCGTGTCTTGCGTGCCGGTTTTGGTGTGTCGGAACTTGATCTGTGTGATCTTTTCCGTTGCCGATGTCGACTTGAGCCGGATGAAGTCGGAGATCGCGATTGACGATCCTGGGTCGTTTGCGAATCAGACTCTGCTGTTTGGTCTGAATCGGTATGTCGATCTTGGACTGTTACCTCCCAAGGGTAATAGAACTCCTTGAGAAGTCCCATGGGGTCGGGTGACTGTTCTGGGTCGGACTTGCTTGACGACGACGTGGGTCGTACAGGGTCGGAGTAGATGTGGGCCGCTTGGTTGTCACCTTCGTATGGCTTGAGCACATCCAGATGAACAACACGAGTGTTCCGAGGGTTGGAAACCAGGGCGATTCGGTAATCCACCTCGGTTACACGGTCGATGATCCTCCAGGGACCAGTCCAGGGCCGAGCGAACTTATTATTCTGCGTGAGTGGCAGATAATAATACCGGACCAGTTCGCCTGGTTGAAACTGGGGTCGTGGTTTCGCGTGGGCGTCATAACCCAACTTTTGCCGAATTGCCGCTTTCTCGAGATGGTCTTGGGCGAAACCGTGGGCCGTTCTGATGGCTTGCCGCAAATACTCCACATACTCCGGACCACACGGAGGTAGAGGCTCAGGGTCGTAGGTCGGAAACATGAGGTCGACTGGCAAGTTACACTCATGTCCATACACCATCAGATGCGGGGTGCATCCCGTGGACGAGTGTACTGAGGTTCGATAGGCCATTAACACATATGGCAAGTGCAAGTCCCAATCGTTTGCACGATCGCTGACGAACGCACTCAGCATGTTGAGCAATGTCCTGTTGAATCGCTCAACCTGGCCGTCGCTCTGGGGTCGGTATGGGGTCGTACGAATCTTCTTAGCGCCCAGTAGACGCACAACATGCCGGAACAGGGACGACTCAAACTCAGTACCTTGATCGCTATGGACCGCTTTGGGGACACCGTGGTAGACTATCCACCGATTCACCAGGGTGTCGGCAACATTTTTGGCCGTATGTCGCCGTAGCGGAAAAGCGTCAGTGTACTTCGTGAAGTAGTCCGACACGACTAGCACATACCGATAGCCTCTTCCCGTGACCTTGTGGGTGTCGAGGATGTCCATCGCTATTCTGTCGAACGGCGCTCCTGTCGGTAGCTGTGTCAGGGGCGATCTTTTTGGGGCCGGTTTACCCTTGCGGGTCACACATTGCGGGCAGCGGGCACACCAGCGGGCGACGTCCAGCGCCAAGCCGGGCCAGTAGAATCGGCGCCTGACTCTCTCGATGGTACGCTGTATGCCGAGATGTCCGACAATCTTGAGGTCGTGTAGTTGGTGCAGAACTTGTGTCCTGAGTGCTACGGGGAGCACGGTTTGCACCACGGGCCGTCCAGCAGGGTCGGGTTTTATATGTCGAACTAGCACACCGTCTTGTAGCGCCAGGAGGTTCCAGCGGGAAACAAGTGTCTTTACCTCCTCTCCTTGGCGGGCGACTTCTCGTGAGTCGGGCTTGGTGCCGGCTAGTATCCATTGCCGCACTTTTCCGACGCTGGGGTCGGCTTGCTGTGCCGCGACAATGTCCTGGGTCGAATAGTCCGAAAGCCACTTTTGTCCATCAAGTGTGGCGTCCAAAGCACGGACTCGAACAACTTGGCGTGCCGAAACTAGCTGGGGCAAGACCGGTGATGTTATCGAATCACTGTCCAGGAGGTCTGCCCTTGTCTGGGTCGGAACAACAGTTATCCGACGAACTGGAAGTTCTCCGGAACTTGTTTCTGGGTCGGTCGGAGGTGTGACGAGTCGTCCGGGACAGTCTTGGTGTTTGCAACTGTGGCACCGTGACAAGCCGTCGGCGTTACCGTGTAATTTTCCGGGTCGATGCTCTATCCGAAAGTCATACTGCTGTAGCTTGGCGAGCCACCTAGCGAGCATGCCGTCGGCGTCGCTGTAGTTTTTCAGCCACTTTAGCGAGCTATGGTCGGTTCGGAGGAGGAATTTCCTACCCCAGAGGTAGTGCCGATAGTGTTGCACCATCTCAACTACTGCCAGTAGTTCCCGATAGGTGGTGCAATAGTTCCGCTGGGTCCGGGACAGGGTCTTGCTGGCGAACCCGATGGGGATCTCCTTCCCGTTAACCCTTTGTGAGAGGGCTCCTCCCACAGCAAAGCCGCTTGCATCCGTATCGAGGATGAAGTAGTCCTCCGGATTCTGGGTCGGATGAGCGAGCTTGGGCGCCTTGATGAGGGCGTCGCGGAGTCGCTGGAAAGCTCGTCGCTGGGCCGGTCCCCAAGTGAAGTGGCATTCACCTCGGGTAAGCGCTACGAGAGGTTCAGCGATCTCAGCGTAGTCCTTGATGAATCGCCTGTGGTAGTTGGCGAAACCAAGGAAAGCCCTGACGTCGGTGATCTCGCACGGGGTCGGCCATTCTCTGATGGCTTTGACTTTGTTGGGGTCGACTCGGATTCCTTGGCCGCTCACTATGAACCCCAAGTACAAGATTTCCCGTTGGAACAACTCACACTTCTTGGGCTGAAGTTTCAGGCCTGCCGATCTGATTCGATCCAGGACCGCTTCCAGGTTTGCGAGTGCCTGATCGAATGTTCTGCCGTAAGCTATCACGTCATCGAGATAGCACATACACCGGGTCCACAAGTAACCACGGAGTATGGTCTCCATAAGCCGTTCGAAGGTTGCCGGGGCGTTGCTAAGGCCGAATGGCATGACCTTAAACTGATAGAGTCCCTTCCTTGTGGCGAAGGCAGTCTTCGGTCTGTCGCTGGGGTCGACTTCAACCTGCCAGTAGCCAGAGGCCAGGTCTAGGGCCGAGAAGTAGTTGGCGCCTGCCAGGGCGTCATGAGTATCCTGAATGTTGGGCAAGGGATACGAATCCTTGCGAGTGACGTCATTCAGGAGCCGATAGTCGACACAGAAGCGTACCTGTCCGTTCTTCTTCCGCACGAGCACTACCTGTGCGCTCCAGGGCGAATCGGACGGCTCAATACACCCCAAGCGGAGCATCTTGTCGATCTCCTCGTCGATGATGCTTTGTTGCGTCTGAGGGACGCGTCGCTGTCGTTGTCGAATTGGGGCCGAGTTGCCGGTGTCGATTCTATGCTGGACGACTTGGGTCCGTCCCAGTTGGCCGTCTGGGTGCATAAATGTGTCCTGGTATTGGTGAACCAGGTTGGCGCAACGCCGATGCTGTTCCGGCGCTAGTCCGGCGCGATCCACCATTTCTTGTAGATGTGGCGGTAGGTCGCGGTAGTGACTGGCGTCTACCGTGGCCGGGTCGGGCTCCTCTCCGGGTCGTGGCAGAGCTCCGACGACACTTTCGACAGGGCTTGCTATGGCGACAGGGTCGGAACGGGTGAGCGTAATGCCGGTATCTGCTGGATTGACTACCGACACCTTTACGCACTGCCGATTCAGGGTCGTAAGTGTTCTCCCCATGATGAGGTCGGTTTCCTCGGGAAAGGTCGTAAGTGGCTGGACTATCCTCGGGTGTTGTCGAACTCGAACTCGGGAAGTCGGGACCAGCTCCACTATTGCTTCGCTGCGTGCGGGGACGGTGACAGCTCGTCGCACGGCCATTCTGACAACATTGGCCTCAATGTCTTTATGTGCGAACAGGATTTCTTTGTGTACCTGTATCGTCCCTTCACCGTAATTCACTACAGCGTGAGCTTGCCGAAAAAAGTTCATGCCGAGAATCATGTCGTCATGTATGTCAGCCACACAAAAGGTTACGACCATATGGTTAGTTCCGACCTGTATTGAGAGGTCGATCAGTCCATCGATCGGGCTTGACTGTCCGGTGACGTCACGAATAATAGCCGAAGTAGACCGCAAATGTCGCTGGTCAGCGGGGACGTGACGTAGCTGATCGCGTCGGAGCAGGGAGATCTGCGCTCCGGAGTCGAGTACAGCCTTTATCGTCTTGTTTCCGACGTGTACCGGCAACTTCCAGCATTTGTGATTGGTGGCGCTGGAGTTGTTGATGACAGCCGGAATTTCGGGGTCGTCTAGCGGTGGCCGGAAGAGTGTGTGCAGAGGCGGCAGTTTGGATTCCGGTCCACTCGGAAAAGCGTAGAATCCTCCGTCGTCGGAGATCCACTCGATCTCGGACATGCTGTCCGTTCCGGTGCCGTTGGCGGTCGGGGGTGACACCCCTTCAGGACGACGGTCTCCACGTGGTGGTCGCTGTGGCCGCGGTGCGGACACCCCTTCATGAAAAGAGGCCGATTTCGGGGTCGGAGCTTGACATTTTGTACACACCCCTTCAAGGAGCTGAGGTGTGGGCTGGGCCGGCTGCGGGGTCGTTATTGGTGTCGTTACCGGTACAGTAGTCGTGACAACCGCAGATGTGGAGCGGGGAACGTTGTCCTGTTGTCTGGAAGGTCCTTGCTCCTCAGCACCTTCCCCTACTGGTTTGACGACGGGGTCGGAGGTGTTGGTGGGGCCGGTTTAGTTTGGTTACCGGTTTGGTTAGGTACTGACAACACTTGAGCTGTCCTTCTGTCAGTACCGGGACCATTGGGCCGAAATGCTAGCGGTTTCATGCCGTTACGTACTAGCACATCCTTAAGCCGAAAGCATCGCATCCAGCGATGGCCGGGCTTCTTGCAAAAGAAGCACACCATGGGTCGTCCGGGTTGCGGGGGTCGATCACCTTTCATCGGGGCCGTTGTTCGTAGGACAGAGAAGATAGCCGTTTCCTCGCACAGTCCATTCTCGTCACTAAGGACGCACTGGAAGGCTTCGGCCACCCACTCGCGTGAGCTGGTTGGCACTGAGTGTTCGTCGCAACCTTGTAGGCCGGTAGTGTCACTGTCCGCGGGGTCGTAGTAGGCCGCAATTTGCTCTGGGGTTAGTGTTTCCCCCTGAGTGACTTGTCCCATGGCACAGGACAGTTCCTCATTGACAGGGTCGTCTTCCGCGTATCCGCTTGCGGAAATGTCAGCACGTCGTGTGCCTCGATGTCGATCTCTGGCTGTCCTCTGTTGACGACTCTCTACCTTGAGAACGGCCGTAAGTGCCTCACTGTAACTGTTAAAAGTGAGGGCACACAGTTTATCGGCAATGGGGTCGGGTTGGCCGTTCACGAATTGCGCAATTACAGTTCGTTGCCGCGACGTTGGCGTAACGTCGTCGAACACTTGCTCCGCCAGGGCCTGGAGTCGCTCCATGTAGTGTTCCGCGTCCTCTTTTCGTTCCCGCTTGAGGAACGGGAAATCGTCCCGTTTGGACTGTCGACGGGGCTCGGGTTCCCAGCCCTCTAGGAGTTGGCGACGGAACTCTCCCCAGGGAGTTGCGACCGGGATATTGAGAGCTAGCGCTTCAGCGCGGCCGCGTAGCGTGCTCCGGAAGGTCGTCGTCTTGTTGAGGTCGGAGTAAGTAAAGGCCGCAGCGAATTGTTCGAAACTCCGAACGTATTGAGTGAGATTGCCCTCCTTAAAGGTCGCACGCCATTGAGCCATTTTAGCCGTAGCCAACGTTTGGGGCTCAGACGTGAGTCTCTGTGGCGTGGGCGTGTCAACACTCACCGCAACTGGTGTAGTCGCTGTAGTGGCCGTCGGGGTCGGAACAGCCGAAGTCGCCGGAGCCGTCGTATCTGGGCCGATCGGGGTCGCGTTAGCGGGGGCGGTCGGTGCTGTCGTCGCGGAGACGGCGAGCGATGCGGCGGGTGGTGCCGTCGTGTGGCTGGGGTCGTGTGGTGCTTGTGCAGCGGGGGCCGGTTGACTGTATGGAGGCGTCACCCATGGTATCCCGACTGAGGGTGGGAATACAGCCGGTGGTGGATATCGGTATACCGATCCATCCGGGCATACACCATGGTACACTAATCCGGGTTGTGTACCATGATAGCCGGTGTCAGCGATCACGCTGGGAACGCCACCATATCCAGGCGGTGGGTTCGCGTAGCCGACATGCGGTGAATAGTATCCGACAGCTACTCCATTTGGAACACCGCTTGTTGCGCCAGGGTATCCGACTGGCGGTACACCATATCCGTTGGTGTTTCCGACTGATTGTGAGATCGGAGGTCCGATCATTTGCACAACACTTTCTGCCGGAGCAGACACAACTTGATCTTGCGACGGATCGAAGCGCGGTTGTTCTCCGGTAGTCGGCGATGGTCGGTGCGTGGTCGGCGCGGGAGCGCGTGTGTCGGAAGTCGGCGTGTCGGGGTCGCAGAGTCGGCGACTTGATATCGAGGGTGCTTGTCGGGGTCGCGCTTGTCGCATGGTGGCGCGAGGTTCCGCCATTGTGTCGCTGGGTCGTTGTTGTCGTAGCGGCGTCGCGATCCGGGTAGCGGTCGTCATCAGGATGTCTTCGGATGTCGCTCCCGTCTGGCTGGGTCGTGTGTACTCTACCACCGTAGGCTCGGTCGGTATGCGTGAGTACATTTCTGGCGCGGGGCCGTGTTGTCTCGGCGTCATGGACGGCGCCAGGGGTCGATTGGCCGAATAAGCGTTCGGCGGGGTCGATTCCGGAACATTGTCAGACTGACAAACCCACTGTCGTATCCGAGAGTTACTTGGTGGGTGCGTAACCATTGACGTGTCTATGGTTACCGGCCGAACGTCCACTGCTAATTGTTCTGGGTCGATATCACAATCTACGCTCGCTCTTTGACGTGAGCGCGTATAGTTTCTGTCGGCAAAGTCACTTTTCTGGGTCGCTCTAGCCGGCGTGGCCGAGTACGCTCTAGCGTGCGCACGCAGAATGTCACTTACTGTATGTGACGGGTCGAGCGGGTCTTCGTCTAGGAACTCCTGCACCAGGTCGGTAGGCGGCGAAAACGATCTCAGGGACGAATGGTCGCCAATGGAGTCGAAAAGGCCGGACGGTTGTTGCTCCTGCGACAGTGGAACTGTATCGCTCATGGCAACTGAGCGAGGGCCGGAAGGTCGGAAGGCCGGATTCGGATTGATCGTCACTTCATCATCCGTAGGGTCGAGTGGCTCACCGCGGGAGGCTCCCGGGGCCAATGCCATCAATGCCGGTCAGGTCTGGGTCGATAATCCGAGACTAGCTCAGATCCTGGTCGAACGGCGCCAATGTGACGAATATCGTTCACGGCCGATATCAAGCCGGTTTAACTGGGTCGTCGTGTGATACAATAAGCCGGCAGTTTCAATTTAACTGTTTATTGTGGTGATAAAGACTGATGATCAATCACGCACAATCAGGGTCGCACTCTCACCTACGTCGGGTGATATCCCAGTCTATATTTCTATATTCCTAGTATAGTCCTTTATACAACTTGCACATATATCCGATAGATTATATATATTAATATCGACAGTCTCACAGGAACTTTTGTATACACGTCCTGCCACTGGGATTTACACTACACTTCTGCGCAGTATACTGGGGCCGAGGGACCATGTGGCTGTGTAATTTCCCGCCAAGTGTAAGCGGTGTTGTGATAGGTTGAATGTGTGGTGCAATGCGCTGATGTCACCGGGAAAGTGGGTTTCCCCGGCTCGTGTCAATACTTGGAATGCCTGTATGTGTGCACGTGATGTATGGAGTATGTGTGTCAAGTTCTATGTTTAGAAGTCAGTGCATGTGAAGGTCAAGGTCGAGTAAACGGGGCCGAGTGTACTGAGCTAGCGGGGCCGCAGGTGCGTGGTTTGACCTGTGTATGTAACCATGACTACATGGAGTTTATGCTTGTGATCGTATAGTGTGTACTTGTCCTGTATGTAAGTCATGTAGAATGAATGTTTGTTGTGGAAATGTGTAGTGCGCGGGAGGGACGGGAGTAACAGTCGCTAAAATTACTACACTAGTTTATGATTTACGTTCACTATACACATGTTAGGAATTGTTAGTTCGCTAATCAGATCTACTTATACATGTACGCTAGATTTACAACTTTCATAACACAATGGGAAACGCGATGATAGGTATTCACCAATCCGCAAGTAACGCGATCATTCCTGCTTCAGTACCTTTGTATGTTTTGACAGTTATGAATGTTTGGTTTATTATTTCACGAAACTGGCAAATACAACAGGCGAAAACGTGTCAAAGATTATAGATACATTTCAGAAGCATCATTATGCACAACGATGATGGCCTTCAAGTGATGGGAATTGTTTGTACAATTATCGGATCTGATTCTCAACCCTTTTTAGGGTAGGGACATAAAACCACTTGAAAAACTTTTCTCCATTTAAAATGTTGTATCAAGTGGGATAAATTCGAAGGCCATTCGAAAGAAGGTTACACACCCATAAACATGATGTACAAGCATTGCGCAGGCCTTCGCGACAGGCTTCCGCGACAAGCATGAGCCTACTGTAACGTAATTCATTGAGGGCGCCATTTTACAAAACGAGAAGCCACAAACGTGTGAAATTTTGACAACACAGATATCCGACAGAACGAAACTAAATTTTGATATTGTTTGTTTGGCTTGGCTAGCCACAATGGCTCTCGACTCCACCATTTGAATGATATGGTCGCGAACTGGGTCGACCCCGCATGGGACGGGAGAAATATCGGATTGAAACGGCTACGGAAAATGTACATGATTGTGCACTTCGTAGGTTGAGGATGATAGTACTCGAAAACATATCATTTTTCGAACTATGAATTGCTAAACAATCGTCGTCTGATTAAAGTTTGAAATTTTACGTTTCCTCGTGAATTTCTAGCTTTTCCGGGTCTTCTAGCGCGCCTCCATTGTTGCGTGGACACGAGATTGTCTTATAGTGCTCTGATTGGTCGAATTGGATATCGTGAATGTTACCTGGAACCAAATACACAAGAAATGTCAAACTTTGTAATGCTAAACATATAATGTGTTACTCAACTGCGAATTAGAGATACACAAGAACAGAACCTATCCAGACACATGTATGTAGCCGATGCGTCGAATCTGAGCTTCTATTTGTTACATGCGGTGTTTTGAACTCTTGATATCATAGTCACGTGTCAATTTTTCATATCATACACTTATCATTATTAGTCCAACTAAAAAAGGTGAATAGTTTTATAAAGCCGTAGTAGTGTCACTGTGGCTTTCATAAGTATTCAAGTTCTCGGCATGAACGAGATTGTCAACGTGTAAACGTGTTAATCACTTAGAAATTGGGTTAGCTTCAATATTAAGAAAACACTTGTGTGAGATTCTTGACATATAAATTGAGGTGCTGAAAGAAACTTTAATCGTCAGAAAAACATGCCCGTTATTCATACCACTTGCGTCAAAAATAACGATAGGCAAGCACGAGATTTTGTTATAACCTCAACCCCCAACCCACAAAAAAATGTTGTAAATTTTGCGTTTAATTCAATATTGTAAAGGTTAAATGTCGAGTTACATCAAAAGTCGAGTCATGATATTTTTAGCTTTTAGTTAGTGCTAAACCAATTGTTTAGCCCTATCCATTGTCACCATAATGAAATTCCATCAAGTTATCTAAAAATGAAGCAACCGCTCAAAGAGCTAGGACTTGGCAAAATAAAGAGAATTAAATTTAAAGAGAAGTCGATAAGCCAGATTGAGTCGCCAGTATGGCCCAAGTACCGTACACTGCTCCTTAATACTACTCGTCCACTGAAAACATACCAATCCGTTTCGCACCTTTTTAATCCTTATTGAACATAGAGGAAGGCGCGGGATATGATACTTGGGCCAAAAGTATTGTAATATTTTTTTCAGTAATTTATTTGCGGTTAAATAAGTTGTTAATTCATTAAATGGTGTGGTTATATTGCTTAGAATGAAACGCAGGGTAATGACCACGTACGTTAGAGATAAAAAAAAAATTAGTTTCAAGAGGGACTTGAACCCGGGTCTGTGGATTCAAAGTCGTATGCTCTATGCACAGCACTAACGTCGCTGGCAGTTTGAGGAAGTGTAACCCACGTAACAACTCATGTATGGGTTCCCAATCTCCCGTTTAAGGTGCGCTATGAGTCGAATACCGCACCTTACTCAATCTCCATAGGTTTAAGCAATGTAACAGTTTTTTGGTCGCCAAGACAACAGTTTTATCGTGCGAACTGACGGACAGAAAGACATACATACACACAAGATGACTGACCAACATACTTGGCAAAATTTATTTTGCCAAGTAATCAATAGAAATATTCGCTAAGGTTCGGCGGCCCAAGTATCATATCCTGCGCCTTCCTCTATATTCAAGAAGGATTAAAAAGGTGACAGGCGGATTAAATGGCATTCATTCAGTGGACGAGTAGTATTAAGGCGCAGTGTATGATACTTGGGCCGGTTCGGCGAGCACATATACAGCTCGGGGGCATAATGGCTTATGAGGAAAATAGAAGTTTACAATATTTTAATTTCTTATTTGCCAGATTTCCAAATAGAGTTAACACAGTTTAGGGTCAATTACCAGTTGCACGACTAATTTCTGGCAGTCTAATTTACATCATGTACATTATATTTTGTACATTGTACAAGTATCTCGTATTTCTTTCCTCTGCGCACTCGCGATTCCGTTTGAAGAACCTGCGCATAATGTAGAAAAGCTACTGAATAATGGCAAAAAATGGTCTACTGTCTACCGATGAGTTGTGGACGATCCTTATGCATATTGCACAACAAGCATTCAACATTGTAGAATCCCTTAATGCATTCACAGTCACTCGGGCGTGATTAAGACTGGCTTGTTGAATTGAATCTAGGGCCTTTTTGCTTTTAGTGCAATTAAACAGGTCCACATAGGTGAATACATATGTATCCATCACGTTAAAACTCTACCATAAAGTTTTATTCGCGTGCCTTATTTCCTGCAGCATGAGGCACTTTCACGACGAAAGCGTGCCCATGCACAAAATTTTAAGAGCATTTTGATACTATGACGATGATGATGTTTTTTTCGGAATTTTTATTTTTTTACATATATACATATTATTTTTTTACATATATATACACCTTCAGTATTCCCACTGTTGCACCTTCAAAAGTAAAGTTTAAGAAAAATCGCAGATTGCTACTCGTTGCACAATTACACATCCATTACATAATTGTTAATTCTATTTAGGTATGTCAAGGTACAAGCTACTTATGTAACTTTTTAGCTAACACTCAGACTTCGTGAAGTATGTCCTACATTCTTATATCTTTACACGCAATGCGCGGGGCGGTTTGCCTTCGAGGGACTGGAGACAGCTCTGTCGTGCGATGGGGGCCTGCTTTTTGATGATTGCGGTGTCTTGTGACAGTTTGTAATTTCTAGGTTACCGTACCTTTGGGTCGATAACCTATTGGCATTGCGTTGCGCCGTCGTCCGTCCGTCATCCGGTGTCCATCCGTTCACATTTTATCTTTGAAGTTTACAGTGGAATCTCTGTGAAATTTTGCACAAAAATACCTAAGAAATATTTCAAGGAAAGTTTTTTTGAGTTTTCTGATTTTCGATCATTTTTTCTCAAAATCTGTTTGGTGACTTTTTTTCCTTTTTGATGCATAATACTCCTCTTGTCTACCGCTGTGATGTGTATAAGTTTCGCTGCCCTTGAATCGCTAGAAATGGGCCATTTTCGCCCGAACTTGGCCGAAATAAGACTTTCCTTAAACTTGGCTGAAATGAGACTTTCCCATGTTAAATTGCCCTATGCTTTATAATGGGACACATTATTCCTTAATACTTCACTTAATATTGAGTTTAGATATTAGGAATCAATTGTGGAAATAGAGCAAATGATATATGTTGAATATTTTCGTGAACTCGAATTTGACCTTTGACCTCATTTTCAAGGTCAGAGCACAAAATAGTTAATATCTCCCTTATTATCAACTTTGCACCTTTGGAACCGATTGTGGTTAAACAGGAAATGATGTATGCCGAATATTTTTATGTACTTGAATTTGACCTTTAACCTCATTTCCGAGGTCAGAACACAAAATGGCTAATATCTCGCTTATTATCGACTTTACAGCTTACGAATCAACTGTGCAAATATATGAAATGATATATGCTGAATATTCTCATGACCTTGAACTTGGTCTTTGATCTCATTTTCAAGGTCAGAGCACACAATGGCTAATATATTGCTAATTACCGACTTCAGGAATCAATTGTGGAAATATAGGAAATGATATATGCCGAATATTCCCATGACCTGGAATCTGAACTTTGACTTCATCTTCAAGGTCACAGGACAAAATGGGTTATCTCGCTCTTTATCAACTTCATAGCTTGGGAATCAATTGTAGACATATAGGAAATGATATACACCGAATATTCTGATGCCCTTGAATTTGACCTTTAACTTTATTTAGACGGTCATAGCACAAAGTAACTAATATCTCGCTTATTATCGACTTTACAGGTTAGGAATCAATTGTGCACATATAGGAAAGGATATACATGTATGCTGAATATTATCATGACCTTGAGTTTGACCTTTGACCTTATTGTCAAGGTATGAGCACAAAATTGCTAATATCTCGCTTATTATCAACTTTATAGCTGAGGAATCATTTGTGCACATATATGAAATTATATTTATGCTTATAATTATGTCATGACCTTGAACTTGACCTTCGACCTCATTTTCAAGATCAGAGCACAAAATGGCTAATATCTCGCTTATTATCGACTTTATAGCTGAGAAATCAATTGTGGACATGTAGTAAATGATATACAGCTAATATTCTGATGACCTTGTATCTGACCTTTGATCTCATTTTAAGGTCACAGGACAAAATGGGTAATATCTCGCTCCTCATCGACTTGATAGCTTGGGAATCGATTGCGGACATATAGGAAATGATATATGCCGAATATCCTCATGACCTTGAACTTCACAGTTGATCTTGTTTCAAGGTCAGATCACAAAACGGCTAATATCTCGCTTATATATTTATGGACATATGCTGAATATTTTCATGACCTTGAAGATGACCTTTGACCTTATTTTCAAGGTCGGAGCACAAAATGGCTAACATCTCGCTTGTTTTCGACTTCAAAGCTCAGGAATCAATTGTGAACATATGGGAAATGATACATGCTGGATATTCTCGTGATCTTAAATTTTACCTTTGACCTCATTTTCACGACACTGAAAAAATGGCAAATATCTAGTTCATTATCGACATCTTGAGAATCAATTGTGGATATACAGAAAATGATATATGCCGAATATTCTGATGACTTTTGATTTGACCCTTAACTTCATTTTCAAGGTCACTAGACAAAATGGCTGATATCCCTTTTATTATTGAATTAACAACTTACATGTAGTAATCAGTTGTGGACATATAGGTATTGATATATGCGGAATATTCTCGTGACATTGAATTTGACCAGTGGCCTTATTTTCAAGATCATGGGACAAAATAGCTACTATCTAAAAAAAACCATTTATTGTCCGGTAACATTTCCCAGCCCTTGGGTTAATTTTTTTCATTAAGAAGTGGGATTCGGGTTAAAAATTCAAGAGAGGACAGCATTGCACCACACTGCAGTGGACCGTAAATTTTGTGTCATCCATTCCTAAAACTTCATCTCAATATTTCTGGGATCAGAAAATAGGTCTGGTAGTGCGCCTTGTTTCAGTTTGAATGCCTCTTGACATATATGCCTTGATATTTGATTCTGGTTTTTCTGGAACCCACAACAACCTATTTCCACTAGCCCAACACAAACGTGACACTACTAGTTAAACCTGATCTTTGCAAAAGTGTTCCAAGCAGCGAAAGCTAACTCAAATGCTTCTATATGTAGACGTGTATATATACAAGGACCTGTATCTTTCACATGCAGGCACCGTATGCAGCGAGGGAGGCAGACTCGGACAGCCAGTCGACGGATGTATCTAACACAGACAGTGGCCGGGGCTCTATCAACAGAGGCCCCACAGATGGCGCCCACGGCGGGGCCCACTCTCTCGTCCATACCTACATCCCCGAGGGTACACTTCACATACCGCATATTCATATCACCCATTTTGAGTGTATCGTGTTTATGCATTATGGGTTGTAACTTAGCTAAATTTGAGTTAGAGAAAATCCGTTCAACTGACTCTAGTTACGTTCTAATCTCACAGATGGGTTGTATGTACCTGATTTGGAGTATCGGGGACAAAATCGCCACACCAACTCGGAGCGAGTGAGGCCTCTCGGAGAGACCCACCGACCACCAGTCTTGCGCCACCACAGCTATGACAACAGCCGCCGGCCGCAAGACACAAACGACACACAACTGCATGCCTGGAGCGGCTCCGTGCCCTTTCCGCCGCCAGGGTACACCAACCCGCCCAACTATAGGGGAGGTTCCGCGGACTTCGCCGCTAGACCGTACGGTGGCAATGACCGCTACGCGAGGCCAGTACCGGGCCCTTCCAAACCCTTCAGGTCACATGAGGACCTGAGGAGAGCTAGTCCCGGGCTTTACTCGAACCACACTAGGAGCCGGTCTGACTCGTGTAATTATCCAAGCACGGCAAATGGACCTCTCGGCGTTCCCCCTCCTATACATAAAGGTCCACGGGCTCCACCTGAAGGCCCATACTACCGCCACAGTATTGACATGCCCGTTGGACACAGTCCAGAACCTCTGGACCCGAGGAAGTACCAACTTTCTGACAGTGACAGTAGGCTCGCATCGTCGGTTAGCACCGACGTGCCCCGTGATCCAGTGTTATACAGAGGTTCCCGGTCACACTACAGTGGTGCCATCGCCCGGGAATACCCATCGAATAATTGCATGCAGCAGACCAGACGGAACCACAACCAAGGCAGGAACTTTCAAGGTGATTCTGTTGACTCCAATGGGCTTATCCATACCAAAAGACATGCGACGAAACCTAGTATACCCAGTTCTATCCGTAACAAGTCTTCGTTGCCGAGCTACGGTGTCCCAGGCGGTGGTGACGCGAGCCGCGGAGTGACTTTACTGTCCCTGACCAATATCAGGGACGGCGAAAACGGCCGATTGCCGTCCGGTGAAAAAATCACCATCGAAGAAGTTCAAGTATAAATCAAATCGATGCAAATTTTGGTTCAGTACAGATGAATCTGTTTTTTTTTTCAGTATTCGTGATAATTATATTTTTACATTTCATTGCCATGATCATTTATGCTTGCATTGTACATGGACTTGAATACTGTAAATAAATTAAAGGACATGAACATTTTGCCTCGATGCTGACCCATACCTTCTAATAGGCACACATCAATTGACACACAGAGCCGCAAGAACACTTCGAATTGAAGTCTTGAAACACCCAGCCTTGGTATGTCTTGGTATATCTGTGATGGAAACACTGAAAAACAACTAACACTTCGCATTAGATTTCGCACGGACCAATGTTAATCGGGAATAAAAAAAATTCATCTAAGGACTGAGTCCGCTATGCTATTGACACTTTATATTGTCTTTTTAGGAAGACTGTTGGAGAGTATATTATTGGCAATGCGCTGGTCTTCTAAGTTTGGGTGAAAACAGACCCACGGAGGGTAGGTATGAGTGAGCCCGGTCCTGCTATCCTTTCTTAAATATAGTAATCGCAACAAAAGGATCAAAGCACCTTCAAAAATAATATTTGTGATTGTTTCCATGAGGCTTTACATCTTAATCTTGTGAATAAACGCAAATACTGTGAGACCTTTGCGATATTTGTTGATTTACCGTAATGCATACGCATACAGTAACGCAACAAAACTATTGAGCTAAATTTCTGATGTTGGCAGGACAATTACGAAAGGTTGCCAACTTTAATAGTTTACGATATAAAAGTGATAAAATGTGATGGCCAATATTTTTTACACCAAAATAGACGCATAATCTATCAACTTGATAAACATTGGGCAACATGTCTGTGATCGGATACACATATATAGATATATTCTTCTTTTATATTATCAGGAGAACAATGAGCAATTTGATTCAATAAATTAAGGTTATCAATCACGTAAACTTTTCCATCCCAACATATTTCCGCTGGCCACAAAAATATTCTCTCCACTGTAGGTTACTTGTGGTTACTTGTGGTTACTAGTTTCAAAACTAAATGCGACCCGATATGTTCTCATGCAACAGAGATCATGGTGCTGCCCGTATCAGTATAGTTAGCTACAAGTACTTGCACCCATTTCACAAGATTCGAAACGTGTTATGTGTTTTCTGAATGATTGTAGTAGGTTGCTGGGCAATCGTACATTTAATTCCAAATCGTACACAGCAGAAACGTTTTCACACTGTCTGCCGTTGACCAGTGTGACTTCGTTTGACGTTTTCTATTTGTTCATCAAATTCATAGGCGTATCTAGGGGGGGGGGGGGGGCGTCCCCCCCTTTCAGACAAAATGATGTCTTTATGCCCCTTCTTTAGAGAGACTGTGCCCCTGTCCATCCCTATACCAATAATAAAGCATATAACATAAGTCCTATAAACATTTGCATTATCAAAATTACAAAAGTTACCGAGCATTTAAACTTGTTCAAAACTTTCTTGCGGAGATTTATAATAGTTGTCGGCCGTTCCTGCCATATGAAGAGCCCCGTCGAACTTGCTGAGTTCTCGTGTATTGGGTTACTGTAGGCTATGTGATCCGTTTCTCATTCATCGCACGGCACAGGTGAAGTCGGGAGACAATCCAGGCTTAGTGGACCATTATACACGTGTATGTTATGTATTACTAAAAAGGATTGCCACCATTATTGCTACGTAATTGAGAATAAATATGCATGTCAGTATATGTATACATAAGGAACAGCATATTGTATTCTCTGACTTTTGTTGAAAGAACGTCACATACAATTTATACTCGCCCTTTGATCATTTATCTATGAAAATTAGTTGAATTTTCACATGCATATTTTATGGTGTATGTCAAATTACAACACTTACTGATAGCATACTAGTCTATAAACTGGTTGTACTTGTAGTCATCACTGTTGAGTTGTCTAGGGTAATGTGCACTCAAAATAGGGCCAGAATGACCAGCAAAAGCCAAAAAGCGTTTGGCTTCTCGGGCCCTTGAGCGGTCCCCACAACCCCCCCCCCCCACCCCCGCCGCTTGGAACTCGCTACGCTCGTGTCATAACTGTTGAATCGTCAAGGGTGATATGTACCCAAAATAGGGCCAGAATGCACCAGCAAATGCCAAAAAGCATTGGGCTTCTGGGGCCCTTGAGCGGGCCCCAGACCCCGTCCCCTTGAGACGCGCTGCGCTCGTGTTATAACTGTTGAGTTGTCAAGG
Source organism: Terebella lapidaria (assembly GCA_949152475.1). Lineage (NCBI taxonomy): Eukaryota > Metazoa > Annelida > Polychaeta > Terebellida > Terebellidae > Terebella > Terebella lapidaria. The sequence goes on from OX424556.1 coordinate 26,025,396, forward strand.
GTAATATGTACTCAAAATAGAGCCAGAATGCACCAGCAAACGCCAAAAAGCGTGGGCTTCTGGGGTTCTTCAGCGGGCCCCAGACCCCCGCCGCTTGGGACTCGCTGCGCTCGTGTCATAACTGTTGAGTCGTCAAGGGTGATATGTGCCCAATATAGGGCCAGAATGCAATAGCAAACGCCAAAAAGCGTTGGGCTTCTGGGACCCTTGAGCGGGCCCCAGACCCCCCGCCACTTGGGACTCGCTGCGCTCGTGGTTCACTTCGCTCGGACCATACACTCAATTTAATTCTTGTGCCCCCCCCCCCCTTCTGGGATTTCTAGATACGCCCCTGAAATCCTCGTTACTGCTAGTGGTAAATTAGTGGAAACCTGGTTATTACCATGCTGGTTATTCCACAGTATGTTTTCTGTGGACGCGTTTCAGGTTCAACGAATACCCGATGTAATGCCTTTTTGTAACTGAACCGTTTTGTTTATCATATATGACAATAGGGGAAGACTAGCAAATTTGCAAAATTTCCCCCAAAGTTAACTTCGATTGGCAAATACCAAATGTCTCACAATTTACTCAAGTATTGAACAGGAGTTCGGATAATAAGTACACTAAATCTGTCACCAACAATCAGCAAGGCATTTTTGCATATGAAGGGTGCCACATGTGGGGCAGGAAAGACTCACTCTTTCCGGAACACCTGGTTTCACCTTCTGATGGCCATATAATGGAGGTTCATGAAGTTCTATAGGATTTTATCGATTTTGTCTGACACTGGACATTGACATTGAATAACGGACTTAACGGGTTTATTCGCTCGGAATACTTTGTACTTGGGTAGTGGTTCCATGTTTGTTGGATATAGACTACATGAGCTCGTATAACTTTCATCATGCAGTATCTGAAGGATTACCTCGGCAGGTGATATCATTATAGCGGGTATAGGTGAGTTAACATACCTTTGCTTCACGAGGCAGGCTGTCTCGCATATGTTGCATTCGGTATAGGCCTATCCTAAATACACTTGATTTTATATTTCATAAATATACTACTACCTATTGAAATGAATGATGATATGTCAATAATTTAATATAAAATATCGAACACATTGCTGTTCGAATGTGTTTTACACTCAATCCCCGACTTTGATATTGGAATACAATGAAATGAAATTTCATTAAGGCTAATTTTGGCTTTTCTTTTCACACTCAGGAAACGAATGGAATTCTGAAAAAAGATGCCATTGCAACTTTACCAAATGTAATTCTTGCCCGAGACCCCATTGCAACTTTGCAAAATGTAATTTTTGCCAGAGACGCCATTACAACTTTACCAAATGTAACTCTTGCCCGAGACTCCAAATTCTTGCCCGACATGCTATTTCAACTTAACCAAATGTAATTCTTCCCAAAGACGCCATTGCAACTTTACCAAATGTAATTCTTGCCCGAGACGCCATTGCAACTTTGCAAAATTTAATTTTTGCCAGAGAGGCCATTGCAACTTTACCAAATGTAACTCTTGCCCGAGATGCCATTGCACCTTTGCAAAATGTAATTCTTGCCAGAGACGCATTTGCAACTTTGCAAAATGAAATTCTTGCCAGAGACGCCATTGCAACTTTATCAAATGTAATTCTTGCCAGAGACTTCATTGCAACTTTACCAAATATAATTCTTGCCCGAGACGATATTGCAACTTTACTGAATGTAATTCTTCCCGAAGACGCCATTGCAACTTTACCAAATGTAATTATTCCCAAAGACGCCATTGCGACTTTACCAAATATAATTCTTGCCAGAGACGCCATTGCGACTTTATCAAATATAATTCTTGCCCGAGACGCTATTGCAACTTTATCCAATGTTATTCTTCCCAAAGACGCCATTGTAATTTTACCAACTGTAATAAAGACGCCATTGCAATATCAAATGTACTTCTGCCGAAAGTAATTCTGGCAGAGACGACATTGCAATATATGATGTAAAACCTGCAGTTTTCCCTGTTCTCCGTGCATGTGATGTACATGTATGATATACACACACCCATGCACCGTTTGTGTGCACGAGTTACATTCTATATGACGGCGTTATGATGACACCTTGTGAAAAATAATTGGCTGCGGTAAAAAAGGTCAGTACACTAGAAAATCTTTGGTACACTTATTTAAAGTATTAAATAAACTGATATAATCTGAGACTAGAATAGAATGTTGCGTTTCCAGGAAAGTAGAAACACAATACAGTGAATGGTATTTATTATGTGTAAACACGACAAATTACACAGTGTTAAGTTATATTTTTCACACAAGTTTCTGTTCATGACTGATAGACCTGCTATCGTATAACATTGCTTCGTTAGCGAATGGTCGAATTTATAGCTTGACTGCCTGCAGAACCGATATATACTTTCGAGTTGATAGTCAATGTACAGATATGTCAACTCATTAATTGTCCACAACAATAATTGCCTAACATGTATCCATGACACAATCTCAGATATACATGCAACATAAAGTCATGTATTGTAAATTAGTACCATATTTAACTCGTTCAAGACAATATGTCCAGAGCATGGAATGTTAATGTCATATGGTAATACGCGTGTATAACATCACTGGTATTTACACGTACATCTATCTATGAGTTGAGATTCGGCCAATAATACAACAAGGTTACACAATAAATAACAATAACTCGTTCTTAATTAAAACCAGTGCAAATATAAGAAAATACCTATATACCAACGTAGTAATACGATACATATAGCAAACTCAACAGCTTTAGCACCAACGACAAATACATGCACTTTAGTGACATCGGAATAACGAATACGTGCACACGGTAGAGACCGGTCAAGCACCCCGTGGGAGGAGGGCCGGATATTGACGCAACAGTCAGTCAGTATTGCACTAGATAGAGGAGACAGATGGCATGATCGCGATCAGCCGAGTGGCAGGATGTGCACAATCGACACAGCCAATACAGTTCGAACGCCCGTGGGCAGCACAGTCTGTCCCACACATGTAGTGTTATATCATATTATAGTTCATAATTTATGCATTATGCTGATAGCATTGTCATATAATAATGGTTGCCTTCGGCAGACTGAGTGCTGTCAATGAAGTAGCAATACTGGCCCAAGTTGTGCGAAAACCTTCCCACACACATGCATGTACATATCGACATCAATGTTCTCTTGGCTACAAAACGATTAAAAAAGAATAAATAAATAAATAAATATTCGCACGCGATCTCAAGTCCATAGCAGACACGTGGTTCAGATAACATAGCAAGAACAATACTGCCACGTCCAGGTCCGGGACCACTGTCCAGCGATATGCTCATGGGGCAGTCACAATCACTACTCTAAAGATGATGAACTTATACGTTTTTCGTGTTTCCTTTGTGCGTTCAGCAGTGACTGGCGGCAGATCACGTGAGGCAGTGCCATATTGGGTACATCTAGACCGTTACTGAACCTTCATCGTTCGATGAAGCGGAGTTTCAGGGGTCTGTCTGGTGTGTTGCCGAACCGAGTGACCCAGCCTACGTCCTCGTGGTGGTACTCTACCTTGTACGCCTGGATCAGCTGTGGAAACACAAGCAGACAATCGATACAAACCTCGTACAGCCTTGTCTGGCATGCCAAGCAGAAAGGCATCTCTCTACAGCATTTAATGAAATACATCCAGTAAAAGAGGCAGGTGATTAGATGAAATTGGTTACCTTGACAAGGGCGACTTGCATCTCCTGCATGGCGAGCCTCCTGCCGACACAGCTGCGGCCACCGAGGCCGAAAGGCAGCACGAGGTAGGAGTGGAGCTTGTCGTCCCCCTGTCCCAGCCAACGCTCCGGCTCGTACTTTTCTGGCTCCGACACGTACTGGGGCAGCTCGGCGGGAATCAGTGAGTTCAGCATCATAAGGCTCTGCGAGGGTTGGGTGGGTGAGGAACGAGAAATTGTTCACGGTTTTGGCTTGGTTCTACAGCAACACATCTCACTTGTGTGACATACGTGTTTTGGGTCAAGAATTTGAATACTGCTGAATCTTACCCCTCTGGGTATACTGTATCCACCAAGGTTGGTCTCTTTGGTGGTGATCCTAGCGTTCCCCACACCTAGAGGCGTGTGTCGAAATGTCTCCTTCATCACGGCCCTCATGTAGGTCATTTTCTGGAGCGTGGCGCTGTCCAGCTCCTCCATGTCCGGCACCTTCTCTTGGATCTCCTTGTACAGCAGCTCCTGCTTCTCGGGATTCCGCGCCAAATTGTACATGTTGAAGGCGACAACGTGCCCGGTCTGGATAGAACCAACGATGGTCATAATACATGTAGCTGAACTGTATATCTTTCAAATTAGTATACATTGCGCATATTCATCACAAATCATAATGCCTGATGCCAGGGCTTACTGTTTCAATGCCGGCGAATATTACATCAGCTACAATGTTGAGGTAGTCTTGGCTGGCCAGTTCGGGTTTGGAGATGAGAGTCTTCAGGTAGGATGTGGTACCCCCGTCAGGATGTCTCTCCAACTCGCTCTTGCACTGCTCCGCGTGCTTTATTCCAACACTGAAATATCGAAGTCCCTCGTATAATACACATACTTCATTATGTCATACTGTTCGTGGCAGGCTGCTCTGGTGCATGTATTTGCATGTACCTCCTGATGAAGTCTGAGCTCTTGCAGAGGTTTCTCCAGGCCCGTGTTCTTTTGGTCTTGTGGAGGGGCCAGAAGAAGGTCGTGTGGTACAACGAGTTCATAGCTGTCAAAACTGCCTCTATCAGCTGCATCGCATCTGATGACTTGTCCAGGTCAGGTTGCAAAATGCCGAAACGCTTGCCGAACAAAACCTTACACACCGCTGCAAACGGATAATACACACCTATAACATTGCTATGAATAATGTGGCCAAACTACATGTATCTGACAAACATACTAATACTTCCAAATACTCGACGCGTTTCGTGGAAATACGTACATTCCAGTGCATATCTGTAGAAGATGGGTAGGGAATCTGTGAGTTCGTTGTTGTGGTCCTTGGAGGTAGCGATGAGGTCGATCAGTTCCTGTGAGATGCCGACCTGAACCTTGAAGAAGTTTTGCAAGTAGCGAGGCTTCATCAGATCCGAAGACGCCTTGCGTAGTCGCTTCCACTCATCCCCAGTTCTGAACACACACAGAAAATACAACCCTAGGTATAGTATTTGTTGGGAAATGTCAACCTGTATAATACATATACATGTACAACTTTTTCATCAGCCAACATTATAGTACACGGATATACATGCATCATTGCATAACTATCTATCCATGACTATTTGTTCAGTCATACTCATTTGGGCATCATAATTATTTTTCTGAATACTGTTTGGGTATAATTATAACAAAACCTCAGAATTTTTATGATGGACAAATGCTTGGTATTAAATACATGAAGAACTACTTATACATAACCATAGAATCGTGTCAAGTTCGTACACTTGCGATCTATGCGGGATTGTGTCACACACCTGTGGGTCATATGAGTCATCTTGATGTAAGAAAAAACCTAGACCAATAATCTAGACTGTTCAAGTGTATAACCGCCAACAAGTATGTCTGTAACTAACCACACAATAGCGTTGACACCCAGACAGGATATTAATTGGTGCGTGTAGTCAATGCAGTGTGCTACAAATTGCATGTCGCATATCGATGACCCAGTGGCACAGAGGTAGGACACTGCGGTTACACTGAGGTTATTCACTGACGAACTATCTATACTGCTGCATGTGGTAGCCCAGTATTCATGTCTGTAATTTTTATATGACAAATATTTATCAATTGAATCACAAAGGTAATATTGTACGTGTTCGTGATATTGCTGCAATTGAAAAGGTCAAACTGTGATCAACATTCGTGTGCTGAAAGTCATTGAAATGTCAATATCACACGGTTACTAACAGATAGCATGAAATGATATTTCTGACGTCATTACATGGTATATTCATTTGAAGTTCAGGAACTTGTACCAGAATGCGCCCAATGTTCAATGAGATATAGAATAAGCCATTTGAATTTACGTTGTTGTAATGGTCGCATGGAATGCTGCCTAGAAGTTTTAAGACGGTCTTCAAGTACATATTTCACTGAATGACTGAACTTGTGTATACCAAAGACTGAATAGAGTTAGGATTTCATATCATTTCAAGTTAACCAATTGGTCGTTGCATTCCAGCATTCTTAACGAATTTGTTTTACCTATACCAAGTGATGAACCTCAAATGGCAATATCATTATTGAAAATAGCATATATTTTACTTCAAACCGCAAATGCCCCTCAGGCTGTTCATTCATATCATATGCTCGGTATGCATTTACACAAGGTGTGTCGAACTTTCAATTAGGCCATTATCTGAAATGGATTTTCAAAGTTCGATTTTTGAAGTAAAGTCGAACTGTGCCTTAACTTACGACTAACGAGTTGTGATATCTGACGCAATGTTGATAGAAACTAAAGTCAAGTTGGGCTAGTCTGTGCCCTGCCCACAGACGTGACTGTGGTGACCCCGATATTCAAGGGCAATCCTCTCGAAGCCCACTCGACATCACGACCGTGTCAGGTGCGGGTGGTATGCATGCGCAGTAATCATGGTAATGGATCGATGGCAAATGAATGGAATCAAGTGATTTAGGGAGGGCGGAGTCACAGAGGATTGCTCGGGGCGCTAGGCAGACTGCGTGGGCGTATGTGGGATGCCATGTGCGATAGCCCCATTCATAAACAACTTTTTTTTTCAAATTTCATTGACATTTTGCGTAGACGTCTGTTGCTTGATACATCGTGCGGCAAAAGTAACGACCTTCCTGTCAAATACACGATATACGCTGAAGATAGCAAACTTTCATTTTGCAAAAATATGGTTTTCGTTTTCAGATTTATCTTCAAAGGTTTCGAATGCACTATGAATAAGTGAACATCTTTCATCCGGGAATAAATATTTACATATTTTAAATTCACGTCGAATGAGAGGATATTGTCAATCATGTGGACACAAACCACGCCTGGTAGACCGAGTCCAAGAAGTGGGTTTTGAGAGAGAATGTAAACAGTGCACGAGGGCGGTTAGCGCCCTCACCTGACCTTGTCGTGTGTTACAGTTTTGTGTTTGGGTTCGTGGTTTCTAGGTGTTTCATGATGTCAAACGCCCCTCAATATAATAAACCTTGAGGTACATAGATGATCAGGGACGAATACTGTGTATATAATTCCACACTACATATTTATATAAATGCCAGGAGTATATTGTAGCTATCTTTGCAGCTACTTTTAGTTGTAGAGACCTCAGATGAACCTCTCCTTGTGTGAGATACAAGCCTAATCCTCAACCTTGAATGATAAGGCTAAATCAAACCAGGATCGTTCACCGGCTCAGGTCAACTGCGAGATATAACATAATAGTGGCGCCTATTTCAATTCATACGATAATTGCAACGTGAAGTTGTATTATGACATAATACTGTGCGCAACATTCGACCCTGACACGATGTATAGCCTAACGCACAATTCGCATTTACTTCAATTCTGGTGCATTTAAATGATTCATCTTCGGCATTTAAGCAGCCCAAGTTTCATCACGTGCAGATATTTATCGCGTGACAGATGTTGTTGTCCTGTGGTTGACTAACGTATCATATGTAAACGCCAGCAAGTTCGTTGAACGAATCACGCCCACAGAACAAAACTGATCATTGTGGGGCACTGTACAGGTGGTTAAGGCTTTCGTTGATAATATTCACTAGTACTCGTTAGTTACTCACGAGAGAGCTATCCCATTGCCGGCCTGTCGCTCCTCCCTATAGGCCTTGAGTCCCGGTAGCGGGAAGCGTTCGGGGTTCTCTCGCTCCTGGTGGTACACCTGCCGGATCAGGTCGGGGTCGTACACGTGGTAGACCACGAAGCCCGGGAACATCTCCTCCCGTACTAGCGGCCCGTACTTCTGGTATCGCCGCCGGTCCGTGTTCAGCTGGTCTCGAACGTTATATTCACCCACTGTCGGTAAAAAAAGTTCAGCCCTTCAGGTGAAAATGTTGCGGGACTTGAATGTTATATGTAAGGTACATGTCAGGCAAAATTTCAAGCGAAATGTCAAGCGAAATATAAACCTAGAATATATATATTCGACTTAGGGTAATTGTCTTTAAACCAGTTATTTTTTACGACGAGCTTACTTACAGTATGGTATGTATTTATACATGGTCCCGATGACAGGTAGCGACCTTGGTCCAGGGACTGGTTTCCCTAGCGAGGCGGTTCCCACATCTGGTGACAAGTGTGGGTGAGGGAGACCGATGGTAGCATCCTGGGCGGTCGTGCGGCCTGAGAACGGACAGACGTCGCTTTTCCCGCGACATGTGATCTTACACAGTCCGCAAATCTTCCGTAAAGTTACAGGAGTCCGTAATGAAATTGCCATTTCGTTGTCGTAGTTTGATTCCTGGAAGTCAGAATGGCATGTCCTTAGCACACATCTGATTGTGAATGATGGTCCATGACCATTACAAACCGTTATATAAGTCTCTCATATGGTATGTTACTGGCCTAACTGCATCTTTCTCATTGGTAAATTCCATGTAGGGTATTTTACGTGGTTTATTGTAGAAAAAACTGGCACATTGGCTCCTCCCACCGAACACACCGTTTTCCATTTATGAATGAAACGTATACGCGCGCAAAAAAAGTCAGTACCCCATAGAATAAAGAAAATCAACGACCCCCATACGTAAATGCTAGGTATGACGACTGTATATATTGATTGCATTGGTGTGATAGTCAGTGGAGAACGTTATTGTACGCCAACGGTGCCGTCATTAATGCATGAGGGACCGGATGCTAAATTTGGAACATTCACTCACTAATCCTACTGAATGCGGTTCCGCTTACACTTTACGGGGTAACGGGGTAACATATGCATGCAAGATTTTGATTTTTTTTTTTTAAAAAAGAATAAACTAAGCAGGTCCATCCATTTTTTGTCTGAGATGGATTGAATTTTTTTATTTTGAACCGATCACATTTTCTTGTTTCATTGAGATGTTTCCAAAGACGATTCACTGTCTGACTTGGTTAACCACCCCCGTATAAAACTGTGGCCTGCATTAAGGCGGCAGGAAGCCTTTCTGCGAGAACAAGAATTAATCTATCGGTCGAATCTTTGAATTTAAAAAAACACAAATACAGAAACTAGCTCTAACACACATTTAGGAGAAGAAACTAGCTCTAACACACATTTAGGACAAACACGTGTCTTCTATAAAAAAAAATGCAACGCAACCAAGAATGCGATGGACTTACTGGATATACACAAATGACAACGTCAATACCGTGTCGATGTCGAATGCTTGAGCGTTGATGACTTGGAGGATCCGGAGCTCGTATCATCCGAGGTTTTCTCATAACTAATGCATAATTTCTTTGTTTGATGTGGCTTTTAAATGAAATACCCATGCCCTCTGACCCCTATCGGGGAGATAAGGTACCAAATGCCCTGATTACATGTGAATCTAGGTTAATGGTTTGATATATGGTCCATATTGTATTACTATGCTTGATACATTGCACGTAAATGTCCATACATGGAACGATCTGATCCATCATCTCTAATATTTCTCTAGGAAAAAATTATACATATTTTACGTGGCAAATAATCAGGGGCATCATTGTTCGTTTTGTGTGATTCAAAAGATACATGTGACTTTTGTATTCATGACGAAATGGGCCCAAGTGCAACGTAGCCACAAAAATTTGACCACCGGGTACGGTAGACAAGAGACATACGCAACGACAGGAATGACAACAACGTGAGACATAGGGGCCTACCTCTCTGGGGGTTTTGCCATTGTCGAACTTAGGCCCAGTTTTCAATATTGGAAATTTGTTATCAGATGTGTTATTGTATTGCATCTTTGTCAGTTTAATATGAACATACAGATTGTACACCATAAAAAATACTATCAGTTTATTACTACTATTAATGGTTGGAACAGAAAATGGCCGTTACGTACATTATCATGTACTAACTTGCTGATAAGCCGGAGTTCGAGTGTCTTTGTGTGCCTATATACTTATACCGAGTAACCCTCAGGGTTCGAGGACAGTCACGTGGCCTTGTCCACAAACGATTTCTCTCTCGTTCGACCAGTCTTCTGAGATTTGACTGCTTCTAATTTACAGACGGGTTCATTTACCAAGCTAATACCACCAATACAACCAGGTTTTGATAACACAATAAACGAACCTAAAATACATCACAGCTAAATGAAAATCAAAGCAACATAAAGTGAGCATATGGAGTATTTCCCCCCACTCAAAAACGGCATGGAACGTGCAGTTTTGAATGTACTTGTATTTGCTTTCCTGATTGATGAGCATTCATTATGAACGACATACCATTATAACGGCACAACGTAGTCATTATGAATTTTGCATGAGTTGTCGTCAAACTAGAACAAAATAGTATACAATATTGATCCCACTCCACACATCCGTTTGCCCACACGTGTGGTTGTGACGCATGTTCAGTGTAACTGGGTGATCTACCAAAACTTACTACGCCTTATGTACACAATCCATTAGTAAAAAATCCCATGTTCAGGTCAATATTTACATGTAACCAGGTCATCTGGACGATCGGTTCATTATATATTAGAAACGATTCACGATTAAACCACGTGCCTAGAAATGACTGAAGACAGTATGCCTGTAATATAATATATGCTAAGACGAAACGACGAATGGCTCTTTCCATAATAAAACTGAACAAATCTGTATTTACCCAAGGTGTTTAATACCACTGACTTATCCAAACATATCTTTCGTGAGCTAACCTATCTTGTGTGAGAAATCATCGATATCATTACATGCAAATACCAAACAAGACCCAAATACATATTAATCAATATTCGAGATGTTCACAATGCAAAATAAGAAAGATATGCAAAAATATGTTAATGGCAAGTGGACTAAAATTAGATCACGGTCAGTGTGTCAAATTATTTTATTATCTAGAAGATATGAGTGTCCCAAATCTCTCAAGTGACAGACATCTTCGATCCTACATGCATCAGTGGTCTTTATATAATCAAGTACATGTGTTACGCAAATTGCACGTATAATGTGACATATCTGTGCTATTTTCGTGGCAACATATCATAATTTAGCATGATATAGATTGTCTATTATAGTGAAACAAGTATCACAATATATTGATTTTGAGTTATGTTCACTTTTGATCTGATTATTGATGATGATCGTTCTTAATATTTCCGAATTTGGATTCTGACTTGTTCATATTAACATTATCATTCTTTGTAGAATAAAATAGTATAAAGAATGAACCTACTCCCCCGAGGCGTTTCACAAAATATAAACAAAAGTTAATTCGCTGTATCGGTTACAACATATATAATGCATAATATTATGCAAATTAATATTATGCAAAATAATTAAAGATTAATGTATATAATTTTTATTGGAATATGAAAAATTGCTTCTATCAGAAACATTTGATATTTCCACTCTGTACACCGCAATACCTAATTCAGTATTAAAGTTTAAAGTGCAATCCTACGTTCCTATATTATAGATCATGTATTGTCGCTGAATAATACAGTGTGGTATTACATTTTGTTTGGATACCATATATATTAAGGAACTTGAAATTCAAGACACTACAGGCCCTTCTAATTCGCCAATCATTTAGATAATTTGGAGATCGATAATGATTATAACCTGTCAACTAGATTGTATGTCAAACGTGATTTCACATTTCTCATAGTCAATTCCCCTTCCTCTGTCGCCAGGATAATATTCTGGTGTGTTTGTCTCACAACGTATATATATGTAATTCCAGAGCTAGTAGCAATTATGGGTATTTGTTCACCGAATATCCTTGCTAGGATTTGCGAAGATTTACAACTGCGTTTAAGAAATTATATGAACGTCATCACAATATGGTTGATAAGTACATGAAACATGTAACGAGCATGTAACAAGACTTGTTTGCGTAACAACGTAACAATGATCACTTCTTGAATCTCCTTACTCATACGGGGAGTTCCTGAAGTTTCTTTTAATTTTATTGACTTTAGAGCGTTGGGGCGAAGCCCCCAGCCATCTACATGTCTATGTGCTGACTTTTTTATGGAGGTTTCATGCCAACCTATCGACGCTCGTTTTGGCATGTAAACGTTTAGACACCTACTTCAAATGAGGATTTTCTTCGTCCTTGACATAAAATCTATCGAATTGATGGGAAACTTGGACTATTCCACAGATATATTAGGCATAAATCGATATGTTAGGTTTGAGAAAATTACGTAAAATGTTCAAATTATCTAAAAACGTCCCAAAATGACAATTAGGCTGGTGTTCCGTGCTGGGTTGCGAAGCCTTTTTATTTTAAACTGGTCTTCTAATTTGCCCAGTAAAGGCATGTGTTAGGCTATATCTGATGATATCAGATGCAGATATTCCTCATAGTTTCCAATATTTTAGGGATATCTTAATGAGGTTCCAAATCATTTTAGCAGGCGTATCTGTTCCATTGATCGATTTTAAAATAAGTGTTTACTTATTAGGAATATGAATGAAGTAGGCCATATTTTTCATCCTAATATACGAAAATGAATTGGAATCATGTAGGGGAAGGAAATGATAGCTTCTGTTTTGTTTTGTTTTTGGCGGGGGGGGGGGGGGGGTAACGTTGTGTAAGATACATTCAGCTGTCGTGGTGCTGATGACGTGCTCGAGCTCTAATGTCGTCTCCCGCAGTTAGCTGCATTTTCTTGTTTTACCTGACACCGGCATGGACTTTCAGATTGGATAACTAATTGGTTTTGTTCGCCCGGAATAAATCGTACTTCGGCGTTGTTTCCATGTTTATTTATATCTTATATATAAATTTTCGTTATATACAAAATTGTATGGGTTAGTGTCGACACTTCTTCAATCTGCATTTATATAAAACAAAATGCATTCACAACTGTGGTTGGTTAGATTTGACAATATTGCACACTTTGTAGTGTTCTCTATATTGGAACACTTGACCGTTAGCACCTTGTCGACGATAACCGAGCCAGTGCTATAATCGAATTACGATGGCTAGTTCTAGGAAGTGTGAATAAAAGGCCGAGATAAATAAAGAAGAAGAAAAAAATACCCACGCTAATCCGGGCAGTGTCCCTTGACTACCCTTGAGGCTTTGTCCTTGTACGTATGCTGGTATGTATAGCCATCTAACATTATCATCCATAGTACAATGTCTTTCGAAAATTCTGGTGACTGAAAAAAACAAAGGTGCGAATAGGTGTTACAAAGTACATGTAAAACCATTGCTAAGGCCTGAAGGACGAATTTCAGGTGAAAAGACACAAAATAGATTTTCTTGCCAAAGTTTATGAAGGTCAAATTCAAGTTCATCACTGAAATCGCCAAAATATGACATCACATTTGAATGCGCCAATATTTACAATCTATCTGAAAATATTCCTGGAGTACGTAAACCAGGGATTCAGGAGCAAGAAAACTTATACATCTCAAAAGATACCAATGCTTTTTGATGGTGCGGACCATTTTCCCTACAAAATGTCATTGAATGTCAAATTGAGGATCACCATTGAAACTGCCATGTGTGATTTCCCATTTGATTGTTTTCGCCCATCCGTCGGAAAATCAGAATGCCCACCAGGCCAACGATTCAAGGACAAGGAAACTTGTCACAAAAGTTATGAGACAGAATCTGAGGACATGACCACCAAATTCAGAATTGCTGAATTTGTTTTTCATTTTGAAAACCCAAATCAATGAAAAATAACTCCCTCGTGAATTGTTCATAGTATTTTCGTTCAAAATGTATTTTCGACAAACTTTATTCAATCATTCAATCATTGACTTCATTGTCTTCTTTCTGAACGATGTCTTATTCGCAAGCTTTGTTCACAACCCATACTATCTCCAAAGTATACAAATATCTGTAGTGCCACTGGTATCATTATATCGTCAATCGTCCTAGCTTTATGCCTGGTACTGCGCTGGAATTTTCCAGAGAGCTTTACACTCGTCCTATAAACGTGCATCATGCATTTGATGAAACTCTAGTCGGTCGACGTTGCAGGCAATTGAGAGCATTATTCGTAGGGTCATGGCCAACAGTAGGTTTACATTGCGTCATAGAAATTAAACTGTGCAAAGTACCACGAGCTGTGGTAAAACATCTTAGCTGTGGTCTAGATGTGGGATGTAGGTCCAGGTGTACTTGGATCACATACTATAACTGCACGCTCAATGATAGCCATGCCATTATGTATCGGTGTCCTGGGTAATGCGCTAAGACTACTGTAATAACTACGATAACTGTGACGATGTGTGTCAGTGTTGCGTGCGATGAATGCGGCCCTGATAGACGATATGACCGACTACCCTACAGCTAGTAGTCCGTGTGAACATGTTCAAAGTTCTCCCCAGGGACACAAGTAAAAGTCTACATGCTTATTGGTGACACATCGTCTCCTAATTAATGGTGCAAAGTGCATACATTGTGGCAATTCGCTGCTATTGGTTCCAGTTGTTTTTACTCATTTGCTATTCAAATATACGTATGTATCAATATATTTAATGAGCAAATCTACACTTTCGCCGTGATAGAATTCAAAGAAAGATACATAACTTATCAGAATCTGTCCCTAATCGGCATATCATGATCGAAACGATTGTAGGATGCGATTCGGCATTTTTATCACAAAGAATTTAATCACTAAGATTCTGAATTTGTGTCAACCACTGGAATTCGTCGCTCCAGTGCTTGAAAATGTTGATCCTATAATGTCCCCCGCACACTGATGGTTACTACTTTTTATTGTAGTATGTTTTTAATTTTAAGACCTGTGTCACCTGTATGTATTACCGTGTATTGTACACACAATGCATGTCAGAGTTTGCGTCGGTGTGTGTGAATGCATGTAAAATTACTAAACCATACAATGTTATGAAAGACTACTACTTCCACACATCGCCCACAGCACCGTCATCCGTTCATTTATTCACGGGGTCACTGATCGCGGAGTCAGACACACCACCATTTGAACAGCATACAATTTCATGCAATGAATCGTATGGAGGTTTGCATCAAGTATTTCATCAAAGACATCAACAAAAAGTCAGAGAGAAATTCCCGGAAAAACGTGACTTGATAATGATGTATCAAATCTTGAACTTGAATTTCCGAAAAGTCTACAATCTCTGAACAGCAGCCAGCTTCAGTGTCTGATACATCGAATAACATACTCTCAAAGCAGCTGCCTTCGAAAACAGGCAATCTTTTTTTAAAACTATATTTCACAAAAAAATCTGAAATCAACTGAATGATACGTACTCACATCAAATATTATGGCTACAACCAATCTTTTGGGAAAATTTTGATCATTTGAGCTAGTGGTTCACACGTCAAATACAGTAAATGTATCCATCACATGCAGATGTAAACAGAGCATAAAAGTGCAAAATGGACTGGCAATTCCACGCACACCATCGTATATCATTGAATATTTTCTCATAACTAGATCTACACTATATATGCAGATACAAACTGGAAAATGTACTCGATTTGGACTTTCAAATGCAATTTGGACATTCGTTTACATTCGGGCTTGATGGATACATCTCGTTTGTTCCTAACGAACCTGGCATAAAATGTTAAAACGGATGGAAAAACGACTCGGACGGGTGCATCGTCAAAAATAATGTGCATATGTTTCGTTATATCGTATTAGTTGATTAGAACTGGAATTTAGTTTTGAAAAAAAAATATTGCATACATTCTAAGGCAGCTGCTTTAAAGGGTATATAGCACGAATATTGGTTTTGGTTATGTATGTGAAAGTGGGTAAAAAAAACCGAACAAAATGGTCTTCACAGCATATAGATAGCATGATTCCTTCCAACGTTATGACACTTTAAACAAGTACATATTTACAGAATCTGACAACGGAATCTGACAGCTAATTAATATGCAAATTGGATTAATATGCAGTATGATGTCATTGACAGACTGCTTTTTAATTGGGCATGTTTAAATGGAATGATGAGACCGTTTGTATCCATATTTGTTCACTAAAACCCATTTTTTTATACTTTTTAGTTCGAATAATCAGTGATTTCAAGAAATTCGTGTTTGCCATGGGAACCAATGGTTGCTAAGGTCAATATTCAATTAAAAACAAGATATACATTATTAAACCATTTCAGACAATAGAGTAATGACAATATATTGAGGAATATATCATCAAAATATCTGAACACAACCCTTAGCTTCCAATACAGGCTGGGAAACCAGCAGTAATAGCATCCATTAACTTCCAATGGCTCTAAACGTCAGTGATTTCTCAGGCCTGTATCGTTTGCTAAGGTGCTAAGGTTTTAGAACATTTTGTTGGTTAATTTCACAAAAGATAGTCACTACCCTGTTATCTAAATTGTTTTTATACTTTCATATCGTGTTTTAACTTGAATACCAGCCTTAGCAACCTGGTTGCTAAACCTGGCCATGGCAACCAAAATTTATATGTACTCACTGATTTTCCTTCTGAACGATATATCTGATGAGTTTTGGTGACCAAATATGAGCTTAAATGCTCAATTGTGGCATGTTAAATCGCCTAATTAAAAAGCAAGCTGTCAGTGACGTCACATATCTTATTTGCGTACTAATGGGGTTCCTGTTTGCCGCCAGGATCGCCACCATGTAATTCGTGTATATATAAACCATAGAAACAGTCTACTGTACCGACTGCATACAAAAACGTAATAATGTCACATTAAATTTTTGTCATGTTTGTTTTTGTATAATACAGACAATGGACATGACGTTTTTTGTACTGCTTGGGCAAAATAGACTGTTTTAGAGCCCCAAAAACACATGGCATCAGCAGATACCCCATTAGCTGACAGATTTTCCAAGACTGTCTGGAGAAATTTGTCGGATTTTCAATATTAAAATAGCTATAACTTTTTAACAAATCGAGATATCAACATTCTGTAAAGACTGTTCTATTCAGCTCAACGAGTGGCTTCAAATAAGCTGATATCATATTTTTGTGATGTATACCCTTTAACAAGAAATATTTATCTAGCCTTGCCCTTCAAGACCTTGAAAGTCACAGCACTTTTGAAAAAAATACATAGATCGGAGATTCGGGTTTTGCATCATACACTGTACCGGAATAGTCTGGTGTTTCACTATGCCTATTTGATCTACGAGAACGATAAGGTGAATTTTCAGTTTTCCTCCAGAAGATGAAATTGATAGAATTTCCAAACCACAAGTGCGCACGTTTCAAAACTTGGCGTATGTCCATCTCACCGGGTCGGAACGACTGCTTCGTCACTGCACAAGGCCACGGAGGTAGGTTGATTTATGATTGATACATATAACTAAGGGGCGGGATGACATGTTTTTACATACTTCTATCAGGACTATTATAATACTATTAGGCTCACTGTGATATCGTCATCGGAACATTCTTTCACTTCTGAATGCCACGAACTAACTTTGTGCATGACCTGATTTGAAACTATGACATCATTTCAGGTGATTATTTGAGCTTGTTTTTTTTTTTATAATTATATAACTGATAGAATGCGAATATGTATCACTCAACAATAAATATCAGATCCAATAAATCGAACAGTGGATTTGACTCATCAAAACAAATAAAAACACTGCCGGTAATCGATACCACCAGACGCTTGTTTACGGAAATGGATTTGGCAATTTGCCTATTCAGCATGTGAGGGGAAAGCCAGGAAGCCTGAAAGGTAAATATCACGTGGCAATGAACTGTCGAAAGACAACAACAGCAAAAGATGGGATTGTATTCGGGGTATGTCACTCAAGACAAACAACACACGTATGAAATGTGTCCTTCATGAGTCTTCTTCTTCGTCTGTTCTAAGATATACTCTCGGGTCACTTACTAGACCGTTCTGCGGAAAGGATGGTTATTGATGAGAATCAGAAGAAAAACATAAAAAAAAACATAACTATTACCGTAGGCCTACTGCACACGATGCCTCCACGATTAACGGTCATGACGAAGTTCTTGTCACATTCAAGGTCTAGACTTACGGAATGTATACTTTTCACATTCATCTGCCAGGGCAGAATAGCGGCTATGCGGAACAAAAACGGTGTCTCGTTGTTTCTCTAATTTCGCACGTGCCTACAAATCCAGGTCATCGTAATTTATATAAAAACACGGAATACCCAGAACGCCGAAAATTAAACTTTCTGCTTCCACATATTATATCTTGTCATCTTGTGTGTAAATACAAACTGCACTGGATCACTCGGAAGCCCGGGATGTAGGCCCAAAATTGCGTGAAATTCATACATTGGTCCTTCAATACATAAAGTATGTACATGTAGATACAACTTGGATACGAATCGTGAGCATATTAGGGAATCATAATTATTTTTTTTTTGCTACTCGCCATTTCTGATTCAGCTGATTTTTAAAAGAAAAAAATCCTGGTTTACCCGATACGTGAATTGTTCATCAACTGTACACGTGGTTCCTCTCTGAGTATAGTTCTTGACAGGTATAAAAAATAACGCCTTCATCATGCCTGTGTAACAGATCATATATCCAAAAATAGTTTAAACACAGTGTGCTTGGTATACCTTGAGTTTGAGCGCTCCTAGTCACTAGAAGCACCCTCTCGTATGACATCCTGTAATGGTCAAAATACAAACCTGGTTTCACTCTGCTGGACATGAACTCGAGTTTGAGCCCTTTTAAATATCACCAAACGATGCACCGCATACGACTTCCTATATGTTTTTCAACAACTACTTTTTAACAACACTGTCTGCCCCTGATGACGCCCATGTGTCCTTGGTTAAATGATTTGGTCAGGCTATGTTTCTTTTCCAAAATGTTCTATTTTACATTTGTTATTGGCATCATCAAAATCTGGTTTTATTGGTGGTAATCATGGTAATAGATTGATACTTAAATTCATAATACAAATCTGTTTAATCTGCTGGACATGAATTCGAGTTTGAACACTTTCAAAAATACACCGTATTTTTGAAAGTTTTTTTTTTTTTTTTGTAAAAACATTTTTTTACATGTTCACAGTGCATGTACGAAACTGAGATTCAATTTCAAGAGTTTTGCCTTTAATGATCAATTTCATTTCGCGATACAAATACCCTCGACCATAAGCACTCAAGGTAACTCAATTTCTAGTTTGCCGAAATATGTACCACATGTCATTTCCTATATAATTATTCATATACACTTTCTTAGCTGACGAACTTTTACGCATTTTGTGGTCGTCATATCTACGAGTGAATGTACTCGAGGTAATGTTAGGTCACCACAATGTATGAACTTCCCGATGTTCATTCAACAACCCTACCTGCACCGAGTGCTTTGTGTCTAAAAGCCAATTTGTCGTGCGCATGTCTGGCGTGGCCTTATTATTGTGGAAGCAAAGTAATCCGAGACTAACTCAAAGTTACCCATTTAATTAACATTAATTAATCTAATTTTCAGTAGATTTCCCACTCCTCCATAACACAAACGTCACCTGTATTTGCGGCCATCTACATGTAGGCTGCACAGCAGTCTACATCCTCTCCCTCTTTGTCTAGATAAGTGAATATTCTAAAAAGATCAGTCAATGGGGATACTCCCACACTTCAACATACATGTACATGTATAAAATTCCATCAAGTGGTCTCTAGTTGGAAGACGACTGGAGGATTCGCTGACGGACGACTAAAGGGACGCTGTACACCGATAACCAGGTGTACGAGCGAAATAAGACAAGCAGGCTATTGTGACTTATGTAATTTATGATGAGATGTCAAGAATTTAAACCAGTTGAATGCATCGTCCTTCCATTTGCAGTCGCACAAGTATACCAGTATCAGTTTTTATGAATATGTTTGCCTAAAATATATCAGTATGATTTTCCTAATTGCATCATGGCGCACTCATCTGGGTGAACAATTCTATGAAACTGCTCATATTTTCCAGATCACAGTATATGCAGCATAGTGGATTAGTCCGCAAAATTACTTCTAAAAGGTGTTTGGTAACCAAAACAGCAGCAGTGCATTTTGGGAGTACGCTTTGGAGTCATCTCCGGCAAATGAAAAAGCATGCAAACATCAAGTACATCATTTTTTTAAAAAGTAGTCGCTGGATATGATCGAGTGTAAAAATGCCTGTTCGCCTCTGACATTTTCCTAATATGGGGTCAATGACAAGATGTAAAGCTTGACACGTTGCCGTCGAGTTCATCCAGGTATCTAGTATGTGGGTGTTACTACTACTGCCATTGTATCTGCTGCAACGAGGCCGACTAGATCCCTGGGCTAAATGCGGATCTCTTACTGATAAATGCAGATCATACATGTCGTTATATAATATAATTGGCCCCACTGAAGGTATGGAAAACTTGTATATGATACATACAAGACGAGCTAAATATGGACGACTGTCAAGGTTGATCAGATATATCAGCTGAAGAACTATTAGTTTTGGTTGGAGCACAGATTGTAAGGTAATTGGCGAGCCATATCGCACCTGCTAGCGAGCCTGTCACGGTGTCATCTCCACCAGCCCCGCTATCATCCCATTCTCAAATATTTATGTCAATGTACAGTAAAGGAGGCGTTGAAACAATTAATGTTCCGAACAAACTGGACCTCTCGTGTATTACTAAGTGCACGTGTGTAGCGAGAGACAATAGAAAACCACTTCAAGATGCGTGAATCCCTCGTGATCTGCATTCCGCCCTACAATCACATTGTTATCAATCACACAAGATGTACGCAACCTAATATAGCAAAACAAGGTATCGGGGATTTTCATTCGCCAAGCCTCCTGGTTTATGGATGATATATTTTATACACGTGTGTCGGCAAAACGAAACTACAGAATGTCAGTCGTGAACATACTTAACGAGATAACATTGGCTTAAGGCCAAAACCTGACGAAAACTGTGCGGTTATAATTAACTTTGAACTACGCTAAAATATATGCAAACACTGAACATCATAAAAAGCAGAACATCGAAAACGAAAACAGGTAATAACCTATGAAGATTTGCATAATTACGTGCCTACTAAAAACTACTAGTAACTCAACGTTATTTTGGAGAAAAAGCCTCGCCTCACAATGACTTTATTTATGCCACCCGAGCTGGGAGTATTTCAATATGCTACTGTTAAATATACTGCACACCAATCCAATTACTTTGGCATTGCTTGCTGATAGCAATCATTGTCATTCCACTATAAAAGTTCTTGAACGTAATTTCAAGAAATCACTTGGACATCACCGTGATCCTGCAGATTTGACAAAACCATCGCACACATTGCTAAAGATGTGTTCACTGGATAAGCTGCGAAATAAAAAAGTAAGATTGAGACGAGTTTGAATATTTGAAATATCGCTGAAATATCGTCACTAGCATGACGGACCATACGTTTATGGCATCATAGCAAAAAAATACTGATTATGGCTGAAACGTATCATATAACATCTTCCTTCATCAGAACAGAACGAGCCCTCTAAAATTGAGGACCGCTTAAACCCTTGCCAAGCTGCGACAGCACCAAGTATGGTATTTTGACAAACAAAATATCACAAACGACATAAAAATGGCTAGTAATCGTTCAAGACTGATCACATCCGAAAGCTTCTATCATTCCTTTCTACTCGATCAACATTACTCGATGAATGTCCAATTTTACCATGTTTAAGGCAAATCAGAAACCTGCTCTTTTCCTTCATTTAAGTTCGCCTGAATACATATGACATAGGTATTCATCACATTAAGGTTATTCAGATATATGACATCATCAATATACCTACAAATATCATCGAACGAACTTGCTATTCTTGCCTGGAAAAACAAATTTTTAGGAAGATCAGAGCTACACTTGAATATGGGATCAAATCCACCAACAGTTACCAACTGTCTGTTGGAAACCCACACCTCCAAGGTAGACAAATATATTGTCAAGGCGAAATTCAAGGAAAGTTCATTGCATAGAGTGAACAAAAAATACACTAAAATTCGATTAACCACAATACAACCACGACATGTATCGTCGAATACTGTGCATTTCTGTGTTGTCATTTTGGGTACAGAGTTAGTGTTGAATAGGTTACCTTTCAGTGAAAATAGCAGTTTTGGTTTGGGAATCCCGTAATACGTTGTACATCTTATCATATAGTTTTGTGATCTACCTGCGTTTTGTGAAATCGATGTTTGTGTGCTCGAAACAGTTACATTCGTATAAAATGCACTAGGATCACTAGCAACCACTATCGGCTAATCACGAAATCATGTTCTCATCATTGATGTGTCTTTTTAGCCTTTTCACCTGTCACCTACAGTTTAGTACGTGATTTGAATACGGAAGCATCCACGTAAACACAGGAAGTGTTTTATCAAAACTGTTTGCATACTTCCGTCCACAGGCAAAACTAAAATAATACAACTTGTTCGTATATGTACCTGAGAATTAACGAACGGAATGTTTGGTTGCCCAATTGGACAAAAATAATCCAAACTGGTTTCGCCTAATAACGATAACGGGTATAGGAATGGATTTGTTGTACATGGATGTGTTACCTCACAGCTGACGGGAAGGAACACGTATAACACGAACGTCGATAACTCTGTCAACCATTTAAAAGTATTAGTGTATAGTCGGTGACAAAGATATCAACATTCACATTATTACATTCATAATCACTACCCAGATAGCATGCTTCCATTGGCCTAACAGTGGACCAACATATACATGAAAATTGGCCCAACGTTGGCAAACAATATCGAGTCTGCGTTAGTCTACACTTAATTGCCAACATCGGCCCAACTTGCTGGCCCAATGATGGAACAGTTGTTTTTTTTAAATTTAGAATTGATCCATCGTGCAAGACTAAAATAAAACAATGGAAAAAAACTCACTTCATCGTGTAACTCTATGTGACTCAATAATATATACATGTAATTGAGTGACTCCATAATATATACATGTAATTGAAGCCATTGTCATCTCCAATATTTCACCATGTTCGAATTTGTATTGTACAAAATGGCGGCATTCGTTGGATTTCGGTTGTATTTAGACCTTGGTGAACAACGTCGATCATCTGGGTAGCAAAATTATCAACGTTCTCGTTAATACGTGCGTAGTGGCTAGCACAGCTATGGACGTTCGTGTTATTACCTGCATGAAGCTCGGCAGAGTTTTGGACGTTCGTGTTATTACACGCATATTGGCTAGTAGAGTTATGCACGTTCGTGTTATTACACGCATAATGGCTAGTAGAGTTATTGACGTTCGTGTTATTACATGTGTAGTGGTTAACAGAGATATGGAAGTTCGCGTTATTACGGGCAAACCCAAAGGGTTTACGGGGTGAGCTTACGGGGAATAAAGCTGAAAATAGCCCCTAACCATGGTTTGAGCCAAAAGCTCGGTTTTGCGTGGATTGTTTCATGACTTAAGGGGAAAGTTGAGATTGGAAATTTAACATTGAGTTTGCCCGTAAGGTCCGTCCATTAGTATGTCCGTGCACAGTGGTTAGCAGAGTTATGGACGTTTGCGTTATCGACGTTCGCGTTGTTAAGTGCATAGTGGCTGACAGAGTTATCGACGTTCGCGTTGTTAAGTGCATAGTGGCTGACAGAGTTTTCGACGTTCGCGTTATTGCGTGCATAGTGACTGACAGAGTTATTGACATTCGCGTTATTACGTGCATAGTGACTGACAGAGTTATTGACATTCGCGTTATTACGTGGAAATTGACTGACATAATTATCGAGGTTTGTGTTATGTGCATAGTGGCTAGCAGATTTATCGGCATTCGTGTTATCACATTCATAGTGCCTGACATAGTTATGGACGTTCGTGCTATTAGGCGCATAGTGGCAGAGTTATCAACGCTAGCGTTATTACGTGTTCCCTCCCGTCAGCTATGAGGTATATTGCTCCACTTTGCTCCTTAATGACGTCTATTCTCAGGAAAGTTTATTGTGTGCAGAAGGATTTTATAATGAATCGATAAAACAGTCAATGATCAGTGACCAGAATGACCAGATTAATGACCAGAGAAAAATAACACAAAAACCCAACGCGAAAGATGAAATTAGACAAGTATTACCTGGGTATTGTAGGCTATTACGAAGGAATTTTTGTCTGGATCACGCTGTACGCATTCAGATTCTACGCCCATGTAGTGATATCTGGATATTAACACTGTTGAAGTACGTGTTTCCGCCCCTGTATTTTCATTCATTTTCATGCTTCAAGTGAAGTACAACTTTTGCAACTTCCGCTAGAAACATGGACTAGATCTATCAGGTATAATACTTGTGTGTCTATAAGACGCCTTACACAAATTTGTCTTGTCATGAACACTGAAACTGGTCACCTCATTCACTTGGCTGGACGATGGGAACCAGCCAGTTGTAGGCGTTATGTAGAGTACAAAAAAGACGACAACGGCCCATATTTCTTGGAACACACTCGTCAAATTAGCGAGCTCGAAGCCTTTTAACCGGTGTCTCATTAAATATCAATGGCTTGACGATCAGCCGGCTTTGTTTCTGATACTTGACACCACGTGCGTCATTGACGTGTCGTTGGGGTAATTTCCCGCCCACACCCTTAGCATGTATTACCCCTCGGCGCTCGAGTACAGGTCCACGCTAATCAGCCGTGATACGTGAAATTCAGCAAAATACAACTGAATAGCTTCAGGTACAGTTGTATTTGTGTTTTATTGTTAGTATGTATCCATGGACAGGAAGGAATATCGTGAATTATCCAGCGGAAAATGTAGGCTCCCTTGTCGGTATCTCGTCATTCTTTTGTTCGCCTGTATGCCATTCATATTTCATATTCTCGTTTTATAATTGAATTTCCCTATTTTTTGTATAAAAGCATATATGTCTTCAAAAATATGATACAGTGATACTAATGACTAATTGACATACACCTAAACTCAAGTTCAACACAAAACCTCGTATGATTTTTGGCGATAACTTCGTTTAGAATGGTCAGATCAATTTGAAATTTTATTTGGTTCCATTTGGCATAAAACCATATTTTTTCACCAAATTTCAGACTTCTATCTTGAAAATTCAAAAAGTTGGCAATCTACTCCAATGGTAAATTTCATATAACTTGAAATTTGCAAGTTTGACCAGAATTTGGCATCTTGTTCGATGTTCACACTGCACAGTACTTTGTAAGAATGATATTCTATTAGAATACACCTGTATGATTCTTCTAACTCAAAAACTTTCCTCATATTACATTTCTTAGCGGAATAAAGATCATGAAATCCCCAAATTTGCTTGAATTCCTGTGATCCGATTAGTGCCCAACATTTAACATTGGGGTAGATTGCCAACTTTTTTAGTTTTCAAGATATAAGTCTGAAATTTGGTTAAAAAATATGGTTTTGTGTGAAATGGACGCTTATGAAATTTCAAATTGATCCGACCATCCTAAAAGAAGTTATCGCCAAAAATCATATGAGGTTTTGTGTTGAACTCGAGTATAGTGATGTGGTAGAAAACTATTATATATCATTACATGTATATTGTCACACGGTATCATTGCATCAGTGTTGCAAAAACAAATTATTACTCTATGACCCATGCAAGAATGTTCTTACAGAGTTAACAACTACATCTCTCCAACTAAGTTTGAATTGGTCACTGTTTGTTCATGATCATTGATCGATAACAGATATGCATCACAACCTAAACACAATGCTCCGACAACAATCAGCAAACTCGTCTCCTGCAGACCAAATACTAAATCCAGAGACAGATGCATACAGCAATAAATAAGTCGTCACAAGCGTTCCTTGCAAATTGCTACAATCCATTAGTAATCTTTACTCTATTATGGACCCATTATAATTGTCACCTTATGTTCAGAATGTTTATCAGAGGTACATCATCCAAACCATACTGAGATCATCTCAATATCAAAACATCAGTCTGTCAGTCTATACGTAAAACAAAGTAAATGACCATAATTAAAATTACATTTGTATCATGATAGAGGATTGCGGAGTTGCTCACCACAATATGTACAAAATGTATATACCAGGATAATTACTTCCTGAAAAAGTCTCCAATGATTGCCATTTGATGGAGTGTGAGAACAAAATCTACCTCAGTTTTTTGTAATTCCAGTGGGCATTGATGGTCCCACACGTGGTCCAACACAGCCTGGTAACAACACGTGAAATATACAATTTATTTGTATAGTTCATATACACCTCCATGAAACTTCCTAATTGTGGCTTGTGGTTAGTAGAGTACAGTATTGTTGTTAACCTCCAAAACATATCGACATTAACCTCCAAAACATATAAACATTGACTGAACTGGAACACTTTATGTCTGAATGTCTGTATTGCGAATTGAGTAGAGCTGCACACTTGGTCATTTGTTTTTTCATTGATATTAGACATTTGTCATTTAATCATTTGTTTTTCACAGATATTATTCAGTTTAGTTCCATCGTTGTTGATACAGTTGATTGTTTTTTTCTTTCAATTGATACTAAAGCTTATATCGAACATATATGGTATGACCTGGAGCGACGGAAATGTGTGTCGCATTCAAGACAGAAGATTAATTTAATTTTTTGTTCTCATACGCTCAGTGATATCATCAGATCATAGCGTCTCACAAAATCCCTCACAATGTGCGCCGGTAGTTCTATACTGGTCATGATGCACAGTCATCAGCGATTGATGACGGCGAAATCCAATGTTGTTCTAGTTCAGTATATCATTATGGTACCACTATAAGCCCACTCAGAGGCCAGTCTTATGCCCCTATTCCACACCGACCACGAATCGAGCGGAATTGATAAATTTTAGGATTCATGAGGAATCGTGGAATTTCGCAAATTTCTTGTCCCAATCGTGACGCTCTACGATTCTGTTACGACACAGGTACGATAGCATTACGACTATTTGTGGGATTCTGCCGGAGAAACGGAAAATATTGTCAAGAATCAACCACGATTTACAAGAATCGATAACGAATACTGCAAGAACGTTAGCAATAATTTAAGATGTGTATTCGTGGGATTCGTGACAGATTTCGTTTCCAATTCGTAGTCTAGCCACGAACTCACGAACCACAAATAACTTAAGAATACCTACGAATGTCTACGAATCTATCACGATTCAGTTACGAAGCCTAAGAAGCCCAAGAATGAACTACGAATTGGCTACGAATTAACTACGATATTTTGGAATCGGGAGTTCGTGGCCAAAACTCAAAAACTTTGGCCACGAATTCCCGATCGATCTAGAATTGCAAGAACGGACTACGGATAAATACGAATCCGTTAAGAACTTCACGAACTGAATACGATTCAACTACGAATCCTAAAAATTAGGCCAAGGGCCGAAGATAGGTTACCGGACAATATTTAATATTTTAGATGTTGGCCAGGTCACTGGTTGAATTCAAGGTCAAGAGAATATTCAGCATATATAACATTAAGCATATATCATGTCCACAGTTGATTGCTAAGCTGTAAATTCAATAATCAGAGAGATATTAGCAATTTTGTGCTGTGGCCTTGAGAATGAAGGGGCAGAGGTCGAATTCAAGGTCATCAAAATATTCAATGTACATCATTTTCTATATCATATCCACAATTGATTCCCAAGCCATACAGTCAATAGAGGAGCAAGATATGAGCCAGTTTGTCCTGTGACCTTGAAAATTAGGTCAGAGATCAAATTCAAGGTCACGAGAATATTCAGCATATATCATCTCCTATATGTCCACAATTGATTCCAAAGCTGTAAAATCGATAATAAGTGAGCTATTAGCCATTTTGTCCTGTGACCTTGAAAATGAGGTCAAAGGTCAAATTCAAGGTCATGACAATAATCTGCATATATCATTTCCTATATGTTCATAATTGATTGCTAAGCTGTAAAGTCGATAACAAGCGAGATATTAGCCATTTTGTCCTGTGACCTTGAAAATGAGGTCAAAGGTCAAATTCAAGGTCATGATAATAATCTGCATATATCATTTCCTATATGTCCATAATTGATTGCTAAGCTGTAAAGTCGATAACAAGCGAGATATTAGCCATTTTGTCCTGTGACCTTGAAAATGAGGTCGAAGGTCAAATTCAAGGTCATCAGAATATTCAGCATATATCATTTCCTATATGTCCACAATTGATTCCTAAGCTGTAGAGTCGATAATAAGCGAGATATAAGCCATTTTGTGCTCTGACCTTGAAACTGAGGTCAGAGGTCAAATTCAAGGTCACGAGAATATTCAGCATATATTATTTCCTATATGTCCACTATTGATTCCTAAGCTGTAGAGTCGATAATAAGCGAGATATAAGCCATTTTGTGCTCTGACCTTGAAACTGAGGTCAGAGGTCAAATTCAAGGTCACGAGAATATTCAGCATATATCATTTTCTATATGTCCACAATTGATTCCTAGTCTCTAATCTCAATATCAAGTGAGATATTAGGCATATTGTGTCCCATTATAAAGCATAGGAGAATTTAACATGGGAAAGTCCCATTTGGGCCGAGTTTGGGCCAAAATGGCCCACTTCGAGCGATTCAAGCGCAACGAAATTTATAGACATCATAGGAGTACATATGAGGAGTCTTATGTATCAAAAAGAAAAAAAGTTACTGAACAGATTTTGAGAAAATGGCCGCCAAAGTCCAAAATCAGGCATTTTTCATCGGAAACGGCCGCCATTTTGAAAAAAATGCGAAAATCAAAAAACTAAAAAATACCTCCTTCTTGAATTATTTTTAAGTATTTTTGTGCAAAATTTCAGAAAAATTCGCCCGTAAACAAAAAAGATAAAAATGTGGACGACGACGACGACGGACGACGGACGACGACGACGACGACGACGGACGACGGACGCAACGCCATGCCAATAGGTTATCGGACCATAGGTCCGGTAACCTAAAAATTATCAATTCGTAGCGATTCGTGGGATTCTTGGTCGGTGTGGAATAGGGCCATTACGCGTCGAGAGGTATTGGATAATAAATCAATCTTTCAAACAAGTTATTCCTCTAACTAAAGGTGAAGTGGATTATCAAGACCAGTTGAGCCTTGGATGGCCATCATAACGTGTTCATTTTTGGTCTTGTAGCCTACTGCACAATCTACAAAACGCGCAATACCCATCCAGATCATTTCCAAAATGGCGAAACCTGGTATAAATGAATTGCCCACTGGGGATTCAAAATCAGGAACCACTAAAATGTGAAATATTTCAATGTTGCACCTTGCTGTGTGATTGTTATTGTTATCACATATTTGGACATAATTCATCAATATGTTTAGATTTTCTAGCTTTTGGATTCCAATTTTTTTCTGCATTTAACATGAGGTATTCGTTAACTTATATTTCTGATTATTGGGGCCAGACTTCAGGTTTTTCAGATCCAGATTTCAAATTTGTACAAATATGTTGTAAGATGTATCTTTCAATGTCGATAAATGATTCAGAATCAATTTACGCCACTATTACTATTTCTTTTCCAGTCAACGTTCCCGAAGCGTGTTCTTGTTTAGGCAAATGTTTCCGTTTATTCCTGACCTAACGGATCCCGATGTCAGAATCGACACGTCTATGAACTTTGCAGTTTGTGAGCTCAGTATTGAGTATACGGCTTCAGAAACTATTTTGACATTTTCTCTGCGACGCCACATCCTGGAGATACTTTCGCGCGATATTCACACTCCCTTGCAATGTTGGTGGACGAACATCTGCAGGTTATCAATTTCCTCAATGCCCTTGGTTGATGGGAAACCCAAACCATAGTTCTTGGGGATTTCGATCGCACCATTGTGAGAAGCAATGCTAACGTATTGTGTTACATGTAATGCAGTGAAGTCAAAGAATCCCCTATATATTCTAGACAGTAAATTCTGGCACAATGCACAGGAACTCAGTTACACCTTCCCGAACATTGGGTACGTTGAATCAATGCTTCTTAGTTTGATTGAGTGGTAATTATCAAGATTGGTCGCACCAACAACCGGCGATCGCACTGTGACGAATACAATTACGTCCTATTCGTCAAGTACAAGATACTTTTACCTCAAGGGTGGATTGTACTAATATCTCGTGAATTGACTGTACCCAATGAACATGGAACATGATCAAATCAAAATGCAGTCACTGCAAATTCGCAGCAGGATGCGCAACTTGGAAGGAACATGATAAAAATTATTATACGAGGCCTTCTTTTTATGTTATCGCACCTTTGGTCCGATAACTTATTGGTGTGGCGTTGCGACCATCGTCGTCCGTCTACATTTTTTTTCTTTAAATCATACAGTTTAAAGTAATATTTCGAGAGGGGGTATTTTAGATATTCTTATTCTCGCATTTGCTTTTAATGGTGGCCATTTTTGACCAAAAATCAATTTTGGACTTTGGGGGCCATTTTCTCGAAAAAAATGCCTGACCACTTCTGAGATTCTGATTTCAAAAGACTCCCCTCACCTAGTTTCGTTTTCCGGAGGTGCCGGTCTGTGCATGGCGGCCATTTTTGTTCGACGCATCAGCGGGAAAAAAAATTCCCCTTTGAAAAAGTGTTTGGACTTCATGATCGGAGTTGTGCGGAGTGAACTCCGAGAATAGTTCAAGATAGGCTTAAATATTAATACATCCATATGTGACGTCATATACAGTGATTTCAGTGCTGATCTTGAATTTGACCTTGAGTGACCTTGAGGTCAAAACGGTAGTTTGGGTGAAAACGAAAAAGAAACTGTTTTGGCTAAGCATTAAGAATTTCTCCGGTAACCTTTGTTAGCCCTTGTGCTAACCTTTCCTGTTAGAAAACGCACTTCCTCGAACTATCAGTGAAGTGGAGATTATGTCGAATTCCCTTCGCTTCTGAATAATTTAGCCAATCATCAAATTGAACAAATGGAGGCTATCAGCATGTAAGTTTTTTTTTATTCACCACGTACTATTCGATTGGCTATGATGGGAACATACGGTGTTACACCCTGTAGAATTAGAGGGAATAGAAATTATTGTGTATTATTCAGCCTATTACCAGAAGGAGCATTTGCGTGGCGTTCTACACTCGATAGTGGGTATAAGTAACAGTTCAGCAATGTCAACCTGTTGCCACTAACCCAACCAAATTTTCATGATGACAATAAAAAACCTAAATACACTTTGGAATACGCCCAAAGGGCCCAAGTAACGTGCGCTGCATTTTCCTCTATCTTTTTAAAACCAAGGATTAAAAAGATATGAGACGGATTAAATGGTTTGTTTTCAGTGGACGAGAAGTATTAAGAAGCAGTGTAAGTTACAGCCAAAGCCACACTGGCGTCATCAGGGGCAGACATTGTGTGAAATATAGGTGTTTCTACTGATTGTTGGATGGAAATAGTATACAACTAACAACTGTCCAAGAGCCTACTAGGAAAAATTAGAAATCCGAAATGAACCCCCGCACTAGGTGTATAACAAGTGCATAAGTACCCAAGTACTGAGTTTATGGTATCCTCTGGGACAGATTTAACGTCCACCAACAGTGACACCGGCTCAGTGGTATGAACGTAAGAATCAACCCATTACCAAAGACCGCTCCCGTCTTGCTATTACCACCAACACAACCAGAGTTTGATTATGACAATATCAAACCTACATTTAGTTATAATAGGAACAATCAAACAAACACTTACAGCCAAATTACAACCAACCTAATCAGAGTTTGATTTTGACAATATCAAATATACATTTATTTTATAATAAAAACAAACACAGCCAACTCCACACCGGCGTCATCAGGGACAGACAGTGTGTGAAATATAGATGTTTCTACTACTGCACGTCCATACTGACATTAACGTGACACTGTAATTCAATATCGATCAAAATCTGTCAATCCACACAATATATATTTGCCAGGCACGACAATCGCTTCGGGTTCTCTGTATCAAAACTATACTTTCCAATACAAACTGCAGGTTAAAGACGACAAAATGGTTTGTTTTGCACTTCTACTTTTTGTACTAACATCAGCACACTTCTTTGCGAGACTCGAAAATAAGTTTATTATTATCTTGCCTCTTGATATTTTCCGGAGAATCTATTTCATTTCCCATATAGACACTCCCCTTGGGTGATTGTCAAATTACTTCAAAACTAAATTGAAGCTCGGTTGATGTATGATTTCCCATGCGAGTGCGGTTGCTGATATTGTGTATTATCTGTTTTATCTGTCCAGCTCCTAATCCCAAGTGTATCTCTGTTACTCTTTACTTCCCGGGATTGTTCAACTAAATCAAAACTATCACTAACGAATTGTATATCTATATATATATAAATGTGGTCATTCGTCAATTGTTGTCACAAGTATATACTAATTGCTAAGAAGTTAAGGGACGAAATTAAGAAGATATTGAAATTTCGAATTACATAAGCTACATGTAACAGGCCATCTCATAGTATAGTATATGATACATATACGTTATATTAGAATAGTATAGTTGAAATACCGTCTCCTGTTATATACCGTAACAGTATGCGGTATTTGCACTGAGCAACCCAGGCCCAGTTTCCCAAATACGCTTTGAGCGTACTCTGACCAGATCCCCATATGTTTGTATAAGAATAGTTGGGGTCGTGTCCAGGAGATACCTGCACAGAATCCACGGAACCATCCAGGCACACGTGCAGACAATTAGTGTATACTAGCTCCTATTCAGGAACAGCAACTGGTACCTCCACGATTTGTTTGTAAACAGAGTGCACATGCATGGGGTAGAATGTGTGCATGCAAACACATTTCCACTCACAAGTCATACGAAAGGTATTCCTTCATTTCTGTACCATTTTCGATCCGCCGATATAGTTCTAGCATATATGTATAAGAACGTGTAGCAATACATTTTGATAAATGTCTTGGATATAAAGCTCCATCATGTTTAGCGACCTTGCCTCTAACTTTGTGCACATGAACAGTCACTAGGCAGGTCACCACAGTTCCATTACTGTAATTGAGATATACATCTATTGGGTGTCAGTCGTAGAAGGCAATGTAACAACACCTTCACCTATCACTGCTTAGAGGTGTCCTCGACAATTTGACATGACAAACTCCCCACAGGCGTGACGCGTCCATTCCACACTAACAGATATCAGACTTGATGATAGTTCGGACATTATATTACGGTTAGTTCTAGGCATTCTTGATTATGCAGACCAACTACTAGCTTGAGTCCATGGCTGTCTATTGATGTCGGGAGTATAGTGAAAACTCACCTGAGACAAAAATAATGAAGAACTTATAGAAAAAAAAAATAACGGAAGTGATGTAAGTTTTGATGCAGACAACAAAATGGAGGGCACATCAAACTCCCAAAACTCACGAAAGAGAGCCGAAAACTGGACATGTGCCCAAAAGTTCTTGGTAATGAAGAGTACGAGACGCGAGAATCAATCATAAATGAACGTATTTCTGCTACCTTTACCAAACAGCTCAAAAAAGCAACTTGACAGTTTATTGCCGATATTAATAATAGGTAGACTAGATAATTAGATCTACAACTACAATAGATCTAGGCCTAGAATCAATAGATATATTGACAATACTATCACAATTTACAAGTATTCATTGCATCAAAGCAAAAAAAATAACGTAGGTCTCCTAAAACGATATATGTGATAAAGCCGGTCTCTTAAAATGCGAGCTGGTCTTACCCTCTTCCTAATTCTTCTTAAAATTTTGATATGTCTTTGTAATAGTCTGCCATTTAAAATAAAATAAGGACTTCCTCATCTCCGTCTAAGTTTTTGGTGAATTTTGAACTTTAAATTTAAGTTTTATGGATATTCTTAAATTTACTTAATTTTAAATTTTAATTTTTTTTGTGAAACCGGCCCCTGGACCCATATAGCACACTGTACTCTACTAATACTACTCACCAACTGAATGAATGTTATTTTTATAATCTAATCTACCTGACACATTAGAAAGAGTGTCCTGCGATACATCGGCGAAAACGTGCTGAGAATAATGACACGCATGTAAATAGAAGTCTTGAAGAATCAACCTTTCGACAGCTTCAACGTGTTGCATTCATACCTAGTATTCAATAAATATGACTGTTTCACATACGATATACACTCCCATACGTTGGAATACCAACAGACGGATCAACGCAACAGATTAGCTCATTTAGGAATGGAAAGGCGTAACTTTTACACATTGACCATATATTTTACTGGCGTCTCCATGAGCTCACAGTTTGACCATAGAGACTCAGCTATATTGATTAAGGCGGAGACAAAGCTACGACAGACAGTATACCGATACAGGCGATCAACCGCCTAATTACTGGCTTCATAAATCCCCATGTCAAATACTGTGCCGTTTATGAGGCGCCTTACCTGACAGTAATCGCCAGAATCTCCATGGATCCAATTATGAAGTGCTTATCAATTAAACGCAGTGAATCATTAATGAAGCATGAAGCATATTAAATCTGTCGAGGTGGATACACCAATTGACACACCCTTCCTTCAAGCAACATTGGCATCGCATATTACAATAAAGTTAATTCAGATCTTATGTGAATGACTCTCTACTGAATTTGTTTTTAAAGATAGAGATCGACGTACATAAATAATGATGAGATCTGTACCTGTATGTTCGATTCCATCAGTTCTTCTGATGCGCGATCTATCACCAATGAACCAATGGTTGTATATATGACCTATGAGTGATCACATGCGTTTATATGACGATCCTTTTTTTATAGTCTGAATTTCACAAGTATATCCAGTAGAAGTAAGAGCTACTAACTTTGAATTCGCAATATTCCACCATTCTCAACGAATTATTGATCTGTTTTAATATCTGAAAATTCTAATGGCTGGACACATGTTTTGGAAGCTCACCGTGTCTACTAAATAAATGGTGATCCCATTTGATGTAGCCTAGCCCCAGGACATATCTACCTTTTATTTTCAACCCGAACATGTAATATGAGATATAGGTTGCGAGGACATTCCAATTGCGTTCCACGTGTCATTTGTTAGAGAAACACATATTTCATCCCATAAAATGTATACGCAACATATGCCCGCATGGTAATTGGAAATTAATAAAATATCATCAATGACATTGGGGTCAATTTGGGGCATCATCTCGAGCTTATCCATTTGGTAGCACGTCAATACATCATTTGTATAGACTTGCCACTTTACGTGACTTGATTGGGTAACATCGCCCTCTATCGTATTGGTGACCCACCTTCCAGACCTAATCAATCACCTCTTCATTATCGGAGATAATTATTGTCATACAAGTCGGCATTTATGGGACCCACCTAAAGAGCTTTGATACTGGACTTTTATGGATATACATGTTCACGTACTAATGACAGTGATTTCTCAGGTTATAATGGCTCTCATAAATTGTGCACCTGTTATTGTCTGCAAAGTGTTCTGCAGCAGTTTGGTGGCAGGGTGGAGACCAGAATATAATGGCATCAGTTTTGGTGTCTGCGAGTGCTGTTTACAGATTAAGTCGAAATACAAGATTGAAAAGTAATGCATGTATTTGATATATTTAAGTACTAACATTCATATTGCGCTGTCGAATCTGACTACCCCCAGTGCATCTACATGGCTACACGACATTTCCTTCCATGCATCCTGTATGTTTTGTACATTAGACAGCGTTAATGATTGATGTGTTTTAATCTGACGAGGAGCATCCTATTCACAGTGTGAGGTAAATTTGAACAGCAGTACACGTGGGACACTTTTGCACGCTCTTGCGACGTGGCACGGTTTCCAATCTCTGTATTCCAATTATCTCAGTGAAATGTGTGGATAATGTGCCACATCTATCAGAAACATGTACGGGACGAAATAGGAGACTGTAATGTGGCTGCACACAACAGTGTTTAAAACCTGGAATGATGCAGGTAGAGCCTACCATCCTTCATACAAGCTGCGTACATTGATCGGTTACAAGTTGTATATATTTCAAATGTCTGCTAAGTTCATCGAGATCGAGTTGAATTTGAAAAGGAATATTGATTGCATGTCATAGATTGCATAGCAGCTCAACTATGTTCATAGGTGTTAGCAATAGCTATATTTTTGAAAACTTGGTACGCTCTTATTGATCACTTACGGCGATCTAACTTAACTAATGGAAAGACATATAAGGCAATGCTCTCGCTGATCATCGAAGGCTCAGTTGTGCAGGCCAAGAACAAAAACATTGCCAATAGCTTGATTTGCATAGATCTAGCTGCAGCTGCGATAAATTTGCTGCACTGATAAAGTTACTGGATCGAGGAAAATTACCAAGTGACTTTTGAAGCGAGTTCGTGCGGAACTTCACCAACAAAATGATCTTGATTGATTGTTGACACTGGGATCAAACTGCCACCACCACCTTCCTCACAAAAGGACACTAATTGTTAATTTATGTATCACTCTTGGATGTTCTACACTCCATATCCAAGACTTGTCAAATTCACTACAATATTATCGCCAACCCCATAGAGATACACTCTCTTGATACAATCACGGTTTTGATCAGCATGTAGAAGACACCACACTCCAACAAAGGATATGGAATGAAATGCTACTTCTTAGCTCCAGTGCATCACATGTGACGGATGAAATCGATAAATTAACTCTGTGAGAAATGGTCATCTCTCGGTCCCTGATGGTTTATGTACTCTATTCTCTCACTCGACTTGGGGAAACTGATAGAATGTCAACGGATGCGGTGGTCAACCGTGGTTGGGAGGGTTACTCCCCTTGTCAAATGCCATTTGTAATACGGCACTTTATCTGGTCCGGTGTAAATATTGCATCTCTCACAAAAGCCTACCCAATTCGCTCCCAACTCTTTATCTGATAGTCCCATTAATAACTACAACGGAATTACTATGACTCTGAACCGCTTATATTGCTACCCTGGGTAAAAATCTATATTTAGACAGGCAAAACATACATGTATTACATTTTGAGCAGGGTGGATGCGGAAAATGTTTCGAAACTACAACATGTATGGTAGCAATATGATACCGCGAAAATTGATAAGATTTTATGGAACTCCATTCATATGAAACCCATATACGGCCACACTCAGGTGGAATTAGGTGTTCCATAGAGAGTGAGCATTTCCTGCCCAAAGGTATGCTAAAAGAAAAAATATGCAAACAAGTCCTGCTACACACTTGTCACAGATTTGATGTACTTATCAACTTGATGATGTCCCTAAATTTTTTAAACGCAGCTATTAGTCTTATACACATATTGTGTTCGCAGCTGCTTAGAAACCAGCTAGGAACTTCAGTGAACAAAGTCTTCATATATGTATAACAAGCTCAGGAGTAGAACGAATCTCTTCGTTTTGTCTTTGCTTGAAAGTAGAAAGCTAAGCCAGAATTATCAAATAAACGACAACCCTAATATTTAACTACATTGCTTGTATTTCGAAACAATGGCTCTGACCCCAAATCAATTCAGAACACAACAATGATCAAACATATTATATTACTCTTACAATATTCCACATACTGGTAATAGTGTGCAAATAACAATGAACTACAACTTGTCACCGATTTGACGATTCGATGGCAACACTAAGACTATCATCCGCATAAATATTTGACAGGCAGCCTTGGCAAGAGTTCGCAATTGACGACTGTTTAGTGGAGACCTCTGATTACAGAAACCATAGAACCCATTAATCACATTGGAACACAAGCGGAAATGGAACTGAGCCAATGGTGTCCTCTAATTTCCACCCCAGCATGACAGGAAATATACTTTTTTTTATAAGAACACTTGGGACAAATCCAATCTCACTCCATGACAAAGGTTTGACTTATTATGTACTATACAATGAGCTACCAGCATGACCAATATGTACGCAACAACACGAGGATATTACATGTGTACATGTGGCCAATCGTGGCAGACAATATGATAAGAATAGTATCACTTGCATGTGTACAAAAGCGATATGACACATATAGCATGACTGTGTGCAGAAGAGGTAATAGACGTGATTAGTCCTCAATTTGTAACATTTATTAAATTTCGCCAAGGCAATCATCTGGTGCCCAACCCAGCCCCTCAGCCCCCCCCCCCACACACACACACATACACACACACACACCTGCCTGCACCTGCCTGCCAGATTCACTTTACAATCTGTAACCAACAGATCCGCAAACGATGAAATATTGGAAAGTTTGGTGATGTATTCATTGTCGCCTCCATGAAGACATATTCAAATGGCATACAAACAACCCAATGAGTGGATTCGTTTGTCTGGTCCTGGGTGCTATCATGTCGAAGCAATTGGTTTAAAGTTGGAATCAATTTTAAAATCAGCCAAATTTAGCATTTTTGTTTGTCACCTAAACTCGAAAGTACATCTCAAGATAGTCGGAAATATATAGGAAAGATGCACAGTTCGACAACAGATACTCAGAAAATTGCAGTTAAATCGTGCATGAAAACAGTGAATGATCGGCCTGCCTACATTGCCGGTTGCCACAGTATCTAGACAAATACCAATGACGTCATGAGACTGTGTGTACAACTCGCCCGCAAGGCTTGCCACTTTGAGGAAAAAAATGATGGGAAATAGACTGGCCCGAATTTGAATCTTGTTTTGGCAACTCAATTTAGGCACGTAATACACAGACCCAAATTTGTACGTTTTCTCATTCTACAGACATTATAAAGCTACCGCAGAATGAATAAATTTTGTCAATTCTAAAAGTGATTATAGCTTTAAATAGGCCTAAATTGATCTCAACAACCAGAAGGATATAATTATTAAAAATATTCCCGTTAGTTTGTATAACATTTCCGAATTTATTGGTGCCTGGTAACCGCAAAATATTGCGAGGACTTCAATAAATTTGACCGATCAGACAGCAGCTCCTCGGGAATTCCCCGACTCCAACGGGGATGGCTTAATTGTTCATCATCATCATCATTGCTTGGGCACTGTTCCGAAAGATATCGTTCTTGAATGAGAACGTATTGTCGACATTTGATAATGGTTGGGGGGAAATCGAGTACTATATTATAGATGAGAATATAGGAACCTATGTAGCATGCTAAATTTATATTGACGAGCTACCGTGCATATTTATTTTTTTGCTTTGCGGGAGTGGGAGTTGCATGGGGTTTCGAAATGATAGGAGTCTGGAGAAGGTCTGGAAATTGTTCCATTTTGAGTTTGGAAAGTCTCCTGATTTCGTTATCAACGGAATTATGGGAACCTATGGAATATAATTGCAGTATGTCATGACTACAGAAGTCCAGACTCAAATAAACTTCACATTCCCCACACTGAAATCAAGCTACGCACTGCTAGAAGGCGACACATGTCTTTTACTACATTTCCTGGCGCTTACTTGTACACCTATAGTAACACTAGGAACTATCTTCCGTCATATTCCAAAACCCACTGTATCAGAAGCTCAAACTACACTCCCCACAGATTCATATTATAAACCAGGTTCATAAAACAGACTGAACTCCACTCTGTAGTGGATCTCATATTCATGCACATGAAAACTGAGCAATCGATATACCTGATCGAGGAAAATAATATCAATAGCTTTGAACACCAATTCCTGGGCTAATATTAATAGTGCAAACTGTTACTCCCCAACTGATAATATGTGCTAGTTCACATTACACACGATAGGGGCATACACCAACGCCTTTTTCGTACCATTACCTGTTACTGAACAAACAATACATAGCCAGAATTCATCACAGTGCACTTGTTCTACATGCAAGCCTGAATTATACCGGTAATGGTGTGTGTGCATGTTCATTCTTAAACGGAAACTTTCAATGAAAGGAATGGACACACGCAAAGTAGACCACAATAGTAACAATCCTGTAACAGTTCAATTTAGCCTATTTCTCTTCTCTGAATACCGCCATTAAACCCTCGTGTGTCTATTTCCCACAACAACCAACAACACAGCAGTGGAAACTATATGCACTGGCCGGTATGATTGATGGTTAATCGGTTTATCATACGTAGTTTTTTACATACGGATCAAGGATGTACATACATCATCTCATTTGTTTGGAGACCTCCTAATGCCTGAGTCACATTTGCAACGATGAGGATACGATGCCAGAAAAGGCTGAAATTTGGCCATTTCGGCCGGTCACCCATCGAGCGCCTGAGGATCATCCGTGACCATCGCACAGCAATCGAACATCGGACACACGTCGGTGGAGGCATCGGATGAACACAAACGCACAGTTATTTTCTTGCGGAGACCGGTGGAAAAAATGACATCGGTAGTGATTCACTGGCACGCCTGCCGGCGACCGGCTACTGCCCCTTTACATGCCCACCAGGTGCCGAGGGAGTCGATCAAATTTTTCGGCCGACCAATGGGGTAGTTCACCAGGCAATCATCGCATGGTATCCTGCCGTTTGTCGATGAATGTCCGGAAGGTGCGCTTCAGATAATCGGCCGATTCGTGTCATGTGGTCTCCGGTAGGGCATCGTTGGTTGGTCAGTCTTTCTTAAATTCTTGAAGTTTGGACGGACACGGTGAAGACACGCGATCGTAGGTGACTATAGCGGTCACTGGTGGACAATTCCTGGTGGTTTCATGACCACTCGAACGATATGGGAAAGATGCGTGACAAAATAATACCGGCGGCCGGAATATCGGTAAATACCACCGATATCCCCATGTCGGCCGGTGACCTGTGCAAATGTGACCCAGACATTAGGCAGTATATCGATGTTGCCGAATAGCCATCTTATGATTTTCTCCATAAAATACTGCGCCGTTTATCTGGCTCCTTCATTGATAATAGTCTTGTGGATCTTCGCGGATTTAATTCTGAAGTGCTTATTCATTGAACGCAGTGAATCGCTGAATTGCTCCCATGAAACATATTAAATCTGACGAGGTGTAGACCACCATTGAAGCACTCATTCCACGGGTACATCTTCTCCAAGCATCCTTGGCATCACATTTCACAGTACAATTGAATTAAATTTGACATGCACATGTACTGATTTTGTTCCCCTCAGCCTTCAATTTATGGTGGCAAAATTATTCTAGTCCTAATTTTACTGTATATTCAACAGAAACGAAAGTCTCTTTCGAAGATTGAATCATGTCCTATAGTTCGAGCTGAACCATTTTATTCACAAACAAAAAAAAACACCATCCTCATCTCGATGTGTAAAATATTTTTACTTTAGGCATGCAGAACAACGTAGGAATAGCGGAATTAACTATCTATATTTTTAATTAATCCTGCACTAGTTAAATGGATACAGACTCTACAGACATTCTAATTGTAATATACGTGATATTTGATAACATATTTCACCTCATACACATGTAAACACAATGCATGCACACGTGGTACTTGTAATTGCAATTTTACTAATGACTTTGGGGACACCATTTCGAGTTTTGTCTGTTTGTGGCACGTGAATACATCATTTGCCTGTTTTACTATTACGTGTCTTAGTTGGGGACGGCAGTTGCCGATATGGCTAAGTTTCCCACAAAATTTTCCCTAATTCACAGGGAGACTTGACCATGAATAAATTCCCTCCCCACGAGAACAGCATCGTCACGTCTCGCATTGTTGATTCACACCAAGTCTGCTCAATCACCTCCTCATTATCAGGGAACAAGTCGTCATTTACGGAACTCACCTAAAGAGCTTTGATACTAGCCTTTTATGGACATACACATGTACTAATCACAGTGGGTTTTTCTCCAAATTATTACATCATTCATAAATCTCGCACTTGGTATTGTTCTGCGGCAGTTTACAATTGACTGAATTACAGGTTCTGTGAAAACCAGTCTTATGAGTTTTGTTTTGGCCGTGTGATACAATGGTGTTTCTGTTTCACGTATGCACTTCTGATATAATGTTTATATAATATTACCTGTACTTTACGACAACCAATGTTGTTCTCACCACGTGCCTAGCTGTCAACAATGAACAATAGACGTACATCAGACCGCCCGCAGAATCCCCTACATCTACAATTCATGTGTATTTCGTTGCAAAGATGATAATTGTTACTGACGCATTTTGTCATACATGAAGTCCGATGTATTCCCGTGATATGATATAATGTGGATGTACTTCACCCGTAGAATATCACATTCTTTCATCATTGATATACGAATAAACATTATTTGGTTTCGTGATGTGATTTTGAAGCGACTGAATTGTGGTTATTCTAAAATTGAAATCGAGGTGTCAAATACTAGTAGAACGTGACATGGTGATGTTGCTATGTAATCTAATAGTATTAATGGCTTTCGTGTACTTTCTGGATGTGAAGTGTTCTGGTAGATGAAAACAGATTGATTTCTTTCCCGGGAGACTTCCACAGGCAAATACTGGAATGCCATTTTTTCGGCGATACGTTTTTTGAAATTGCCACCGAGCACGATTTTTTTTATAGTATTTCGGTCAAAATAAAAAATGTAGATGTGCCTATCGATATTCTTCTTTTACAACAGTAACAGAAATCTACTGACTTAAACCAGTGAGAACGTTCTGCACAAGACACCCACCGACATCTATGTATCTGATCGTTGAAACGCCGTATATTGGCAGTGAAGCTATATGCGTTCTATCAAAACTGAACCTGACTGCCTTCAGTACACCTAAATAATATACATTGGTTTTAGTTCCGAGCACGACAAGCTTATGTTTCGTACATTTAGCAGCGTAATTGAATAATGCGTTTTAATCTGTCGAGAAATCCTCTATTGACATATGGTATGTGCTAAATTTGAACAGCGGTACACGTGGGAGGGACACTTCTGCACGCATTTGCCCGACACACGAAACACAGGTTCCACCCTGCCTCATCATCTCAATGCAATGTATAAATAATATGCCACATCAATTCAATCAAGAATATGTACGGAACAGACTATTGTGCTCTGTAATATGATCACACACAGCAGCGTGTAATTTCATTTTCTCTTGGTTTTGCGGCCAGGGAAGCGACTTCCTTTTCGTTCTGTTGAAGATTAATCTATCTCCTGGAATAAACTTGGGAGGCACTGTATTATCATATTCTTTGAGCATGTCATACGCAAAGCGTGACCTGGAATGATGTAGACAGAGACCCTCCATACTTCAAAGTAAAATATGTCCCCGCGGATACCACAAACTCAGTAGCCTTTTGGCTTGTGATTAGATACTTATGTACTTGTCATAAATCTATTCCACATTGTTTGTTTCGGATGATTTATTGTCATAAGTTGTTGGGCAGTTGTATGCTAATTCCATCAGGTGTGCAGTAGAACAACTACATTTCACACACTATCTGCTCCTGATGACACCAGTGCGTTTTTGGATGAACCATTTGGTGGGCTTTGTTTCTATTCCGAAATATTGCATATTACGTTTGCTATTGTCATCATTAATATATAGTTGGATCGGTGGTAATAGGTTGATACTTATATCCACAGTCATACTTCAAAACCATACTTAACAAGCTGTGTACATTGTTGTGCTGTCAACACTAAAGGACTCTCTAAGTTTCGTTGAGTTTCAATTTGGGTATAGCATATGAAATGCATGCCATCGATTGCCTAAACGTTTGACTATTTTATTCTGATAACTAGAGAACCAGTGCGCTTATATTGATCAGTCACGGTGATCTAACGTGACTTGAATGGAATAGGATCAATAATTCATGGACAACCTACTGTTTTTTTTA
Source organism: Terebella lapidaria (assembly GCA_949152475.1). Classification (NCBI taxonomy): domain Eukaryota; kingdom Metazoa; phylum Annelida; class Polychaeta; order Terebellida; family Terebellidae; genus Terebella; species Terebella lapidaria. The sequence continues at coordinate 26,069,291 of OX424556.1, forward strand.
TAGCGTTTTGTATTGCTCTCACATATCGTTCAACTTTTGACTGTGCAGACCAACAACAAGGACAGAGTCAATACTTTGATATCTTCGAGCTAAATGGTGCCAATTTCATAAGGATCGGACCAAGGACAAGTACCAGCAGCCTGTTGAGCTCAGTGTAGACCTCTCACTGTCTCATTCAGGTGACAGGATTCCGTGTCTCACGGTGGTCCTACGATTTGGCATTTAGTCGGGAAATTTCGCCAGTAGTCGGGCGATACCGACGTTTAGTCGGGCAAATCGGCCCGAATGATGCAATGGATCGCGATAGAAACGCAGGTAGTGACAACTAATCGAGGAAACGAAAGCAAATAACTATTGCATTGAGTATCGGAACCATTTAGGTAATAGGTGTCCTGAGTGAATATGCTGCATGCTAAGCAAAATCATTAACGCCGATTTGGTTGTCGCTCATGACTATGCCAATGATGAAACTAAATGGACTTTTAAAACATAATGACATACATTTCGTTTATATTTCTCTGGGTTTTATCAAATACATTTTCTCAAATAAGTGGTTTGGGATGGTTTTTCTATGATTTTGTGTGTCATTACTTGATAAAAGTTGTTTTTGGAGGAATATAAATTACTACGTTTCTAGTCGGGATCTGTTTTGGTGCAGGATATCCAACTTCGGCGTTTAGTCGGTCATGATGGCCACCTTCTGCCATTCGCTTTAGAGTTGTATTACTACTATGATGAACGGACTAGTCTAGTTCCGAAATAAATTTTGAACACGATATTTTCAAATGAAGTTGATTAGCTAATGCGACTCATAGCCTAAAAGAATAGTATAGATTTTTGCATTGTGTGACCGACAGCTGTTATATTGCATCGAGCTCCCTGTGGTGGTCCAGATTAATGTTCGTTCCGGCATTAATAATGAATGGTTTTTAGAACAGTACTGCCCATACATGCATATAACGAGTGATTTCAAACTATTATTGAACTTTCTGTAGGCTAAACGAGAAAAATCACGATCGTAAATGCCAAGGACCAGCACTATTACAAATGGACAAACCCCGCTAAACGCCGTAGTCATGTCCCAATTTAGTTTGCAAAAAAATCCTTTCACACAAATGTTTAATCTAAACTATTGATAAACATAATACGATCTATTCCTCAATAACAACTACATAATTTTGAAGCTATAGACTTGGTATATACACTTCCAGGCCATGTTATAATTGTATTTATCACTTTCTTTTTTGACAATTTGCCTGGTGGGAGTTCGAAACACAAAATGTGTTTACGATATTTCAGCAAATTATGCATATATCGGCGCAATTTCCGGTTTGTTTGGTCTATGGATTTATCAGACGGTCAATGCCCAGCAATAGGTATGTGTCAAGTTCTTAGTTCTGTGGAAAATAAGAAATATTAACTGGCTTATTTATTTTGTTGACATATTATCCCGACTAAATGGCGTGGTTAACAACCAGTGCCGTGATTTCCCGACTGAACGTCAAATCGTAGGACCACCGTGTGTCTCTTCTGGCATCGATATCATGCTTTGACAACATCTGAAATTCGAACACCAGTGGTGCTCGATACTTAATCCAGGAACCGTTGTGGAGCCATGTTTATTGACGGGTTAACCGTTGAGCTGATCCCTCCCCACCAATGACACCCTCGCCACAAATGGACCCTAATGGGGTGCATTATCGACACGTGCAAATTGTTTGTGCCTTTCTGTATATAGACCCACCTTGCCATATAAAGATATTCCAATTTTCTAAGTTTAATCATGCATGACTGAAATTAATCGATATTCATTAATAAAGCATACGGAATGAAATCCCACTGCATCCATTGAAGCTAGTCAATTGATGTTGAGGAAAAAAATAGCACCTGTGAAATACTGAATGGCACATTCATCTTAATTGTACATCCACGCAAGACTTGAGTAATGTAAAGTAGTGTCAACAGAGTCGGTGTTGTACCATGGTTGTAAGGGTTACTCCGATCCTCAATGATCGTTTTAATGCGGCAGGAATTCCCAATGTTAGTTTGGCTGGCTTCGTGGTGGCAGCAGCACTCAGACAAAGCACACTCAGTTTGTCCAGCCTGGTCACGTTTGACAAAATTTCTGCCAGATGCGATTTTTTCCCAGTCATGTGTACCTTCCGTTTGTAATGAAATTGCATTTTATTGTGTTTATATTCATTGTCGTATACACACTCCTGAGCTTGGATTTACTTTTAACTCTATACGACAATAAACATAATGATACTATATTGAGTGTGTGCATTTGTATATTTGAGCAAAGATTTTATTCGAAGGCAGTGTCACTTTTCATACAAATTGTTTTATTATTATTAACTTTGTATTCTTATAACACCGAGTTTATAATAGAGTAACAGAAGAAATCACTAACAAGGTTTATATATTCACTTTATGTAATAGATACATTTGAGTACCAATAAATCTGATTTAGCAAGACAATTTGATACAGGAATTCATAGATTCACAAACATTGCTCTAATGACTTTAACACACTTTGAGCAACAATTCTACTGCAGAAGAAAACTTTTTGAGACATGTAAAGTGATGTCCACATTGAATAGTAGTGAATGATGTTAGGTGAACACTTAAATACCAATACATGCATACGTTTCCATTGACGTGTAAGCCTTTACATATTGTAGTGAAATATTGCCTTCAATATACATCGTTTGGGTTTATCTACTACGCTAATTCTATAGCAGTCAGTCTGTCGAACACTTTTAATTCAACGTCATACACATTCATCCAATCAAACTACACACACACCTACACACAGCATCTTCTGACACCCGGGTGAGATCTAGCTCACTGGCCCTCGTTGTAGTTCCACAGTACGTACGAGGTCCAGTAGATGATGTTGAAGAGCACGAAGGCGAGCGGGAACAGTTTACGCGAGTACTTGTCTGCATTGCGAGCCTTGTCCTTGCCGTGTGGATCTCGCTGGTAGGACGCCTTCTTGAACTTGCCGTCCTTGAACACCACTTCTCCCTGCAAACAACGTGCACAGTTAAATCTTCAAAACCTATAAAGCCTTAGTATTAGTATTATTCAAGAAAGATACTGCCCCGCAAAAAAAATAGTTGGAGTGCGATATGATGTTATATGCCTATTGGGAATGTTACTATGAATGAATATAGTTCAATACTCGAATAAACCTCATCTTCGAAAGAACTTGACAGTGAATATTAATGTGTTTTAAGATCGCACAATGTTCTACGATAATGTTATGATATGTTTTCCACCCTGACACGCCATGAAGTACATGTCATCTGTCTTATTTGGTCATATCGAATAAAAAGATTCACTGAGGAGTATGACAGTCCAGCCTCTACTGATCGCCCTGTGCCCATGATTACCTCGTCCATGTCGTCCTTCTGGGTGAGCTGGTTGATCTTCTTGATGGTGACCATGCGGCGCACCTCCTTGCGCGAGAGCACGTTGACGATAGCGAACTCGAGCAGCGCGGCGAACACGAACACCAGACAGGTGGACATCCACACGTCTATGGCCTTTATGTACGATACCCTGTCACAGCATGAACACATGTAAACAAATAATAGTGTGTCTATTGGAAACCCAATTTAAATGGTGCATCTTAGAAGTTGGAAAAACTTTTAGAAATGGGGACAATTTCGGATTCTGCATGTTCATATCATTTGTTGTATTCATATTTTGCAATGAAACACTGGGTATTGATTCCACGTCTATTACAGTCATACATTTTCGGAATATATCATGTCACTCCTGTCAATGAACATTTTAGGACCATATTTTGGGGCATTGTTTTATTTTAAAATATGATATGAAATGATACGCCGCCAGTCTACCTGGGCAGTGACTGTCTGACGCCTGTGGTCTGTGTTGTCATGGTGAGAATGGTCAGTACCCCCAGGGAGATTCTAGCCGGCACGGCATCTATGTTAATCCAGAACGATACCCAGGACAGGATGACAACCAGGGCACTCGGCACATAGGTCTGGATCATGTAATAGCCGATATCTCTCTGCAGCACGAAGTCTATCTCCAAGCACGTAAAAGATCCTGGAAGCAATTTACCGTACAATGTAGACATGTACGAATCAATCATCCTTATTTCTTGTTTCTCAAGGTAAACGTACAAGGCCTCTCAGGGCATATCATTGTTCAGTTTATCATAAGACAATGGCGTGAAAACGTGTAGGAAAGTAAACTTGAAACTCCCATCACAAATCAGAAACGTGCAGATGTATTCGAAGTACATGTATGTCATCAATAAATAATTAAATAGCGTTATGGCCTAACTGCGCACTTAAATGCCCCTTAGCATATTTCAAGCAATTTAAATTTCCAAAAAGTAAAATGTTTGGCTCATCATGTGACATGATGACTTTCGTGGTCTCAGTGCACTGTTGCCAATGGGTTCTGAATGGGAGCAATTGGTTCACGCTGCTTTTTTTCAGCACTTCACACATGTGAGAAATGTTCGGTGTAAGCGCGAAACACTTCAACAGACTATAGACTATAACTCAGAGCTGCAGTCTGAGTATGACGGGTATCTATAAACGCGATAAATTCATCGTTAGAATAAAATCATATAAATACATCAATATACTCACCCGTACTATATGTTTTGGTACAGTCTTTGAAGTAGTGATGGTCCAGCTGGAATTGTGGCAGTTCTAATCCCTCGTTCATTTCTACAGGAGTGTGTTCATCCCATTTGAACAGCAGACGATCAGTAGTGTAAGCAACTGTAATCAATTTACAGGTAGTATACAACAAAAAGTCATATCAATATTAAGTGACGCTCAAGTGAAAATAATTCGCATTTTCCAATCTTATGAATAAATATACCACAAAATAATGTAATGACCCATGCAGATATGATATTGTACATAAGATTTTGTGATATAAGATTAAGATTTTGAGAATAGATTCTACTGTATACAATAAAAAAAAGTTCGAGGCAAAAATGGGTTGTGTAGGCACTGCATATTACATTATGGTGTTAATCTAGCAGAGAATTCATGTGGTTCATTGGGACCGTTAATCTCGAGTTTTTAGCCGCCATGGAGTAGGAAGCATGGCATCAGAGTCGATCATGTGGCTAAAGCGTATTTGGTGCACATAAAAGTGCTATTATCCACATGCACGCAATGTTTGAAGTTTCAGAAACTGTTGCTGTTGCACTCGTGCAAACAATTCTTTCCCAAAACATAAACAGCTCTCGGTGCGTATAATGCAGTGACAAGTATTGGAAAATCCCACTAAGACTGTACTTACAACTCTCAATCTGAATTGAGCACACTTGAGTATCCAGTGGAAATTTGTGGAGTTTCATGGGACACGACAGAGTAAGAGACAACCTGCAACATAATCATTGTTACAACTTTCATACACTAAAAACTATCAGTTTTAATGTGTTCAAAAAGTCATTTCCCATAGAATGGATACCAGTGGCTTGTTTATTGTTGTTCAAATACCACAATTAGTGAAAAATATAATGGCTTCTGTGTTAATTTTTTTTCAGCCTGCTGGTGGCAAATTCCAGACAAGCTTGCGTGGTGTTTTATGAAAACCAAACCTGACATATGATGAAGCTTTTGTATTTGGGAATAAACTAGCTGCAAATTGTTTGAGAACCCAACACATTAGCACGTTGGAGGCACATCCCACTTGTGTATTGGCAATAGATCATCAACTTGGGCTGTTGTATAATTGCCGCCAAAATGAACAGCTTTCTAAAAGCATTCTGTCTGGACGGATGGGAACAGAACAAAACATTCTCCGTCAAACACGTAGAGAGTAGCCTACATACCTAGCGCTGTAGTAAAGCGTGCCATTGCGGTATATCCGCAAGAAGCGGTTGGGTACTGTGATATCGTGAAAGTGGCCCATCTTCTCGTTGGTAAAAAACAGATCGGGAACCCAGATGGCTGAGACCATGTTAGCATCCAGCGTGAGTACCGGCTCCTGAGATAAGTGCTCAAAGTTGAGTCGAGGGTCCTCCCAGCGCTGGCGTAGGAATATTGTCATCAGAAAGTCCTGCAAAAACCATAACCAGACAAACATCGTTGAATATTTGCCTGTGCTTGCAGAGCCCTCTCAGTTGGACAACACTTATTCAGTGGATGAGATGTCAATAGATTTATGTGTTAATGTTTTTATTACGTGAACTCGTGCTAACAACCATTCAAACATGTACACCGTGTGTTTACCATCGTACTCTCCGAAATAGAGTCGAAGCTGCTGATAAATATGTTGCAGGACACATTTGTTGCTGAACCTGAAAATAGAATTTGGTGGTGAAACGTCAGTTGATATATATGCATGTATATATGATTCTTTATGCAAATTATCTGAATGGTATCTCTTGTGAATTGACTTTGAGATTTCTAATATCTATCATAAAAATACATGCAAAATCATGAACATCATGATCAGTTGGAGAAACATGTGATTATGTACCAAAAAAAAACACAAGCAAATCGCCATGAAAGGTATCACATAAAAGCTTAAATAACAATCACAGAGAGGCATATAACGTACGATCTAAGAAAATATATTACACAGACGTGTCAATGAGTGCAGGGGTCTGTTCATTCAGAGGAAGTTGTGCTAACTTAATTGTCTGCTAACATGTGTGGAATGAAAGGGGGCAGAATCAATGTAGGAAATGTGAAAATCCGTAGCAGTCGCAGATTGCTATGTTTGAACCCCGCTATATATTTAGATGAGAAGTACTTGTCAATCCGCAACACCTCCTCATCACTCCCACAGTCCAGCAGCTGTACTGACCTGCTTTGTCAATCAGCAAGTGTGGATATCACATTTCTCACAACTGCCTAACTAGTTCGTACCCAAACAAATACCACACACGATCCATGACCGTAACACAGTTCCCAACTTCTAGCTAAATATCTAATATGCTTATATATAAGGACACTCAAACGCTTTAATGCTACGCTCGTTAACATTATACATATTAGCATTTTGTGACAAATTATTTAGACATACAAATATATTACCATTTGAGCAGGGTAAGTATGCATAATATTTTGAAACAACAACGTATATGGGAGCAATATGACAACACGAAAGTAGGCAAACATTTTGCACCAACTTCATCCAACACAAAGAGGACACTTCCATCTTATGTTGCAAAAACATCAATCAGGCTAATAGCTCAATAACTGTAAACCCGGAATGAATCAACAAGAAAAATCTACCACTGTGTACTCACTGTTCATTGTGCCATTGCCTGAAAATAAACAGCTAAAAAGTCATATTTAGGAAATCATCCATAAACCTGATGGTTCCTCATGAGAATAGAGTAATATAATCTTGTTGCTTTAACATCGAAAGTGCAGAACTCGCACTACATCGTTAGTATCAATATTGAATATTATCTGGAACATATATGTATCCAAACACGATATTTGTAACCCGGGGCTAAATGGAACATCGATGAAGTAATTATTGAATAATATTCCGTGGAATATAAATTATACTCGTATAATATTCTATAGCTGTTTGTATACACCCGGTATGTAATGTGACGTCTCCAAGAAATGAAATTTCATACAAAAACTTTCATCTGTTATCAAACATGGGATAAAATTTGGTACTGTTGAATTCATAAAGTTGGACTGAATACTGGTACTCAACTCAATGTATCATCGGGAAAAGAAATATAAATATATTTGTCAGCGTCAGAAGACAAAAACTGTTTTCTGAAATAAGCGCACATTTGTTTCGCACGTATGATGTATGCACGATGTTTGCACGGATATTCCATCGACTTTGTAATTCATGCGCAAATAAATGTGAAACTTCCAAGTTGTCGTCAAACTGACGATTGGATGGAAGCATTCAGATTATCATCCGCACTTGACAGGCAGCTTTGGATAATGTTCACGATTAATGACTGATTAATGGAGACCTGTATTTACAGAAACCACGGAACTCATTATTTGCCTTGACAAACAATAGGAAATGAAGGAGACTCAAATGAGGTCATGTGGTTTCCACTCAGGCAAAACAGGAAATAGACTTTCTCTACAAGAACACTAGTAACAATTCCAATCTCGCTCCATGACAAGGATTTGACTAATTATTCAATAATCAATGAAGTATCAGCATTGCTGACCAATATGTACTCAACATGAAGATATTTGCAAACATGAGTCCATCACATGTGTGAATGAGACCGCGGTCAATCGTGTTAGACAATGGGATAAACTATTTATCACTAGTGACATCTAGACTACAGCACGATTATGTACTAGAGAGGCAAGACGATGCCTCGGACGCCCACTCACTCAATCGTAACCACTTTCTGAACTTTTACTACCGCACAATGTCTACTACTATAAAAGAAAAATTACTGGGAAAATTGGGATGATGAATACTATATGTAATTATATCTACACATAGTAACGCTGAACACTAGAACGTTGTCTTCCATCATTTTGCCAACAGCGACTGTCGGGAGCTCAATTCCCACAACTGTAATTATAAACCAGGTCTCCGAAATCATCAAGCAGACTAAAACACCAAGTGGCCAGATCGTAAAGTGGTTATCCTCCGGAGTGGACCTTCCTGTATAGCAACCATCACAAGGAATATGGAACCGATTACTCTCCGATATACCTTAGTAATGCGGAACGCCACTTCATTTACGGGAATAACTGCCACGATAGCCACGGGGAATGGTCAGAATATAAATCAGCAGGTCCTTGTGCAAGGCACAAGTATATTAACACACTCGATCGACAGAAATAGGATCAACTTGAGTTCCTGTAGTGAAGTTGGTGCAAACTGTTATTATTTCCCAGGTAATATGCAAGTTCACAATACATAGAACTGGACAAACACCTGCACCTTTTTGTACGCAATTTTCTGTTCCCCTGAACAAACGATTCATAGTGCTTTAGGCGATAACCAATCACAGTACACTGATTATTGTGTATGTAAATTACGGAAGTTTTCAAGTAAACAACAAGTTACTGGTACATTGTCTCGTGAAATGAAACCAGATGAGAATGTGACAAGACACAACCGCCAATACAAATACAAAACATCACAACACAACAATAACAATCCTGTAACAATACAATTTTGTCTTTTTGTCCTCTCCGAATGCCGCAATACAACTTCGCGTGTCTACTTCTCACAACAACCAGTGAAGATCGATGTACCCACGCAAAGTACTACGAAGGTTATTAGAATAATAATGTATAGCGTATTTCATTTACGATATAGGATGTACCTCCTTGACGTATGGTACGCATTTCAACTTTCACGTGACGTATCTACAGGGAACCCATAGAGGTCCAGGAACTCAGTGTGGCCGTAGACAGTCAGCTGTCATAATCTCGGAGACAAAGCTATGACAGGCCGATGTGGCCGACTAGACATCTGAATGGCTCCACAAACACTGCATACTTTTGCTGCTCTGGCATTGATAATAACCGTGCAAATCTTCACGGATCCATTATTGTGAAGTGCTTTTTCATTAGACGCAACGGATCGTTAATTCCACACATGAAGCATATTAAATCTGGCGGGATGGAGACCACTATTGAAGTATTTACATTCGATTCGATTCGATTGGTACATCCTCTTTAAGCAACCGTGGCACTTCAGATTACAACGCAATTTAATTAGATTTAATATGTACATGTAATGAGTTTGTTCAGCCTCAATGTTTAATATATGGTGGCAAAAGTATTTTAGGCATAACCAACAGAGACCACAGTCGATTTCGAACGTTGGATAATATGTCTCACTGTTTTTGAGGTCCAGTATTTAACTCATAATATCCCCCAAATTCTGGATCTGTTTCAATGTATACCTCAAGCTCCAAAAAGCGGGATGTTTCTACTTTATATATCAGCTTAGGGCTAGCGAAATTATTCACCTAAATTTCGTCTAACACTGGACTAGTGAAATGAACAGCGTTTCATGGACATTCTAATTGTACTTGAATGTTATTTGTTGGAGATAAACCATTTCTCCTCATATATATATATCTACACACAACGTATGCACACGTGGTAATTGCAAATTAACGAAATATTACTGATGACATTGGGAAATACCTCGCAATCTCATCCGTTATATAGCACGTAAATACAGCATTTGTCCGGCGGATTATGTAATCTTATAAGTGAGACTTACGTTTGGCATGACTGACAGTTATCGAGATGGACAAGTTACCATACACAAGGATACTTCACCGTGTATAAATTTTCTATCCATAAGAAGAACATCACCCTGTCTCGCGTTGTCGATTCACAGAAGGCCTACACAATCACCCCATCATTATAAATAATGGTGGCCTAATTAGAATGGTGCCTGAAACTAGATAGGGGAGGATCAGAGCGAATGTCGTTTGGTAGAGAATTCCACAGTGAGGAGCCGTCATAACTCATACTGTTTTTGAATTGAACTTTTGGTTCATTGACGGGATGTTTATACAGCGGGACATGGAGGAACAGTTTATCAGTAATCTAGTCATATAAGTCGTCCATTACGGGACCAATTTAAGAGTTTTAATACTAGACTTGTATGTACATGTACTAATGGCAGCGATTTGTCAGATTATTATATTTCCCATAAACTGTGCACCTGTTATTTTCTGCTAAGTGTTCTGCAGCAGTTTGTCTCTGACTGAATCAAAAACTTCTTGTCAGGAATATCAAATGCAGACTGAGTGACCGAGTCAAAACCCGAATTAGTTTTGTTTTGGCGATGAGATAAAGTGGTTTCCCGGTTCTATCAAACTAGGAATTCGAAGAGTAATGTGGTGTGCATATGATCGTTATATATTATCACTTGTAGTTTTCGACAACCAATGTTGGGACGGCCAGACGCCTAACTGTCAGCTATGAAGGATAAACATACATTTGACCACACAGAATGTCCACATACAATTTATATGTATTTGTGTTGTTATTCTAGCATACACAATATTCAACTGGTGCTTTTTGTCATACAGGCAATTCAAGATACTGTATATTCCCGTGATATCATATATTGATAATGTACTTCACCAATACATTTTTTCATTATCTCAGTATCGATCTCATACGAATGAGCATGTATCTGGTTCCGCGGTGTGATTTTGAAGCAACAAAATTATGGTCGTTCGCAAATTGAATTCAAGGTGTCAAATGCCAGGAGTTTGCGGCATGGTGATATTTTGAATATGTTGCAACGAACTACGTGTATTTTGTTCGCAGTAATCCAGTAATGTAAATGGCTTTCATTACGTTCTGGACGTAAAGTGTTCTGGTAAATCACAACATATCGATTTCTTCCCAGCGAGACTTCCACGGACTAAATCTAGAATGACATTGGTTTTGCTGAAACGTTTTTTTTTTTTTTGGAATTGATAAAAAAGGGTGCCACCGAGCACGAATTCCAGATAATGTTTCGGTCAATATCAGCAATGGATATGTGCCCATCGATGTTTTTCTTTTGCAACAGTAATAGAAATCTACTGATGTAAAACAGTAGAAATGATCTGAACAAGACATCCACCGACACAAATATCTCTCTAACGTCTGGAATACATTGCTTCGGCAATGTCCAATGAAACTATATGATAATGTGTGTTATCAAAACTGAACCTGACTAACCTCAGTCCACCTGTTTTGGTGTTATATTCCATGCACCGCCCGATTATGTTTCGCGTTTAGATTAGGCAGCGTTAATAATTAATAGGTTTTAATCTGACGAGGAAAGCTCTAATGACAGTGCGGGAGAAGCGAGGTAAATTTGAACAGCAATACACATGGGACACTTCCGCACGCACCCCTAGTGAAACATGGGATTCAACCTGCACTCTCATCTCGGTGAAATGTGTAAATAATCGGCAACATCAATCCAATCAGAAATATGTACGGGAAGAAATAGGATACTGTAATGTTGTCGCACACAACACTGTGTAGTTCAATTAAACTTTTGGTTTTGGGGGAGTTATTTCATATTCATGCTGATGGAGATTACTCACTTTCCTGGAAGTTGGGAGGCACTCTGTTGTCATATTCTTCGAGCATGTCATACAAAAAGCGTGATCTGGAATGATGTACAAAGAGCCAACCATAATTCATACAAGCTGTGTGAATGTTTGTGTTATAGATATATATATATATCCTGAGTTTGATCGAGTTTAAATTGGAGTGGAATATTGATTGCATGTCATCGATTGCATAAGCGTTTAACTGTTTTGATATGTACTAATAATATTTATATATTTGACAATAGCTTCGTACGCTTTTTATTAATCAGTCACAGTTATCTAACTTGACTAATGGAATGGATGAATAATTTGTGTACAAACCTGCTGTTTTTGTAGCGTTTGTTATTGCTCTCGCTAATCATCGAACTTTCGACTGTGCAGACCAGCAACAAGGACATAGTCAATAGCTTGATTTGCACTGATAGCTTTGAGATAAGTAGTGCCATTTTCCCGTTGTTCTCTGCTAGGACAAATATCCGGACCGAGGACAAGTACCAGCAGCCTGTTGAAGCGAGCTGAGAGCTCAGTGCAGAACTCTCCCCGTCTGTGTCAGGTGCCTGGGTTCCGTGTCTCTCCCGGCATCGTGCAACGACAACATCTGAAGATCAAGGCAAACTTCAGCGGTGCTTGACACTTATTTTAGGCACTGTTGCCGGTCCAGATTTACTGATGGATCATAAGTTGCCCAGTTGTAGCTGGTCCACCACTGAACTGACCTTGACTGTTGGGATCAACCTGCCCCCTCCCCACCAACAGCTACTGCCCTCAACACAAATGGGCCCTAATTGCTAACTTATGTACCACTATTGATTGTTCTACATTCCGCATTCATGGCCTGTCAGCACCACTGCAATATTATTCCCAACCCAATTGAGAAGCAATCTACCGAAAAACTGACAGTTGTTATTAGCCTGTAGAATATCATCGACCCTACGGCCGGCAGACATCAAATTTCAATAAACTATATGGAGTTTGAACTGCCAATTGTAAGTTCCAATGCATCCAATGCATTCCATGAAGGATGCAGAGGGAAAATAACTTTGTGAGAACAGATCATATCTCAAGCGCTGAATGCTACAACTCTCTTAATTTGCATTGTATAGTCCAACCACGACTTGAGGAAGCTAATATAATCTGAACAGAGGCGCGTATGACAATATATGGGACGGTTTCTCCTATTCTCGAGTGACCGACCTAATTCGTCAACATTTCCCAAGTTTTCCCAATGTCTATATGGTTGGGTCCGTGGTGGGAGCAGCACTTGGACACGGCTCTGTTTGTCCGGCCTTGTCATGTTTGACAATTCTTCAACCAAATGTATCACAAGCGTAATCCGTAATATGTTTGTCCAGTGCCTACATCCGTGATGCGACATTGATGCAAGTGTTGCTGGATATCAAGGCTTTTACGTGTATTTGAGACACCAGGAAGAATCCCATTACCCGCTGCTCGGGTAAAGTACATTAATATTAACGATGATATTCCATACTTACATCCGTATCCTCAGACAATTACAGACTGGAGACCTTCAGCTGTATCCAGGCACGGTTGCGAGTAAATTCCAGTACCTGCTGCATGAGATCATATTTCCCCCCACTGATCATGAGCAACTAGACAATATTGTTGTGTTTCTTTTGAGAAATGCAATAGCAGAGAATAGACCATTGCTTTATATTCCTTTCAGTCATCCTCGAATGTCGTAAAGTCGCTGGCATTATGTCGACTGGTGACAGCAGCACACATGCGGCCACTTTCTCTTCACTGTTGCTCTTGCGGCTGCGGGCTGCCAGACCCACTGCAGAGACTGCCCCCACGGCCTCTCTCTCTCTCCGCAGCCCGCTGGCAAAGGCCACTCCCTCCAACCCGCCCGCTCGATCTATGATGTATGGAGATAATCGACTGGCAGATTTTAGAGACGACTCTTCTGCTCCATTCCCGATAAATGTACCGGCCAATTGTTGGATAAGGCAGCTCTATAATAGCCGCTGTATTTACTGCACCTGTCTCGTCGATACACCGCTATTGATAAAAAAGGAGGTGTACAAAAACGATTTTAGCATAATTATTTCTACAGCTCCATTACTTCGTCCCTGAATGTGTTGGTGTCTACACATTAATATTATTGCGTCATATATAATATAATGTTACATGACGGTACAGTCACGTGTTATAAACTGGAGACTTTGTCTAGATATGTGTTTTTACATATACGATCATTGCGTCGGAGACATTTGGTTTTATCGCCACAGGTAAATACAGACGGAGCCTTATGATCGCCCCTTTTGCTAGTTTTTATTTTGCTAGTTATTGTTTCAAGTGTCGTGATGAAACATCAACTATTCGACCAAACGCATAATGGGGTGCTAGGTGGAGAATGATCGCACACAAAGTGCTGCAACATATAAAGTATATTAGTTTCATAGGTTGTTGGACAGTTGTATGCTAATTCAATCAGGTGTACAGTAAAAAGAACCACATATCACACACTGTTTGCCCCTGATGACGCAAGTGTGTCTTTAGATAAGCTGATTGGTCGGACTAGTTTCTATTGCATAATGTTGTATTTTACGTTTGCTTTTGTCATCATCAGAATCGAGTTGTATAATTGGTAATAGATTGATACTTTATTATAATTATATAGTACTCCATGGGGTGTCAAATAATGCTATTTACAATTTGTACAGATGTTTCTGAATAAACATTGTATTCGCATGCACAGCTTCAGCCCGGAACTTATGCACTTTGTTTACACACATACCGTGGAAGTATCAAGTGTTATCCTTGAATAGCAGCAAGTACCATACCAATTGCCCGTACGTGGGTATGAATGGTTCCATGAATTCTGTGCAGGTATCTTTTGGACACGACCCCAACTATTCCACTACAAGCAGGTGGCGGTCTGGTCAGAACACATTAATCGTACGTGTATGGAAAACTGGGACTGGGTTGTGTAGTGCAATTGATACTTACATTCCACCCCTATTATGTTAAATACCATATCTAATATTTTGATTATTCACAAGCCAATAATTATAACATCACAATAACGACTGAATAAGCGCTATGCTTGTTACATGTGGGTCTATGTAAGCCAAAATATATATCTTTGTTTGGCTTAGTCTCCTGAATACTCCAAATATTTCAAGTCACCTAAGACCCCGTCCCATATAGCACCCAGATTCAACACGGATCAGCACAGCAGATACACGGATGAACACGTCTTCTGCAATTATCAACACGGATTAACACGGACCAAAACGATGGAACACGGCAGATTTTTCGGGGCGATCCATGCAGCAGTCGTGTTGGCAAAATATAACCAGTGAGTAGTGACATAAATGTCATGAAAAAAACTCAATCTTCCCCGTATCAGCACGGATTAGATCCGTATTGATCCGACATTGCCCTGCTGATCCGGACCTCCTCTGTAGAGATAGGCATAGAATTCGAAACGTACTCAAGCGGTAAATAACGACCTCCATGTAAGTATAGGATACTTTGTTGACAGTTTTCACTAAGTTTAACAATCCCCTGTGCAATATACGAGTCTTGTTTCCGCAGGCACCATGTGAATAATCATCAAATCCCGGGTGAAACTTGGTAAATTCCAGACGGCGACATGGTTACAGTTGGGATGAACAAAAGGACCAGAGGGATGGACATAAACAAAACAGATATTACGCAATATCAGTAACCACAGTCGCATGGGAAATCAAACTCAGACTGAGCTTCTATAGTTGATTTAATTTAATTTTGAAATAATTCGATAATCACTCATGGGAATGTGTGTTCGGGAAATGAAAAAGGCCAGATATTCAAATAATATATCAGAGACTTCAAAATTATCAGCAATTGACTTGTATGAAGTATGACTGCAATTATTTAATGTTCTTTGGTTTTGTCGAGGAGGAAATCAGAGCGTACAGCCCTTTAGGTAATTAATAACTTTCTAATGGATGCTATATCACACCAATATTGTTTGCCTGATCAAAAACAGTTGGCTAGTGATATAAACTATATATCGTAATTTTAATTAGGTCTTTTGCTTTTTAGTCTCCCGTTTGTATTGAAAATAGTATGTCAACCTGGCGAGAATGTCAATGATATACAGAGTACGATAACCACGTGCAGAGTATATCCACTTTCATAATCGCCATACCATAATCCAGAAATAATTATCCAAGAATCTTCGAATTAAAAGCAGTTCAATAATTATATAAACATCATTCATCCTGTTCGAATTCACACATATGGTTTGTAATATTATGACGTCATGTTTCCCCCCATGTCCCATTTATCGTGTAAATCATCAATTTTACTTACTGCTTGCACTGCACTGTACACTACAAATTCCGGTTCCTTATAATGTGCTGAATAATACACGAGAATTTCTATACCCTCTAGATTCCGTATAGTGTAACACAGTAGGTGTCCATTAGGCTAATCGGATAGGATCTGGACACTGGTGAATAGCCTGCATTCGTTTGAAATGATGTTGGGCTGAATTATACATAACCGGAAAATTAGCCCAAAGACTAAGAAATGTTACTGGAGAAATATACAATGTTGAGCCGCAACGGTTTTATTTGATCACCAAAATTGCTGTTTTGACCTTTCAAGGTCATTGAAGTTCGAAGTTAAGGTCAGGTTAAGGTATTAGGCTACATCTCGAAGTGTTATAGACGTTTACTCCATGTAGCCCCTGTTAAATGAAGAATTTTGTAACTCCCTAAAAAATTGTCAATGGGAACAAAAATGGCTTGAGAAAATTGGCTGGATATTAAAAAATGACAGTGACTTCGGGCAAACCTTTTTCTTCGCCTACCCAACAGAAACTCAAAATGGCCGCCCCACGCAGACCGATGGTTCAAGAACAACGAAACTTATACACCTCACAGAGGTACTTACGAGAATTCCTATTCATCAATTAGAATAAAGTTGTTGAATAGATCTCGAGGAAATGGCTGCATAGGTCCAGAAATTATCGTGTTTCAACAAAAAATGCCGTTTTGACCTTTCATTGTCATTGGAGGTCAAATTTAAGATCAAAACTGACACTGCAATATATGATGGCTCATTTGAACGTGCCAATATTTAGACTCTAAATTGAATTGTTTCAGGAGTTCACTACGCCCAATATGATGGGAAAAAATAGATGAAATTTTGCTGAGTCTAAAAAGTTTTTCAATGGCGAAAAACAAGTTTTTGCTGAAAATAGCTCAGAACGAATAGTGAAAAAATCGAAATGTTGGCCACACGCAAACCAGCAATTCAATAGTAACAATTGTCCAGAATGGGAATTGAACCGAAAATTGCAATACTGTCTCAACGTTTTTTGAGAAAATGGCCTCCAAAGTCAGAAATTGCGAAAAGAAAATCAGCCTTAAAAAAATCGTGAACAAAAATTATATATATCTTCCATTTGAACCTTTTTAGCTACTTTTTGTGCAAAACTTCAGAAAAAAGTCCGACCATCAACTTGAAGGATACAAATGTGGATGACGACGACGAAAGGTCCGGTAATCTAAAAATATGCTTTGGTGCAATTCCTTTCCACCACATATAATTAGATTGGTTGTCAAAGTACATCAATTCCAACTTCACCATGTAAAAATACTCTGTCAGGACGTTTAAACATTATTGCGTCAATTGATGAATTTCAAAATGAAATTGAACTCTTGGTGTACACAGGAAACAGTGTAATTTCCAGAGATTATATCGTCAAGTATACATCTACTTCAATGATGCCAGTTATTATTTCAGGTGCTTTTCCAGATATCGATGATTCCATCTAAGGGACAGATATAATGGAATGTCAGTGCAGCTATTATCTAATAATGAAAATGGAGAATGTGTATACACAATGTGGAGCAATATATAAAGTAATGCAACAATCTACGCTTGACAAATAGTGATATTTGTGAAATAAGTGCTGGAAACAAATGCAATTTTGAACAATTTACAACACGAAAAAGCCAGCCTGGCATTGAGTCTGGTACCTGTTGGTACCAGCTTGTCACTCAGTCTGGAGTGCATGCGTCATACAAACTTGTAGATGCCATCTCTAAGCAGTGATATGTGAAGGTGTTGTTACTGAGCCTGGGAGAGCCTGACACCCAATAGCTGTATATCACACTTACCGTAATGGAAATTTGATGAACTGCAAGGCAATCTTTGGTGTTTGATCATGTACGCAAAGGCAAGGTCGCTAACGACATGATGGAGCATTTTGGACAAGATACACAATGTTCGCTACACCTTATCACGAGCTAGAACCGAGATTTTATCAAAATGAAAATGGTATAGAAATAGGATAAAAGTTTACCTGACTCGATCTATATATAAGTGTATCATTTCTGAGTAAAAATGTTTTTGCATGCACACATTCTGCCCCGCACCAGCGCACTTTGTTTTCACCCAGATCGTACAGGTAGGTCTACCGTGTGTTGTTCTGGAATAGCAGCGAGTATCCCAGGTGGTGGTCTGGTGAGAGTACGCTCGATACGGCCATAGAAAACTGGGACTGGGTCTTCCCGTGCAAATGCCGCCTCAGCTTATGTCCAATGAACATCGCGATTCTTGTTTCCACACGCCTCATTCCGGTTATATTTTGTGTATACTATGTGTTGATAAGATACATTTTGGTTTGACCAAATAGCGGAATGGATTGACTTGAGCGAATTAGATATTTGCACTATAACTAACTGGAAATGGGTGGTAAATCATATTCAGGCTAGTTGATTCAATTTAATTTTAAAAACATATCAATAATTAAGCAGTTCGCAAAGTGAATGCGATGATGTGCATCGTGCGGTACGTATGTATATGTTAAGGTATTTTCCATAAACATAGGCCCAAGGTACCTGTAGCTTACCAGCTAGCCAATAGGTGATCGGACCGATGGTCTGGTAACTTCAAGGTTACAAGTATTATTCAGCATATATCATTTCCTATATGTCCATAATTGATTCGTCAGCTGTAAAGTTGACAACAAGTGAGATATGCGTCTTTTCATCCTCTGACCTTGAAAATGAGGTAAAAGGTCATATTCAAAGTCACAAGAATATTCAGTATATATTATTTCTTATATGTCCACAATTGATTCCCAAGCTGAAAAGTAAATAATTAGCGAGATATTAGCCATTTTGTGCTCTGACCTTGGAAATGAGGTCAACGGTCAAATTCAAGGCAATCAGAATATTCAGCATATATCCTTTCCTATATGTCCACAATTGATTTCTAAGCTGTAAAGCCGATAATCAGCGAGATATTAGCCATTTTGTGCTCTGACCTCGAAAATGAGGTCATAGGTCAAATTCAAGGTCACCAGAATATTCAGCATATATCACTTCCTATATGTCCACAATTGATTCCTAACCTGTAAATTCAATAATAAGCGAGATATTGGCCATTTTGTGCTCTGACCTTGAGAATAAAGTTAAAGGTCAAATTCAAGGTCACGAGAATATTCAGCATATATCATTTCCTATATGTCCACAATTGATTCCCACGCTGTAAAGTGAATAATAAGCGAGATATTAGCGATTTTGTGCTCTGACCTTGAAAATGAGGTCAAAGGTCAAATTCAAGGTCATCAGAATATTCGGCATATATCCTTTCCTATATGGTCACGATAGATTTCTAAGCTGTAAAGTCGATAATAAGCGAGATATTAGCCATTTTGTGCTCTGACCTCGAAAATGAGGTCAAAAGTCAAATTCAAGATCACCAGAATATTCAGCATATGTCACTTCCTATATGTCCACAATGAGGCTGTAAAGTCAATAATAAACGAGATATTGGCCATTTTGTGCTCTGACCTTGAAAATGAGGTCAAAGGTCAAATTCAAGGTCACGAGAATATTCAGTATATATTATTTCTTATATGTCCACAATTGATTCCCAAGCTGAAAAGTAAATAATTAGCGAGATATTAGCCATTTTGTGCTCTGACCTTGGAAATGAGGTCAACGGTCAAATTCAAGGCAATCAGAATATTCAGCATATACCCTTTCCTATATGTCCACAATTGATTTCTAAGCTGTAAAGCCGATAATCAGCGAGATATTAGCCATTTTGTGCTCTGACCTCGAAAATGAGGTCAAAGGTCAAATTCAAGGTCACCAGAATATTCAGCATATATCACTTCCTATATGTCCACAATTGATTCCTAACCTGTAAATTCAATAATAAGCGAGATATTGGCCATTTTGTGCTCTGACCTTGAGAATAAAGTTAAAGGTCAAATTCAAGGTCACGAGAATATTCAGCATATATCATTTCCTATATGTCCACAATTGATTCCCACGCTGTAAAGTGAATAATAAGCGAGATATTAGCGATTTTGTGCTCTGACCTTGAAAATTAGGTCAAAGGTCAAATTCAAGGTCATCAGAATATTCGGCATATATCCTTTCCTATATGGTCACAATAGATTTCTAAGCTGTAAAGTCGATAATAAGCGAGATATTAGCCATTTTGTGCTCTGACCTCGAAAATGAGGTCAAAAGTCAAATTCAAGATCACCAGAATATTCAGCATATGTCACTTCCTATATGTCCACAATTGATTCCTAAGCTGTAAAGTCAATAATAAACGAGATATTGGCCATTTTGTGCTCTGACATTGAAAATGAGGTCAAAGGTCAAATTCAAGGTCACGAGAATATTCAGCATATATCATTTCCTATATGTCCACAATTGATTCCAAGTCTCTAATCTCAATATTAAGTGAGATATCAAGGACCATTTTGGACCATTGTGGACCATTTTAAAGCATAGGAGAATTTAACATGGGAAAGTCCTATTTGGGCCCCGTAAAAGACATCAAAATGGCCGCCACACGCAGACCGGCGATTCAAGAGCATCGAAACTTATACACATTATAAGTATACATGAGGGGGAACATTTTGAAACTAAAATCTCAAAACTGATCAGACAGTTTTTGAGAAAATAATTTTCAAAGTTGAAAACATGCAAAAACGGCCATTTTCGGCGTAAAAATGGCCGCCAACACTGCATAATCGATTCAATAAAAAAAATGAAAAAAACGTCTGGGGGAATTGACCCAATACATATTCACACAAATTTATGGACAAAAAATGTTCACAGATGATGTGGCGGACGACGACGAAGACGACGACGGACGAAAAACCACGACAATATCTTATCGGCCCTTATGGGCCGGTAAGCTAAAAATGTAGAACACACCTGATTACCGTCAGGGTATATGCGATTGTTGATGTGACTTGGGACTTGAACACGCGAAGTTGTGTGTGTATACTCAGGGAGCGAGAAGAAAGACTGCATTGATGACTGATTAGTTGATTTATGGCAAATTCCATAATACAATCAATATTAATGACTCCACATTTAACGTATAAATCTACAAAATATTAATGCAATAATGCAATCATTTGTACAAATCTACAAATGCAATAAATATGCTATAACGTGCCTATATCAATTATACTTACATGCATGTATATATTTATGGTTTTATACATAGTTTTCAATGTTGTGTTTCGAGTATTGTACATGTATATATACAATAATATTGAACTGTGGTTGTGTCGTGCAAAACAATGTACATGTATTCAAAGATTCTGTAATATACACGCGAACCAATCACCGGTGTAATTCAAGCTTGCTTGTATCATACTTCGCTGGGGTCAATCAGCGTTGCACGTTAGAGTGAGTGCACTATGATACATTATCACATATTAAGCACTATATATTGTTTGTTCAGGGAAACAGGTAATTAGGAGCCAGATAGGCTCAGGTGTATGTCCATGTCATCGGACATCTACGGTGGCTCCTCACCGCCAATTATATTCGTGCATTTCTCACCGCGTCTATAATTATCACCTCACAATATTCACCGCGCTTATAATTTCCACCCCATTTATAATTATCAACTGGGTGAAAATTATATAATTATAAACTGGGTGAAAATTATAGACGGGGTGGAAATTAAAAACGGGGTGGAATTGTGAGGTGATAATTATAAACGGGGTGGAAATTATAAACGCGGTGATAATTCTGAGGTGATAATTATGAACGGGGTGGAAATTGTAAACGGGGTGAAAATTGTGAGGTGATAATTATAAACGGGGTGGAAATTATAAACGCAGTGATAATTCTGAGGTGATAATTATGAACGGGGTGGAAATTATTAACGGAGTGAAAATTGTGAGGTGATAATTATAAACGGGGTGGAAATTATAAACTGGGTGAAAATTATGAGGTGATAATTATAGACGGGGTGGAAATTATAAACGGGGTGAAAATTGTGAGGTGATAATTATAAACGGGGTGGAAATTATAAACGCGGTGATAATTCTGAGGTGATAATTATGAACGAGGTGGAAATTAAAAAAGGCGGTGAATATTATGAGGTGGTAATTATAAATGGGGTGAGGAATACACGAAGGTAATTGGCGGCAATGAGCCACCGTAGACATCGGTATTGTGAACTATATGCACACCAACTTCAGTGCAGGCACGGGTGTTCAAAGCTACAGTGTATTGATAATATTTCCGTCAATTGGGTGGTTTAATCGAGTGTGTTAATGCACATGTGCCTTTTACAGGGACCCGTTATCGTGTTGATCACGAGGTGTTTATTTTAAAATGAGAACCATTTTACATTATTGGTTTCCGACGCAAGTTATGGCACATGGTCGACTGGTAGGTTCCATATTTCATGTATATTAATGTATAAAATCCACTCCAGAGAATTACTAGAACACGATCTGCCACTCGGTGTTTCAGTCTCCTCCACGTTACAAGGGCCTAGCTTGCAGTAGCTGCTGTGGGAGTTGGAGTATTAGACTTCGGCAGTGGCTGTTGACAACATGATGGAAGACAACATTCTAGTTTTTAGGATTACTACGGCTATATATGTACATACATGGCCGCCGCTTTTCCCACCATTTCTTACTTTCACCATATGTAGTAACACTATGATAACACAGTAGTAAGTGGTTGTTTGACATGGGGGAGATCTTACACCTGTCTTGCAACATATCACAAATTAGGATTAACCCACATCTTTT
This sequence comes from Terebella lapidaria, assembly GCA_949152475.1. Taxonomy (NCBI): domain Eukaryota; kingdom Metazoa; phylum Annelida; class Polychaeta; order Terebellida; family Terebellidae; genus Terebella; species Terebella lapidaria. The sequence continues at coordinate 26,092,396 of OX424556.1, forward strand.
CGTCTTTGTTGTACCCAATCGTGCAATAATTGTTATGCCATTATTGTACCCACGCAAGTGATGAATATTTTATCCCGTTTCCGACATGATTGGCCCGCGGTTAGTCACATATTCACATGGCCTCGATTTGTTTGCACTTGTGTGGTACAGATTTGTCAGCATTGCTGGCAGCTCATTAAACACTGAATAATCAGTCAAATCCTTGTCATTAAGTGCGATGAGACTTGTTCCGAGTGATGTTCTTGTAGAAAAGTTTATTTCCTGTCATAATGGAGTGCAAATTAGAATACGTAATCTGCTCTCTTTCCTTTCCTCTTGTGTTTAGTGCAATTAATGGCTTTCCTTAGTTTCTGTAAAAACAGGTATCTATTTAACATTCATTAGTCAGTGATGAACATTTTCCAAAGCTGCCCGTCAAGTGCGTATTGGCATCTGCATCTTGCTATCGAATCGTCAACTTGGTGACAAGTTGAAAGTAAGTATCAATCTATCACCACATATACAGCCAAATTTCGAAGATTTCAATCATAAACGTAAAACACAACATTTTGCAATAGGAACAAAGCCCAACCAAATACTTTATCAAGACACACTGGCGTCATTAGGGACATACAGTGTGGTTAATGTAGTTGTTTCTACTGTATACTTGATGGAATTAGTATACAACTGCCCAACAACCTATGAAAAAAATTGTGAAATCCGAAACTAACCCCATGGAATAGATATATGACAAGTACATAAGTACCTAATCACATGCCAAAAGGCTACTGATTTGATGAAGGTTCAATGTTGTTGTTTTTTCGCTCACAAGTTACAAAGTCATTGTAATAAGCACTATGTGTGCATGTATATATGTGTGCTTGTTTAAAAACTGGTCATGCAAATCTACATATATCACTGAAATTATCCGACAATGCCTAGATTAGATCCGAGTTTGATCTGTATTGATCCGGCATTGCCTTGCTGATCCGGGCCTCTGTAAAGATTGACATAAAATTCGAAACATACTCAAGCGACAAATAACGACCTCCATGTAAGTATAGGATACTTTGTTGAAAGTTTTCACCAAGTTTAACAATCCCCTGTGAAATACGAGTCTTGTTCTCACAAGCACCAAATGAATAATCATCAAATCCCGGGTGAAACTTTGTAAACTCCAGACGGGGACATGGTTACATTTGGGATGAACAAAAAAACCAGAGGGACAAAACAGATATTACGCGATATCAGTAACCCAGTTACATGGGAAATCACACTCAGACTGAATTTCTATAGTTGATTTAATTTAATTTTGAAATAATTCGATAATCACTCAAGAGAATGTGTGTTTGGGAAATGAAAAAGGCCAGATTTTTAAATAATACATCAGAGAATTCAAGAGTATCAGAAAATGACTGCCAGTGTATGGTGTATGACTGCAGTTATCGAATGTTCTTTGGTTTTGTCGAATAACAAACCAGAGCGTATAGCCTTTTAGGTAATTATTAACTTTCTAATGGATGCTATATCACACCAATATTGTTTGCCTGATCAAAAACAGTTGGCTAGTGATATAAACTATATATCGTAATTTTAATTAGGTCTCCCGTTTGTATTGAAAATAATATATCAACCTGACGAGAATGCCAATGATATACAGAGTACGATAACCACGTGCAGAGTATATCCACTTTCATAATCGCCATACCATAATCCAGAAATAATTATCCAAGAATCCGCGAATTAAAAGCAGTTCAATAATTATATAAACATCATTCATCCTGTTCGGATTTACACATATGGTTTGTAATATTATGACGTCGTGTTTTCCCCCATGTCCCATTTATCGTGTAAATCATCAATTTTACTTACTGCTTGCACTGTACTGCTTGCACTGTACAAATTCCGGTTCCTTATAATGTGCTGAATAATACACGAAAATTTCTAAACCCTCTAAATTCCGCATAGTGTAACACAGTAGGTGTCCATTAGGCTAATCGGATAGGATCTGGACACTGGTGAATAGCCTGCACTCGTTTGAAATGATGTTGGGCTGAATTATACATAACCGAAAATTTAGCCCAAAGGCTGAGAAATGTTACTGGGAAAATGTACAGTGTTGAGCCGCAACGGTTTTGTTTGTTCACCAAAATTGCTGTTTTGACTTTTGAAGGTCATTGAAGTTCAAATGTAAGGTCAGGTTAAGGTATTAAGCTACATCTTGAAGTGTTATAGACGTTTACTCCATGCAGCTCCTGTTAAATGAAGAGAAAATTGGACGGAATTTTGTAAATCCCTAAAAAAATTGTCAATGGGGACGAAAATGGCTGGATATTAAAGTTGGAATCAATTTTAAAATCAGCCAAATTTAGCATTCTTGTTTGTCACTCAAACTTGAAAGTACATCTCGAGATAGTCGAGAATATATAGGAAATATGCACAGTTCGACAACAGATACTCAGAAAATTGCCGTTAATCGTGCATGAAAAAAGTGGATAGAGAATGATCGGCCTGCCTACATTGCCGGTTGCCACGATATCTAGACAAATACCAATGACGTCATCAGACTGTGCATAGAACTCGCCCACAAGGCGGGCCGCTTTGAGGAAAACATTGATGCGCCCGAATTTGAATCTTGATTTGGAAACTCAATTTAGTCACATAATACACATTTTCAGACCCAAATTTGTACGATTTCTCATTCTATAGACAAAATAAAGCTATCACAGAATGAATAAATTTTGTCAATTCTAAAAGTGACTATAGCTTTAAAAAATGATAGTGACTTCGGACAAACCTTTTTCTTTGCCGACCCAACAGTCCAAAAAGTTTTTCAATGGCGAAAAACAAGTTTTTGCTGAAAATAGCTCAAAACGAATAGTGAAAACAATCGAAATGTCGGCCACACGCAAATTGGCGATTCAAGGGTAACAATCGTCCAGAATGGAAATTGAAACACAAATTGCAATACTGTCTCAACGGTTCTTGAGAAAATGGCCTACAAAGTCAGAAATTGCGAAAAGAAAATCAGCCTTATTGGCCGTTTTTTGTCAGAAATGGCTACCGTTTCGGAAAAAAATCGCGAAAAAAAAATATATGTCTTCCATTTGAACCCTTTTAGCTACTTCAGAAAAAAAATCCGACCATCTACTTCAAGGATACAAATGTGGATGACGACGACGAAAGGTCCGGTAAAAATATGCTTTGGTGCAATTCCTGTCCACATATAATTAGATTGGTTGTCAAAGTATATTAATTTCAACTTCACCATGTAAATATACTCTGTCAGGACGTTTAAAGATTATTGCGTCAAATGATGAATTTCAAAATGAAATTGAACTCTTGGTGTACACAGGAAACAGTGTAATTTCCAGAGATTATATCATCAAGTATACATTTACTTCAATGATGCCAGTATAATGACTGTATAATGGAATGTCAGTGCAGCTATTATCTAATAATGAAAATAGAGAATGTGTATACACAATGTGGTGCAATATATAAATTAATGCAACAATCTACGTTTGACAAATAGTGATATTTGTGAAATAAGTGCTTGAAACAAATGCGATTTTGAACATTTTACAACACAAAGAATCCGGCCTGATACCTGTTGGTACCGGCTTGTCATTCAGTCTGGAGTGCATTTTTCTAAGCAGTGATATGTGAAGGTGTTGGTACTGAGTCTGGGAGAGCCTGACACCCAATAGTTGTATATCACACTTACCGTAATGGAAATTTGATGAACTGCTAGGAAATCTTTGGTGTTTGATCATGTGCGCAAAGGCAAGGTCGCTAACGACATGATAGAGCATTCTGGACAAGATACACGACGTTTGCTACACATGATCAGGTGCTAGAAGCGATATCTTATCAAAATGAAAATGGTAAAGAAATAGGATAAAAGTTTACCTGACTAGACCTATATATAAATGTATCATTTTTGAGTAAAATTGTTTTTGCATGCACACTTTCTGCCCGGCACATGCGCATTTTGTTTACAGCCAGATCATGCAGGTAGGTCTACCGTGTGTTGTTCTGGAATAGCAGCGAGTATCCCAGGTGGTGGTCTGGTCAGAGTACGCTCGATACGTCCATAGAAAACTGGGACTGGGTCTTCCCGTGCAAATGCCGCCTCAGCTTATGTCCAATGAACATCGCCTCATTCGGGTTAAATTTTGTGTATTCCATGTGTTGATAAGGTACATTTTGGATTGACCAAATAGCGGAATGGATTGACTTGAGCAAATCAAATATTTGCACAATATAACTAACTGGAACTGCGTGGTAAATCATATTTTAGGCTATTTGATTCAATTTAATTTGAAAAACATATCAATAATTCAGATTCAAGATTAAGCAGTTCGCAAAGTGAATGCGATGGTGTGCATCGTGCGGTACGTATGTATATGTTAAGGTCTTTGCCATAAAAAATGTAAAACATACCTGGTAACTACGGTGCCCCTGATAGGACATGATGAAAAAAAATACTATTTTGTTCGCACGAAGTACTACTTCGTTTGCACGAAGTACTAAGTCGTTTGCACGAAGTACTACATCGTTTGCACGAATTACTACTCCGTAAGTAGTACTTCATGCAAACGAAGTAGTACTTCGTGCAAACGAGTAAGTACTTCGTGCAAACGAAGTAGTACTTCGTGCAAACGACTTAGTACTTCGTGCGAACGAAGTAGTACTTCGTGCAAACATGCATGTGTATTTTTATACTTACATGCATGTCTATTTTTATGGTTTTATACATAGTTTTCAATGTTGTGTTTCGATTATTGTGCATGTAACTATAATAATATTGAACTGTGGTTGTGTCGTGCAAAACAATGTACATGTACAAGATTCTGTAATATACACGCGAACCAATCACCGGTGTAATTCAAGCTTGCTTGTGTCATACTTCGACGACGGGGACAATCAGCGTTGCACGTTAGAGTGAGTGCACGATGATTGATTATCACATATTGAGCACTATACATTATTTATTCAGGGAAACAGGTAATTAGGAGCCAGAAAGGCTCAGGTGTACTTCCATGTCATCGGACATCGGTATTGTGAACTCTATACACACCAACTTCAGTGCGGGACGGGTGTTCAAAGCTACAGTGTATTGATAATATTTCCGTCAATCGGGTGTTTTTTGTATTTATTTTGTGAATGAAGGCGTTTTTTTCTTGTAAATGAGAACCATTTTACATTATTGGTTTCCGAAGCAAGCTATCGCACATGGTCGACTGGTAGGTTCCATATTTCATGTATATTAATGTATAAAATCCACTCCAGAGAATTACTAGAACACGATCTGCCACTCGGTGTTTCAGTTTCCTCCATGTTACAAGGGCGTAGCTTGCAGCAGCTGCTGTGAGAATTGGAGGATTAGACTTCGGCAGTGGCTGTTGACAACATGATGGAAGACCACATTCTAGTTTTTAGTATTACTATGGCTATATATGTACCTACATGGCCGCCGCTGTTCCCACCATTTCATACTTCCACCATGTGTAGTAACACTATGATAACACAGTAGTAAGTGGTTGTTTGACATGGGGGAGATCTTACACCTGTCCTGCAACATATCACAAATTAGGATTAACCCACATCTTTTCGTCTTTGTTGTACCCAATCGTGCAATAATTGTTATGCCATTATTGTACCCACGCAAGTGATGAATATTTTATCCCGTTTCCGACATGATTGGCCCGCGGTTAGTCACATATTCACATGGCCTCGATTTGTTTGCACTTGTGTGGTACAGATTTGTCAGCATTGCTGGCAGCTCATTAAACACTGAATAATCAGTCAAATCCTTGTCATTAAGTGCGATGAGACTTGTTCCGAGTGATGTTCTTGTAGAAAAGTTTATTTCCTGTCATAATGGAGTGCAAATTAGAATACGTAATCTGCTCTCTTTCCTTTCCTCTTGTGTTTTGTGCAATTAATGGCTTTCCTTAGTTTCTGTAAAAACAGGTATCTATTTAACATTCATTAGTCAGTGATGAACATTTTCCAAAGCTGCCCGTCAAGTGCGTATTGGCATCTGCATGTTGCTATCGAATCGTCAACTTGGTGACAAGTTGAAAGTAAGTATCAATCTATCACCACATATACAGCCAAATTTCGAAGATTTCAATCATAAACGTAAAACACAACATTTTGCAATAGGAACAAAGCCCAACCAAATACTTTATCAAGACACACTGGCGTCATTAGGGACATACAGTGTGGTTAATGTAGTTGTTTCTACTGTATACTTGATGGAATTAGTATACAACTGCCCAACAACCTATGAAAAAAATTGTGAAATCCGAAACTAACCCCATGGAATAGATATATGACAAGTACATAAGTACCTAATCACATGCCAAAAGGCTACTGATTTGATGAAGGTTCAATGTTGTTGTTTTTTCGCTCACAAGTTACAAAGTCATTGTAATAAGCACTACGTGTGCATGTATATATGTGTGCTTGTTTAAAAACTGGTCATGCAAATCTACATATATCACTGAAATTATCCGACAATGCCTTGCTGATCCGGGCCTCTGTAAAGATTGACATAACATTCGAAACATACTCAAGCGACAAATAACGACCTCCATGTAAGTATAGGATACTTTGTTGAAAGTTTTCACCAAGTTTAACAATCCCCTGTGAAATACGAGTCTTGTTCTCACAGGCACTATATGAATAATCATCAAATCCCGGGTGAAACTTTGTAAACTCCAGACGGGGACATGGTTACATTTGGGATGAACAAAAAAACCAGAGGGACAAAACAGATATTACGCGATATCAGTAACCCAGTTACATGGGAAATCACACTCAGACTGAACTTCTATAGTTGATTTAATTTAATTTTGAAATAATTCGATAATCACTCAAGAGAATGTGTGTTTGGGAAATGAAAAAGGCCAGATTTTTAAATAATACATCAGAGAATTCAAGAGTATCAGAAAATGACTGCCAGTGTATGGTGTATGACTGCAGTTATCGAATGTTCTTTGGTTTTGTCGAATAACAAACCAGAGTGTATAGCCTTTTAGGTAATTATTAACTTTCTAATGGATGCTATATCACACCAATATTGTTTGCCTGATCAAAAACAGTTGGCTAGTGATATAAACTATATATCGTAATTTTAATTAGGTCTCCCGTTTGTATTGAAAATAATATATCAACCTGACGAGAATGCCAATGATATACAGAGTACGATAACCACGTGCAGAGTATATCCACTTTCATAATCGCCATACCATGATCCAGAAATAATTATCCAAGAATCCGCGAATTAAAAGCAGTTCAATAATTATATAAACATCATTCATCCTGTTCGGATTTACACATATGGTTTGTAATATTATGACGTCGTGTTTTCCCCCATGTCCCATTTATCGTGTAAATCATCAATTTTACTTACTGCTTGCACTGTACTGCTTGCACTGTACAAATTCCGGTTCCTTATAATGTGCTGAATAATACACGAAAATTTCTAAACCCTCTAAATTCCGCATAGTGTAACACAGTAGGTGTCCATTAGGCTAATCGGATAGGATCTGGACACTGGTGAATAATAGCCTGCACTCGTTTGAAATGATGTTGGGCTGAATTATACATAACCGAAAATTTAGCCCAAAGGCTGAGAAATGTTACTGGGAAAATGTACAGTGTTGAGCCGCAACGGTTTTGTTTGTTCACCAAAATTGCTGTTTTGACTTTTGAAGGTCATTGAAGTTCAAATGTAAGGTCAGGTTAAGGTATTAAGCTACATCTTGAAGTGTTATAGACGTTTACTCCATGCAGCTCCTGTTAAATGAAGAGAAAATTGGACGGAATTTTGTAAATCCCTAAAAAAATTGTCAATGGGGACGAAAATGGCTGGAGAAAATTGGCTGGATATTAAAGTTGGAATCAATTTTAAAATCAGCCAAATTTAGCATTCTTGTTTGTCACTCAAACTTGAAAGTACATCTCGAGATAGTCGAGAATATATAGGAAATATGCACAGTTCGACAACAGATACTCAGAAAATTGCCGTTAATCGTGCATGAAAAAAGTGGATAGAGAATGATCGGCCTGCCTACATTGCCGGTTGCCACGATATCTAGACAAATACCAATGACGTCATCAGACTGTGCATAGAACTCGCCCACAAGGCGGGCCGCTTTGAGGAAAACATTGATGCGCCCGAATTTGAATCTTGATTTGGAAACTCAATTTAGTCACATAATACACATTTTCAGACCCAAATTTGTACGATTTCTCATTCTATAGACAAAATAAAGCTATCACAGAATGAATAAATTTTGTCAATTCTAAAAGTGACTATAGCTTTAAAAAATGATAGTGACTTCGGACAAACCTTTTTCTTTGCCGACCCAACAGTCCAAAAAGTTTTTCAATGGCGAAAAACAAGTTTTTGCTGAAAATAGCTCAAAACGAATAGTGAAAACAATCGAAATGTCGGCCACACGCAAATTGGCGATTCAAGGGTAACAATCGTCCAGAATGGAAATTGAAACACAAATTGCAATACTGTCTCAACGGTTCTTGAGAAAATGGCCTACAAAGTCAGAAATTGCGAAAAGAAAATCAGCCTTATTGGCCGTTTTTTGTCAGAAATGGCTACCGTTTCGGAAAAAAATCGCGAAAAAAATATATATGTCTTCCATTTGAACCCTTTTAGCTACTTCAGAAAAAAAATCCGACCATCTACTTCAAGGATACAAATGTGGATGACGACGACGAAAGGTCCGGTAATCTAAAAATATGCTTTGGTGCAATTCCTGTCCACATATAATTAGATTGGTTGTCAAAGTATATTAATTTCAACTTCACCATGTAAATATACTCTGTCAGGACGTTTAAAGATTATTGCGTCAAATGATGAATTTCAAAATGAAATTGAACTCTTGGTGTACACAGGAAACAGTGTAATTTCCAGAGATTATATCATCAAGTATACATTTACTTCAATGATGCCAGTATAATGACTGTATAATGGAATGTCAGTGCAGCTATTATCTAATAATGAAAATAGAGAATGTGTATACACAATGTGGTGCAATATATAAATTAATGCAACAATCTACGTTTGAGAAATAGTGATATTTGTGAAATAAGTGCTTGAAACAAATGCGATTTTGAACATTTTACAACACAAAGAATCCGGCCTGATACCTGTTGGTACCGGCTTGTCATTCAGTCTGGAGTGCATTTTTCTAAGCAGTGATGTGTGAAGGTGTTGGTACTGAGTCTGGGAGAGCCTGACACCCAATAGTTGTATATCACACTTACCGTAATGGAAATTTGATGAACTGCTAGGAAATCTTTGGTGTTTGATCATGTGCGCAAAAGCAAGGTCGCTAACGACATGATAGAGCATTCTGGACAAGATACACGACGTTTGCTACACATGATCAGGTGCTAGAAGCGATATCTTATCAAAATGAAAATGGTAAAGAAATAGGATAAAAGTTTACCTGACTAGACCTATATATAAATGTATCATTTTTGAGTAAAATTGTTTTTGCATGCACACTTTCTGCCCGGCACATGCGCATTTTGTTTACAGCCAGATCATGCAGGTAGGTCTACCGTGTGTTGTTCTGGAATAGCAGCGAGTATCACAGGTGGTGGTCTGGTCAGAGTACGCTCGATACGTCCATAGAAAACTGGGACTGGGTCTTCCCGTGCAAATGCCGCCTCAGCTTATGTCCAATGAACATCGCCTCATTCGGGTTAAATTTTGTGTATTCCATGTGTTGATAAGGTACATTTTGGATTGACCAAATAGCGGAATGGATTGACTTGAGCAAATCAAATATTTGCACAATATAACTAACTGGAACTGCGTGGTAAATCATATTTTAGGCTATTTGATTCAATTTAATTTGAAAAACATATCAATAATTCAGATTCAAGATTAAGCAGTTCGCAAAGTGAATGCGATGGTGTGCATCGTGCGGTACGTATGTATATGTTAAGGTCTTTGCCATAAAAAATGTAAAACATACCTGGTAACTACGGTGCCCCTGATAGGACATGATGAAAAAAAATACTACTTTGTTCGCACGAAGTACTACTTCGTTTGCACGAAGTACTAAGTCGTTTGCACGAAGTACTACTTCGTTTGCACGAATTACTACTCCGTAAGTAGTACTTCATGCAAACGAAGTAGTACTTCGTGCAAACGAGTAAGTACTTCGTGCAAACGAAGTAGTACTTCGTGCAAACGACTTAGTACTTCGTGCGAACGAAGTAGTACTTCGTGCAAACATGCATGTGTATTTTTATACTTACATGCATGTCTATTTTTATGGTTTTATACATAGTTTTCAATGTTGTGTTTCGATTATTGTGCATGTAACTATAATAATATTGAACTGTGGTTGTGTCGTGCAAAACAATGTACATGTACAAGATTCTGTAATATACACGCGAACCAATCACCGGTGTAATTCAAGCTTGCTTGTGTCATACTTCGACGACGAGGACAATCAGCGTTGCACGTTAGAGTGAATGCACGATGATTGATTATCACATATTGAGCACTATACATTATTTATTCAGGGAAACAGGTAATTAGGAGCCAGAAAGGCTCAGGTGTACTTCCATGTCATCGGACATCGGTATTGTGAACTCTATACACACCAACTTCAGTGCGGGACGGGTGTTCAAAGCTACAGTGTATTGATAATATTTCCGTCAATCGGGTGTTTTTTGTATTTATTTTGTGAATGAAGGCGTTTTTTTCTTGTAAATGAGAACCATTTTACATTATTGGTTTCCGAAGCAAGCTATCGCACATGGTCGACTGGTAGGTTCCATATTTCATGTATATTAATGTATAAAATCCACTCCAGAGAATTACTAGAACACGATCTGCCACTCGGTGTTTCAGTTTCCTCCATGTTACAAGGGCGTAGCTTGCAGCAGCTGCTGTGGGAATTGGAGGATTGGACTTCGGCAGTGGCTGTTGACAACATGATGGAAGACCACATTCTAGTTTTTAGGATTACTATAATGGCCCTATATGTACATACATGGCCGCTGCTTTTCGCACCATTTCATACTCTGTAGTAACACTATGATAACACAGTAGTAAGTGGTTGTTTGACATGGGGGAGATCTTACACCTGTCTTGCAACATATCACAAATTAGGATTAACCCACATCCATCGTCTCTCTTGTACCCAATCGTGCAATATTTGTTATGCCACTATTGTACCCACGCAAGTGATGAATATTTTATCCCGTTTCCGACATGATTGGCCCGCGGTTAGTCACATATTCACATGTAATGGCCTCGATTTGTTTGCACTTGTGCGGTTATCAGTATGTGTGGTACAGATTTGTCAGCATTGCTGGCAGCTCATTAAACACTGAATAATCAGTCAAATCCTTGTCATTAAGTGCGATGAGACTTGTTCCGAGTGATATTCTTGTAGAAAAGTCTATTTCCTGTCATAGTGGAGTGCAAATTAGAATACGTAATCTGCTCTCTTTCCTTTCCTCTTGTGATTAATGAGATCAATGGGTTCCATAGTTTCTGTAAATACCGGTGTCTATCTCACATCCATTAGTTAGTGGTGAACATTTTCCAAAGCTGCCCGTCAAGTGCGTATTGGCATCTGCGTGTTGCCATCGAATCGTCAACTTGGTGAAATGATGAAGGTTCAATGTGTTTTTTTCGCTCACAAGTCACAAAGCCATTGGAATAAGCATTATGTATGCATATATATCTAGTATATGTGCTTGTTTGAAACTGGTTATGCAAACCTACGTATATTACTAAATTTATCCGACAATGCCTAGTGGCGTAACGTTACTAGTATCTCAGTCCCATGTTATAAGTTCAATGGCACATAATTTTCTTCCTCGTTTGATACGTAGTTCCTGCACATTTTGCACATTTTATTTTTATTTTAATCATTATTTCCTCTGATCAAATATTCTTCATTTCCTTGTATCATGCATTTTCAAATAAGGTAGCTTGAGTGTTCTTCAATGTTTGGATGTATACGACCTGTGAGTTCATATGTTGTTCACTTGGGGTGAGCATAGAAACGAACGAGGAGTAAGAACTATCACAATTCCAGCTGGATCATCACTAGAGTCCACTTCAAACTGTACCGACACAAAATCAACGAATATGTATATTCATCCATAAACGCATGTATTATCTTTACAATGCATTTCTTTATAAATGGATATCATTCTTCAGAGTAATCGAAACATTGTCTGGATAGTGGCACGCTTTTCATATCAATTCCAAAAGCATGTGACGGAAACACGTCTAATTCCAGTTCTAGTCTCTCGTGAAAGAAATCGATGTTGAAATGTTGTGATTCACCAGAGCACATCTAGAAAGTTTAATTAATTAATTTCTCTGCACCAAATTCGATAGATCATTATGCCACGATCTACTGGTATTTGACACAACAATTTCACAACATTTCACTCCATGAACTAGATGTTCGTACATTTAACATGATGTAGGTATTGTAATACTCTGAAAGGTATGATTGATCAGTTTTATATCAGATCAAGGACATACCTGGTATATATTTTGAATTTTCTGTTTGAAAAAAAAACGACAACTCAACAAATATTGTGTATGAAATATCAACACATATTATATTTGTAAATTGTACAAATCATGGCAAATGTATAGTCACCTTCCTTTGCTGGCAGTGGTATCAAAAGTAGGTATATGTGACAGGCACAGCACTAAATGTCAACAACTGCAAGTGATATTTTGTACACATCTATATGCATCACTAGTACGATTTAAACACATAAACGCCCTTTTCTGCTCTTCACTCTGCCACCAAGCCGAAACCGTTTTGCAATTGATATTTAGGACAAGACAGTATTGAATCAATATCATACTGCTGCAGAACACTTATCAGATAATAACAGTGCACAGTTTATGGGAGATGTAATACTCTGATAAACAACTATCATTAGTGCTTGGAAATGTATAGTATCAAAGCTCTTTAGGCGGTTCCCATAAACGACTAGTTGTATGAGGAGATCGCCGATAATGAGGGGTCGAATGAGTAGGTCTGATGTGAATCGACAATACGATGTTCTTCTCGAGGGGAGGAAATGTATTCACGATCAAGTATCCCGGTGAATTAAGGGGCTATTTCGTGGGAAGCATGACTGTCATCGACACAGTCCTGTATCACCAATCAAGTCTCGCAATCCGACAGACCAGTACGAATGATGTATCCACGTATTGCAAAATGGATACGCAATAGGATATTGTATCAATAAATGTCATTGGCAATATTATATTAGTTTGCGGTTACCACGATGTGTACGTTACGTGTATATATCTGTATGGGGTATATGTATCTCCAACAAATACCGAATTGAATACAAGTGGAAGTCCACAGTTCTGGGTTAAACATGTATCTGGATAATTTGAATTATCCTGGGCTAGGCTATTTATCCTGAGCTATCCAGATAGCTATCCAGATATAGTTAACATCTCTCTAAGCTACTAACTGTTATACTGTCAAAGATTCAACATGGTCTCCAAAAATACTGTGAGACTATTTACTCTAGAAGTGGTATCAACCAAATGTGGATACTAAAAAATTCCAAATCTTTGTTGGAGTATCTACATGCTCACACACTTTCAAAAGTTACGTCTATCAAAACATTTGACTTTTCCACTCTCTACACCACTAAAGGACAACGTCGTTATAAGTATATTGTAGTCAAATATAATACAGCCTACTTTGTTAAAGATGATTGAGATGCTCCACATAAATATACAGAAACCGATGTTGTGAATATGGTTAATTTCCTTATTGATAATATCTTTGTGGAGTTTGGTGGCCGGATATTTCAGCAGAATATTGGTATGCCAATGGGTACAAACTGTGCACCATTATTGGCAGACCTGTTTTTATACTCATATGAATCAGATTTCATCCAACATCTACAAAGAGGAGTATCCAAGTTTCAAACTAGTAGCTTTAATTTCACCTTCCGATACATAGATGATGTATTGTCAATATATAATCCCAAGTTTGGTGATTTTGGATGAGATATATCCTAAGGAACTTGAAATTAAAGATACTACAGACTCCTCTAATTTTTCCAACTATTTAGACCTAAGGTTGGAGATTGATGAAGATTCTAACCTGTCAACTAGGTTGTATGACAAACGTGATGATTTCAATTTTTCCATAGTCAATTTCCCTTTTCTAAGCAGCAACATCCCTATGTCGCCAGCATATGGCGTGTTTGTCTCACAACTCATACGCTATTCCAGAGCTAGTTGCAAGTATGAGGACTTTGTTCACAGAAATTCCCAGCTAGCCTCTAAACTGCTGCGACAGGGATATGTTTTACCAAGACTAATAGCTGCTTTCAAGAAATTCTATGGACGTCATGACAATCTGGTTGATAAGTACACAAAATCTATTACAAGTATGCAACAAGACCTTTTTGCATGTTAATGGTTTGGAATTCATGACGGGTGCCACATGTGGGGCAGGAAATGCTCACTCTTTCCGGAACACCTGATTTCACCCCTTTATGGCCATATATGGGGGTTCATGAAATTCCATTTAAATTTTCTCGATTTTGCCTGACACTGGACTTTGAGATTGGGTAATGGACTCGGTTTTGTTTGTTCGGATACTATATACTTGGGTATTGTTTCCATGTTTATTTTATCAGTTTTCTTATACATTGATGTCTATCAATAAGGACGACAAATCGGATTAAATATGAATTGCAATCTGCAATGTCAAGGATACATGCAGAGAAAGTACCCATAGAACACTTGGTGTTCTCCAGCTCATTATATGGCCTGTTTCCCGAGTCGATTTTAACAACACATTGTGTCTAATGAAAAAGTACTTCACAATTACATGTAAATCCTCCGAGATCTCCGCAATTACTGTCATTATGGGAACTGCTCAAACATGTAAAACGATGCTTTATTTGATAAGGGGATTCGTGGAGCTGTCCAGTGACCTACCGACTGTCATAGCTTAGTCTCGGGAGTATTGATAGCTGTCTGTCTAAGGTCACACTGAGCTCCTGAGCGACGATCTGAAAGGGTGGATAATGCCTATATCAAACAGGTCGCCAAATGATGTTTGTACATCGTTCAATGTATGGTTCGTATATATTTGATATATCATCAGCCATACATAATATACGTTTGGTGACATCAGAGAGCGTAGAATAGAGAGGTGTCACTCCATTGGCACCATTTTGTGTTTTAAAATGGTGGCACTCCTAGCGGATGAAGGCGCCTTATGAATGATTGTGTTTACTACTATTACTACGACACGGAATTATGAATGACAGAATATGTTAGCAAAACGAAATAACGTAACTCACATTAGTTTCTTTGGAGGACAAACAACAGCACCGCATTCAGCCGCCACGATTACAGTGCTCCATGAGACAAAATGGTAGACAATGGAAATTTCCAGAGTGACAGCTCTCTATTCTACACTCTCTGGTTACATTCATAGTGAGCACATTGGTCTCTACTGCTGTGCCGCTGATTGTTGTGGGAATTACACATGCGAGTTGTATGGCTACATTAGAAAGCGAATAAAGGCGTATATTGAATGTCTTGATTATTTGATTTGTGGTAACTTCCATCACGTGATAATCAATATTAGTGCATGACTCCATAAATCTCTGAATTACATACATGCATTCAAATGTGGATATTGGAAAGGTGTGTTTGATTAAAAACAACTACATTTTACATTCTTTCTGCCCTAGTATTTTTTACATGATTTTGTATATCCTGGATATACAGAATTTATACAGGCTCACTGGTGTGTTTTCATCATTGTATCTGTATTGACCAACTGTGGTTGTTACATGACACGTCCTATTGTCCTTCGGTTTTCCAGAAAATAATGTAAATCCATTTGTTTCAATGAACATCAGTCACCATTTCTGGTATAATCCAGGCTTGCCTGCACCATATATATAATTTGTGGGATAATTAGCATTGTGCCATACAGTGAGTGCAGTGCGATTGATTTTCACATAAGGATCATAGATTGTTTGTTCAGGGAAACAGGTAAAGGTGTGCTTAAAAGGTGCAGGTGCATGTCCATGTCGTTTGTATTGTGAACTTTGAGATTGGAAAACGCACTTAATTTTGTTTGCTCGGACACTTTTTACTTGGGTATTGGTTCCATGTTTATCGTATATCAGCTGGAGACTGGAAAACAGTTCGTCCAACTTCAGTGCAGGAACTGGGGTTCGAAGCTATAGATGCTCCCGGTTTTGTCGATCATGTGCGCAAAATATGCGAGTGTGTTGTAGAGGGATCTGTTACTTGCTTACCATTCCATGTGGCTCTGTAGTGTTTTTCAGGTAATTGAGATATCGTTTCAAATTACTGGTACTATAGGAGTAAGCTGTTGAATAATCGATTGGTCGGTTTCATTTTCCCATGTGTTTATATACTTTAGAAGATCCACTACAGAGAATAATTGATACATTACACATTGGCCACTTGATGATGGTCTGGTTCAAGATATGCAGCTGCATGAGGGAATTGGGGAATTAAGTTTCCGACAGTGGCTGTTGGCAAACATGATGAAAGACCACATGGCTGTGTTCGGGGGAGAAACCTTGCAACAGATGGTTCTCGGCGAGATTTACAACGTATTGCAAATAAAGAATTAAACACACCTTCTTGATTGCTTCTCCTGTACACAATTATTGTCGCCTTCACCACGGCATGAGGGGCTATGGGTGGCCCCGGTCCTGCAATCTTTTGAAAATTTCGAAAATGTCAAGCAATTACATTTTGTTTTGAAAGCTCGGGCAATTCCATATTATTTCAGTTATTTGCAGGGGGTTTTACATTTTAAACATGTCTATATATTAACCTCAAAATATTGAAGCTACTTTGATAGTTCCATACAAAAAAATTCCATACATTTTTTATTCACGCAATGGGCTATTCATTGATTCATGTGTATAATTTGTTTGAGAACGAACTACTCATGCATTTGTGGGAGATGTTTATTTTATCTACACTTTCTGACTGACAATGAAAGTCAAGGGAAGTCAGATTCTTATATTGGACAACTTTGAGCATTTACCTGAGGAGCCGCAGCTCCCGATACTCACGCTACACGTCAACATGGTCTCGGCCATCTGGGTACCCGACCTGTTTTTCACCAACGAGAAGAAGGGCCACTGTCATGATATCACTGAGACCAACCACTTCCTGTTGATATACCCCAATGGCACGCTCTGTTACAACACTAACCTGGGAGTATCCTACCTGTAAAACACTTCTTGTACCAAGAGTTTTACTTCATTACATTCTATGATGCAAATATGCAGCATTTCCTGTTTGCATGCATGTAAGTATCAACCTATAACCACCAGCACATCCAGATGTTGATCATAACAAACTTGAATACAACATTTTTTTGGATGGAAAATAAAGCCCGAGCAAATATTTACAGCCAAAGCCACACTGGCGTCATCAGGGCAGATAGTGTGTGAAATGTAAGTGTCTTTACTGTACACCAGATGGAATTATTATACAGCTGTCCAACAACATACTACAACAACTTAGAAATCCGAAACAACTAGACGTCAAGGCCTAAAGATGCCTTGGAGGCATTTCGGTGTGATGATTAATTTATAATATATACTAGATATCGACGAAAATGAAAAATGTCGACTCCGCAAAAAAATTTACCGTTAAAATAATACCCCTTAGACATGTTTGTCTAGGGCGACGAGTCCGGAAAAAAAGTCCGTTTCGCTCAACGACTCACCGTTTCCGAGATATCGACGAAAACGAGAAATGCCGACTGGGCAAAAAAATTTCGGGCCAAGGTCAAAGTTCATCCATAATACCCCTTAGACATGTTTGTAAGGCGACGAGTCCGAAAATAACGTCCGTTTCGCTCTACGACACACCGTTCCCGAGATATCGACGAAAACGAGAAATGCCGACTCGGAAAAAAAATTTGGGGTCAAGGTCAAAGTCCATCCATAATACCCCTTAGACATGTTTGTCTAGGGCGCCGAGTCCGAAAATAACGTCCGTTTCGCTCTACGACACACCGTTTCCGAGATATCGACGAAAACGAAAAATGCCGACTCGGCAAAAAAAATTCGTGTCAAGGTCAAAGTTCATCCATAATACCCTTAAGAGATGTTTGTCTAGGGCGACGAGTCCGAAAATAACGTCCGTTTCGCTCTACGAAGCACCGTTTCCGAGATATCGATGAAAACGAAAAATGCCGACTCGGCAAAAAAATTTCGGGTCAAGGTCAAAGTTCATCAATAATACTCCTTAGGCATGTTTGTCTAGGGCGACGAGTCCGAAAATAACGTCCGTTTCGCTCTACGACGCACCGTTTCCGAGATATCGACGAAAACGAAAAATGCCGACTCGGCAAAAAAATTTGGGGTCAAGGTCAAAGTTCATCCATATTACCCCTTAGGCATGTTTGTCTAGGGCGACGAGTCCGAAAATAACGTCCGTTTCGCTCTACGAAGCACCGTTTCCGAGATATCGACGAAAACGAAAAATGCCGACTCGGGAAAAAAATTTCGGGTCAAGGTCAAAGTTCATCCATAATACCCCTTAGGCATGTTTGTCTAGGGCGACGAGTCCGAAAATAACGTCCGTTTCGCTCTACGACACACCGTTCCCGAGATATCGACGAAAACGAAAAATGCCGACTCGGCAAAAAAATTTCGGGTCAAGGTCAAAGTTCATCCGTAATACCCCTTAGACATGTTTGTCTAGGGCGACGAGTCCGAAAATAACGTCCGTTTCGCTCTACGACACACCGTTTCCGAGATATGCAGGATGCCTCAAGGATGACTCAGCAAAAAATTATTTTGACCTCTAGGTCAAAGGTCGTTTGACGTATCGATCCCAAAATCAATAGGGTTCTTCCCTGTTGATATATAAACCTGAATATTTTTCGAGTTATCGTCCGGAAACCAAGTTTCAAGATCAGCCTCGATTTCATCCTCAAGGACCTCACGGACCTCGGAGCCGGATCAAAAAAAATAATACACCCTAGAGATGTTTGTCTAGGGCGACGAGTCCGAAAATAACGTCCGTTTCGCTCTACGATGCACGGTTTCTGAGATATGCAGGAAGCCTCAAGGATGAATCAGCAAAAAATTATTTCGACCTCTAGGTCAAAGGTCGTTTGACGGATCGATCCCAAAATCAATAGGGTTCTTCCCTGGTGGCATATGAACCTCCATGCAGAGTTCTGCAACTATTGCGTAAATATTTTTCCAGTTATCGTCCGGAAACCAAGTCTCAAAATTAGCCTTGATTTCATCCTCACGGACCTCACGGACCTCGGATCCGGCTCAAAAAGAATAGGGTTCTTCCACATATCATTTCTGACTTGTGGTGAAAATTTGACGAGGATCCGTCAAGGCAATCTAAAGTTATCGTCCGGAAACCAAAAGTGGCGGAAGAAGAAAAAAAAAAAAAAAAAAAAAAAAAAATTCTGCTAAAACCATAAAGGCATTTCTGCCGAAATGCCTTAATTACATGCAACGAGGTGTATGACAAGTCCATAAGTACCCAATCACAACCGAATGGCTACAGGGTTTATCGTATTCTCGGGACATTGTGCAAGGAAGAATATAACTCAGCTCTCACATGCGTGTGCTTTCGGGGTTTGTTTGGCATAAAGGCCAGTTTCCATTATGTATTTGGAAAAGGATGTTGTTTTACATGCAATGTTTTATTGAGGAACCTGAGAAGCCAAAATAGGAAGTACCTCTATGAAACATATTCCCAGTACAAACCTTTGAACGAAATTTTTTATGTTCGCCTTTGCGAAAAGCCGCCTAGAATGACCATACATACACTGCAATTTGCTTCAACATTTTTCACTTCGCTCTCTTTGGCTACTCATGCACGACTACTGACTTGCACACAGGTATTCACTCAACCGAGCACTGACCACTACACTGTGGACACCTTTGAATAATTTAACGCTACAGACAATAATTTCCCGCTCATCTCATGGAAACGCGGGAAATATTTAGTTCATACTAATAACAACAAACTCGTAGTAATTGCTATCAGGCAAGCCTTATATCATTCACGTCGTGCGAGGTGATGTATTTTTTTAAAAACTGTTTAGTTTACATATTTCATCTGTCGTTGGATGCAGTGAAACGACAAGTGGCAGTCCATTTCGTATAGTTCATTAAGTTACCGGTCTTTTCAGCTGAAAACTTTATAATTAGCAAGAACGAATGCTGCAAAATACAGTAGGATTGTCCTACAAATTATTTATTTGTTTCCATCAGTTAGGTCACTATGAAACATCAATAAAAGCATACATCAAGTTCTCAAATATATAATCATTACTAACATCAACTAATTGGTCGCTTAAGCAATCAATGATATGTATTCAAAATCGTAATTCAATTTCAACTCATTGTAACTTGTGGTCATTTGATATATACATGCATAGACCAACTATTTACACAGCTCACATACAGAGTGAATCAAAACTTAATGTGAATAATTAATGTGAATAATCTCCAAGAAAATAGATATGATATAACGGCCTCTCCACCGAAAGAAACAAACACTTCATTGAACTGTTGTCTGCGCCACATTACAGTTTCCAAGTTTGTCCCGTAAATGTATCTAATTGAATTGATGGGACATATTATTTACACGATTCACTGAGATGATGAAAGGACAGGGTGGAACCCGAGTTTCGGTACATCTGCGTTTAGAAGTGTCCCACGTGTATTGCTGTTCAAATTCATCTCCCTACCTCGGCATTGTAACGTGAACCTTCCTCGTCAGTTTGAAACGTATTAATCATTAACGCTGCCTAATGTGCGAAACATAAGCGCACTGGGTCTGAGATGCAAGGCCAATATACATTAGTTGGATTGAGGGTAGGGTCAGTTTAATTATTTGATAACACGCATTATCGGATAGGGTTTTTAAAAAAAGAAAAAAAAAACATTGCCAGTGTAATACATGTACATCGTCATGGCCCAGATAGATCGTTATGACAGCGGATATCTTGTTCAGAGCATTTCCACGGTTTTGCTACAGTAGTACTGCTGTGAAACATGGATATCAGAAGAGAGATCTACATTGTTCATAATAATCGAAATATTATCTCATAATCGTGCTCAGTGGTACGCGTTTTAGATCAGTTACAAAAGCGTGTCACATTCGATAAAGTATCTCTTGGACGAAATCAATACGTTGTCAATCACCAGAACACTTCACATCCAGACAGTACACGAAAGTCGTTTACATTATTGGATTACTTTGCAACAAAATCGTGGATCCACGACCTACTGGTATTTGATACATCGATTACAATTTGCAAATTTTGCCGATTAAGAGTCCAGCATGAACTAAAAACATAATTCGTTCTTGTAGCATGCTGTAATTACTGTAATATTGTAGTCTACGGGTATATTGAATATCTTCATTTCATGAGCATGTATCAGGACTTCCTGTCTGACAAAAACCCCGACAACTCGACAAGTATTGTGTATCAAATAAAAATGCACAAATGAAAATGTATTGTGTATCAAATAAAAATGTATGTTGCACATAGGGGATCCCACGGGTGGTCAAATGTATGTTTATCATTCTTTGTTGGCAGTACAAAATGTAGCATCAAAGGTAGGCATATATGGCAGGCACAACACTGGATGTCAAAAACTACAAATAGTATTCTTAACTACTTGCATTTAAAACATTGACAGCGTTGAGGTTTGGGCCAGACAAAAGTCTCCCCTTCATAAATAGAGTCACATTGTCCCACATGCCTATACAAATGATGTATTCGCGTGCTATGAATGCATACTATATGTCATTGATAATACGTTATTATTGTACAGTTACCACTCGTGCGTAATATACATGCGGATGAGTCTTATATCTTCAACATATAACCAGCTGAATCACATGTGCATTGTGGATAGAACCCATTATTATTTTCACTAGCCCAGATTCATGTTAAAACTATGTTTAGCTATTCCTATCTACACCTAGCTAGCCTTAATCAAATGATTTCCAAGATTCGATAAACCCGTTTTACGTATACATTGCATAAATAGCTATAGGACGTGGTTTTGTGCTCAGCTTCTGGGAGCTTGAGCTATTATAAGTGTCTCCAGAAGTTGGGGACAATAGGGGTATATTTCAAATCAAAATGCGCAGCTTACATTGATGAGACGTAGTATTCAATATTGATAGTGCTTGATGTCTCTGGTAAATATAGAAGTAAAGCTAAAAACTTTTTCGTCCCCCAAAAGGCATGGAATCCGTCACATGTCTACAATGATTGGACGTTATTATGTGATTCATTTGTAATTGATCGCACATCAGAAGACCTGCATGAATTGGATATCCTCTAAATGACAAATTTCATCAATCTCTATCATTAAGAACATAAATTCATTGCACACGCACATCTATTTTGATTAAGTTGTATTGTAATCTGCAGTACCAAGGTTGCTTGGAGGAGAGGTGCCCGTGTAATGAGTGTCTTAATAGTGGTCCTTTCGGAGTTTTTTTCAGTTGTTTGTATGTGCGGTACAGATTGGTCAGCATTGCCGCTAGCCCATTAAATATTGAACAATCAGTCGAACAGTTGCCATGGAGTGAAATGGGAATTGTTCTGAATGTTGTTGTTATACAAAATGTCGATTTCCTGCCATGGCAGAGTGGAAATCAAAGGACGCCATTGTTCCCTTTCATTTCCTCTTATATTCCAGTGTGATTTCTGGATTCTATGGTTTCTATGAAATACAGGCCTCTAATAAACAACATTATTTGATTATTAATGGTCACCCAAAGCTGTCTTCTGCCAAATCAAATCGTCAACACGGCATAAAGTTTAGTTTCAGTGTTTTCATTGCAAACAAGTGACGAAGCCATACTCTCATTATTACTGGTATATGCTCAACAACATACAAAATTTATGTTACAGTCTGTCGTGACGTATACGTCGGGTTGTTTATTAGTATTCCAGTCCCATGTTATAGGTAAAGAAGAACGAATTTTTGTGAAACGTTTAATGATAGTTGTATGATTTCATATGATTCTATATTCTCGAGACACCATATGTTAGGTTTTCTGCCAAAGAACACCGTACAACCATACCCTCTATTTCATGGAAGATTTTATAAGTGACTCCCCAAATCAAGCCGTTTTTTGCCCGACTATGAACTTGCAGCCACTTCACGATATCACCTTCATTATATGATCCAATGGCACACTCTACTACAACACTCGGTATTACTCTCGATACTATTCTTGGAAGAATATGTGCTCTGAACGTTCTTATTGACCAGGTATGTACTCTTCTTGGCGTCCATTTCAAATATTATTTTATGATTGACAGATTGCTTCAGCGAAGGTGTTCATGTTGGTATTATTCACTACTCAACTTGATGATATATTAATACTGGTATACTTCATTTAGCGTCGTCATTGAATTTCTGGGGCCCCACACGATTTTGTGCAATTGCTCAGTTTTGTTGCGGTGCAATCTTTCGAGTTCAATACGTATACACCCGATGTCTTCTGGTCCAAAATTACAATAATACTTCGAATCCTGATGAATGTAAATAGGACCAAATTCTCGAATATGTTCACATTCTCAAGATCCCGTTTAAGGCTGAAATTTGATATTGGGGTATTGCCAACTTCTTCATCATTTTGTGATAGACGTCTGAAATTTGGTAGAAAGTTGCCATTTGACTTCCTGGTGACATATGCCAAGTTATAATACGATACCATTTAGCTTCGCAAACATATCTTCAAAAACCGATGTAAACATGTGGAAAAATCACAATAATTATATTGTATTACCGGAATGTCTTCAATATTAATTACTTCATTATACACAGTTTATTATGTTTCAGGAACATATTGTTCGAACAAGTGCAACATCAACTGTTTCTAGAACCCTAAACATAGCGTACAATCGGAAAATAGCCTTTGTGTGTGCGTCAAATACTCTAAGCTTCTGGGTCCGCTCATGTTTGTACCCATGGCTCTCAGGTCATGCTTAGGCCCCTTGGGGGCCCACATCGATGCCTGCCGAGGGCGGCCGTAAGCTCGAGGCTGTCCTGTGTTGATAAACACACATGAACCAATAGTCGATCTTTCTGGTCATGATAATCATAACAGTATGTTAAAATGATCTCACATGTACTGTAGAAACATGGTGCGTAGAACACTTCTTGCACTACAGTGGTTGTTTTGTGCACCATTCTCTCCGATTTCATTTCTGAATGTACAGGTAATTACAATGTCATGTTTGTATGCTTTATCCATTTATAAGACCGGATGAATTATTTTCTTGTTTGGGTGGATACTACTTGTGAATCGATTGCAGCTTCCTACCTCACTAACTGTCTCTTGTTCAAATGGTATGAATACACACAAATGAAAATGAACGATGAGTTAGAACTGCCACTATTCCATTACTACCGGTACTTCAAAGACTGCACCAAAACTTACAATATGAGTAAGTATATTGATCCATGAATTATATATGTAATCTTCATGTATTTACAATGAATTTGTAAATCAATTTATATATTGTATATCCCATCTAACTCGGGTTGTACTTTTTGTTTTGCTTCCTCAACCAGTCCTCTACACTGATCATTATGCAAGGAAGACCTTATTTTTCACAGGTGTAAAAGCGTGGAGAAAGCAGTATGGAACTATTGCCCACACATGATGAACTCAATACCTCAGCTCCGATAGGCTTTCATAGCTTCATCTTGAAACCCATGATTGAATATATAAGCAAACGTGATCCAGATGTATATGTACCGAGTGTTCCGATGGTCATCCTGTCTTAGGTGTTCTTCTGGATCAACATAGATGCTGTGCCAGCCCCGATCTCCCTGAGGGTACTGAGCTTCCTCAGCATGACAACACAGATCATGGGCCGTCGGCAATCACTGCCCAGGTACATGTAAGCTGGGGGCCTATCATTCTGTTCTCGAACGAAATTTCTGAACAAGTCAGGTTTTACATGCTTTTTTGTAAAACAGTACGCTGGTTTGCATGCAGTGTTTCACCGAGGAATCTGAAAATCACTAGGAAATTAACAATTACAAAGAGGGAAATGTGTCCATTTGTACAAGATTGCAGTTTCTCCCACTCGTTCAGAGACCCCTCATTTAATTTATAATACACGATAATTGTTGCATGATTGTTGCATGAATATTATTGACAATACACTATACTTGTCCATGAGGCTTATTGGGGCTATACAGTATAAGATAGTACTATCATTTACGTTTTGAGAGTTGATATTTTCCCATACATATGTTCATTCTGTATATTTCATTGCAAATTTGTGTCTACCATTTGTGGTTCACGCCTAATCGAAACTGTTGGCATCTCTATGGGATTGGCAATATTCTGTTCCTGTTCCCGATTGAATTGTTGTGGCTGACTATTAACACATTTCACTGGGATTAGATTACAGTTTGAATCCCATGTTTCACTACAGATGCGTGCAGAAGTGTCCCATGTGTATTGCTGTTAAAATTTACCTCGCTTCTCCCGCACTGTCAATAAAACCTTCGTCGTCAGATTAAAACCTATTAATCATTAAAGCTATCTAATGTGCGAAACATTAGCTGACGGTGAATGGAACCTGAGCCGAAATTTTATGTAGATGGACTGAGGTAGTCGGGTACGGCTTTGAAAACATGCAATCTGGCACGCTGTAGCTAAACACATACATGTTCTAATCTGGTCTTATCTCTGCCATCAATCCGAAACTGTTTTGCAATTAACATTTAGGGCAAGACCTTATTGAATCAATGGCATACAGCTGCAGAACACTTATCAACAATAACAGTGCACAATTTATGGGAGACGTACTACCCTGACAAGGTCATTAGATCATGAACGTGTATATCCATAATGGCCATAATAGCCTGGTATGAAACTACTTTGGATGCGTTTTATAAATGACTAGCTATATGGCTAGATGGCAGATAATGGGGACATTTCTTTACGATCAAGTCTCCCTGTGAGTTAAAACCAAAACTGTGAATTGGCCCAGGCCTCCTCATCAATTACGTCAGGTTTTCCCACATGACTATGCAAATGATGTATTCACGTGCACGTGCTGCGAATGGATAAGCTATGGCATTAGTAATATTTAATTTATTTGCAATTACCCCGTTTGCGTACATTATATGTACATCTATATGGTGAGACGTATTATATGTATAAGTAACGTATGAGAAGTTGGATTGATCTCTTTCACATTTACATATGTTTAACAGTTGTTTGGTCAGCGTTTTTGAACTTGTGGTGAAGTAGATCCTGAATTTGGAAATGATGGCGATATTTGGCAAATTAAAAAGTACAGTTATCAACGTAACCGTCGTTTTCACCAACAGGAATGATACACCAACAGAGCATTGGATCCGTCATATATCTGCAAGGTTTGAACGTACTTGCATTTCATTTGTAATGGATCGTACACCAGGAAACCTGATGAAATTGGAAATCATTTTAATGAAAATTATATCAGTTTTTATATTCATCGACCTTTATAGTTACGGAAAACAAATCCAGTGCATAGGCACATCTAATCTGATTAGATTGTATTGTAATCTGCGATACCGAAGTTGCCTGGAAAAGAGGTATCCTTAGAATTCATGCTTCAATTGTGGTCTCCACCCCGACAGATTTGATATGCTTCATGTGTGGAATTAAACGATTCACTGAGTGTAGTGAATAGCCACTTCACAATAAAATCCGTGGACAGCCCGTGATTACTGTCGATGACAAAGCCGCACAAATGGTGCAGTATTTGACAAGGGGATTTGTGCAGTTATCTGGCCACATCATCGTAGGCCAACCGACTTTCATAGCTTAGTCCCAGAAGTCAATATTAGCTTCCTGACTAAGGTCACACTGTGCTCCTGGGCGTCGATTAATGCGTGTGTATACTACACGTACAATATATCAAATATGTTGCAGGTGGCCGAGTGAATGACATGCTATATGTACATCGTATACTTCATCAGTCATATAGGATCCTAGTAATATTCATGATGAGCACATTGATCTCAACTGTTAGGTCGCTGATTGCTGTGGGAATCAGAAACGCATAGTTGTACAAGAGTATGATCAGGTAGGGGAAAAGAAGGCTTGCTAGATGTCTGATCAGTCGATTTTGGTAGCTTCTATCATGTGACAAAAATATTAGTGACTCCACTAAAATACATATTCTAGTGCGGCTGGGATGTGTATATAAACAACTACATTATTCTCACTGTCTTCCCCCAATGATGTCATAGTATATTTGGAAAGTTTGTTCCGGCTTCCTTTTCATTCGAAAAGTGTTTCATTGCTGTTTTTCTGATGACTTGTACACTCTTTACTTTGGTTTGCAATTACTATCAATGCCAAAGCACGGAGAAAGAAATGACATTGATACCACTTTGTCCATGTGATATACACTGCTCAAAACATTATAAGGATATTTTCGTAGATATGCGAATTATATGACTCATAATCAAGCAACTACGGTTGTGGCACAAAATATTTATTAGTACTGGACATTATAACAAATAACGATTAACAAAGTGTAACGCAAAATTATTTGTGTGATAGAAATGGCCTGCTGAACACAAGATGGTTAGCGAAAATAAATGACAAATTTATGTCAATAACGTCAATAATGAGTATGTGAAACCCTCTCTGCAATCACCGTGTCTGTGCTCTGATATCTCTGATAGAGACACAAGATTTGTTTGATCGCCGTAGCACCGCCGAAAACTGTCAACACCGCGGACCTTCGCGGTGGCACGGCGGAAGTTTTGAACATGTTCAAAACTTTCGCAGTGCCACCGCGAGTGGGGCCAATCCGCAGTAAGATCGTCGTGGCACCGCCATAACCGCCGTGGAACCGTACAAGGACCTCAATAGCATCTCCATAACCGTCATGCATCCTCAGTAAGACCGCCGTGCAACCGCCAGAAAAATAAACTGGCGACCCTACTGCGATCAAGTGGCGGTGATGGCGGTGCTACTGAGGTGATACCACGGGAGCACTGCGGGTATGGGGGTGCCATGGCGGACTCAATGAGGAATTCGAGACAACTAGGTGATCTTACTGCGATGCCACTGCGTTCACACGGCGGTGGTGGTGTTGTTATTGAGGTGTTTATACGGCAATGGCGTTTCCACTGCCGTTGCACGGAGATCAAATTTTTGCATATAAAAACTTTGGTTTTATGGATAAATTTCAACAGTGTTCTGAAAGTTTTGAAACACTTCAGATCGATTCATTGATTAAAAATCCAGCAACCACAGCAGCAGCAGAACACCATCCTCATGGGAAGACTCCTCTTCCGAGGGTAAAGGGGCGTAGGAGGGCTTTTCTTGGTAGCTCTTCCCCTCGTTGTGGTACGTTTCGGCATAATTACTGTAGTGTACACGTCTTCAGCGAAAATAGGTAATGAATCTCACCGGAAACCACCTCCCTTTTATATAGCCTCCGCGATGCTGCCGCAGTGCCACCCGTCAGACAACCAATAACTTACCATCGTTGCGGCACACTGAGAGGGCAGCGAGTTCGCATCATGTACAAGGCTTAATTGCGTCAGGATTTAGCAAAAATTCTCCCAACCATCCATCTCATAGCCCGATGATCATCCATGTTAATTACTTTATTTAAACAACAGCAATAGGAGAATATCTATTGATTATTGTGTGAATAAAATACAGAATTTCGTGAATAGGATCTACCAATTTAATTCTAAAGAAAAACTATAAAAAAAATATCCTTATAATGTTTTGAGCAGTGTATTTATAGACCTTTGGCGATTGCAGCGATTTTTCCATGATGAATCAACTAATCCTGGAGATTGTTTTCCGAAACGAACGGATTTGGATAGAACTATGGGTGGAAATAATATCTCTAGTATCATACAGTGTTTGGTTTAAATTATATCCTGGATCTAGATCACTTGTGTGTTTTCATTATAGTGTCTGTATTGACTACTGAACTGTGGTTGTTGAATGACTCATCATATTCTCGTTTGGTTTTCAACAAGACAATGTTAATCCATTTGTTCCAATGATTACCGGTCACCAATACTGGTATAATTCAAACTTGTCTGCACCTAGCACCTACGCTGTGGGACATTTAGCATTGTGCGATAGAATGAGTGGAATGTGATTGATTTTCACATGATAATCACAGATTGTTTGTTCAGGTAACAGGTAGTTGTGTGCAAAAATGTGCAGGTGTGTGTACCTTACGTATGTATTGTGAACGATTTGCGCCAACTTCAGTGCAGGAACTGATATGTATTCGAAGCCATTGATCATATTTTCGTTGATTAGGTGTGTAAAGTATGGGAGTGTGTTGTGCAGGGAACGGTTATTAACTGACCATTCCATGTGGCAAGGTGGTGTTAAGTCTGGTAAATGAGGTATCGTTTCAAATAACTTCCACTATTGGAGTAAGTTGTGGTAGTGGTCGATTGGTTGGTTCCATATTCATGCACATACATATAGGATCTACTCCAGAGAATTACTGATACACGATCAGTTCACTCGATGATGGCGTGCATGCTCTGTAATATGAAGTTAGACTTGGAGGACTAGGCTTCAGATAGTGGCTGTTGGCAACATGATGGAAGACTGCCTTCTAGTTTTAGCACTTCTATATATAAGTACATACCGTCGTCATTTTATGAACACTTTATTCATTTCGTAATTGCCAAATCGTGAATGTTGGTGTGGAAGGAGTCTTGTGCCAGGTGGTTTTGTTTTTTTTGATACTTGCAACATGTGTCATGTAGCAAGTGATGAATATTTTATCCCATAGTCTGACACGATTGACCCACAGTCGCATGTACACATGTAGTAGGATCATGTTGTTTGCACTTGTATAGTTGTCAGTATGTCTGGTACAGATTGGTCAGCATTGCCGCTAGCTCATCAAATATTGAACAATCAATCAAACCCTTGTCATGGAGTGAAATGGGGAATTGTTCTGAATGTTGTTGTTATACAAAATGTCTATTTCCTGTCATGGCAGAGTGGAAATCATATAACATTACTGTTTCATTTCCCCTTATGGTTCAGTGTGATTAATATCTTCAGTGGTTTCTGTAAACATAGGTCTCCAATAACTTTGGTTATGAATGATATCCAAAGCTACTGTGAAGTGAATAGAATTATCAGCTAGGCAACAGACTTGAAGTTCGACTGTTTTTCGTACTCAAATGACAAAGACATTGGGTGCCCTCAGTATTACTGGTATTTGTTTGATTCAGGCCGAGTAACATACATGCATATAAATAAATTTATTTTTTAATGTATTGTGCTATATACATTAGGTTGAGTGTTGGTATTTCAGTCCAATGTTATAGCTACAAAAGCTAGAAATTCGTTACAACGTCTGATAACAGTTGATACCATAATGTTATGTGTACGAAGTGTAGTGTATAAGCAGCAAGAAAATACTGTATAACCATAACCTAAATTTCATGGAAATGTTGTTTGAAGTGTTACTTCAATTCTGAATTAAACAACGTTATCACTAATGCATTTTTTATTTTTATGCGGGACTTTACAAAACTTGAACCACTTCCACGATATCATCTTATGATAATCTTCCTTGCCCCAATGGCACTTTCTACTACAACACTTAGTAGATATGTACTCTCCAGATTTTCTTGGATAAATATACAATCTCCGGGCTCTTCGTAGCTAGGTGCATTTATGTACTTTTAGGAATGTGGTTCTCCAAGACAGAGATTCTCGATGATTGACAAACTGCTTAAGAGTACCTGTTCATTTTGGCATTATTTTATTATTACAGTTGATGATCTATTGCTACTACACTAGTGCGAGATTCCTCGATATAACTAGTTAATGTGCTGACAGCCAAAAACTACATTTGCAGGTAGTTCATTCCAAGATGTAACAGCTTCATCATATTTTGGGGTCAGTTTCCGGGAAACAAGAGTCGAGCTTGCCTAGGAGATGCCACCACTAGCCTGAGAAAATATCAACATGCCAACATTTACTACTGGTGGTCTTTAGATAACAATGAACAAGAGGAACATGCGCCAATTCATTTCCAATTAAAATGAGGTAAACAGTGAGGTAAGGAGGGGTCAAATATTTTTTAAAAATAAATAAATGTGTTAACATAATCTATAGCTTCAAGATGACACACGTTATAAAGTAACTGATCAGCATCCTAAAACTGAAAAGAAAATAGGGAGCCACTGTATCCGTTCGCATACACAACATGATGCAAAATGTGAATATGGGCAAAAAATGTGCAAAAATGCCAAAAAAAATATGTCATTTTAGGTATATGTTTGTGATTTTGGTCGAAGAAACGATTACGGTGACCCCCTTATTTATTTTCAGTATTAGGACGCTGGTCAGTTAGTCAAGAAAATAGGTCCTTTTGAAGAGATCATATTCAAGAAATAACTTTTGGTCCTTCGTTACCTCGCTGTTTGGAGCGGACTACTTTAAGTGTCTTCTTTGTCACATGTTTTGTCTGATTATTTCTCAATTTTGCATGTTGTCTCCCACTGTGTTGTACGGAGCCCCTAAGAGGACATGCAGAAAATAAATTTAGAATGACAACTGATCATTTCGAGTGCTCGAAATCATTTCGAGCGCTCGAAATCATTTCGAGCGCTCGAAATGTTAATTCGAGCGCTAGAAATATTAATTTGAGCCCTCGAAATCATTTCGAGGGCTCGAAATGTTAATTCGAGCGCTCGAAATATTAATTCGAGCTCTCGAAATCATTTCAAGCGCACGAAATCATTTCGTGCTATCAAAATGATTTCGAGAGCTCGAAATAATTGCAATTACATCAGCGGCCATGCTGGTTGCGCAAGAAGGGAGGCATTAGGAATGATAAATAAATAAATGATTAACTCTTCCTTGATAGGTATCTGTTTGCATTTGTGAAAACTGATCCGTACTCAGTTGCAATTAGTACTAGTAAAGTACTGACAGAATTTTCCCAAATCACTTGGATTTACGACCCTAATATATAGATAAGGATATTCATAGTCCTAAACTCCAATTGGTCGTAGATTCACAGATGAATCTGTGTTAACTGTTAATTGCAACCAGTTTTCTCACCAACAAAATTAAATCTGTCAATACTTTACTACTACTAATTGCACCCGAGTATGGATCAGTTTTCACAAATGCACACAGATACCTGTCAAGGAATAGCTAATTGTTATTTATTTAATCATTTATTTATTTATAGTTCTTAATGCCTCCGTCCCTTCCAACCAACATAGCCGTGGATGTAATTGCAATTAATTCGAGCACTCGTAATCATTTTGATAGCTCGAATTAATTCATTTCGAGCACTCGAAATGATTTCGTGTGCTCGAAATGATTTCGAGTGCTCGAATTAACTTATTTCGAGCTCTCGAAATGATTTCGAGCGCTCGAATTATTATTTCGATCACTCGAAATGATTTCGAGAGCTCGAATTAATTTATTTCAAGCGCTCGAAATGATTTCGAGCGCTCGAAATGATCAGTTGTCACTCCAAATTTATTTTCTGCATGTCCTCTTAGGGGCTCCGTAGTGTTGTGTCCCATGACACTCAACAAATTGCCACTGGATACTCAAGTGTGCTGGTTTCAGATTTGCAAGAGCTGTAAGTACCGTCTCAATGGAATGTCTTATATGCACTAAGCATTATTTAATTGATGTTTCGGAAACATACTGTATTGTTCGCACAAGTGCAACAGCAACAGTTTCTAGGATCCCTACATTGCGTGCCTTTATATAATAACCCTTGTGTGTGAGCCAGTTAATCTAAAGCCCACCGGACTGCTCACATTTGTACTCGAGGGTCTCATGTCATGCTCAGGCCTATCAGTATACTCGAGACTGTCCTGTGCTGATAAACCTCACGAACCCAATCTCCGTGGTCATGTTAAAACCCAGTTGTAAGTATTAAAATAATCTCTGTAAAAATTCAGTACATGCAATATTTTTTTGTGTTTGGTGGTTTTTTTACCTTGTGCATTATTTTCTCTGATGAAAAATATATTCTATTTCATGTATGAATACATTTGTAAAATTACAATGTCATGTTGTACACTTATTGATAAGGTTTGGAATAAAATACGCGGCTCCAGTTGAGTATCACTCCATGACCGTACGTACATGATGTACGTACATGACCTATGTATGCACATGAAATATGGAACCAACCAATCGACAACGTACCACAACCACAACTCCAATAGTGGCAGTTATTCGAAACGATACCTCATTTACCAGAATAACCACCACATAGGCACATGGAATGGTCTGTGAATAACGGTTCCTTGTACACACTCACATACATCCGATCAACGAAAAATATAATCAATAGCTTCGAATATCATTTCCTGCACTGAAGTTGGCACAAATCGTTCACAATAATACGTCAGGTACATACACCTGTACCTCTTTGCACACAACTACCTGTTCCCTGAACAAGCAATCTGTGATTATCATGTGAAAATCAATCACACTGCACTTACTCTATTGTACAATGCTAAATGTCCCACAGCGTAGGTGCTGGATGCAGGCAAGTTTGAATTATACCAGTATTGGTGATCGGTATTCATTGGAACAAATAGATTTACATTGTCTTGTGGAAAAGCAAACGAGAACATGAGGAGTCATTCAACAACCACGGTTCAGTAGTCAATACAGACACAATGATGAAAACAGACAAGTGATTCTGTAAAAATTTGATAGATCCAGGATATAATTTGAACCAAAGCACTGTATGATATTAGAGATGTTATTGCCACCCATAGTTCGATCCAAATTCATTCGTTCTGGAAAAGAATCTCCAGGATTGTTAATTCATTATGTGACATCATGGAAAAAGCAATCTGCTAAAGGTCTATAAATATATCATTTGTACACAGAAATATCAATGTCATTTCTTTCTATTTGCACGGCGCTGAAATTGACTTTGGCATTGATAGTAATTGCAAACCAAAGTGAAGAGTGTATAAGTCATCACAAAAACAACAGCAATGAAACACTTTTCGAATGGAACGGAAGCCGAAATAAACTTTTCAGATATACTATGACATCATCAGGGGAAGACAGTGAGAAAAATGTAGTTGTTTTTATACACATCCCAGCTGCACTAGAATATGTATTTAAGTGGAGTCAGTAATATTCTTGTCACATGATAGAAGATACCAACAATCAACTGATCAACCATCTAGTAAGCCTTTCTTTTCCCCTGCCTGATGTTGCCATTCAACATTATTATGCGTTTCTAATTTACACAGCAATCAGCGACATAATACTTGAGACCAATGTGTTCGTTACTAGTGAATATAACTAGGATCCTATATGACTGATGAAGTATACCAAATGTATACGACCCGTACGTTTTACGATGTACATGAATGTCATTCATCTGCAACAATTTGGTATATTGTTCGTGTAATATACACGCATTGATCGACGCCCAGGAGCATTGTGTGACCTCAGCCAGGAAGCTAATATTAACTTCTGGGACTAAGCTATGAAATTCGGTACTCTGATGTGACCAGATAACTCCACAAATCCCCTTGTCATATAGTGCACCATTTATGCGGCACTGTCATTGACAGTAATCACGGGCTATCCACAAATTTAATTGTGAGGTGCTACTGTTCATTCACTTCACGCAGTGAATCGTTAAATTCCACCCATGAAGCATATTAAATCTGACGAGGTTGAGACCACCATCGAAGCACGAATTTTAAGGATACCTCTTCTCCATGCAGGCAACTTCGGCATCGCAGATTACAATACAATTTAATCAGATTAGTTGTGCATGTGCACTAGATTCTTTGCCTTTAATGATATTGATCGATGTCCATAAAAACTGATATTATTTCAGTAAAATGATATTCATCAGGATTTTTGATGTACGATCCATTACAAATCAAATGCATATGTAACGACCAATCATTGCAGATATATGACGGATCCCAAGGTATGTTGGTATTATCATTCTTGTATGCACCCTATTGGTCAAATATGGTAGTTGCGATGAATACTGCACTTCATAATTTGCCAAATATCCCCATGTTTCCCGATTTCAGGATCTGCTAGCTCAAAAGCTGACCACAGAACTTTTTAATAATTCATATATGTAAATGTGAAAGAGATGTCTCCAATTTCGAAATCCTAGATATGAATAGCTACATATAATTTCAACCTAAACATGAACCTGGACAAGTGAAATGAACATGGCTTTTATCCGCAATTCGCATGAATTCCCACGTGTTGTACATATGTTGGAGATACAATACTTCTCACATGTACACGTGATGTACGCATACATGGTATTTGCAAATTAATTAAATATTACTAATGCCATAGCTCATCCATTCGCAGCACGTGCACATGAGTATATCATTTGCATAGTCATGTGGGAAAACCTGACGTAATTGATTAGGAGGCCTGGGCCAATTCACAGTTTTGTCAGGGTTCCCCCAAAATACTAGTAACTCACAGGGAGACTTGACGGTGAAGAAAAGTCTTCCCCGATAGAAGAACATCGCCCTGTTTCTAATTGTGGCTTTACAGAAGACCTAATCATTCGCCCCCAACTCCCCCCCAACCCCCAACCCGTGGATGACCCGTGTATTTGTATACACACTACTGATCGTTTGTTGTGTTGTTGTGCAAATGGAAGGAACAAACTACTGTTGAAGTGAGCAAGGGATCAGAACTTCCACAAATCCAGCTGTATCAATAATACTTCAAATAGTGTACCAAAACATACTGTATGGGTACTGTAATTGATTAAAACATGTATGTAATATATATATCTATAACGAATTTCTCTGTCATATTTACAGATACTCCATCACTCAAGCTGGAGTTTGGCTTCTACCACTAAAGTCTGTTAAATTATTCAGTGCCCAAATTCAACATTGTGCGAAGGAGAATGTATTCAAGTCCCAACATGTGTGAAGTGTTGCAAAAGCAGAATGAACCAATTACCCACATTCTGAACCCATGTACAACAGTGCACTGAGAAGGAGAAAGCGTGTCGTTTGATGGACTAGACTGCTACGATGCATATACGATGCAAACATTTAAGCTAGGTATCCATTCGTCCGTGCTCCGTGTCCGTGTCCGCGTCCGTGTGCGTGAAAAATCCCTTTCATAGAGAAAAGCCTGTCTGCCATCCATACCTCCGTTGCGTGAGCGTGTCCGTGTCCGTGTCCGTGTACGTGACGAATCGCTCTGGGAGCGATTTTTCACGGAGCACGGATGCGTGTTTGTGAGATTTAATGGCTTTTCATGGTGTTCATTGACCTAGTTAGCTCAGTCACCAGTACTTTCGCCAGATCTTCGTATTCTTTGCACAGAAGGACTCGATAATACCAAAACATACATGTATGGTTCATATTACGGAAGAGGATTAGGGCCACCAAACTAAAAGTTTTTTTTCTATTTGTCGACTTACGTAACTCGATATATCGACTTACTATCTCGATAAATCGAGATATTATCTCGATATATCGACTTATTATCTCGATAAATCGAGATATTATCTCGATAAATCGACTTATTTATCTCGATAAATCGACTTATTTATCTCGATAAATCGAGTTAATTATCTCGATAAATCGACTTATTATCTCGATAAATCGAGTTAGTTATCTCGATAAATCGACTTATGTCTTAAGCATTTAAAGTTCAAGTAAACTGGAAATATGGAAATATGCTTAGAGTCACAATATTTATATTGGACACTATATTGAGTAGGCTTATATGATCGACCATTATGACGTTAAATATCGTCAGAACAAACTACCGAAATAAAAACTATACTGAAGTTATTATATCATATCTCTTCAAAGGATGCAATATATTCATGAATGAAATTGGTATAATTGTTTTCTTTTTTAAATTATTTAGCTAGTAAACATGGAATGATGTATATTCGTAACGTTATCTGGAACGGCTTCTTCAATTGGATAGCTTGGTATTATTTCAGTGATAAGTGTAATGACTGTTAAACGCCATATAATTTTCAATATGAGTAATCAGTATATATTCTTTATCCTATCGTTTCCAAGGTAACCAATGAAGTGGTATATGGCTTGCCTATATTACGGTCGATGTATTTCATTTTACTTGTACTTTAAATGTCTGAGCCATAAGTCGATTTATCGAGATACGTAAGTCGATTTATCGAGATATGTAAGTCGATTTATCGAGATACGTAAGTCGATTTATCGAGTTACGTAAGTCGACAAATAGAAAAAAAAACTTTTAGTTTGGTGGCCCTAATCCTCTTCCGTATCATATAGAAGATATTCTGTAGACTTATTGAAGTTTACTTTTTATTATCTTAACAAATGGGATAAGAAGTTGATGTGCATGCCATATTGGTTATATAAAATATAGCTAAAAGTTAGGAAACCACTCACAAATCTACTCTTGACATTAATAAGTACTAGTATTATGGTTGTACTAATTATTCTTACACTGGACATTGTTGCCTTGACATAGACATGCAGGAACCATAGGACCACGGCATGAGAAAAGACTTCCACGGATACACTCATGGATGGTTGCCTCACGGAGGCAGGGACGCGGACACGGACACGCATACAGACACGGAGCACGGATCACGGAGATATGGATGCCTGGCTTAATTATTTGTATATTACCATGCATAATAAATTGCTTTTTCTGCATAATTCTTTTTAAAGTGTATATATTTTTTTTAAAGAAATAAACTGAGTGTTTTGTATATCTCGAAAGGCCCAAAGTTACATTTTTTTTTTCTCGCAAACTTTTAAATCAGCCTGACGTGGAATGTGTAAATTGGCCTCAGGGCATAAATGTTTGCGCTTAGAGCTTAGGAATATGTTCATAGCGTATTAGAAGTCATATATATTGCACATCTTTAGGTGAACTTGACCTATAATTTCCTATATGTCCGCAATTGATGCCTAAGCTGTATAGTTGATAATAAGCAAGATATTAGCGATTTTGTGCTCTGACCTTGAAAACGAGGTCAAGTGTCAGGTTCAAGGTCATCGAAATATTCGGCATACATCATTTCCTATATGTTCACAATTGATTCCTAAACTGTAAAGTCGATAATAAGCGAGACATTAGCCATTTTGTCCTGTGACCTTGAAAATGAGGTCAAAGGTCAAATTCAAGGTCACGATAATATTCAGAATATATCATTTCCTATATGCTGACAATTGATTCCTAAGCTGTAAAGTCGATTATAAGCAAGATATTAGCCATTTTGTGCTGTGACCTTGAAAATTAGGTCGAAGGTCAAATTCAAGGTCACGAGAATAATCGGCATATATAATTAGACATCCCGATTGAAAATCGGGAGGCCTTATGTTTTTGTCTTTTTTTTTTTTTCTTTTTTTTTCTTTCTTTCTTTCTTTCTTCCGCCGTTTGGTTTCCGGATCATAACTCTTGAACGCCTTGATCTATCTTTCCGAAATTTTCACAGCTCATCCGAAATACTTTGCTTCTAACCCCTATTGTTTTTCGTCGAGATCCGAAATCCAAGATGGCCGCCAGCGGCCATTTTGGAAAAAAAATTGGGCGATTCCTGTCAATGTCATAATTTGATTCAGGCAATTTCCAGGGGAAAAAAAAATTTTGGGTGTATTTTTTTGGGGGGAGGGGGGGTGGAGGGGACTTAGAATTCGTCCCCTCGCCTGCACCCAGGCAGATGCTGGCTCTCCATGCAGCCAGATACTTAAAGCCTGGTCAGTCATGCAGTCAATACTGTAACTGAGCCGTGCTACTGTATTCACATACTACAGCCTGCATGTCCAGCATGAGGCTAGGCTCTGCCCTCTCAGCCAGTGCAGTATATGAGAGCCCTGCTCAGTCATGCCTTACAAGATCAGCCAGTCTGTCCAGCACAGCAATAGGCTCTGCCCCTCTTAGCCAGCCCTGCTCAGTCATGCCTTACAAGATCATCCTGTCTGTCCAGCACAGCAATAGGCTCCGCCCCTCTCAGCCAGCCCTGCTCAGTCATGCCTGACAAGTGATACAACAGTAAAGCTAGCATGTCCAATATGACCCTAGGCTCATATCCATGCATTTTTGTTTCTTTCTTTCTTTCTTCCGCCGTTTGGTTTCCGGATCATAAGTCTTGAACGCCTTGATCTATCTTTCCGAAATTTTCACAACTCATCCGAAATACTTTGCTTCTAACCCCTATTGTTTTTCGTCGAGATCCGAAATCCAAGATGGCCGCCAGCGGCCATTTTGGAAAAAAAATCGGGCGATTCCTGTCAATGTCATAATTTGATTCAGGCAATTTCCAGGGGGAAAAAAATTTTTGGGTGTATTTTTTTGGGGGGGTGGGGGGACTTAGAATTCGTCCCCTCGCCTGCACCCAGGCAGATGCTGGCTCTCCATGCAGCCAGATACTTAAAGCCTGGTCAGTCATGCAGTCAATACTGTAACTGAGCCGTGCTACTGTATTCACAGACTACAGCCTGCATGTCCAGCATGAGGCTAGGCTCTGCCCTTTCAGCCAGTGCAGTATATGAGAGCCCTGCTCAGTCATGCCTTACAAGATCAGCCAGTCTGTCCAGCACAGCAATAGGCTCTGCCCCTCTTAGCCAGCCCTGCTCAGTCATGCCTTACAAGATCATTCCGTCTGTCCAGCACAGCAATAGGCTCCGCCCCTCTCAGCCAGCCCTGCTCAGTCATGCCTGACAAGTGATACAACAGTAAAGCTAGCATGTCCAATATGACCCTAGGCTCATATCCATGCATAATCGCCACTCCCCCCTCCAAAGCCTGGTTTACTAGTGTGTGTACATGGTAAAAGAATGAAGTTCCACCCCACAGAAAACAATAGTTGGTTAATAAGCCAACACACATGACACAACATGGTTGTGGAATGATTTGCCCTGTCTACATTTATATTGTACAAACATGTATTGTTTGAATGTTTTGTTATTCAACTCTATTTCACATGCAATGTCCAGATCATCATTGTTTTAGTTAGCTCGGAAATGTTTGGCTTCGGTAAATATGAATGCGAAAATTCCGCTGTATTGTACAAGTTTTGAAATCACAAAATTGGCCAAGATGACACAGCATTATTTTAGTAACGTATCATTTTACAATTGACAGGAGCACCTGAAAAGTATCACGAGCATCCTGATTAAATATACTAGTACTCTGAACAATATTGGCTAGGTAATTGTCCGTTCATTTTGGGTGGCACATATCTGGTGGGCCAAGTTGTCAAGATGATAGAAAGCAGTTCTGGTAAGAAACTGTCAGATGAGCTCTCACTCTTACCCACATACAATGGCCTATGTATCCTTTTTTCTCAGTCCAGTATGACCATTTGAAAAGATGAGAACAAATTCGGGAATGCCACAAAGCCTATAGGCTTTTATGTCTAGTTTCCTATATGTGTACAATTGATTCCTAATGTCTAATCCCAATATTAAGTGAGATATTAGAAGAAATTTGTGCCCATTATAAAGCATAGGCTAATTTAACATGGGAAAGTCCTATCTGGGACCGGTCGAAAAAATCAAAATGGCTGCCACACGCAGACCGACGATTCAAGGGCAACGAAACTTATACACAGCACAAGGGTATATCAGGGGAATCTTTCGAAACAAAAATCTCATAACTGATCAGACAGTTTTTGGAAAAAAAAAACGATTCAATCGACGAAAAAAAAAATGGTCCGGAGATATGGGCCCATAGAACATATTTTGTGAATTACAGCAACATTCATCAAACAGATTTTTCCCAGCGTTTGACAACGCCGACGCCGACGCCGACACCGACACCGACGGACGGACGGACGCCGGACGCAACCTGACGGCAATAGCTTATCGGACCATAGGTACGGTAAGCTAAAAATTGGTCTCTGTGGAAACTCTCTCAAATACAGAGCTGTAGGTTCGTATATAATGGTATGAATTTTGGTGACATTGAACTTGACCTGATAACCTTGAGTAGGCCTATCCAAACTCCACTTATATTCGAGGTAATCAGGTAATGCCCAGGGCGAATCCAGGAATTTCGGGGAGGGGCGGCAAGACCCTGAAGCGAGCACGAATAACATGATGCAAGCCCATTGCGGCCAGGATAATTGGACCATCACACGCCAGAACCTTTTTTATGGTAATTGTGGTAGTTTATTCGTGTCTCGTGAGCATAAATTCCACACAAACTCACTCTAATTAACATATTTTCGAACATATTTCAACACTTACTTCGTAATATTCAATACACACTATCAACAATTTGTGGTTGGACATAACCAACACCATCATCGGGTGCTGCATGGACGTACACTACATACCCTCATCCCTACATATTGTTAGCCAATAGGTATTGTTGATAGTGTATATTTTATAGTATGTTATCACGCATAAGATGTAGGCCTACAGCGAAAACAAATTTCACGAATACTGGTTTCTCTTAATACAACTTTAATTCGAGTGAAACCACATAATTATCAGATTAAACTTGTCATTTCCGCCATA
Source organism: Terebella lapidaria (assembly GCA_949152475.1). Taxonomy (NCBI): domain Eukaryota; kingdom Metazoa; phylum Annelida; class Polychaeta; order Terebellida; family Terebellidae; genus Terebella; species Terebella lapidaria. The sequence continues at coordinate 26,133,982 of OX424556.1, forward strand.
TCAATCATAATGTTCTAGGAGATAATACAATCATAATGTTCTAGGAGCTATTTTGATAGTCATTTATGTTTGATGTCATAACGTTCGCATTATATAGGCGTTTTAGTTTTATCAACGATCCTATAGCTTCACTATAAGATCGTTGGTTTTATCATAGCAATATAAAAAATAATATAATAATAAATAAATTTAGAGAATCTTCATTTCTGAAGTATCCCCGTACTACGGAGCCGCTGAAAGGACATGGAAGAAATATTTTTTGACATCTTGTAGAATAAACTTCTCAGAAGTCATTGGCGTCGGCACAATGCAATATTAAGGGAACGCGATCCGGAATGCGAGGGAACGCGATAATATTGCGAGGGAACGCAATATTATTGCGAGGGAACGCGATAATATTGCGAGGGAACGCAATAACAATGTGCTAAAAATATTTCTTCCATGTCCTCCAGAGGCTCCGTTCAATACCCTCATGAGTTGCAAAATATAATTTATCAGCAGATTATTTCTTTTGTTTTCCAAAGGATGCTCATACAGCAATCATTGAATAGGGATGGAATTTGTGATATGAAACATTACAAAATGAATAAATATATATATGAAAGTCATAAAAAGGATAGTATAATGATATTATGTATATCTATTGTCGATGATTTCATGATTAGACCTATAAACTTAAAACAATAGTTACATGTATATAGGGTCGATCGAACCCAAAGCGATCGAATCATTATAAAAGAAAAAATCATTATTTTCAGGATTTTTCTTTGGGGCTGGACTCCTACAATCATTGAATAGGGATGGAACATGGGTGATACGATAGGCCTACTTTACAAAATGAATAAATAGGAACAAGCATATAGGCCTTAAAGTCATTTGTTAACTGAACGGTATAATGATATTAATCTACTGTCGATTACAAGATAAGATTCATTATTTTCAGGATTTTTCTTAAATTTCTTTTCTAAAATGGCATGAGCAATAATTATGGGGAGCAAAATTTCGTTGTGTATTGGAGATTTTCACTGTCCCCGGTACAGGAGTGGGGCGGGATCAAACAAATTGGAGATCATTGGATCGTAGTTTTATTTCAAAAATCCACGATAAGAGATGTTTCCTATTCGGAATACACCATCATTTCTTGATTTAGGTGTTCGATTTGACCACGTGGCTGCGTAAACGTGGCGTCTATGATGACTCAATCCCCCAGTATACCGGTAGATCCATTCGAAATCATCATGTTCCAAAATTGACCAGAACCACGTGGTGGTGAATGTTTTTGTTTTGACATTAGCGACCTTGACCTTTATATAGGCTGATTACATTTATATTATTGCGCCAATAAACATTCGATTTCAATCAATGCAGACCTGATTGGAATTGAGTAGTATGTTTAGGACAGTTTTGTCAAAATATACTAAGTAGGTGGACAGTATTATTATTTTTGCTGCTTTTATCTTATATATCGCTACATTTATCATGTTCCTGGAACTATATTCATATGCGCAGAGTCTTCCCAAATGACGTGTCACTGGCCATTTTTGGGCTCTGCACATCCGTAACTCATTGAAAAAGTAGGCGGAGAAAGTATTTCTGGTTGTCAGAATGGCTGAAACTAAAAATCAGCAATCTGACCAGTACAAAGGATGGCTTTATAAGTGGACAAACTATATCAAAGGCTATCAAAAGCGTTGGTTCGTTCTGCAAAATGGACTGCTCTCCTATTATAGGTAATCTTGTCTGCCCTACATTTGCTGCTCAGCTTGTACACTGACCAGCTGACAGTCAGTGTCAGCATGCCGGCTTAGCCATTGACTGGGCTATGGTGTCAGTCTGGGAGAGTCACAACACACAATCATGACAACCACGGAATTCCCTTCCCCTGCATACACATATTCACATAAACTGTGATCACTTGCAGCCTTATTCTACATTTGAAATTAATTGCTATGATCATAGAATAGATCTATGCCCCCCCCCCCCCCCCCCCCCAACAGTTACATCAATTCAGATTGTATGGATCTGCATGACCGACGACAAACGAAATGCAATATAAAAAGTAAGCAATTTGAGTTACCGTTCAAAACATGGTGCTAAAGGACAAATGTAGATATATGTCACGATATGGAATGGTCAAAGCCCCCACACACGTGATCGTGCTACCATGTACACTACCATATGAATTGGGTTAACCATGCCTGGAATTCATCGCTTATGAATTCACATTAAATGAATTGCAATTTTGACTTAGCAATTTACACCAAAATTACAATGTCTCCTAATTGAACTATTTCGATACTGAAAGCACTTAAGAGTCTAAAATTAATTTTCATCTGCTTGAACGCTACTTTGGAAGATATACACTACGTTTTAAAGCCACGGAAATCTGCGCAAGTCGAATTACACCAAAATAATTCAGGATACATGTATATGGAAAGCACTTTGCACGCTTGAATTAACATTGGCATCAACCCAAACACTACTTATAATTATACGTTACTTTTTTTTGATAACCACGACGGAAATCTGCACTTTCCAATTCACACCAAATACAACTCTTTCGTTACTGAAAGTAATTAACAGTATAAAAAAAAAAATTATCACTGAGGGCAACAAGTTCCAGTGTGTATAATTTTTTTTTTTTATTGATCATTCCAATGGACGGACACTTGGGCATGTGTTTTCTATTTCATGACACAATAGTCAAGACATCGACACAAAAGTACATGTGGAGTAACAAATTGATGTCCCTGACCCTGAATGACCCTGATATCTAGTTTTGCCCATACACCAAAAACAAACAGGAGAACAGAGTTGTTTTGCAGACAAAACATAACATTATTATGTTGATAATCCACATACAGAACATGGCAACACGATCACTTTTTAGTTTGCAAATTTGATTTCTAATTCATGACTGAATATCATCGCATAACTTTCCACAATTATCAACATTCGTGGTGAGGTGTGTTTGATTGCCAGCTGACAGCACTGTTTAGAGGTTCAAAGGACGTTATCACTGTTTTATTCTGGCTTTACCAATATTGAATATTCAAACAAAATTTTACCACCAAAATTTACATCGTTGTTGAATACAGACAATATCCGTTAGTGATTTAATACTAAAACTGACCCCTATTACAATGCTGCCGCTTATTGGATGGATGTATGGATCACCTGTAGAAAATTCAGAACTGATTTATGAACTATCTTGTCTTTCCATTGACTCTCACTGAATAATGCAATGTACGTCTTCGCACTGACTCTTACAGGAACCAGGCTGAGATGTCCCACACATGTCGTGGGACCATCAACCTGGCCAGCGCGTTCATCCACACTGAGGACTCGTGCAGCTTTGTCATCTCTAACGGCGGCACACAGACTTTCCACTTGAAGGCCAGCTCCGAGGTGGAGCGACAGCGCTGGGTGACCGCCCTCGAGCTCGCCAAGGCCAAGGCCATCCGCATGATGGAGGAAGGTACGATCATGCCTTTGATTGAACTTCCGGTAGTACATTTAGTACTTGCTGCATACATGTATCATGATGTAATGGGCAACTTTGAAATATAACACCACTTGGATGTAAATATGATATATTGATAATCTCATCGAAATTTTTACAGAATATATGTGTATAATATTCTGTGGCTATTCAGGTTAATATAGACGATTACAACAATTTGTAGCTTCCGATAAAGTTACTTTTGCAAAAAAGTGTACATGTATACACATATGCATATGTATGTATGTTTCCTTCTTCTTTGAGCATGGCTATATACAAACATAGCTGATATCTTCTTTGTCCCAGTTTCGATGACAAAAATGCTTTGTTTCAGAGTTTTTCTAATTATGACACCGTATCACTATTTTTCTCCAACAGAGAAATAATTCAGTCAAAGTAAACTGTATGGTTGTCTTCACAAATATAGTACTTGAAATTGTAATCTAAAAATCAATTAATTCTGATTCAACTTCCAACAAGGAACTTTTACAATACAGTCAATATTGGTTGATGTATTGCGTTCGGATAAATGTACATGTAGGCTTCACGACTGGACTTGTATAGTACCAGTAGTGTAGCACATGTGTATGGTCAGTAGTTAATACATATAACTGTTTTTAGATTGTACTGAATTAAAACATTTTTGTCATGTTTGATGTGGACAGTATTGTTATGTTTGTAATGATATCATGTCATGATCAGCTAAATTGTAGCTGAAAATACCATCAGGATTTAATTACCATGTTCGCATTCAGATTAACATTTGTTTACTAGCAGCTAACGTCAAGTTCATCTGTGAGTTAAACACGCTTTTTCGCCATAGTTTTGTTTTGAATAATCGGATCAACTTGCAATTTAGTGAGTCTTAATTGGGTGTCATGCTCCAATTTTTCAACAAATTTCAGAATTCTATCTCAAGAAATGAAAATACCACCAGAAAGCGTGTTTCACTGACAGATGAACTTGACTTTTGTATTTGGTAGATGCTGGAATGAGAAACATCAAACCAAAGCAAAGAAATCTCATATTTGCAAATATAAAAATATATTTGCAAATAAATGATTCTTTAGCATATATATAACAAGCTTTTGAATGAAACACAACAATTCTGTATCAAACTGACATGTATCTCTAAAGCTGTATGTATTTCTTCTTCAGGAAAGTCTAAATCTAGTTTACTTAGATGAAAATTGCTGTGCATGGATCTACATTGCAACATCGACTTGACGATATTGCTCATTTCTCTTGTCAAACTATGTTGAAAGTCAACAGTTACTCGTATGTCACATGCAACCACATATACAATAATTGCTGTGATTGTCATGTTAGTACATGTACTGTATTATAGTGCTGATAGCTGGTGAAATAGCAACATCCTAGGTACAGACAAAGGCTAATCATTTAGAGTGCTGAAGCACGCTGAGTGGGATAATCTAGGCAAATTCCTGTTGACCGAGTTGCAGACTGCATCCAATTGTACTTAGTTCCAAAGTACAACCTGGGGCATCTTGGGTCACAGTTTTATTTGTCAGCCCATAGTACTCACGGTACTGTAGTACAGTAATCATTGTAATACATGTTTGATATGAATGCATTCACAGCCTGGGTGGTTGGGTAATAAAACTTGACTTTGCAGATTTTTTTGGTTGCTAGGTTTGGCATACATGTACAGTTACATCTATAGGTTTTGGCGAGTTGGCTTGATAGCATGGTAAAATGTGCTACCCTACTCATGAATAAACACTATATCTATGCCCCCCCCCCCATCCCATACCACTTAATATAACAAAATAACAAACCTTCTGGTGACAATAGCGGCAGCTACATTATAAAAGTTGGATATGAGCTAGTTTGTGGCATGGCTCTCATATCAACATGTCATATATTCTGTATATAGACTGTACATGTAATCTTTCATGGATTCGAATTCCCAAACAAATCTGATTATACACAAGATTAATGGCTATTTGGCATGCTGTTGCTGAGCAATGGGCATGATTGTAATATATCGCAATATTTGAGCAATTTAGCAGCTGTTACTAGCTAGCATTACCAATACATGTATCATAGTCTTTCATCTGCTCACCAGGTGTAGTGGTTGTGTTATTGTGCTCTGCACTCACTAGGTGTCAGCAGCTTTGCTGCCATGAGTCCCTCATGATGATCCCATGCACACGTACATGTAATCACATTTGGTGTAGCATACAGGTACATAAACTAACTACAAGTAACACATTGCCTTTCTGAATATCTCAATATATTGCAATGTATTACAGGGAACGATCCAAACTGAAAGATTTGTTTCCTACATGGTTAGTGTTGTTGACAATGATATGTTATTCATACATACACCCAGTGCATTATGATGTATACAGAACAAGGACATGAAATATTTGAGCTGCTTATCTGCAGTACTTACATACAATACATGTACATGCATACATATCCTCATGAACTGTCATGTTGAACACTGTATGCATCTATGTAGGACATAATATTATATACAACAAAATGAACAGATTTCTGATCATACTGACTTGAACATTGCATGCTCATTCAACAATATGCAATTAAAATAGTCAGAATGACAAGATGGAGTGACCTATATCATAATCAGTGCTGTGATGCCAATTTATATGATAACAGGATTTACCCTGTCACTTGATTGGTGTGGGTTAGAACTTTCCGCTATGGGCTGTTGGCATGCGCTGATCTACCGGCCCACTGATCTGACAAGCCAACACAACCCTAACTATAGAGGACCCATGAAGAGCCTTGATGAACAGCAACCTTCCTCCAGGCGATTTACAAATCACAGCACCACCCCTCTCTCCCCTTGCCTTGCCTTCCCTTCAACCAAGCTTACCATCTTACCATATTAGGTGGCGTATCTCTTGAGTGACTCGGCCCCACCCAAAGCTGCTGCTGCATATTGCCTCCCCCCCCCCCCCCCTCCCTCCCTCCCCCAGTCCTCCCATTCACCCTTTTGTGACAGTTTACTGGATCCCTCTCCATGTCAGTTGTGGATCCAGTCCGAGTTTATTGATCGCTATACCGCCCTCCTACATGTATTGATCATACAGGCTATTCGAGGGTTCCTCGTGTTGACTTTTTTTGCCCCACAAGGGTGATGCTGAATTGGGGTACAGCGGAACAAAGACAACCTTCATTCCGCTTCCATGGAAACATACTCTTCACCTTCAGTGTCACATGAAACTGTGTCAGCCTTATTAGGAGCTAAAAATAGTTATGACGAATACATTCCATTCAAGGTGTAGTATGGTTCAGTCTGTAGCTGTATGTACATCCATGTACAGTGCTGCCCTGACACATGTGGCAAAATAATAAATTAGCCTATATTGGGCCCTTTGATATCCAAGATTCAATCACATGTTGCCATGGTAACATTATATTCATACACATACATACCAGTACTAGTTGCTTTTCTTGGGGCTAGTTTCTCAGGGCTAGTAATTGTTTGATTGTGCATAAAGGTGACCATACATTTACCATCATGACATCAATTCTGTAGCATTATTCCTTGGGACAAATACAAGTACTGGTCGATATCACTAAGTGACATTATTGTTCTTAGTGTGGACAGTGTCCTGGTTTGAGATTATTGAATGCAACAGAGTGGAAAGATTTTTTCCTGTTACGAATTGCTTGATTTGTATTTGGGGCGATTCTCGAGTCATCTGAATGATTTTTGTCTCGTTGAGGATTCGCCACAATTTGTAATTTGTCTCATGGATTCACCACCAGTTTGTACTTTGTTTGGTTGTGGATTCCCCACCAGTTTGTACTTTGTCTTGTGGATTCTCCACCAGTTTGTACTTTGTCCTGTGGATTCTCCACCAGTTTGTACTTTGTCTTGTGGATTCTCCACCAGTTTGTACTTTGTCTTGTGGATTCACCACCAGTTTGTACTTTGTCTTGTTGTGGATTCACCACCAGTTTGTACTTTGTCTTGTTGTGGATTCTCCACCAGTTTGTACTTTGTCTTGTGGATTCTCCTCCAGTTTGTACTTTGTCTTTTGGATTCTCCACCAGTTTGTACTTTGTCTTGTTGTGGATTCACCACCAGTTTGTACTTTGTCTTGTTGTGGATTCTCCACCAGTTTGTACTTTGTTTTGTTGTGGATTCTTTACCAATTTGTACTTTGTCTTGTGGATTCTCCACCAGTTTGTACTTTGTCTTGTGGATTCTCCACCAGTATGTACTTTGTCTTGTGGATTCTCCACCAGGTTGTACTTTGACTTGTGGATTTTCTACCAAGTAGTACTTCGTCTTGTGGATTCTCCACCAGTTGTACTTTGTCTTGTGGATTCTCCACCAGTTTGTACATTGTCTTGTTGTGGATTCTCCACCAGTTTGTACTTTGTTTTGTTGTGGATTCTTTACCAGTTCATACTTTGTCTTGTGGATTCTCCACCAGTTTGTACTTTGTCTTGTGGATTCTCCACCAGTATGTGGACTTTCCACCGATTTGTGTTTTGTCCTGTAGATTTTGTACAAGTTTTATCCTTTGCCCTGTTGTGGATTCTCCACCAGTTTGTACTTTGTCTTGTGGATTCTCCACCAGTTCTTACTTTGTCTTGTGTATTCCCCACCAGCTTGTACTTTGTCTTACCACCAGTTTGTACTTTGTCTTGTGGATTCTCCACCAGTTTGTACCTTGTTTGGTTGTGGATTCCTCACCAGTTGTACTTTGTGTTATTGTGGACTTTCCACCGATTTGTGTTTTTTCTTGTAGATTTTGTACAAGTTTTATCGTTTGTACTGTTGTGGATTCACCACCAGTTTGTATTTTGTTTGGTTGTGGATTCTTCACCAGTTTATACTTTGTCTTGTGGATTCTCCACCAGTTTGTACTTTGTCTTGTTGTGGATTCTCCACCATTTTGTACTTTGTCTTGTGGATTCTCCTCCAGTTTGTACTTTGTCTTGTTGTGGATTCTTCACCTGTTTGTACTTTGTCTTGTTGTGGATTCTTCACCTGTTTGTACTTGGTCTTGTGGATTCTCCTCCAATTTGTACTTTATCTATTGGGAAGTCGCTACCTAAATATATCTTGTTTGTTGCTAATACGCGATTAGTTTTGGTTTCTTCATAATTAATCTGTACCTTGTTGATTCTCTTGGACGATGGTTGTTCTGATGGGGTTTTTTTTTTGCTCCAGGCAAGAAGTCTCAGCTTGTACTTGGCTATTGTTAGACATGTTAGACTTAACAAGGATGGCAAACATTGTAAGGAGAAGCAACTGTCACTCACAGCAACCCATTATATTTATAGACGTGTGTAATTGGAGGGACAGTCTTCCAGAATATTCACAGTGTATGACGGCCCTCCAATGTTCCCCTACCTCACCCCCCCCCCATCTCCCCCAGCATTGATCCATCATTGCCCGGCAGTCTGGCAGGTGCTGGAGCTGGCCCAGGAAGCACTGCACCCACAGACTGTGGACTGCCCCGGTGTATTCAGGGAGGTAGCCGTGTACTCCCAGGCAACTGATGGGTAAGGACCCAGGACAGGGGTGACAGCCTGCGTGGCGATTTATAACTATGCGACGAGGGCTTGAAGACGATGTCTTGTAGAGTTACCAACCCCCAGGAGCCGGAAAACGTGAAGACGTTTCGCGGAGTAACTGCCACCAGGTGGCGTCCGTGTGTGTCTGCACATTGTGTCGAGGTCACTGTGCTCCAGCACATGTAGCACCTACGTCACTGTGTGTCGGGCGGTGCCGTGTCCTTACCTCAGCTTGGCGGCAGTTAGCAGCCATGTGGTAGTGGGATAGCAATAACTACTACTGGATTATAGTATACATATCAGTGGATAATACTCAGGAAAACAGTGGATATTTTCACATTTATGGGTCCTGTGTTGGGTACTCATGCACGGTGGTGATGGAGCCTTGGTTTGTGTGGCCCATTGGATGACTGGTAGTGTGTGGCCTTGAAGCCGGCTTTGAGCACAGCCAGTCGATGGTCCTCTCCGAGCACTGATTGGACATCTCGGGAATTGTTGACATTGGATACGGAATCACTGGGGGTGTTCCTGACACCTTTCATGGATTTTTATGCCGCTTTTGGACGATTACAGACTGATCAATCCAAGGTCAGTCCCCAAGCTGTGATATGGTTCTGATTCCTGGGAACATAAAACACTGGCATGTACTTGTAAACATGGTATATCTTCTTGTAGGTGTAGTGGTCGCATAGATTTGCACTATATGTGGAATGCTTGGGAAATTTTCATTATTAGTATCATACTCATTATATTAGGTTGATTTGTAACATAATTTGTAAGTTTGTAACATCATGGTGTTAATACTGAATCATAATGTTCATTTGCAGGTTTCGGATTTCATTGTAACAAAGGTAATTTATGGGATGGATCGTGTGTGACTTATAACCACATTTGACTCCAATAATGAATCGTTAATAACAAGAATTCTATTTCACAGCAAACAGATTACTAGGTACATGTACATGTATACATGTATTTCTATCTTCCCATGTCTGTCAAGCTGTAACTCAGAGTTACCTACATTTAATGTATTTATAATATAGCTGGTATGTATGGGTACTTGGAGTATTGATGCCAGCACTTCTAGGAAGTCCTGTCTGGATTGCGTACATCTCTAGGTATCTGTTTCCTGGATGTGGGGGTCCATGGCACACCTCTCACCCCCTCCCCCAGCCTCTCAATACACCAGGATCTCTAGAGTAACTCCTCTTGAGTGCAGCCTCTTACACATTCATCAGCCAACTATTCCAGGGATCGCCTCCGGGGAAACAGCTCCAAGAATTCCTGGCAGTTCAGCCAAAACAAAGCGAGAAAGCTACTGTAGGCTCCCTGCTGTATCTGGATACCGCCCTGAACTTAATACTACATGTTTGGGAGGTGACCCATAAACACCCGCCAGAGGAACGGACACACAGACAAATGGACGGACAACAACTGTACTGTATGTGTACAGGGCTGGTCACTGACCCAGCTACAAAACTTGCTGTAAACACATTAATTTCAAGAGATTGCAGTTCATGAACAGTTTTCCACGGTATGCATATTTTGCAGACCTACATTGTATGCTGAGGACTCGCCATAGGTAACAGACCTGCTTGTTTTGATTCGCTTACATGATGTACATGTACATGAGTTGGGAGAGGGATATATAGGAAAACTCACAGGTTAACATAGGTCAGAAGATTACCTCAGGATTTTGTGCTAATGGGGAATATTGACTGGTCTGTTCATGATTATTGGAATCGACTTTCGCAAGCAATTTACACAGTGTTTTGGTGCTAGTTGCAGTGTGCATGACTTGATATAACTGTGCACACTCTTTGCACCAACCATCTCAGGATTAGTAGATCTCCAACCTGCAGTGAACATTTGGCGATCTAGTGGATATATAAAACAGTATATGTATGTACATGATGTAGTGAGTCTGGATAAAATCATTCATTGCTGGGAGATGTAAGTATGTTTATTGGCATGAGTAAATCTTTCAAAACTGTACAATTATATACATGATAAATGTAACATGATATTAAAAAAAGTCTTGTTTTGACAGACCACTCCGAGTCTGGTATCTGACACCACTTGTCTTTTTATGTTCACATTACCATGATTACCGGTTTCTATATACTAGTATATATAATATGGTTGTCCATAAAATTGTGTGATTGATATTTGACACTGCATGCAAGCCAGATATTACATCATGATTGTCTTGCTGTTCTTGTTACCTCATTTTCTGCAATTTATCATGCCGAAGGTGATTTTGGTCATTATAACTCAGACACGCCAGCAGACAGACACGAGACGTTCAGTCACTCAGACTGCCGGACAATGCTGCTGGACTCTAACACGCTACGCCAGTGAATGTCACATGTTTCAAGGACAAGGCATTCTCCCTGAGAACTTATGGATCATGTTATGATATAAGGACATTTCTATCAAACCTAATGTCTCAATGCAGGTCATACAGCTGCTCATGAACTGATTGAGGTGATGGATATAAATACAGTAATTCATGTACAGTGTGTTGTGTAGTGTTTGGTGATCCAGGACTGAGGTATGTGTATGTTTTGTTAGAATCATTTCAACAATCATCAATCCCTGCTAAAATTTCTGGGTCTTACATATTTCTGATGATAGATACATGTACTTGTCGGTGGTCTGTAGTTTTGCCACCAGATGTACAGGGTCCTAAGTTCATTAGCCAGGCTGATGGCTGTAGACCTCAATCCATGACCTTGGGAAGTCTATCTTCTGCCTTTAAAACCAGTTTTGGATAGGTACATAAGTGCGTTAGAGCTGCTTTTCTCACACAGACAGTACGGATAAGTCACACACGCTTGAAGTGACTTGAGCTGAAAATTGCACTTACATCAGAACATCTGCTCCACAGGTCTGAGTGGTGTAGCAAAGGTAATGAGTTTATGTTTATGTATTTGTGTGGGTCAGAGGGAATAATATGCCATACTTTTACATGTAATATGTATATTACATTCATCAAATACTTAGAATATATTATGTTATTGATCGGAAAAACTTATTATCAAACATGAATGCATCAGAGACGACACCAAATGACCTGAGTAGAAATCATCTGGTGACAATGGGGTACCGGCTGATGCCATGTGCTTTTGGGGCTCTAAAACAGTCTATTATGCCCAAGAAGTACAAAAAACGTCATGTCCATTGTCTGCATTATGCAAAAACAAACATGACAAAATTTAATTCACCATTATGACGTTTCTGTACGTCTTTGGCACAGTAGACTGTTTCTATGATTTATATATACCCAAATTACATGGTGGCGATCCTGGTGGCAAACAGGAACCCCATTTTGTGGAGGATGAGACCAGTGATTGGAACTTATCCCTAGTTATCACCCGCAATGAATCGACTCATCTCAACAATCTCCTCATAAATAGACGGTAGATCAATAGTTGCCGGAACAGGCTGGTAAATACGGCATTCAGGACAGTGGAGGGTATCAGTCTCACTGGCATTGTCTGGAGGCAGTCAGCAGCTGAAACGCTGACAGTTCGTCCTCTACCATACAGGAATCACGGGAATATTGGCTCGATCGTTCTCCAAGTACTGAACACGACCTTCACAGATCTAACGATTTTTTACGTGATTCCATGGGCCATCACAGCTGGAATTCTGTGTCTTTCCATCACGGCGCCGTAATCACGCTAATCACGTTAATGATCCAAATATGCCTGGCTTTGATATCTCTGGCAAAGACAACCGAATCTGGTGATTACGAGGGTCCTTGTATATCTGTCATGTACAGAATCTTCTGCTGGAATATTCCATGTCCTCTTACAATTACATACGCTAGACTTGCGCCGAGACAGTGCAATATTGGTGCACTGCTTCCATGCAGCCACGTCCTCCCCAGTGGTGTACAGTGTGTGACAGTGATAACTGATGAGTCCAGGACGATAGGGGGGTCAAGCACCTGTCACTGAGCCCAGGAAATCAAACAGTCGCTCCCTCGGGACAATACAGATGAGCTGCCATCTAATTGATTATGACTGATTACAGTAGACTGTGAAAACCCCAGATCCCTAATCCACAGCAAACAATACACATGTACTAGGGGGGAATTACTCTGTGCACCGGGTCAGGTACTGAGTGAGTGACAGGCATGTGAGATTGGAAGCAAAATAAACATTATCATATACATGTACATATTTACATGTATAATATGGCTAATATATGTAATCACTTACATGTACATCTGTTTTACATACATGTACATGTATGAATCCTCATCTACATGGTCATGTACATGACTGTATGTATACTTGTTACAGTGTACTTTTGATTTTGTGTGTTCTATAATCCGATAGTCAAGCTAGTAATGTAGTACTGGTGCATAAGTTGGTTTAAGGTGCGGTATGAGCACATTAGCATGATTAGTGAGCTATGGTATATTTGAGTTGGTGCCAGGGGCTATCTAACCAATGAGGGGGGTTAGATCACCATGGTGAAAGTCGAATACCGCACCTTACTCATAAATTGAAACCAGCCACTTTCCATCATCATACAAACAAATCAAGTAGAAGTTCACGCCAATAACTTAAGATACAATGTACATGTAGGTTTTCTCTGGTTCATACTATCATGATTATATTAGAAGTAATATGATTCATATGCCAGAATCATGATTCGTGTTTATCAGATACTATATCTTGATTTCAATACTATACCACTCTATTAACCTTGTTATATGGGGAAGTTTAAATTATTCCAGACTTTGTGCCAGGTCATGTACCTAATACATGTACGGACCACATGTCGCATTCATTTTCAATCAACATGATCAAACTTCTTGGTGTTCGTGATGTTTGCTTTTAGATCAGCTTTTATAGCATCCTGTTATCATGGTTATGCGCTATTTCAGCAAAGCAAATAGTGTGTGCATGTTCAAGTATACTTTCACCATGTTCACAGAAATTTCTGGTTTGAATGTTCAACTACATGTATATTGAGGTACATGTGCATTACCGTGAAGTGGAATACAAACTTGTGTGTGAGGTCAGTCACCTACATCGCATACTATATCGTCTCAAGGTGTGTGTGTGTGGGGGGGGGAGGGGGGGGGGGTTACTGTTGTGTGCTGGTGGCGATGATACATACCGGTATTCATGTGAGATACACATTAAAAGGCCAAAACTCACTGAACCGTATACTACACTAAACATGATGTACAAAGACGTGTACGTGTAGGACTGGAATACAGTGATCAACGTTAGATCAGCACATCACATTTATAAGGATGTACTGAGCAAAATGATGATCATCATGTGCGTTAGTCACGTGTGGGTTGGGAGCCTGTCCTGGAGCCAGCGCTCAAGTGCATGTGTACTAGGATTACATCAGTCACAAGGCCACTAGCTTCACTGAATGGACCAGTCTAATGCTGGGAGGTCTCCAGCATCTTCAGGGAAGGATCGAGAATTGTGTTCTCTTCATCGCACTATGTCAGCAAATGAGTTCATAACCACAGATACGTGCTTGCTCCACTCTGTGATGCAATGTGATTGATACTCGGATGATCAAGGCCAACATGAGGAACATCATTGTCACCGTTTTCAGCTCACAGGTGTCAGTAGTGTAGTGTGTTTGTAGGGACGTTCACCAGGTGTCAGCACTGCAGCACCCTCTGTGCAATTCTAATAGCACAGGCTCGTCTAGAGAATAAAAACAATACAACATCATGCATCTGTATAGACAGGGAACAGCTGACTTTCTAACAAATGACTTATTGCGCTCTCCCCTCGCCCCTTGCTAAATACCACCACACAGTCATGTACATGGGGCGGTGCGTATCGACATCACGAGCTGATCAATATTTATAAAAAAAAAAACGGCACTTTTCTCTGCTGACAGACAGGAGTCTTTTTGTATAGAGGAATTCACTCAGTGGAGTTTAACAGCCGACATTGGAAATTTTATCAGCATTTAGATGGTTGTCTGGAAATCGGGATTGCTGTCAATTTAGGACTTCCATTTTCTGCCTGTACAGACAGAAATTTGTCACAATACTATGCTGCTACATTTATGCATAAAAATCGGATACAAATTAGCGTACATGATTTCAGATTCGTAGGTCACTGAGGTGCTAGGCATGGTACATGTATGATAAGTAACATGGATGGATGAAGCATAGTTACCATTAATTACATGTTAATTATGACATAAAATTAAGCTTATGTCATTGAACATTAGATTTGTGATCATGAATCTCTTTGTTTCTTTCTTGAAAATAAGTGTGTGTATAATGTATTTTTGGCAAATCGAATATAAAGAAAAAATATATGACAGATATATGCATGCCATATTGGTATTAGCTGTTGGTTATACACACATGTTCGAAGGCCGATAGTCAGTGATCAGATATTATTGACTGAAAAAGCTGTAATGGCTGCATTGCATCTGACTGAGATCAGGATTTTAAATTCTTCTAATTGTGTCCCTGTGAATCCTGTACAGTGACAGCAATGATTGTACATTGTATTTGTACGTTGAACAGTGAATGCTTTCAATGAGAGGAGGCATCTGTTGACATTATGTGGCACTGGTCTCATTGTTTTAGGTATAGTAGATCTCTCGGCAGATCTATAGAAATTGTATGATGAACAAAACACATGTTTCAACCTTGTTATTCAGCTTTGGAAGCTCTACATGTACAATGTATGTGTAGCCCTAGTAAGCATGGTAAGGAAGATATATACAACATCTGCACGTACATCAACATCATACATTCCTGACAGTATATACATGTAGAACATATAAAAGATGGCGTTTTAAATGAAAGTGACATTCATGAACTTGAAAAAACCCTATAAGTTTAAATACAATAACAATGCAAATTAGTAAAATGTGTACTAAATAATTTGTATGTACATGTATGCACCAATTGGAACTGAAGTAATTGACCATGTAACTAGTGTGATGATTGCCATAGGACCTGTATGTTCCAGTCCAGTGGTTTGTCACACAACAATAGGAAGATGAAGAATCATTGATGAAGTGACCAATCAACACCTTACATTTACCTGTGTCAGCTTGTCAGAACACAAGACACGTCCGAGGTGGAGGCCAGTGGTATGATGACAGCTTAGGGGTTAAACTGGTCAGGTGTGACGGATAGAAATATGTACATGTAAACAGAGCTCTGTGGACATATTCATGAAGGAGGCAAATCAGGCGATAGATATTTTAAGCTTTTAATACATCGAAACACTTTATGAACAGTAAATACCTGCTTGCATACATATATTTGGCATGATCACATGAACGTGATTGTCTAGTGCCATGTTCTGATGTGAGAATTTCACAAATTTGCAGTAAGGATCGATACATGCATGAGGAGTAGATCTGTCCAAGGGATCAGTGCACACCTGGACCCTTCCATCCACTTGTGTAGTTTGTAGGAGCATAACATTTCCCTCACCTTCATGTAGGACAATGAGATTTCTCTCTGGAGAGATTGACGCGGTATAATTATTGTGACTGAGGCCCAGACATTGGCCAATAAAGGGCGTCACCAGGGAAACGGGACTGCCGTATCTATCAGCAGACCCCAGTCTGGCACTGGGAAAGCATGCTTACATCTACGTGTACGCAAGGATAGCAAACTGACACACGGTCCGGATATAATAACTCGCGCAACATGGAAACTGTCGTCTACGAAGTGGACCAGGACACGTGTCTTGTTGAACAAATTCCCGACGTCGTCGCAGACGTTCGCTTTGACACGAACATCAGTGCAGGGGACATTGACGACGACGACAATGAGGATGATATCTGTGATCTCCGAGAGACGATCAAAGGCTTGCCAGAGACGCACATCCTGCGATATAACGGGGATGTGGAGGATACAGAGACCGCGGGAGATGTCGAGTCAGAGAGCAGCAGCAAGAAAGGAGGTATACTGACCTCATACGTAATGATACATAATACATGATAGTGTGTGTGTGTGTGTGGCTCACAGGGTGGTGGCTACAGCACTTCAAGACTGCATTATTCATGTACTTGATATCATCATTGTGATCACAATAATCATGCCCTAATTGAATTTGAATGACGGTTTCTTGTAGAACAAGCTTCTGTCATGACACATGACAAGGTCCACCAAGAAAAAAATGGTTCCATATACATGCTTTAACCATGTTTGGATGAACAATTGAACATGATGCATGATACCAACTCCTTTACATGTACATCATGTACAGTCATACATCATGTACATGTTACAGTGTTATGGAATGATACTGTTTTATTTTTTTCCAGAACATCACATGTACAAGCATTGTGTCACATCAGAAGCAGCTATGTCTGTACTTGTGTTTTCTTTGCAGTATTGCGGCTTGAAGCATGTTGAGTTGCTGCTTGTGTACGCTGGACACCATCATTCTGATCCTGATACATGTATCCGTGCCTGATCACACCACTTACCCTGTATACCTCCACTTCCCTTGCAGATGAAGACGAGGATGAAGCCAATGCGCAGCCGGACAAGAACGAGCTGCAGAACAAGTTGCGTACACTGAGCGCCAAGCTAGAGGACCTGAGCACCTGTAACGACCTGATCACGAAGCACGGCTCGGCCCTACAGAGGGCGCTGAGTGAGCTAGAACAGCTTGACTCCTCCGCAGAACTCTCTGTCAAGGTCAAGGCCGTCAACGAGCGTGCCACACTCTTCCGCATCACTTCCAATGCTATGATCAATGTGAGTATGCAAGGACGATGTAATATTCTGATTATAATGTCATAAAAGTTCTGCATTTACTGCTGGTGCCATTGTCCCCATGATTATGCAAGCTTTATACCATACATGTATGTAAATCTATATAGCTTTTCATACTGGTAAGGTAATTACATATTTATAGAATTATATTTCAGTAGACATATATTCATACCAGAAATATGTAACATATTGCTTTCTGATGTACTGTAGCATTGCCAGGCTAACAGTGAGTTCCAAGTTCACATTTTGCTGTTTGGAGGTCCACTGACCATGCTAACTAAACCACAACATTTTCATTGTACATGTAAATTGTAAAATGACATCATGTTGATGGCAAGTTTGGGGGTGTGTTGTCTCAGCGTGCTAATATCTCTCATATTTATCATGAATACATCCATGGTCTGTTATAGTTTAGCCCATGAATGGTGTGTCAGGTGTAGCCTATTTAGCATCAACAAGTGGTCTTCTGACTGAGCACTGAATGAACACAATACCCACAGCCAAACATCACTCTCATTTATACCTTTGTACTGTCTGTTTATATTTTTGTGATAATACATGTATGCCGTCCATGTGGACATATTGAGAGAGATAAGAAATTTGTGGGAAGGGCCATACGATAAACGATGGCCCTATCGGAGCAGGAGTTGATGAGATGACGTGTTCAGTGCAACAACAGACGCCTGGGGCTGTGAAGTTCAGTGCCTCCACACTGCGCTCTGGTTTTGTCCCTAAATACACCATACCAAATACTTGACAAGTTATATACGACAAAAAACACTGTACTCATAGAGTTCGGTATTACATCGGCCTGCTGCTGGATTTTAATGAACTATATAGTTTTTATCCTGTAATATACATGAGCCAACTGACACAGCTAACAATAGTGCCGTGTCATCTACTGGCTGTGAATGATTATCTGCGCTTCATATCATTTGTGTACATCTCGGTGTACAAAGTACACATTGTGAGAGAATCTTGGATCAGTACTAGTGGAGGGAGGAGACTGGATAGTACTATTATTGCCCAAGTGGAGACTGAGAAAGAAAGATAGGAGAAAACATCTAATATCAGCTGGCACGCGGCCACGGGTCACCTCCGAGTTGTGGCAGGACTGTACTGTTTACCTGGGGCCTGATGAGCCAATACACTGGGATATAACATGGTGTGGAGTACCGGGGAGAGCCTTTGTTGGCTGTGAGGGATAACAGCAAGCTCCCTGCCAGTCAGAGGGGGTGTGCCGTTCTGTTGACTGCTGCCATGTCGTCCAGCGACGGGGAGGATTTCGGCCTGAGGGTCAAGGTCACTGATGTAGGTTATGGTGCCAGTGTTGTGTTCTATAAGGTTCTACACTCTACTTTATGTTTGTGACCGATAGTGCAGTGTGGGGAGAGGTATCGTTACCTGGCTGTTGGTGAAACTTGTGGGCCTCTGTGTGTAATCATGCTAGATGTAAATTACTTGGCCCAGTACTTGGCCTATCCAAAACCAGCCGAAAAAAAGAAATTGGCCAACGTGTTGACAGGCATGTGTTATTGATGTTGTGTGTCGAACACAATATTGGCAGTTATTACCTTGAAAGTATCAATATATCGGCAATGCATGAAGGAAGTGGGAAAGTATCATTGCTGCTGGGACTCAAGAAGTTAGTTTGTTGCCAGCCCGCTGAAAGTTAGTCTGAAATGTAAATATATGGGATCACTTTTGGATGCACCAAGGTTACCTGTACTCAGCTGGGTAGTGTACGAATACAAGCAAAGATCGAACTCAGCATCTGGGTAGTGCAACTGTACCATGTACACCACAACACAAGCCAACAAAATCAAGGGGATATTTATTTGTTGATGTATGATTCGTGGTTTTACTTTATTCCCCAGGCCTGCCATGACTACTTAGATCTCGCGACTGGCCAGGGCAAGCGCTGGCAGAAGATGCTCCAATATGAGCACGAACAAAGATTACGTCTTGAGGAAATGGTCGAACAGCTCGCCAAACAGCACAGCAGTTTCGAGAAACAGGCGCGCAAGTCTCTAGCACACGCAGTCAACCACAACGCCAACAAAACTGACGGCAGTTCTACGCCCGGCGGACACGGTGGTGAGTGTCAGTGTGGGAAGATATATATTTCTCTTATACATGTTATACATGTAGCTTGCTCGAGACCATTTTGGTTGGTCATCTTCTGTGACATTTCTAGTCACTGTTGTAAAAGATTGTTCCCAATACTAGTAGTTCATGACATACAGTACAGTTGTCGCACATGTATGTCAGTTTGTACGTAATATGTAAGTGTGAGTAAGAATCATGTGACTTGTGGCTGTAATCTTGAATACTGTAAACATGGTAAATATACCACATAAATTCCAGCCCAATAATTATGCAATTAAGTTCAGGCTTTGTATAAGTGTATGTCTATGTTAGATCTAGGGGCAGTGCACTTATTGCCAGTGCAGTGGTCCTTGAATTTCAGTTCTGCCAACTCCTTGTGTATTTTGGCTTTGTGTTGGGTCTCTCACAGTCTTCCTCTCTTTCATTGTTGACATTAGCCTGCTATGATGGTTGCATTATGACGAGGATCATCGCTGTTGAGTTCCCCCTGGTACTGTGTATTCTGACGTGTGTTTGCTCCATGTCCCCGCTGATTTACGATAACGACCTTGTGTTGTCTCTGGGAGTAGCTTGCGTGGAGCTGCGCGGATGATGGATCTGTGACAGTGTGGACCCAGGCTGACAGTTTAGTGTGTTTACCGTCGGGTGTCGCCCCGGAGCGTGTTCTAGAGGGAGTGCATAATTGACGAAGGACGGGTGGCTATGTCCTGGGCGGTTTGTTCTCTCAACATGTACATATCTGACATCTGTACATATTATGTCTATGAACACATAATGAAAAGATACATGCCAATTGTATACATATCCTCATGATATTTATATCCTGTGTATTTGTAGTACACACATTCAGTACGAGAAGTGTGATTGTGTTGACATACATGCATTATGTAGAACTTATATTGTTGTCATGGGTATATGGAACATGTATACTTGTATCATGTAATGGTAAATCAGACCCAAGTTATCTTGGATTTCAATGTCATGAGATGCTTAATCAACTGTAGGATGTTTCAATGAAACTTCGAATAAATTTGCTAGGTCACTCCTGCATGTTCTGCGTGTTTCAAGCTATCCAAAAACAACTACAATTCTACATGTATACTTTCATGTATAATTTCCAGTGTGTACTTGTGTAATCTGTAGTTCTGTGACCCGGTGACTCCTGTACACGGGGTACACCTGTGACTGTGGGTTGGTTGGAGTGACCACACGCCATGACCCGTGTATCAACATTGTACAAGCTGTTACACACAACAAGTCATACCCAACTTCAACATGTTTATTCCGTTGTACATGGAGTTGTATATTTTGAAAAATATTTCTAAAATCAATAATGTGCAGAAATTTATATTGGTGATATCATGGATATAGAACTACATTTATAATGTGTATAACTTACATCATGGATAATACATGGATAATATCACACCTGTGTAATAGATGAGGTGTCTCAAATGAAATCTCAGCATGAATTGGGAAATGGAACGCAGTTGTGAGTGCCATTCAACAATGCCATTCTTGAATCATGTTGATATGTTTAGTGTCTGATATTTGAAAGCAGTACAGCAATTGCCAATTGTATAAATGGTATATATGCTAAATGTCAAGCCAAGGTATCCTATGAGCAAACATTGTGACCAGACTGTTGGAAGATGATAGTCCTCCTGGTACTGCCTACAGTTAGCGGATATCAATAGTTTATATTGGATATTTTATTGACTTACAGCCATCAGTGTGTGCGTCACTCCCCCACACATGTTACACGACTACACTATCAGAATCAGTATAAATGAAATTTAGCTGTTGAAATGTTTGCTTTGTACTCGTACTAGCTGGATTGTACTGGTAGCGTATGAGTGAAGGAAGTATGGAAACATACTCTTCTGGCTCTCGTTGAAGATCCTGGAGACACTAGCACACTAACGGATTCCCGGAGATGGATATCCAGACAGTGGTATATGGATGCAAGTCTAGCCATACAATAATATAGCCTGTAATACTGCACAGGACTCAGTGTCAGGAACAGTGAAATAGCCGTCGTCACCATGGATATGTTGTACTACTGCTGTCCCACAATGCACTTCCTGGTGCGACGTCGCTTGTGTCGTAGGAGACGTCCCAGAACTCAAGGTACTCGCCACAAACCTGCCTCGAGATGGCCTCAGCAACATTCAACTATGTAGAAATGTTTACTAGGCTGGTGGAGAGTCAAGTCTTCTTGTATGAATGAATGGTGTATTAAATTTGACATGTATATTTGATGTAGTATGGTGTGCTTAGAAACAATTAGCGGTAGTTCTATGATTTAGAATGAAGACGAGGCTCGTTTTAATCATGGTGATTGAATGAAGTCAGTACTTCAGCATGAGGGAGCAGTTTGTAAGCTATACATGTACATCTACAGTGAAGGTCGAGTCGTGTTGTGGAAAACATCAGCTGATCGCTATTGATTGTGTCGGATGTGATCAGGCCATGTCAGATACATGTACATGTATGCGTATAGCTAGTGTGTGGCTGTGTCCTACGTCACCTACATGTTCTAGCGGGAGTAGAGCCTAATGTATTTTCTTTGCAATACATGTTCTGTTAGTCTGCATCATATTCATGTACATGTATAAACAAAGCAATTATATCTGTTAATAATATGTATTATTATATGTCTAATCAGTGCATTCCTATCTTATTCAATGTAATTTGGCGAGTGCAATAAATATCCGTATTGCACTGTTGTCATTACTGCACTGGCCAGAAACCGTTGCTATGACGTCACTCATTGTCTCTTTTGTGCTGAAAAACGTTATTTTAGACATATAATAAACCAAATACTACATTGTACTGTGTTTTATTCCGCACTTGGTCCTTTCGCGGAGCACTCGTAAACTCGTGCTCCGTGAAAGGACCCGTGCGGAATAAAACCCAGTACAATGCAGTATTTGCTTAGAATTTGATGATAAAATGTAAAAAAGTTTGTGGATGTTGATCCTGTACATGTGGCATTGTTTTATCCCCGGGAAATCCCTGAAACTCATGAACTGGTCTTATTTATCAGCATGATCAGTACTAGTATCCCACCCAAATGAACTTGTGCCACTGTAGTGAGTCTTGATGCCAGCATCAGGCTTACAGTGATCACACTAATCTCTGATACAGAGAGATTGTCATGATTTGTCAGAGCTCTGAGCTGCGTGAGCATGAAGGAGGTGCCTTGACACAGCATGTTATCACAACTCCCGGGTAGGATAACTGCTATCACAGCTATATCATGATCAGAAGCAGTGCCTCATCATGCTCATTGGTCTGCTGGAATTTTTTTTTCATAGAGAAACTGAATACATGTATGCTAAGTTCCTACATGTATCTATTCAGGTATTTTGTTATTAGGTGTCAACTGAACATAAGTATGTCCCACATGTTACATGACTAACAATATGGCTTGTAAAGGTACACAGGTATAGATGGTAGTAAATTAATACAATCAGTCACATGTATACCATGGTACATATATATCATAACACAGGTGTATGCTTTAGCATTATGTAATCATGGTAATATCATGATGTACATGTGTTGGTAACCATGGTTATACATTTTGTTGTTGTGACTATGGTCAATAATGTACCTGTTGTACTTGTGTAAAGAACCCTGTCTGTAACTGTCCATCTCTTACACTGCCTAATTAACTGAATGATTACTGGACAATGCTGGGTGTCAAGCTATCAGGGTGACCAGGGGAGGTTACTGGACCCCTGGGGTGCTGCCTGAGGGTGGGAAGCTGCCTGAGGCTAGGGGGAGGGGGGGGGGGGGGGGGGTTGAGGAAGCTGCCTGAGGACTGGGTGTGTGGATCAAGAGGTCTGGGGTTGAGGACTGGGTGTGTACCTCCCCGTGACCAAGGTGACATCAGTTAAGCTCCCAGTGTCTGGCTTCTACAAAACATTAGAAGGATCTCTGGTGTCCAGGTGAGAGACTAATGACTGGGTTCAGGTCTGACTGCGTGAGGTATGTTGTTTACTAGCTACAGTCCTCGATGACTCCTGAGAGGCAGGGTCTGATCCCATCAAACATCGGAACTGTCTTAGTGCCTTGACTCATCAAGTCTTACCGTATATTTGCTTGGTCCCAGAGATTTGACGATCAGTTCTTGGGAGCTTGCTCTCGGTGGAAGTTAACATTTTCAATCTTGTACATGTACAATGGCAGACAGCAAAATGTCCAGCAATGCCCTTGATGCCTTCCGATTGTTTGCCCTATCTGTCATGAAAGTTGAGTTGCACTGGATTACAGCAACAGTGACATGTCGTGTATAAAATTCTTGAAATCGTGAGGATTTTCATCTGTTGTGATATTTTGATGACACTGTTGTTTATCATTGCAGGCAATGGACCACCGTTCTCAGATGATGATGATGACGATGATGATTTCTTCGATGCCGTAGATGAGCATGAAGAAACTGAACAATACGTCTATCTCCCCCCAGACAAAAGTCACAAGTAAGTCTTGAGAAAGTGTAATGATACAAAATGATGTCCTGGTTATCCTGTAAATCAATAATTATTGTTTTCATTGGCCTATTGCAGATGATTACTAAGAAATAATTGTTGTCTGTTGCTTACAGGCGTACAGGTAGTGGTATTAGTGTAGATAGTGGTCTGAAGATTGGGCCAGCTGCAGACAACTACGACAGCAGCGACACCGACTCAGAAAACCCGCAGGTGGCCAAAGTCAGAGTCGCCACCAAGAAATCTGAAGTGGTGAGTTAGCGTTATGCTAAAACTTCCTTCAGAAATTGAAATATGATGTAGCAAATAACTGCATCAACCCTAAAATAGATACCAAAGTGTGACTTCACTCTTGATTCTAAACAAGTGCACAGCTTGTGTTTCCAATGAACAGTTTCATTCAATTTGACTTGTTAGAACCATTAAGTGGATAATAATAATAATAAGTGGATCAAATTATTATGTTATGATTATTATGTTATGATAACATCACAACTTCGCCTCTCTATATATAAATGATATACTAGTATACAAGTATAAGCAAACCAATGATTAAGGACTCGGCTAGAAATACACGTAATGCCATTGTCACCCCCTCTGTCATGGACCAGGATGAGCAGAAGAGGCCGTCAAGTCGGGATAAGATGAGAGGTACACAGGACCGGGCGCCGGGTGACAGCGCCCCTGGCACCCCCACAACTGTGTCTCGCTGGGGCCACGTGCCCAAGAAACAGCGCCGAAAACTCATCCCAGAGAAACCCAACTACAGCGTCAACCTGTGGAGCATCATGAAAAACTGCATCGGCAAGGAACTCACCAAGATTCCAATGCCGGTCAGTGGTTTGTGAACATCGAAGCTACACCTATCTTGGAAATTCAAAATACAGACATTTTAAAACATAATACATGGAGGTAACATTTCGCAATGCCTAATGCAAATGCACCCATTGATGAATTTTCTTACATCTGTAGGTGAACTTCAGTGAGCCAATCTCGTTCCTACAACGTCTGACGGAGGACTTCGAGTACTCGGATGTTTTGGACAATGCGTCCCGCTGTGAGGACTCCTGTGAACAGCTTGCCTATCTCGCAGGCTTCACATGTTCATCATTCGCCAACACAACCACTAGGATAGGAAAGCCGTTTAACCCTCTCCTGGGCGAGACGTTCGAGTGTGACCGAAGGGACGACCTCGGCTGGAGATCCTTCGCCGAGCAGGTCAGGACCGTGGTGTAGTGCTCATTGGCACCGGAGCTCATTCAGTGATGTTTGCCTAATTACATAGAAAATATTTCAATCTAATTAAAGTCGAGGGAAAATGGGCCATACAATATGACGATATTCTTATATGAGATTTGTCAAATGAGTCTCAGCAGAACTCCAATCTTTCAGTGCATGCTTATAAAAAAAAGATACTGCCGTTGTTTGCCTGTGTAGTGATGACTTGTGTTGCTTGGTTTTAGGTCAGTCATCACCCTCCCATGGTTGCCTTGTACTGTGAAGGTTCAGCCTGGGACTCGTGGCAGGAGTTCACAATGTCCAGCAAATTCCGTGGCAAATACTTGCAAATTATTCCATTAGGTACGTAGAGAGTCTTACATATTAGAAAGAGCATTTATTCAAACCATGAAGAATCTAAGTTTATCAAAATTACATGTATATGTACATGCTGTGTGTTTTGTACATTATGGATTCCGCTTGTTTTAGGAATTGCTCACTTACGCTTTCCAAAGTCTGGTAACCACTACACATGGCGAAAGGTGACAACAACTGTTCACAACATCATCGTTGGCAAGCTATGGGTGGATAACCACGGCGAGATGGACATCATCAACCACAAAACTGGCGAGAAATGTCACCTGAAATACTCCGCATACAGCTACTTTTCCAGGGAAACACCCAGAAAGGTAAGTCTCTCACAGTCAATCAAGAAACTCTGTTTTTGAAGGGTTTTGTGTATATGTAGGTTTATGTATATGCGTTTTGAATATAATATGGCAGTAATAGTGTATAGACACTTAGGTCTGTATTCTACAGAGATATAGATGCATAAGAATGAACTAAAACGGAAATATTGTACATCATCATTGTAGGTGTCCGGTGTGATAACGGACGCCAACGGCAAGGCGCGCTGGGTGGTGCAGGGCACCTGGGACGAGAGGATAGAGGGCGCCAAGGTGCTAAACACAGTGGAGAACAGCAAGGGCAAGGTCGTGTACGAGACTGGCGAACCCAAGGTCATGTGGCAGCGACGCTATCCTCCGTGAGTAACCTTAGTGACTTGGCTAGTCATGGTTGCCTTTGCGAATGTAAAAAGTGTTGCTAATCAGTACTGCAAACATAGAGCAAAGAAAATAACTACTGAAACAAAAACATTTTGTTAGCCATCCGGGTACATGTATTGTCAATGATGCCTGTTGCTGCCCCGCAGACCTGAGCTGGAGAAGATCTACAACTTCACACAGCTGGCCATTGAGCTGAACGACATGGAGCCGGGGGTAGCGCCAACAGACAGCAGACACCGGCCAGACCAGCGACTGATGGAGGAGGGGCGCTGGGACGAGGCTAACCGCACTAAGGTGGCGCTGGAGGAGAAACAGCGTACAGCCCGCAGGCGCCGGGAACAGGAGGCGGCCGAGGCCCTCGCACAGGGTAAGGGGCTGTTAACTGGGGAACACAACCTGGACAAGAGTAGTGACAATATGTCTAGATAGTTTGACATGCTCATCATGTATAAAGCCAGAAGTTGTGTACAGTTAGGGTCTGAAAAACTTCAATACCAACATCTTACATTTCAATTACAATTAACCAACAAAACATGATCAAATCTACAGCTGATTTTGTTGTTTGCAGGCCGTGAGTACATTGGCTACCAGCCTGTGTGGTTCCACAAGGAGAAGGACCCGACGACAGGCAACCTGATCCACAAGTACCTGGGTGACTACTGGCAGTGCAAGGAGAAGGCCGACTGGTCCCGCTGTCCCGACATATACTTGTGATGACTCGTGATCTCACCATTAGTGTACAGAGGACATTTTTCTTCAATTAGCTACGTGACGTTTGTAGCCCATTCACTTGTAAACTACTGTATATATTGAACCCACTGTACATACGAGCACAATTCCCGCGACTGTGCAGTACGTCATGAATGCAGAGCCAGTGGAAGTAGTCACTCGATTGCTCGAGTGCTGATGATCCTGCAAACTGCGGAGGAGAAGCAACTTGTCCAGCGTAGGTGATACTGAGATGGTCTACATGCATGAATACCCTCGCTGGCAATATAGCAAAGGTTTTTTTAATGGAACAGCAGTGCGGATCATGAAAATTATTGAGTTTGAATGTAACTTTGTATAATATATGGACAAAGAAATAGGAGTGAGAGAGCTTTGGATGATTTTGATTGTTCGCTATCTTCCAACATCACATGACTGATGTGATGGACAAAATAGCCTCAAGTACAGCAGCATTCAGTGAGCTGTGGAGCAGTCTGCGTGGTCACCGAGCTTTGTGATAGAGTGTGCATATGTCAGATGAGTGCTTTGTCCAAATTTCGCTGTGTAGAATGCACCTAAAAGTATGGTCAAATCATAGTGACTCTGCCACATCCACAAGCGCCAAAATTTGTCACAGAAGAAAGCAAATCGACCTACAATTGTATAACTAGTCACATTTCAAAAAAAGGAAAACTCTTGTCTGTACTTCAGTTTTAGTCGAAAATGGCAGTGCCCACTTTGTAACTTCATCTGTATATGCCTGATTGAATGTGTTGTTAGCCGGTGAATGTGTATGTGTGCATTTGTGAAGGACTTCCTAAAAATGGTGATCTTGTTAAATTTGATGTTTGTTATGAGACTTAGGAAATTGTAAGTGACTGTAAAATGTTTGTCTTAGCTTGATTTAGAAAACTAAAATGTTGATTCTCCTGCTGCATGACGGTGGAATCCGGAGACCAATAGAATTTTATTACAATACAAACGACCGTTCAATAGGAAATATGCTACAGTATTAACTGTATTAGGGATATATTAAATTATGTCCTACCAAAATGGTACAAAAGGCTGTAGTTCTGTGGATATGTTTCATAGTTTTTCAAAGATTCTTCATGATCCAAAAACAGAATTGAGTCCTGTACAAGTTGATGCCAATATCTGTTTGTAAAGACGAGTGTTACCTTGGCACATGTACCCGTAGTGGCCGATTGACCTTTAAAGTCATAGTAGCAAGGTACCATTATATGGTTTTATTCCTGTTCACACAAAGACATTGTGGACATTTGGTGGTGAGAAAGGTGTTCGCGTTAATTGGTAACTAATAACAGCGACATGTAATGGAGTATATTGGGCCAGTATTACGATCGTCTTTTCCAGCCGATGAAAGAAATTGCTTTGGCAATTTCCGTGATCGTGAGGTCGGTTGAGGCAGAATGTGCTTTGATAGCTCGTCAAAAACGTAAAATACATACTTTGGTGGCCAGCTCAAAGAAAGGAAAATCACTTCAAAATGCATGCGATTCAATAGACCAGCAAATACTGGACATTTTGTAGTTCAACAAACCTCCGTTCTGGATGAATAAATAGTGCTGATTCTAAATATCAAGACGAGAAATACCGTATTTCTGCCATCTCACCCCTTCACTTGAAATGTCAAACATACATCAGGGGAATGAATATGCGACATGCAGTTCATCTTGCTGGCTACATGTACTTTCACGTCTGCCTCAACTGACGTCACCAACCACGTGACCCACACTAAAATCAGGATCAAAATCTTCGGCAATTTACGGAAGGAGTGCCTATTGGGTTCAATATCTCGAAACCCATTGATTGTATTTGTAAAATTTGTTCGAATTTATTGAAAACCATTCATAATAGACTAAATGAAAAGCACTTTCATCGGCATGCTACTAGGTCTTTAATAACAAGCACTGCAGAGTGTTAGCAATACCTGGACATATCTGCACTATTAGTGCTCTATCCAATCATGCCAATTATGGTGTAGAAACTAGAGCATGCTAGAGGATTTTGTACAATTTTTTTAGGAAATGATCAATGTTTTTGTACATGTAAATCCGTGTAAGATCAATGCTAAAGCAGTCTGTGGCCGTAGTTTTTTTTTTGTGGCAAATGTGTCATATCAGATCATATCAAAGCAATGGTATGTCCATGAATTTTTTTCAATGGTCTAGACTCTGTTGGGGCTATCAAAATTTTTTAGATGTAACTATGATGCCCAGTGTTTTGTGTATGTGCAGCAGTAAGTGGATGTAATTTAGGATGTGCAATTTCTGTCTTCACATCATAATGCTATCAAGCAATGCACACTGGTTATGATATACCTATAACAATAGCACTGGTGTTCTAACTTGCTTGGCTGGGTTCAGTTTGCATTTGGTTATAATGAAACCCAGCACGTTTTTGTGTTCAGTGGACAGATTCAACATGAAAATTTACATGTTCATGATTATTTCTAATTATTTATTGTATCCACAAGATAATCTATTGAATTATGTACAATACCTTGCAGCATTCTGTAAAAGTGAAGCTGCATTATTTATTTCATACTCCTTCGTGTATTGGAAATGTGTAAATGAACTGAAATTTACAGACATTTTTTTGTGGTACATGTACTTAGTTCTGTGAAGAGATCAAGATATTTATGATGTTTTTATTTGCTTTCTAAATAACTGGTATTAGGTATGGGACTTCACTTTGAAATAGTTGCACACTTGCCGTTCACACAGGTTACCATTTGTGAAAATCAGTGTCTAAACAGACTGTATGTATTAATAGAGCTTTGCTGCATGTTGCCTCCTGGACATTCTGACCTGTTGTGTTTGTCCACATAGGTATAGAAAGTCAAATATCTGTAACCATGCAAACCAAGCAGAATAAATAAAGAAATCAAATATAATAATGTGTTGAATGTGATCTTGTCTCGAGGTACGATACAAACACAGAATACGATTGACGATACTTTAATCAAGATAATAATTATATGCCTACATTGAATGTTGGAAACAGTAAATGTTACGACCTTACATACCCAGTACAATGTAGTATACAATTCACTCAGCACTGGTTAAATTCTATCGCTGTTTTGTGCATCCACATTTATGAAAAATGATATGCCCAAAATGTAACGTGCTCGAGTGAAGATGAAAACATAGCCTACGCCATTTTCTGCTAGGTTGAAACCATAGACATGAAAGTGTAGATGAAAGTACACTAGTGTCTGCTACTTCCTGAGTGTTAGATTCTTATTGCAAATATATATGTGTATCAATAACCATTCTGTGGAATAGACCATACAATCAAATAGTTTGGGCCCATGTAGCACACTGTACTCTACTGATACTAAACTACTGAATGAAGGCCATATTTAATCCATCCATGGACACTTTTTAAAACTTCATTGGATTCAGAAGCAAGAGTATCCTGCAATACATGGGCCATGGTTTGTACATGTAGCAGAGCTAAGACAGGTGCCATCAACACAGAACATGCCAATTGATCTGCTGTGACCAGCAAAGTGTACAATCAATCTCAATAGCAGGAAATGTCTTGGAGATCCTTTCCCATAAGTATACTGAATACAACACGAGAAATATACATCCAAAAAGCTTACATGATATTCATGATCATTTTGCATAGCATGTGCACAGGACAGTGAGTTACACAATAGATTACTAGTAATTAACATTACTCAGGTATCTAACGTCAACCCAACAAGCTGACAAAACTCTTCTCAAGCAATCAAAACTCGAGGAATTCATGGAACAGACAATGAATTCTATGAACAGAATGATCATTATTGCAGAAAGTTCATGGATGACAACATGCAATCATTTCATTCAAAAGCGGGTGCCTGTATTTGGTGTTGTCAATATTTCGCAATTGTTATTATCACTACTTTTCAGCAGGATCCAGAATTTGGAGATCTGCATTCGCAGTTGATCAACAAGCTTTGTGCAATAGGCACTGCCAAATATTCTAAGGCTTTCAAAATGCTCGATCATTTACTTCAGTATCATTCAGCACACATTAGTTTATATAATTTAGCTGTTCACACGCATGTACAAGTATTCTTTTTACAATAATTTACAATAATTGTAAGTGGACAACAACACAACACACAGTGCACATTTCATGACTTACTGCAATTAATCAATTCGTTCAATCAACAAATCAATTCGTTCAATCACCAATGAATTTGATAATGATCGAATTATGGATGAAGGATCGATAAAAAAAACTGGTGTCCGCCAAGTCACAGATACTCATCAACTCTGTTTTGAAAAATGAAAGGCTTCACAGTACAATCATGAATTAAATGTATAAGTATCATTCCAACATTTGTATGAAATATTGTGTACAATAATAGTGCTTGATGTGAAGAAATGACGAAAAAAATTAGCCCAAAGGCTAAGATAGGTTACCGGACAATTTTGGTTTGGCCATGGCAGCATTGGCAGGTACAGACCTTTTACCAATCAAGGTTAGCAGTGTAAACATATGACCTTGGGATTTACCAATCAAGGTCATCCGTATGAACTTCGATGTTACCATTACAAGTATGTGTGCGGCATTTGATATTCTATATGTTGGGTGGAATCGTTTAGGCCGCTCAGGTCAATTTACACATTCCAAATCAGACATTTGGCACTCAAGGTCATCTGACGTCAAGTTCAAGGCCATCATTAGTTGTGCCATATATGTCTTCCTATACGTTCATAATGCAAACATGAGCTCTATCTGCAAGCATTTCATCTATAGAGGCAAATCTGGGCATTTTTTGACCCCAAAATGGCTGTTTTGACCTTTCAAGGTCATCGAAGGTCAAATTCAAGGTCACCACACAAGTCGCCATATATGACTTCCCATTGGAAAGTGCCAATTTCTAAGCTCTATCTTCAAGCGTTCTATGATTACAGTCATGACAGCTCCCATTATGAAGGGAAAAAGTCCAAAATTTTTTCAAAGGGTGAAAAATTTTTTTTGCCCTAGAAATGGCCCAAAATGGATAGTAATGCGATTTGGGGCGAAAATTTTTTTTTTCGCCGACCCATCAAAAATTCAAAATGGCCGCCACACAGAAACCGGCAGATTTAGGGCAACCAAACTTATACATATCACAGAGGTATATGAGGGGAATCTTTTGAAACCAAAAACTCAAAACTGATCAGACAGTTTTTGAGAAAATGGCCGTCAAAGTCCAAAATTGTGCGTTTTTCGACAAAAACGGCCGCCATTTTGAAAAAAATGCGAAAATCAAAAAACAAAAAAATACCTCCTTCTCAAAATATTTTTAGGCATTTTTGTGCAAAATTTCAGAAAGATTCGATCGTTAACTTTAAAGATAAAAATGTTAACGACGGACGGACGGACGGCTAGACGGACGGACGGACGGACGGACGACGGACGCAACGCCATGCCAATAGGTTATCGGACCAAAGGTCCGGTAACCTAAAAAGAAATCAAACAATCCACACCCCTTTGATGCAGTTTAGGTTTTTCCATTGTCGTCAAATTTCACATGAAGTGAAACAAACATGGCGATGAAAAAATTGCTGGCTTCTGTGATTTCAAAAATTTGTGATGACTTGAAGTGGTTTTTGTTGATTGAATTATTTGAGTGATTAAACTAATTGATTAATTATGGTAAGTCAGATATGTCCACAACATACCACATGACAGACATGTACAAACATACATATATATACCGGTATAATCTATATAAACACATACATCACAATAATTATCAAAACTACAAAATGCACATAGAACATTGATAATGAAGACAACATTGACGATATTCCAGTCATCACAAATCCATACAGTCATCGTCCATTGCTTCAAGCATCCGTGTCTGGCCCCTGTCCTGTTGGTCCGATACAGGCAATGGCATGTCCGCTCCTGACAAACTCAGCTCTCTCAAGCTCGTCCTGTAACAAAGGCAACACAGCTACATGTATCTGTTATCATGTACAAGAACATTATGTATTCTTGTCCAACGGGTACAGGTATACATATAATCAATGACAAGCATGAGAAAACAGAACAGCACAATGTTAAACAGACTTACTGATACACTGAAGGTTTGCTCTCAGCTAGACAAGTCTCCATGCTGTTTATTACTGACTGAGAGGCAGTGTCACGGCTGCCCTCTTTTGAACACATGTCTGGTGTGACTATCTCACTGTCCCTGGGTGGCAGGTTAGCTGTCAGAGTGTCTTTTATAAAATCTTCTGAAGGTTTCCACAACACAACTTGAAGCTGCGGTTTCGCTCTGAAACAAGAGTTTGTGTTCACGATACATTGTTTGTTCTTTATTGGAATTGTTGGTCTCAA
Organism: Terebella lapidaria; assembly: GCA_949152475.1. NCBI lineage: Eukaryota > Metazoa > Annelida > Polychaeta > Terebellida > Terebellidae > Terebella > Terebella lapidaria. The sequence goes on from OX424556.1 coordinate 26,167,720, forward strand.
AACAGATTTCCGACTACAGAATAAACAGCAACCAATACAGGGTCATGTTCAGTGACACCTGGCAAATGGTCATCCGCAGGTCTGTTAAAGGAGGTCGAAATCAGAAGCAGTCACATAAAGATAACACAAATTCTATACGTTCGAACAGTCCATACACTGAATAACTACATTATATAAACATACACACGTGACATACATTTCATCTAAGATGACTTTTGGGAGAATTTCCTTGGTTTGAATGCTGAGTTTAAGTTCGTCCGAGATCTCGAGGCGAGGAAAGTCTGGAGTGGAATCGACATCAGCATCTAACGCCTCACCCTCCTCCTCGTCACTGGTCGCCCTAGGTCAGCAATAGTCCAACAAATCAATACACACAACAAGAGAAGTGCTCAGATATATGCAAAATACAAACAGGCATTTCTGTCATAAATATAGACTTTTATACAAGTTATTTAAGTCATAGTCAACCAAACAGTATCAAATTATTATAAAATGCAAAGCTTCCCCTATTTATATGTTGGGTCTAAATAGACATAGTGTCGGAGACATAGTTCTACGAGCTGTACCAGAGTGGTGCAGGTAGCCCGGCTCTGTCGTTCTCGTTGTCATTGTTGTTGTTGAGTCCAGAGCCGGAGTACCACGGCTGTTGTTCCAGGTCTGGGTGCCAGCCCAGGTTGTTGTTGTCTAGGTTCAGCTCTCGCAGGCATGCTGACATCCGCTCCTCGTTCACAAACACCTTAGGAGGCGGACCTTGTCTACAAAACATGAAACACAGGAAACTGCCAAACTGGTGTACATGGGTGACAATCCACGTATGGCATGTGCCAATGAATCAGTAAGTTACTAGTATTCATAGAATGCATGGCACCAGTCAGTATCCACAGTATTTCATTCCCTACTGCTTACTCTGAAAGATGGGAGACCTTGCGTTTACTGTGTAGATGTGATCTAGCAGCCGCAGCCATGGTCTGTTTGGGATGCTTTCCAAAACTGCAAATAACACAACAATCAGCAAAACACAATTACCGAAGGAGTTTATGTTATCATTAAGAATGAATGCGAGATAGCAGGTGACTATGTTATCAACGTGTGTACCTGCTATTGACTGGCAGCTGAGCAGAGCCATTGGCAATGCAGTTGGAGAGATCAGCACACACCCAGGGCGGTGTATGGTATCCTCCTGGAGGTATCATCTGCATCTCATTGGTGGACATCACCAGCGGCCTATTCTCATAACTCATTTGTAGTGTGGACAGCGGAGTCTGCATGGAACTCTCTGAGCCCAAGCCACTCCACGCGTACACAGAGTTTGGTGATGGGAATTGATACGTGGCACTGGAGCTGCCAGCAAAGTGTCGTACTTGGGATGAGCTGGGAGTCGAGGGCATTGTGCCGTTACTTGCAGACGCTGCTGCGGGGTTCGGGAAACCATTCATGCCCATGTTATACTTAGCTAGGTGAGGCTGTGTGAAAGTCCTGCTCACATGGCTGGCATAACTCGTTGGGTACGGTGATATGTACGGTGAGCCACCTCCCTCATACGGGTTCGAGACTTTCAATACATTGGCGAGTGTGCGCCTATGTCGACCCGCGGCTTGAGATCCGCTGATTGTGGAATTTGTTCCAACAGGTGGCGTGTTATAGCTCCATGGAGGATTGAACTGCATAGTGACCAGCCGACTTGGACAGGCAATGTGCCACGTCACTGTGGGCCAGTGTTATATGCCAAAACTCAGGTGTTGGGTCATGTCAGTCACTCACTCAAGCCAGCCTAAAATCAGACAACACATCTTGAAAATAACATTATTTCTGTGAGTTGACGGGGTTTCTGAAGAAAAATATCAAGAATTGTGTTTCAATATTGAAAAAAACCAAGTGGTATTAGAGTCATTGGTCTGTGAGCATTTTGTTTGCCATCCAGTCAATTCTTTTGTTAAATGGTGTTGAGTTGAGCAATAGCAAAACATCTATTGGCTATATAAACATGCAGTCGGGGGTGGTCTACGATAAGATTAACATCTTTCATCAACGATAATCCGCTACAATAGATAATCATTTATCATTCACTGTGGCCCTAAATATGACGATTGAAACTGATTGATCACATGAACGAAGATCACATGACCGCGTGAACCCCTGGCGACCGTGCACATTCAACAAATCTCCAAATGGAGGTTCAAAATTAGGACCAATAGCCGCCAAGATACAAGCGGTCACGTGATCGTCGGTCATGTGATCACTCAGTGTCAATTGTCTATATTTCGAATTGGAAGTAGAAATACGTGGGTTGTCAATAAAATGTGTTGTACTCGGTGAAAATGCGACAAAATCTTTCAAAAAAGCTCAAAGGCCAGTCAAGAAATGAAGATATTACCGCGATACGTGAATTCAATGGGAAGGATACTGTCACACTGTGCGTTACTGCGTATGACTATGAGACTTTTCACTTTGATTGGATGGTGAAACACGACATGCAGCCTGAACGACGCGGAGCGTCTGAGATGGCTGTCATTCACCCTCGGGACGGAAATTGTTTGGACATCTTTTCAACTAAAAAATCAAAATCTTCCACAACTGTACCTTCTAGGCCTCATCTATATACCGAGAGGACATAGGGGATACATATTTGACAAACAAGCAATGACTTTATCACTGAAATATCCCAACTTGAAAACGCGAACCAGATTTTGACAAGCTCTTGGCCGGGCCATGGGTTTATCCATTTTCCCCATAGTATGACATCGAATTCGCTTGGTGGCGCCACAACTTGATCTCAGATAATGAGAAGTGGCGCCACCAAGTGAATTGTGAGGTCAATACAGCTGAAAAAATGGATGCGCCCATGAGATGTGTCAAGTTGTCACAATCCGGTTCGCATTTTCAAGTTGGGATATTTCAGTGATAAAGTCATTGATTGTTTGTCAAATATGTATCCCCTATGTCCTCTCGGTATATAGATGAGGCGAAGAAGGTACAGTTGTGGAAGATTTTAGGGCCCGGACGAGTCGAAAATTTCTGACCTGGGTACCCGTGTGGTCTGACCCGCCCCGCCCCGGGTAACCCGTCCAAATATAGATAAAGATTTGAACGGGAATCACTGGAGCAAATTCGAGCAATATGTAACACGTAAATGCCAGTCAGCAATCATTGACACACATTGATTGTTTCGTCGCTGTTTATTTTGAGTTTGAAACAGATCACATGATCTCATAAAACTACTTCCGATTTTTTCCCGATGAATTTCTTGTCATTTCTGTGATTTTACTAGCGTTTATCGCAAATTTTCAAAACAAAAACTATATCATTATTCCTTCTCGGGTACGGGTAGTGAAATTCCGACCCGGGTAATTGTTTGACCCGCCCCGAATTCGGGTACCCGTTGACTCGTCCGGGCCCTAGAAGATTTTGATTTTTTAGTTGAAAAGATGTCAAAACGATTTCCGTCCCGAAGGTGAATGACAGTTATCTCAGAGGCTCCGCGTCGCTCAGGCTGCACGACATGATGACCTGGACATGTCACATGACTATGGACATGACCAACAAACATTTTGCAAAAAGACAAGATGAAACAGACTGGGACGATCGCCGCATCGCGTCAAGACTCAAGTGACAAGTCGTACAAGTTGAATAGACGGTAAGACAGTAGTCTAGCTGGCTTCTACATACCAATTAATTCAATTCATTCGCATGATTTGAGGAAATGTGAAAATATCTTTGTTTGAGATATTTTGCAAAACTATGGATGGCTGGGTTGTACAAAATGTTACATACTTTCACTGTTCAATTTTCTATCATAGACAAGTTGTCTCAATAAAAAATACTGAAAAATTACAAAATTTTGTCCACGAATTCAGAGTATATTTAAAATTATGAAGCGACTGGCAACATTCGAACATAAGCAATATTTTAGTGAAAGTTTTCATCAAAATAGTCAGCCATACTAAATTAGGGGTTTTATACTTATCACCGACTAATATTAACAAATCCCTCACGTAAACTGGTGGTAGCCAAAATTGCTGAGCCATGAAAGCATGAATATAATAGTGGCACGAAAGTAGCCAAAACCTACAGTGATAGGCCTACTAAGAGTCCTCGTAGAAAACAAACCTCCACTTATTTTTTCTCTCGAAAGTCAAGCTTGGGCTCTCTGCAGTGTTTTGTCAGTAATCTGGAGATGACCACGATAATCTATAGATCGAGAAAGAAAAATTGTGCTCCATTTCTGAATACAAAAATGGACAGCATTGATTTATCCATTGAACTAGTAGGCTGTAACTGCTGGTAATTTTGGAATTTCGATGAATACTGACCGAATAGGGATTGTCTCAACACCATTCGAACCCTGTTCCAATTCTTGATAATATTTTTAAAGGGGGCACTGTATGGGATTAGGCTTTTAGGGGATTTCCAATATTTTTCTCCCGACGTTTCTATTCATATGTTTCGAGTCACATTATTCATATTGAACACTATGTTGAATAGGCTCATATGATCGACCATTATTACGTTAAATATTGAATAATACAGACCAAACTACCGAATTAAAAACTATCAAACATGGAATGAGGTATATTCGTAACGTTATCTGGAACGGCTTCTTCAATTGGATAGTTTAACCCAGATAGCACGGTTATGTTGCGCCAACGTTGGTGATTGGTTGGGGAAGCGACGGAAGTCGGCGCTGATAATAATACAAGGTTGGTCCAACAGTGGGCCAGCGAAGTACTGCCAACATCGCGATCACATTGGCAATACCACATTGGGCCAACTTTGGCAGTTTGTCGGAAATTCGACGTCGTAATCCACTATTTATCCACGGAAGGGCCAATGTTACCTTGCCAATGTCTGGCCGACGTCGTTCACCAATGTTGGACCAACGTATAAATACAACCAAGATCCAACGAATTCCGCCATTTTGTAAACTAAAAATTCGAATATGGTGAAATATTGGAGTTGACGGGAGGCGTCAATTATATGGAAGTATTTCTCAAAGTTACACGATAAAGTGATTTTGTTTTTATTTTTTACTATTATTCTTGCACAAGGAGTCAATTCTGAAATTTGAAATTTTTTTGTTCCTTCACCAATGTTGGACCAACGTATAAATACAACCAAGATCCAACGAATTCCGCCATTTTGTAAAATAAAAATTCGAATATGGTGAAATATTGGAGTTGACGGGAGGCGTCAATTATATGGAAGTATTTCTCAAAGTTACACGATAAAGTGATTTTGTTTTTATTTTTTACTATTATTCTTGCACAAGGAGTCAATTCTGAAATTTGAAATTTTTTTGTTCCTTCACCAATGTTGGACCAACGTATAAATACAACCAAGATCCAACGAATTCCGCCATTTTGTAAAATAAAAATTCGAATATGGTGAAATATTGGAGTTTACGGGAGGCGTCAATTATATGGAAGTATTTCTCAAAGTTACACGATAAAGTGATTTTGTTTTTATTTTTTACTATTATCCTTGCACAAGGAGTCAATTCTGAAATTCGAAATTTTATTGTTCCTTCATTGGGCCAATGTTGGCCCAAATGTTTTTTACATGTCTATGATAATAATATAAGTCAATTCGGGTTTTTTAAATTCTTTTCTTTCTTTTTAGTAATATCTGTACAATTGTATTAAGCTTAACAAGTATTTCAGAGGAGAGAATTCCATAAGCTTCAGCTTCTTTTCTTTCTCCTTTTCATCATTCTCATACAGCATTTGCTTGTTTAATATACATGTATTGTAGTTGATGGTGAATTGAATGCCCTACCCATAGACCTACATCAGATGTAGGTCTATGCCCTACCCTTATAATATAATTTGATAAACTAGTCGGTATTTAACTTATGTCACTAGCGACATCATTTTTAGCGGGAGCCGCCGGTACTAAAATCGCAAGCCGAGAAGTCGATGCGGCTGAAATTCACTCCTCACACTTTCATTTACAACCCTAGAGATCAAGCTCAATATTACATACTCTACTAAATATACATGTTATTTGTCCATCCCCTCGGAAAGGTTTAAATCAATAGCTTTAAATTTTGTATTCGAGTTCATTTCTTCTATTTAATTATGTGCGATAATAGGAGAATTTGACCTCAATCAGTCAATTTATTCAACAATAACAAGTTTAGAACTTATAAGTGCAGCACCCTACCCTGAACCATTAATCACAGAATGAAAATATATTGAACAGTGCAATGAACATAGTCATTTGGTAATAAATGCATCTAAATAGTTTACTGTGTACAGCGCTGTATAATACATCGCTGTGCCGAGCCAATGGCTCGCGCCTGGCCGCGAAAATTGAAAATCTTGATCAAAGTATTTGAAGCATAATTATCGTGCAGTGCATTCCAAAAACTGTGCGGTCTGTTCCAGCTAGCGTGCAGCGACATCGCTGCAGTCTTAGTTGGGCGATTTCTACCGAAAATTCCAAACAAACTCACTATTTATTTCCACACGTATTTCGTGAAGTTTTTGTTGACATCTGCCGCCATATTCTGGGCTGTTCTGCATACGCATGTCAGAGGTCAACTGAATATTTGCATACTAGGTCGAGGTCACATTATCTGTGCATGTTCGTGCGCATGGGCAGCTAATGTGACCTCGACCTAGTATGTAAATATTTAGCTGACCTCTGACCTGCGCATGCGCACAATGGCTTATGGCGCTCTGAGATATCAACGGAAGCTCGATAAATGTGTCCTGAAATAAATGGACATTCACATTATATTTTTTCATAGAAATCGCCCAACTAAGACTGCAGCGATGTCGCTGCACGCTAGCTGGAACAGACCGCACAGTTTTTGGAATGCACTGCACGATAATTATGCTTCAAATACTTTGATCAAGATTGTCAATTTTCGCGGCCAGGCACGAGCCATTGGCTCGACACAGCGATGTATTATACAGCGCTGTACACAGTAACTAAATAGTAATAAATACACAAATTCATACATGCATCTTCCACTCGCTGACAAAATAATGCCTCCTAGATTAAAGTACTAGTAACATGCAAATATGATGTTATGAAAAATCTCGTTGATGTGAGGAAAACGCTTTTTACGACATGTCAAAAACCCTATGCGTTCAAAAGTTACAGCAATTTGAAACTGCAATTCCGCCACTACATTACAGAAAAGCTTTAGCAATAATTACTACGCCAAGTAGATGTTGATGAGAATTCATGACGTCATGAGGGGAACAAATTTTAATTACGATATTTTAGGCCATGAAATAATGATTCTTATTGAAGATTCTGACGATCTGACTAGTGCATTTCGTTGTGTACCACAAATAGTCAATATCCACACAAACTGTAATGTTGATACGAACCATCTGTCCTAAATTCGCCACATTCCCAAATTCGCCAACGTGGATGTCAGGCCTTGGAATGTAAATGAGACTAACAAGTTTGATATCAGAGATTCTGATATCCAATCTTTGTTCCAGTAATTTATTTTCCACAAAATGAGCTCCTGAGTTCTGATAATATCAAGTTGGCAAATTTTGGGATGCGGCGAATTTAGGACGGATGGCTCGTATGGTTACCAGTCCTTCCCTAGAGCTGCAGTTACCCATGGTTGCCATGGCAGTTAACCGCCAAGCACGTTGTGCATTGCCTCCCATTGAATGAGCAAACCGCGCGAGATTTGAATAAAGTTCATGAGATTGTTATACTATATTAGGTCAATTGTGATCTGAAAAGCATGTATATTTTGTATACCTTAAAATTATTACTTGTAATTTGGTCCAAGATGCGTAAAGGTATAAATTTTAAACCGTAATATCAAATATATAAAGGCGAATACTGAAAACAATAACCATTTTCCCCTTATTCATATATGAGATGTCACTTGCCAAGTGAAAACATGATGAGGCTCTCCACAGTTCTGTTCGGAACCAGGTAAACACTATTCCAAAACAAAGCTGAAGGTTTGATACACCCGAGTAAAAGTCACCGTTCCCCAACAAAAGTCAGAAGACTTTCAAATTGACAGTAATGCAAACGAAGCTGAATAGCTTCAACAGATGTCCAGCCATCTTGGAAACTACTTTCAAGGTCATAACTCTAGTATCTGACGGATTTCCATGATTCAAACATCTACGTGTGTGTTTTTGCCTCCTGACCCGGCCTAGATTTACTGCGCATAAATCATATTTTATTTACCCTGTTCACATAGGTCCGATGCGCATATTAATTGCGTAAACAAACTTGTATCTAGTGCACGCAGATGCAACCGTCAATTAACTCGACTGCGCATGCGCAGGTCACACAAATGAGGAAACACATTCGTTGGTACCGTTTAGATCAGTTGCAGTGCTTGTAAAACTTGACTGCGCATGCGCAACCCAGTAAAGGCAATTCAAGAGAACGTTTCATTGTGCCAAGTCAAGCTATCTGACTTTCTGTTGACTGTTTATGAATTTAATTAATATAGTACTCGAGTGGGCACCGTTTTTATTTGTGCATATCCTATTTTAATTGGGTTTCGGGCCCAATTAACAATGGATGCTATGGGTCATACCAGGTCACTGGTTGCCTTGACAAAACCATACAAAGTGAAAACATTGATTATTCATAGTGAACACTACATGGAACAAGTTTTCATGAATAATCATAATATTAAATGAATAAATAATACATATTAAAGTGCCTAATTAAAAAAGCTTCCCCCAATGACGTCATGAATATCTCATTTGCATGAATATCTCATTAGATCTTTCACATAAGTTCACATCATTTTTGCACTTTACTAGTTCTTTAACTCAATCCCATTCAGATGATTCACTGCGACGACAGGCTGATAGTTTTGGGTTCTGAGGCCTGTCACTGTGCCTCATTAGTTTTGGAAAATATGAAAAAAGTCCAGATTTCAGATAGATCTATTAATTTTTTTCATGTCTCATGATCAATAATAACACAACAAATTTCTGATAATTGACTTACAATTAGAGTGATTTGTTGAAACAACAACAGTAATATCCCAGGTAACCTATTGCCGTCACGTTGCGTCCGTCATCCGTCTGTCGTCCGTCCACATTTTTAGGTTACCAGACCTTTGGTCCGATAACCTATTGCCGTGGCGTTGCGTCCGTCATCGTCCGTCTACATTTTTATCTCTAAAGTTTACAATCAAATCTTTCTGGAATTTTGAACAAAAATGCCCAAAAATATTTCGAGAGGGAGGTATTTTTTAATTTTTTGATTTTCGCCATTTTTTCAAAATGGTGGCCATTTTTGACGAAAAACGACCAATTTTGGACTTTGACGGTCGTTTTCTCAAAATCTGTTCAGTAACTTTTTAGGTTACCAAACCTGTGGTCCGATAACCTATTGCCGTGGCGTTGCATCCGTCGTCTGTCCGTCGTTGTCGTCCGTCCACATTTTTATCTTTAAAGTTTATGGTCCAATATTTCTGAAAATTTGGGAAAAGATACCTTGAAATAATTTGAGAAGGAGGTATTTTTTATTTTTTTCAAAATGGCGACCGTTTTCGTCGAAAAACGGTCAATTTTTAACTTTGGCGGCCATTTTCTCAAAAACTGTCTGATCAGATTTGAGATTTTGGTTTCAAAAGATTCTCGTTATGTACTTCTGTGATGTGTATAAGTTTGGTTGCCCTCGAGTCGCCGGTCTGCATATGGCGGCCATTTTGAATTTTTGACAGGTCGACGAAAACAAAAATGTTCGGCCCAAATCACGTTACTATCCATTTTGGGCCATTTCTATAAAAAAAAAAAAGTTTCACCCTTTGAAAAAAATTTTGGACTGCCCAGATTTGCCTCTATAGTTGAAATGCTTGCAGATAGGGCTTATGTTTGCATTATGAACATATAGGAAGACATATATGGCACAACTAATGATGACTTTGAACTTGACGTCAGATAACCTTGAATGCCAAATGTCTGACTCTCAATGTGTAAATTGGCCTGAGCGGCCTATACGCTTGCACCCAGATGTATCTTTGTATTATGAACATATAGAAAATTGAATACCGCACACGTACATGTAATGGTGACATTGAAGTTCACATGGATGACCTTGATTGGTGAATCTCAAGGTCATATGTTCACACTGATAACCTTGATTGGTAAATCTCAAGGTCTGTTACTTGCCATTATCCAAATCAAAATTGTTCGGTAACCTATCTTAGCCTTTGGGCAAATTTTAGGTTACCGGACCTATGGTCCGATAACCTATTGGCATGGCGTTGCGTCCGTCGTCCGTCGTCCGACGTCCGTCGTCCACATTTTTATCTTTTTTGTTTACAGGCGAATTTTTCTGAAATTTTGCACTGAAATGCTCAAAAATAATTCAAGAAGGAGGTATTTTTTAGTTTTTTGATTTTCGCATTTTTTTCAAAATGGCGGCCGTTTTCGACGAAAAATGCCTGTTTTTAGACTTTGGCGGCCATTTTCTCAAAATCTGTTCAGTAACTTTTTTTCTTTTTGATACATAACACTCCTCATATGTACTCCTATGATGTGTATAAGTTTCATTGCGCTTGAATCGCTCGAAGTGGGCCATTTTGGCCCAAACTCGGCCCAAATGGGACTTTCCCATGTTAAATTCTCCTATGCTTTATAATGGGACACATTATGCCAAATATCTCACTTAATATTGAGATTAGAGACTAGGAATCAATTGTGGACATATAGGAAATGATAAATGCTGAATATTCTCGTGACCTTGAATTTGACCTCTGAACTCAGTTTCAAGGTCAGAGCACAAAATGGCTTTTATCTCGCTTATTATCGACTCTACAGCTTAGGAATCAATTGTGGACATATAGGAAATGATATATGCTGAATATTCTGATGACCTTGAATTTAACCTTTGAGCCCTGTTTCAAGGTCATAGGACAAAATGGCTTATATCTCGCTTATTATCGACTCTACAGCTTAGGAATCAATTGTGGACATATAGGAAATGATATATGCTGAGTATTCTGATGACCTTGAGTTTGACCTTTGACCCAATTTTCAAGGTCATAGGACAAAATGGCTTATATCTCGCTTATTATCGGCTCTACAGCTTAGGAATCAATTGTGGACATATAGGAAATGATATATGCTGAATATTCTAGTGACCTTGAATTTGACCTTGACCTCATTTTCAAGGTCACCGGACAAAATAGCTAATATCTTGCTACTCTATTGACTGTATGGCTTGGGAATCAATTGTGGACATATAGAAAATGAATATTTTGATGACCTTGAACTTGACCTTTGCCTTCATTTTCAAGGCCACAGCACAAAATTGCTAATATCTCTCTGATTATTTAATTTACAGCTTAGCAATCAACTGTGGACATGATATATGCTTAATAGTATATATGCTGAATATTCTCTTGACCTTGAATTTAACCAGTGACCTGGCTAACATCTAAAATATTAAACATTGTCCGGTAACCTATCTTTGGCCCTTGGCCTAATTTTTTCATGATAATTTCAAGTTTTTAAGTTATCTTACTGAAATATCAGCAGTATTCATAATTCTAAGCTGCCTGAATCAGTATTTGGGTATTAAATTTGGAAAACAATGAAACATTCTTTTGAACATGTGAGGTGACTGTGTGTGGTGTGGACCAGTCATCAGTGTATCATGTATATTATTGACCATTATTTCAATATCGTAAGACCCTCGCTTTCAGTCACTGCAAGATGAGTTACTTTGACACTCTAGGGCATTACATATAAATTCATCAGCAATTAGCCTAGAAAATGCAGCTAAATTGTGTACTCCTCATAAGAACTGTAATACTTTCTAACAGCAAAATGCCCACAGGCATTAATAATTATGTACAATGTATTGTATTGCAGGAGATGTGATGAAATGGCTGGGCTCGGTGGTATGTACGACCTGCGTAAGGAGGAAGATGTGAAGTCTTACCTTAAAAATCTTGAAATAGAGTATCGCTTCCAGTGCTTGCATGAAAAACTTCCCGAAGGTTGTCATCGTTTGGGGGACTTTTTTGAAGCGATACAAAAAGATGAAAATGAAGCTAGAAAACTATATGTGAAGAACTGTGAGGACAATTCCTATGGACACAGCTGTTTTAAAGCTGGTATGTTACATCTGACGGGTCGTGGGGGCCCCAAGGACATGCCCGAGGCATACAGGCATTATATCAAGGGATGTGATGCGGGATACATCCCCAGTTGTTATAGCGCCGCTCTGATGCATGAGGCTGGATATCTGGTGAAAAACAAGGATGACCGGGACTATAAGAAGGCAGCGGAATTGCTGACACATGCATGTGATAAAGGAAACTCTTCAAGTTGTAGCCTTCTCAGTTCCTATTTCATATCTGGCAAACACAGCATAGCAAAGGACATGAAGCAAGCATTTCACTTTGCAGAGAAAGCCTGCAAGATGGGTCACATGTATGCTTGTGCTAATGTCAGTGTCATGTACAAGAAAGGGGAAGGTGTGCCTAAAGACTTGACTCTCTCTAAGGATTATGAACGCAGGGCAAAAAAACTACACAAGGAAGCCACTACTGGTGAAAAAACTGTGAAAATGAGTGAATGATTTGTGGATGATAAATTGCAAAAATAGGCAATGCTGGTATGCTACACTTGCTACATTTAAATAAAATATATTTGAAGGTACTGACTTTGATATTTTTATTTTACCGATCCATTTGGGCCGATAACCAGATAACCTATTGTCATAGTTTTTCGTCAATCCTCGTGTGTAATATTATTTTGACTGAATGAAATTTCCCATAAATTTTTCTACAATATACCTTGAACTGATGTCAACATATTTTATACTGAATATTTTTTTTGGCCATTTTGCAGCCATTTTAGTGCCAAAAAATGGCACATGTAAAATAAAAGGAGCTTAGCTCAGCCAATCATACTATATTGAGGATTGTTTTGTAACAGTGAACCTCAGACAACCTTGAGTGGTCAACTGGAAGATCAAAACTGTCTGGGCTCAATAAACTGGAGACCATACTCTAGTAGATATAGCTCAGAGATATAATATGTATGTATTGTGATCTTTTGGTGACCTTGACCTCGTCTCAATATGGCTATTTCAGATATAGCTCAGGGATGTGATATGTATGTTGATTTTTTGGTGACTATGACCTCGACCTCAGATTCAAGGTCCTATCTAACATAAAAACAGTCAGATGTGCTAATTGACCCTGTATTCAGACCGATTGTAGATGTCCTTGATATTGGATTACGAGCATAACGTCATACACATATATGGTTGATAGCCTTGACATTGACCTCCGATGGCATTGCGTCTGTCGTCCGTCCGTTCGTACACACGAATGCATCCTTGTTTGACTAAAAGCAAAGATTTGTCTGACTAAGTTGGTTCCCACAAAGCTGTACAAACACTGTTTGTGGGACTAAAATTCAACATGGAAAAGTCCCACAAAAATCTATTTGTGAGTACGTCCGTCCATACATCCGGCTGTCTTTAAAACCATTTTCTCAAAAATTGTCCAGAAAATTTTGACATTTTTGTTTCAAAAGATTCCACTTATGTACCTTAGCGACATGTATAAGTTTCGTTGCCCTTGAATCGCTCGAAGGGGGCCAGTTTGGCCCAAACTTGACCATCGTAAATTCACCCATGCTTTAAGATAGCACACATCATTCCTAATTTCTCACACGATATTGAGAATAGAGATTTACAAATACAGTATTTGTAAAATTTAAATTGGATTTATTTGTAGAAATAGAGGAAGTATTGAAAACTATGAAACGCAATAAAACTCCCGGAATAGATGGACTCCCTGTTGAATTTTTTTTTTTTTTTGGGAAAGACATTGGACATTTTTTAGTTGGATCTATACAGGCAGCATTCAATACGGGTGAGCTGTCTATTACTCAGAAACGGGGGGTAATAACATGCATTCCAAAAGGCGACAAACCAAGAGAATATCTAAAAAATACTGGCGACCTATATCGTTACTAAATACAGATTATAAAATTATATCCACAGTATTAGCGAAACGTATGAAATCTGTCTTGAGTGATATAATTGGTCCGAGTCAAAAGGGATTCCTAAAGGGTAGATACACATAGGAAAACACTCGTTTTATTTACGACCTTATCCAATACTGTTGCTCATAGATTTTGAGAAAGCTTTTAACTCCATAGAGTGGGCATACATTCAGAAGGCGTTGCATATGTATAATTTTGGTGATAATCTTATTCGATGGTTTCACATAATTTACAATAATTCGCAAAGTTGTGTCGTAAATAATGGACACTATTCTCCTTTTTAGGTTACCGGACCTATGGTCCGATAACCTATTGGCATGGCGTTGCGTCCGTCGTCCGTCATCCGTCGTCCGTCCGTCCGTCCGTCCGTCCGTCCGTCGTCCGTTCACATTTTTATCTTTAAAGTATATGATCGAATCTTTCTGAAATTTTGCACAAAAATACCTAAAAATATTTCAAGGAAAGCTTTTTTTTTGTTTTTCGATTTTCGCATTTTTTTCAAAATGGCGGCCGTTTTCGACGAAAAATGCCTGGTTTTGGACTTTGGTGGCCATTTTCTCAAAAACTGTTCAGTAACTTTTTTTCTCTTTGATACACAACACTCCTCATATGTACTCCTGTGATGTGTATAAGTTTCGTTGCGCTTGAATCGCTCGAAGTGGGCCATTTTGGGCCAAACTGGGCCCAAATGGGACTTTCCCATGTTAAATTTTCCTATGCTTTATAATGGGACACATTATGCCTTATATCTCACTTAATATTGAGATTACAGACTAGGAATCAATTGTGGACATATAGGAAATGATATATGCTGAATATTCTCGTGACCTTGAGTTTGACCTCTGACCTCAGTTTCAAGGTCAAAGAACAAAATGGCTAATATCTCGCTTATTATCGACTTTACAGCTTAGAAATCAATTGTGGACATATAAGAAATGATATATACCGAATATTCTGATGACCTCGAATTTGACCTTTGACCTTATTTTCAAGGTCATATCACAAAATTGCTAATATATCGCTTATTATCGACTTTACGGCTTAGGAATCAATTGTGAACATATAGGAAATGATATATGCTGAATATTCTCGTGACCTTGAATTTGACCTTTGACCTCATTTCCAAGGTCACAGGACAAAATTGCTAATATCTCGCTTATTATCGACTTTACGGCTTAGGAATCAATTGTGAACATATAGGAAATGATATATGCTGAATATTCTCGTGACCTTGAATTTGACCTTTGACCTCATTTTCAAGGTCACAGGACAAAATGGCCAATATCTTGCTTATTAGCGACTTTGCAGCTTAGGAATCAATTGTGAACATATAGGAAATGATATATGCTGAATATTCTAGTGACCTTGAATTTGACCCTTGACCTAAATTTCAAGGTTAGTCATTTTATTTTCAAGGTCAGAATACAAAATGGCTTATATCTCGCTTATTATCAAATTTACAGCTTAGGGGTCCATAGTGAACATATAGGAAATGATGTATGCTGAATATTTTGGTGATCTAGAATTTGACCTTTGATCTCATTTTCAAGGTCAGAGAACAAAATGGCTAATATGTCGCTTATTATCATCTTTACATCTGCCCCTGATGACGCCAGTGTGTCTTTGGATAAACTATTTGGTCGGGCTTTGTTTCTATTGCAAAATGTATTTTACCTTTCTTATTGGCATCATCAAAATTTGATTGTATTGGTGGTAATAGATTGATACTTACATTTGTACCACTGAGTCGGTGTCACTGCTGGCGGACGTTAAATCTGTCCCCGAGGATACCATCAACTCAGTAGCCTTCGGGCTTGTGATTGGGTACTTTTGTACTTGTCATGTATCTATTCCATGGGGTTAGATTCGGATTTCTAAATTATTTTCATAGGTTGTTGGGCAGTTGTATACTAATTCCATCTGGTGTACAGTAGAAACAACTACATTTAACACATTGTCTGCCCCTGAAGACGCCAGTGTGTCTTTGGATAAACTATTTGGTCGGGCTTTGTTTGTTTCTATTGCAAAATGTAGTATTTTACGTTTCTTATTGGCATCATCAAAATCTGATTGTATTGGTGGTAATAGATTGATACTTACATTTACAGCATAGGAATCAATTGCGAATATAGAGGAATGATATATACTGAATATTTTCATAACCTTGAACTTGAACTTTGACCTCATTTTCAAGGTCACATCACAGAATGGCTAATGTCTCACTTATTATCGACTTTACAGCTTAGGAATTTATTGTGGACATACTAGAAGTGATATATTTGTTGAAAATTTCATGACCTTGAATTTATCAGTGACTTTATTTTCAAGGTCACTGGACAAAAGGCTAATATCTAAAATGTATATTGTCCGGTAACCTTTCTAGCCCTTGGGCTAATTTTTTAAATTAGGACGGAGATGTCGACAAGGAGATCCACTGTCTCGATATATATTTATTTTAGCAATTGAGCCCTTGGCACAATATAACATAAATAACCAAAATATACAAGGAGTAAGAATAGGACATAATGAAATCAAAATTGGCATGTACGCAGATGATACTTTTTAGGTTACCGGACCTATGGTCCGATAACCTATTGCCGTCGCGTTGCGTCCGTCGTCCGTCCGTCGTCCGTCCAATTTTTAGGTTACCGGACCTATGTACCGGACCTATGTACCTATGTACCTCCGTCGTCCGTCGTCGTGGTCCGTCGTAGTCATCTTCGTCGTCCACATTTATATCTTTTTTGTTTACGGGCGAATTTTTTTGAAATTTTGCACAAAAATACTTAAAAATAATTCACGAAGGAGGTATTTTCTTATTTTTTTTATTTTCGCATTTTTTTCAAAATGGCGGCCGTTTTCGACGAAAAATGCCTGATTTGGGACTTTGTCGGCCATTTTCTCAAAATCTGTTCAGTAACTTTTTTTCTTTTTGATACATAACACTCCTCATAATTATGTACTCCTATTATGTCCATAAATTTCGTTGCGCTTGAATCGCTCGAAGTAGGCCATTTTGGCCCAAACTCGCCCAAATGGGACTTTCCCATGTTAAATTCTCCTATGCTTTATAATGGGACACATTATGCCTAATATCTCACTTGATATTGAGATTAGAGACTAGGAATCAATTGTGGACCTATAGGAAATGATATCTGCTGAATATTCTCGTGACCTTGAATTTGACATCTGACCTCAGTTTCAAGGTCAAAGAACAAAATGGCTAATATCTCGCTTATTATCGACTTTACAGCTTAGAAATCAATTGTGGACATACAGGAAATGATATTTGCCGAATATTCTGATGACCTTGAATTTGACCTTTGACCTCATTTTCAAGGTCACAGGACAAAATGGCTAATATCTCACTTCTTATCGACTTTACAGCTTTGGAATCATTTGCGAATATATAGGAAATGATATATGGTGAATATTCTCACGACCTTGAATTGACCAATGACCTTGTTTTTAAGGTCACCAGACAAAAGGCTAAGATCTAAAATATATATTGTCCGGTAACCTTTCTTAGACCTTGGCCTAATTTTATCTTTAAAGTTTACAGGCGGATTTTCTCGAAATTTTGCACAAAGCTGCCTGAAAATATTTCGAGAGGAGGTTATTTTTTAGTTTTTTTTATTTTCACGTTTTTCTCAAAATGGCGGCCATTTTTGACGAAAAATGGCCAATTTTGGACTTTGGCGGCCATTTTCTCAAAAACTGTCTGATCAGTTTCGAGATTTGTGTTTCAAAAGATTCCCCTTATGTACCTTTATGATGTGTATAAGTTTTGTTGACCTTCAATCGCCTGTCTCTGTGTGGCGGCCATTTTGACGGGTCGTCGAAAAATATTTTTTTGCCCCAAATCGCATTACTATCCATTTTGGATCATTTCTAGACAATTTTCGGCATTTTTTTCCTTCATAATAGGGGCTGCCGGGACTGTACTCATAGAACGCTTGAAGATAGAGCTTTGATTGTGGCATTTTCAAAAGGGAAGTCATATATGGCGACTTGTGTGGTGACCTTGAATTTGACCTTGGATGACCTTGAAAGATCAAAACAGCCATTTTTGGGTCGAAAAATGCTCAAATTTGCACCTGGTCTGTCTTTTCTCGAAAACTGTCTGATCAGTTTCGAGATTATTGTTTCAAAACATTCCCCTTATGTACCTTTATGATGTTTATAAGTTTTGTTGCCCTTGAATCGCCGGTCTCCGTGTGGCGGCCATTTTGAATTTTGACAGATCGGCGAAAAAAAAATTGTTTGCCCCAAATCGCATTACTATCCATTTTGGGTCATTTCTAGGCAAACAAATTTTTTCACCCTTTGAAATAAATTTTGGACTTCTGAAAATTTCCGGCACTTCTTTCCTTCATATTGGGAGCTGCCAGGACTGTACTCATAGTACGCATGAAGATAGAGCTTAGACATTGGCACTTTCAAAAGGAAGTCATATATGGCGATTTGGGAGGTGACCTTGAATTTGACCTTTGATGACCTTGAAAGGTCAAAACAGCCATTTTTGGGTTTTAAAAAATGCCCAAATTTGCCTCTACAGATGAAATGCATGTAGATAGAGCTTCAGTTTGCATTATGAACATATAGGAAGTCAAATATGGTACAACTAATGATGACCGTGATTTTGACCTTGGATGACTTTGAGTGCTAAATGTCTGGCTTGAAATCTTGAAAGTGACCTCTGAAGTATAAACTTTTGCACATACAGGTTAGGGTTGTGTATAAGCCTATAAAAAAAGTCATATATAAATGGCACATTTTTGGTGACCTTGAACTTGACCTTAAAGACCTTGAAGGGCAAGTCTCAAAATCTGAAATTGGCCTCTACACGCGAAATACTTGTTGATAAAGCTTATATGTTTGTATTATGAACATATTAAGTCATATGCAGCATACCTAATGGAGACATTGAAATTCACAAAGATGAACTTGACTGGTAAATCTCAAAATCATATGTCACCTACAATGCTTAAAACCAAAATTGTCCGGTAACCTATCTTAGCCCTTGGGCTAATTTTTTAACACTACTTTAAAAAAGAAAGAACTAACTGACGCATGGATAAATTATACTGGTCGCCTTCATAAAAATTACGATAATGAATATGTGTCTGCCCAGGTAATTTGGTACTCGAAATATATTAAAAACCAAAATTTATTGGTCAGGACGAATGAATTTTTGTCAAAAGGGTTAATATATTTTAAAGATCTTAATATGATTCACAAACAAAGAAAATATTGAGTCTAAATGGAATTCATTAAAGATATTCCATTTTTTAAAAAATTTTCGGATTACATGAGTCTCATCCATTCAGTTCCAAGAAAAGTACAGAACGATATTTCAAAAAATCAGTCCGATGAGTGTAAACCTCCTATTAGTGATGTTACATCACAGCAAAACGTATGTAAATAAGTATATGTGAAATTAGTATCCCAAATGCCATATGGCGATAAATATAAAGAAAAATGGTATCGGGATATAAAAAGCACATTTGATGACCAACTCTGGAAATTGATTTTCTTGCTACCAACATAAATTTCTCAGGATACAACTATACATAGTTTTCAATACAAAATAATTCATCGCATCCTACCAACGAACAAATTACTCCACTTATATCAAATACGCGACGACCCATATTGTGAATGCTGCCACGGCAAAATTGAAGATTTAGTACATTTTTTTCCACTTATGCCCCGAAAAGCTAAAAATATGGTATGAACTGACCGACTGGTTCAAACCTTATTTTAATTTGTATCCGTATATAAATTCCGAAAATATTTTTCTTGGGATTTTTCATGAAAATTCCAATAAAGATATAGAAAACACAATAATTTTGATTGTTAAACGTTACTTCTATACAAAGAAATGGAAAGATGGTAAATATAATACTTTTGAAGCACTGAGATATATAAGAAATATAATGAAATTAGAAGTAAATTTTACTTGTCCGAAACAGAGGGCAGAGAATATTACAGAATGGCCCCCCTTGGTTGATAAGTTGTCGCATATGTAAATACATGCATGTTTTTAAAAACTTGGTCCAAACCTATGCGAACAAAAAACAAAAAACGCGGATTAAAAATCTCTAAAAGTATGTAATGTATGTATGCAGTATGTGTCCCTGTCTTTGATCATGAATATATTTCAATTAAGAGGGCAGTTTTTGGATAGAAATACATATATATATATATATCCATGTGATATAGCTACCAGTCCCGTAAATGCTATCATTTTTGTTTAGTATCTGCGCATAACATTTTGAAAATGCAAAGTTTTTGAAAAATATTAATGTATCTGAAATATCTTGATTGCATATTATATATTTTATTTCGTATGCCTGACCACATGTTTTTTTCTCAGTGTATAATGTATTGGACAATTTGAATAAAGGCAAAAAAGAGAGATTAGAGATTAGGAATCAGTTGTGGACATATAGGAAATAATATATGCTGAATATTCTCGTGACCTTGAATTTTGACCTTTGACCTCATTTTCAAAGTCAGAGAACAAAATGGGTAATATCTCGCTTATTTTCAACTTTACTGCTTAGGAATCAATTGTGGACATACTAGTATAGGGAATGATATATGCTGATTATTTTCATGACCCCGAAATTGACTTCCGACCTCATTTTCAAGGTCAAAGCACAAAACGGCTAATATCTCGCTTATAATTGACTTTACAGCTTGGCAATGAATTGTGGACATTAGGAAATGATGTATGCCGAATATTTTGATGACGTTGAATTTAACCTCTGACCTCATTTTCAAGGTCAGCACGAAATGGCTAATATGTACTTATTATCGACTTTACAGCTTTGGAATAAATTGTGGACATATACGAAATGATGTATGCCGAATATTTTGATGACCTTGAATTTGACCTTTTACCTAATTTTCAAGGTCAGATCACAAAATGGCTAGAATCTCAGTTATTATCAACCTCACAGCTTGAAATCAATCAATGCACATGAAGGGAATGATAGTATTATGCTGAATATTGTCATGACCTTGAACTTGACCTTTGACCTCATTTTCAAGATAAGAGCACAAACTTGCTTATATTTCTTTTATTATTTAACTTACAGCTGAGCGATTAATTGTGGACTTATAGGAAATAATATCCTTGTCACCTTGAGTTTGACCAGTGACCTTATTTTCAAGGTCATGGGACAAAATAGCTAATATCCAAAGACTAAAACATAAATTGTCCGTTAACCTTTCTTAGGCCTTGGGGTAATTTTCTAATCACGAACACAGAGACGCTGAAGTCAATGCAGTCAGCATGGCTAGCTTTTCTGTTAATCCATCGCGCCTGGATCTGCTCTCCAGTTTGCATTTTGAGGCTTGTGACTGCTCAGCCGGTCTGCAAACAGATCTATGTCCGTCACTCCCAATATCTTCTCTGCAGCAATTGGCAGCTATGGCGCTAACCTCAATTGTTGTAGTCCGTGAAAGTCCTTGACTGGCGATCAGCTTCTACAGTTTTAACCCCCGGGATGAGTTCGGCAGTAAGAGTGATCTTGTTTTGGAGGCAAAATCTCCATAAGTCCTGAGTGACTGCCAATAGCATTTCTGATCTGCTCCCGCCCCCAAATTTTGTTTTTCTGTGAGAGTGTAATATGATTGTCCACTCGAAAATGTACATGAATGTCCCTCATGTTTTTCGCAAGTGCCTTCAGGGCAAACATTGCAGCAGTCAGCTCGAGGACATTGATGTGCTGTTGTCGTTCGATCGCACTCCACTGACCCTGGGATGTGACCTCCTGACATACTGCTCCCCAGCCCTCGGTCGAGGCATCTGTTGTTATTATTAGATCAGGGCTTTGAGTTATGATGGATTTGCCATTCCACTGGTCTAGATAATGAACCCACCAGCGAAGTTCCTCCTTGCATTCTGGGGTCAAATGGAATTCTGTTCCATACCTTTGGCTTCGTTACAGAAGCGTCTTTGATCGCAGCATCTGGAGATTCCGATAGTGTAACGGAGACGGCACTCTGGCCTCCTCTGAAAGAGGACGGCCAATCCAATCAACTCTGACAGCTCCCGGGCTGACACCCTGTCCTTGTGGATGAATTCCTGTGAATTGGTTTCGATCTTTTTGGATTTGTCCATCGGTAGTGAGAATGTCATGGCTATGGATTTCACAAGAAACCCGAGATACTCCATCTGTGTCGCCGGAATGGTTTTGCATTACCCTAGGTTTTGCATTACCACATCACTGACTGTGTGTCTCTCTGCAGTTAATCCGCTGATTGATTCACTATCAAGAGATTGTCCAAGTGAATTATCATGTGAATTCCCACTCGCCAACTAAAGCCTGTCAGTGGTTTTGTCACCTTTGTAAAGATCCGGGGAGTGGACGACATCCCGAACGGCAGGACCTTGAACTCGTACAGCTTGTTGTCCCAATGAAACTGCAGGAACATGCGGTCTGGCTTTGCACTTGGGATGCAGAAGTATATATGCATCCTCCAGATTGATTTTGCACATGAAATCGTTGGGTTGTATGTGATGAGCCAACATTGGCATGCCCTCCATCTTGAATTTTTCCGTACTTGACATACTGGTTTAGTGGTTTCAGGCTCAAGATCGTATGTCCTGTCACTGCCTCCAGTACCTTAGGATCCTTGGACAGACACCGCCAGTTGTTTAGAAACCACCTGGTTCTCCCGCCCAGTTGGTCCAACTCGGGCTGGATTTGTTGGAGTTTTAGTGCTTGAAACTCCATGTGTATCATGGTGAGATCTACCTGAGGTGATTAGTCTGGAGTTTGGGTTTGATTTGGGGCCTGTAATGCTGGGTTGCTTGTGAGTGGGAACATAGAGGGATACATACCCAGACTCCTGTTGCGGCTGACGCCTGTTGTGGCTGAATCTCTTATGTCCTTTGCCTTGTCCGCCACCACGTCCCTTACCTCGGTAACCGGTGCTGCTCTGCTGATAGGCTCCCCTTACCGCGGCTGGTTGGGAGCGGCCCCGAAAGGGCTGTCTGGCACTCTGGCCTCCTCTGATACACTCCTCGGGTTTGACCAGGCTTTAATTTGGCTATTGTACTGATGGACTTTGGCGTGTTTGTATAGGTCCTTATGGAAGGACTTGCCGAACAAGTGCGATAATAATGCCATTTGACTGCATGAGTTTAGACGCTTTTTTATTGTCCTTCGAGAAACGTGCCAGGATGTTAGTGCAGCGATTGAAATTGATCAAAACATTAGTCTTGCCTAGAATTAGAACAGCCTGCTCGACCAGCGAGAGCATTTTTTTTAGCATTTAGCCTTCCACCGCCTTTACTCGAGACCTTGTCCAGGCTCGCCCACAATTTGCTGTATGACTCCATCATGTCAAACAACTTCCGTTGTACTCTTCGAAAACTGCCATCGAAATACGTACAGGACATCTTCGATCTTAGAATTTCGTCATCAAGTTTGAGAACATTAAGAGCATCATGCTCTGGAGCAAGATTCTTTTTGAGAATTAATTTTTTTCACAATCTCATCAGAGAGCCACTCCGTAAAGTGCTCAGTTATATAATCATTCTGGCTGGTGTTCAGGGACCATATCCGGTCAGAGGATGAGGCCACAGGGCCGAAACGCCCCCGAATAGCTCGACGTTCAGATCGGCGAGCCTCTTCGTCAGACTCTGAGGTCCACCTGTCATCCCGGCACCGTCCCTGTCACAGTCTAACCCTGTCTCGTTACAATTTGACTGGGATTGATCCGTGAGCTGCCATAGTCGTCCCAGAGCTCATCCTCAGAAAAACCCACGACCATCTCCTCTTCCGAGGAAAGTCTGTGAGAATCATCACTGGACGGCTTGCTAGTAACTGTAGGAATAAGATGTCTAACACTTTTTTACTATCCCCCCCCCCCTTCCGTTTCTGGCCTGTTTTGTCAGATTTGGGGATGATACCCAGGGGGTAATGCCTAGTACAAAAACTTTGCCCTTGGTCTACAACATTGCCTGGAATCCACATCTACCATCCACAGCATTGCTGAGAAGCCCTGATCATGTCAACCTCGGCGTTGCCGGGCGACCCACATGTAGTTTGGTCAGCCATAATTGACCAGAGACAAAATAAATTGAACATATTAAAAATAGCACACCTGTGTCTACGAAAAACACTTGTTATTGAATCTATTAGCGTCTACTAAAAATTTTTTTTAAAAAAGCGAAAGAGGATACGTCATTTCCGGTTTCTTTAAATGACTGGTTAGCCTCCATCAGAGGGAGTATTTGTTTTCCCATCTACTTAGACTGACGATATTAAAATAGCGAATAAACGGCTTACTGTAAAAAACGAAACGAAACGAAATGAAATGAAACGAAACGAGTGAAGTATAGGGTGTTCTCAAAATATTTTTTTTCCAGATTTTTTTCCCAATTAATTTCTACAATTTTTTTTATAATCCACATCAATGAAAACGACAGGTTCCTTTTTTGTTACCCTCGCCCCGGAGGGGGGGGGGCGAGGGTATTGCATGTCTGACTGTCTGTCCATGCGCATAACTCCGACACAAATGGTCCGATCGATGTGAGATTAATAGAGATGAAGCGGTATGGACGTGGCTTGAGCCTCAAGTTTTGACACCAAATATTGTACACACATGACATGTGATTTTACATCAAGGACAGCAGATATCCCTGGGAGGCCGGCGGAGATCAAGTGCATGAGAAAAGTGGTGGATGTACATACTGCTGCTTGACACATGATAGTTTATGGTTTAGAGATCACTGGTCAATTATTAGAATTTGTAACCAAAAAAAAATCTTGTTTCGTTTCGTTTCGTTTTTTACAGTTACCCACCACCAGTAACTGTAAAAAAACGAAACGAAACGAAAAAAAAAATTTTTTTGGGAGATTTTCACAAAAATTCTCAAAGACCTTCAATATGAGGATCTGAGCTTCAGGGTCAGTTTTGACGCCAAATGCACACATGACATGTCGTATCTATTACATCATAGAAGACTATTTGCTGAGAAGCCTGACACGTCCCTCAATTTCTAATCCCAGTTTGTGGATCCCAACGTGGCATTATGGTGCAGTGCAGTATCATTAATGTGTCAAGCTGATTTAACATCACGGACAGCTGATATCCCTGAGAGGCCGGTGGAGAATAAGGTCCATGAGAAAAGTGGTGGATGTACATACCGTTGCTTGACATATGATAGTTTATGGTTTAGAGATCACTGGTCAATTATTAGGATTTGTAACCAAAAAAAATCTTGTTTCGTTTCGTTTCGTTTTTCACAGTTACCCACCACCAGTAACTGTAAAAAACGAAACGAAACGAAACGAAACGAGATTTTTTTTGGTTACAAATTCTAATAATTGACCAGTGATCTCTAAACCATCATGTGTCAAGCAGCGGTATGTAGGGTGTATATATGTCTCGATCTTGGTGTATCGGTCAGCCTGATACACGTGTATCGGTCAAACTGAATGGCATCAGTTTCACCGATACACCGACTCTAAGCGAAAAAGTATGTATGTAAATAACAATATGCATGGCAATTAAAAATTTACATTAAGGATTTTGTGTTATGCATATGTGTATGCTGCACGTGCCACAGTATAACGCCCGTCTATTAATCATGAGCCAGAAAATCAGTCAATTGAGTCAAAAGTCTTAAGTGTATCGGTCTACCTGAATCTGCCCTACATCCACCACTTTTCTCATGGACCTTATTCTCCGCCGGCCTCTCAGGGATATCTGCTGTCCGTGATGTAAAATCAGCTTGACGCATTAATGTTACTGCACTGCACCACAATGCCACGTTGGGTTCCACAAACCGGGATTAGAAATAGAGCGACGTGCCAGGCTTCTCAACGAATAGTCTCCTGTGATGTAATAGATACGACATGTCATGTGTGCATTTTGTGTCAAAACTGACCCTGAGACTCATATCCTCATAAAGAAGGCATATACCAAGGTCTTTGAGAATTTTTGTGAAAATCTCCCAAAAAAAATTTTTTTTTTCGTTTCGTTTCGTTTTTTAAAAAAGTATTAGCCACCGCCGATGTTCAATCAACGGTATGCATTGCAACGTCATAATGCAAATGTTTATATTATTTTCTTCCCATATTCTTGTCTTCATATTTGGAAAACGAGCAAAATTAACATGTACACTATACACACTCATAATATGTGGACATGCCTAAATTATTTGCATAGTCCCATCGTTTGTTCATTCAGGAATCATGGCAAGAAAAGAAAGCTGTACCTGTCCAATAAGGTGTGCACGTACAAACTGCGAAGATAGCAGTGCGACAATGACGCACCGACGGGGTCCGACTCGGCTACAGACTCGGGGGATGATCTGGACACCACAGTGTTTTATGGAGAGAGTGTTTCGGAGAGCGATGACCACCTGCATGCACGAAATGTAGTGCAATAAACACTTTTGCAACACTTGCTGGTTACGACTGTTTTTATGACAATTTGTTACTTAGTCTTGAAAAAGGTCTTATAGGCAGGGACACTATGTCGTTCAAGCTATTTAATGAGTATCTGTCGTCCGTGTCATCCTGCGATACATTTCACTACAGTGATGACACTTTGATGTGGTGGACGGCGGGATTTAACGGCAGATACGACATGTCATGTGTGCATTTGGCGTCAAAACTGACCCTGAAGCTCAGATCCTCATATTGAAGGTCTTTGAGAATTTTTGTGAAAATCTCCCAAAAAAATTTTTTTTTTCGTTTCGTTTCGTTTTTTACAGTTACTGGTGGTGGGTAACTGTAAAAAACGAAACGAAACAAGATTTTTTTTTGGTTACAAATTCTAATAATTGACCAGTGATCTCTAAACCATAAACTATCATGTGTCAAGCAGCAGTATGTACATCCACCACTTTTCTCATGCACTTGATCTCCGCCGGCCTCCCAGGGATATCTGCTGTCCTTGATGTAAAATCACATGTCATGTGTGTACAATATTTGGTGTCAAAACTTGAGGCTCAAGCCACGTCCATACCGCTTCATCTCTATTAATCTCACATCGATCGGACCATTTGTGTCGGAGTTATGCGCATGGACAGACAGTCAGACATGCAATACCCTCGCCCCCCCCCCCCCCTCCGGGGCGAGGGTAACAAAAAAGGAACCTGTCGTTTTCATTGATGTGGATTATAAAAAAAATTGTAGAAATTAATTGGGAAAAAAATCTGGAGAAAAAAATTTTGAGAACACCCTATACTTCACTCGTTTCGTTTCATTTCATTTCGTTTCGTTTCGTTTTTTACAGTAAGCCGAATAAACAAACTAAAGCAAGCTAACTAGCATAATGTGTCCATTATTTCAGTGCAGTAGATTGAATTCTACCAGTCTTCAAATCCCATGCTTTCTCTAGTGAATTGGGACATTGGGCAGTAATTCGATCATTGCCATGAAGTTGGTCTATATTCGGTTGCGCATGCGCAATGAAACGTTCTGTTGAACCACCTTTATTGAGTTGAACATGCACAGTCAAGTTTTACAACGTTGTAACGGATTCAAACAGCACCAAAGGATGTGCGTTTTCGACTTTGTGTGGACTGTGCATGTCGAATCATATGAGCGTTGCATCTCCACCCAAGAGATACGCGTTTGCTTGCGCGCAAGTAGTATGCGCATCGGACATGTGGAAACAGGGTAAAATATGATTAATGCGCAGTAAATATATGCCGGTTTAGGAAGCAAAAACACACACGTAGCTGTTTAAATCCTCAGATAAAATCCGTCAGATAAAACTACAATTATGACCTTAGAAGTAGTTTTCAAAATGGTCGGACATAGAAGCTATTCAGTTTCGTTGGCATTGTTGTCAATTTGAAAGTCTCCGGAATTAAGGAAATGCCTTTATGGTTTTGTCAAAAACATTTGTCTTTCTTTTTTTTCACTTTTTGGTTTCCGCACGATAACTTCAGTTTGCCTCGATGTATCTTCGCCAAATTTTCACCGCTGGTTAGAAATGTTGTTTAGAAGAAGATTATTGTTTTTGAGCCGGCTCCGGGGTCCCTGAGGTCCGTGAGGATGAAATCAGTGTTTCTGGTTTCCGCACGATAACTCATTTTGTCAATGACTGTGGAACTTTGCATGGAGGTTCATATATCACCAGGGAAGAAGCATTTCGATTTTGAGGCCGATCCGGTGAACGCCTTTTGACCTAGGGCTCAAAATAATTTTGGATGAGTCATCCTTGAGCCTTCATGCATATCTCGGAAACGGTGCCTCGTAGAGCGAAACGGACGTTATTTTCGGACTCGTCCTAGACGAATATATCTAAGGGGTATTATGAATGACCTTTGACCTTGACCTTGACTTTTTTCGCTGAGTCGGCATTTTTTTCGTTTTCATCGATATCTCGGGAACGGTGCGTCGTAGAGCGAAACGGACGTTATTTTCGAACTCGTGGCCCTAGACAAGCATATCTAAGGGGTACTAGGGATGAACATTGACCTTGACCTGAATTTTCTTTGCCAAGTCAGTTATTTTCGTCGATATCTCGGAAACTGTGCGACCTAGAGCGAAACAGACATTAGACAGATAGTCTTTGGGGTATCATGTTTGTCCTTCACATACATGTACTTGCATAAATGTCTTATAGGTATCATTGGGAGCTTAGGCATGTTTTTCCTGAGTCAGCATTTCGCTTTTATCCATGCTTCACCCTGAAATGCCTCCAAGGTCTTTAGGCCTTGACGTCTAGTTTTGTTGGGGAAATGTTTTCTCGGGCGGGCCAAACCTTCAGCTTTGATTTGGTACAGTTTTCACCCAGTTCCGGATAAGACTGGGAAAAAATATACAAAAACCTTTCAAACTATCGAGCCTCCTATCGAAGAGATTTGCAGTCAACCTCTTGTCGAAAACGATCGCACATGTGCCTATGTACGAAATATTTTTTTTCAAATTATGAGAGGCCTAAACAAGCAAATTTCGGATGAACGGACATTTTACGATCGGTGATTTCAGCGGATGGCCCTTACATTTTTAACCTTTGGCGATAATGAGGAATTTTGATCTTACGACAATCGGTCATGTAGCAAATGATGGGGAAATAACTATACAAAAAATACAAAATTAATAGGGAAAATTAATAAAATGAATATGAGCAGATTTACTGCATCATATTGATTATTACCTTTTCTGTAAACTTTTCACAGAAAATGTCATAATCAATGAGATGCATTCAACTTGAACTTGTCGTTCAATATTGAGCTGCAAAATTTCACATGATTGTTTCTATTATCAGATTATCAAGGCACATCTCCTTAGCTAAAACGGTTTGAAAAGATTGAAAACTGGCTTCACAATATGGTATTGAATCTACGAACATTCGAAAGTCGTAAAATTGTGACCCCAATTTTTCGACCTCTGGCGATAATGGGTGATTTGGGTCATAAGAACATCGGTTGTTCACCAAGCGATTGGGAATTGGCCAAAGAAAAGTACGAAAATAGTTGGAAAAAATAATGGGAATACCTCGAAAACAGGGCTTGAAACTTGTCGGGAAGGAATGGTATATGGCAATGGCTCGGTCCTCGTCAATTTTTTTCAAAATCAAATAAAAATGTTTGCCATGGCAACCGAAAACGTGAAAATTACATAATTGACTGCAACTCCTGTTCTAATCCATATTAATTTTTCGGCTATATGCAGATGAAGTCGTGTATTTAGATTTTATAAATAATTGATTCCAGAAATAATGATTTATATACCTGTTACAGAACTGTTACAGTATTTTGGATAAGAGTTAAGGTAGAGTTTCAAGTGGTTTTAGACATTTTAGGTTACCGAACATGTGGTCCAATAACATTGCTGTGGCACTGCGTCGGACTTCCCTTCGTCGTCGTCCTCGTCCGTCCAATTTTTTAACTTTAAATTTCACCATCGAACCTGTCAGAAAGTTTGGGAAAGAATACCTAAAAACAATTCAAGAGGGACGTGAGTCACGGGACGTCGTCCACATTTTTATCTTTAAAGTTTACGATCTAATTTTTCCGAAAACGTAGAAAATAATACCTTTAAAAATTCAAAAAGGAAGTGTTCTTTTCTTTTCAAGGTTACCGGACCAATGGTCCGATAACCTATTGGCATGGCGTTGCGTCCGTCGTCGGCGTCAGCGTCGGCGGCGTCCGTCCACATTTTTATCTTTAAAATTTACGATCTAATTTTTCCGAAAACGTAGGAAAAAAATACCCAAAAGGGAAGTGTTCTTTTCTTTTTAAGGTTACCGGATCAATGGTCCGATAACCTATTGGCATGGCGTTGCGTCCGTTGTCGGCGTCGGCGTCGGCGGCGTCCGTCCACATGTTTATCTTTAAAGTTTACGATCAGATCTTTCTGAAATTTTGCTCAAAAATACCTAAAAATATCTCGAGAGGGGGGGTATTTTTTAGT
This sequence comes from Terebella lapidaria, assembly GCA_949152475.1. NCBI lineage: Eukaryota > Metazoa > Annelida > Polychaeta > Terebellida > Terebellidae > Terebella > Terebella lapidaria. Next base: position 26,198,105 of record OX424556.1, read on the forward strand.
TTTTTTTATTTTTGCTTTTTTTTTCAAAATGGCGGCCATTTTCAATGTAAAACGGCCGATTTCTGACTTTGGCGTCCATTTTCTCGAAAACTGTTCAGACAGTTTCGAGATTTTTGTTTCAAAGGATTCCCCTCATATACCTTTGTGATGTGTATAAGTTTCGTTGGTCGTGAATCGACGGTCTGCGTGTGGTGGCCATTTTTTATTTTTTTGACGGGTCCCAAATGGCACTTTCCCATGTTAAATTCTCCTATGCTTTATAATGGGACACATTATTGCTAATATCTCACTTAATAGTGAGTACTGAGATCAGGGATTAGGAATTAATTGTTGACATATAGGAAATGGTATATGCAGAATATTCTCACGACCTTTGACCCAATTTTCAAGATCACGAGACAAAATGGCTAATATCTCACTTATTATCGACTTTACAGCTTTGGAATCAATTGTGGACATATAGGAAATGATATATGCTGAATATTCTCGTGACCTTGAATTTGACCTTTGACCTAATTTTCAAGGTCACAGGACAATATGGCTAATATATCGCTTATTATCAACTTTACAGCTTAGGAATCAATTATGAACATATGGGAAATGATATATTCTGACTATTATCATGACCTTGGATTTGACCTTTGATCTAAATTCCAAGGTCACAGTACAAATGGCTACTATCTCGCTTATTATCGACTTTACAGCTTAGGAATCAAGTGTGAACATATAGGAAATGATATATTCTGGATATTGTCGTAACCTTGAATTTGACATTTGACCTGATTTTCAAGGTAACATGACAACATGGCTAATATCTCGCTTATTATCGACTCTACAGCCTGTGAGTCCATAATCATATAAGGAAATGATATATCCTGAATACTCTGGTGACCTTGAATTTGACCTTCGACCTCATTTTCAAGGTCAGAGAACAAAATGGTTAATATCTCGCTTATTATCGACTTTACAGCTAAGGAATCCATAGTGAACATATACGAAATGATATATGCTGAATATTCTGATGATCTTGAATTTGACATTTGAACATATTCTCCTGGTCAGATCACAAAATGGCTAATATCTGGCTTATTATCGACTTTTCAGCTTAGGAATCAGTTGTGGACATACTATAAATGATATATGCTGGATATTCTTGTGACCTTGAATTTACCAATGAGCTTGTTTTTGAGGTCATGGGACAAATGCTAGTATCTGAAATAGATATTGTCCGGTAACCTTTCTTAGCCCTTGGGTTAATTTTTTATTTTTCGAGTTTTCTCGAAATGGCGGCCGGTTTTGTTGAAAAAAAAAACCCTAATTTCTAGACTTCAGCGGCCATTTTCTCGAAAAATCTTCCTTTTTGATAGGAACAGTGTGGACTGTGATCCTAACATGCTTATAGATGGAGCTTACCATGAAACTTCTAACAAACATAGGAGTCTTGATTGATTTCACTTACCTTCCAGACCCTCCGTTTATTAGAGGTCCTGCGTTGATTCATCCCCTACCGTGTGTAGATAATTACAGAAAATACGTTAACATTAATGAAATCTACTTATCTTGTGTGCTCGTTATACTTTGATTTTTTTAACTTGTTTACACCGTTTTTTCTCTGGCCGATATTTTTGCAATGCTAAATCGTATCGTTTTATAACTGAGCATAGCTCATCTTGGGACCAAACGGCAAATTTTCTGCGAACTTTCAGCCTTCTACCCATGAAACTGATAAAGTTAGTATTAAATCTACTGCAATGATAAATTCCTCCTGAAAACTTTTCGTCTGCATGTCAACAGACATTGTTTATTTTGAGCGCGTGACGGAAGAGTCTATTTGGATGCTTTATGCAGGGAGCGCGAGTTAGGAATGGGACCATCCCACATGATCCCAGCATGTTATTGGTACATAAACTGCAGCGCACGCCCCCATAGTACCTAACTTGAACTTGTCCACTTGGATGACGTAATGAACAGAGCAATATGGCTGCGCCCTACAACAGTGAAAATCCTCGCTTAAATTCAAATTTTGTGTTTTGAAAGAAACATGTAGCGTTTCGGAAGCCAGGTTTGTGAAAATCTATTGCCGTTTGCATCATAGCTATGTAATATTCAGTTAAATAGTTATTTGACTGAAACAAAGGCAAAAAAACACGTGTACGTCGTCATGGTGTCAGTAGATTTCAATGCACTCAAAACCCCTGCGTTTATTAGAGGCCTGCGCTTATTGGAGGCCCTGCGTTTGTTGGAGGCCTTGTGTTTATTAGAAGTTTTACGATAGTTATTCGCACATTCAAATAGGAAGTCATGTACGGGGTGATCCAGAGAAAAAGCTACCAAACTGGATGCAGAGACCATATGTTGTAGCCTACAATCCACAGAGCTTATGGGGACATAAAAATGAGGAGATTTGCTGAATTTTATCAACACATATTCTTATTACAAAAATTTATTAAGAGTATTATAGATATTTTGCTGCGAAATTATTTTGAACAAAGTGGCTGATTTATGAGCTCATGATATAAACACATACAGCATGTTCGGTAGTTTTTCTTCTGGATCAACCTGTATAACAGTTTGAATGTTGACCTTGAATTTGACATTTGATTAGAGGCCAGATGGTAAATTTTGTCGAAAAATACAAACAAATCGGACTTCGACAGCTAAACATTATAGGCTTACATTTATCTAAAATCCTAGAAATCGAGGATAGAGCTTAAACATCGGCACATAAACATTGGAAATCATGGCGACTTTCCCACTATAGCGGCCACATTTTCGAACTCTGTTCAGTAACATTTCATATAATTGATGCATAGGAATTACCGTTTATACCCTGATCACACATATAAGTTGCGTTACCCCCCTGATTCGCTGGGCGGCTCATCACTACTTATGGCAGCCATTTTGATTTTCAGACAGATTGTAGAAAAATATTTGGTTCGAAATCAAGTCCGTATATGTTTTGAGCGATTCCCAGCCAAAAAAAAAAAGGTTTCCTCCAAATGGGAGCTGTTCGGAGTAAACTCCATGAATACATCCAATACTAGCGCATCCGAATTGGGAGACACATAGCGACTTCATGGACGACATTGAACTTGATCTTGAATTACCCTAAAAATTCAAAACATCAATTTTTATTTTAAAAAAAAATATATACATATATAACTATTTTCTCCAGTTACCTTGTGAGACCTTGGTTTCAGTCTTCTTATATGTTCATAAATCTAAAAAATCTAATTGCTCTGATGTATCAGATTCAGGATTTGCTAGTCTAATAGTTGCAGTCTTCATAATTGACAAATCTCCTCGCATGTTATTTAACGTGATCAATTTATATCCTTCAAAATAAACGCCTTGTGAGAAATATTTATTTTTAAGCTATTGATCATTAGTGGCTGGAATTGTAATTTTGTTTGCGATACGAACGTTATGACATCAAAGAATACGACAATATTTCGGGACCCATATCCTGGAAGTCACAGTACGAGGTTTCATTGAGTTGATAGTATGAGTTGGTTTCTCCCTCTAGCCTTTGTTGAAACATTAAAAAGGAGGCCCCCACTTGGAATAATTCTTGAGAATTTATCTTTCACCTGTGTTATTGAATGCGTACAAATTCTTGACTGAACCCGATTGAATACAACTTCGTCTTTATGTGCAACATTTATCAATATGTGGGGTGTGGTGTAGTCCAAATCTCAACATATCTGCCAGAGACGATCCCATTCTGTATGTGTGAGTGCATTAAGCCATACTATCTGCCATCTTCATGTTTCACACAGAAGGCACCCAGATAGCAACTGACGTCAGAACGCGCATAAACATACACCAAATCCCAGCAAGTTCAAACAAATAGAACCACGATCTGTCAAACAGTGATGGACATGCTCAATTCACATCTTCTCTCGCTTTCTGCCGAAATACTGCTATTGGCGGAGAGATGAGTGAGAGAACACATGAATGATATACATGTACCTTGCAGTGACACTCTGTGTGAATATTCTTTCAGATAATATCTTTTAATTGGAAAGTTTAAATTTCATTTCAAAATAAAATGTGAATTGATTTCGAATAGTGGCTTTTCTAACTGAGATTTGTGAGGAAAAAAACCCTGATGATATGCTGGCTATAGTACTGTTGTTGCAAGAAGCGCTGTATGTGACAGACATAGCACACCGCATGTTTTGGGTTTTATCATTTATTTTATTCTGTTTCACTAATAAACCATTCAATTATCTGGAGTAATAATAACAAATAACGGCAAAACACAACTTTCAACATAATGTAAAATCGAGATACATATATGTATATTCAGAAACACGTAATATACACAGGACATGTTCTACTTTTAAATGAACGCAAATGTATGGATTATTCGGACTTCTCGTACATGAAATCAACACGGTTATGATATTGGCATCTCTTCTATTCTAATGGAGCGTATACACTCAGGTCCACATTTCAGTCTGTGGAAATTGCATAAACTGGAAATATAAATATATACATCATTTCAAAACCACAAATCACAACGGAGAAAGCAAATTCAGTAGCAATCGATATACCCCATTGGAACGTACACACATTTCTACAAACACTGTCTCTTGTGTACAACAGTACTTCTATAGAATCACAATATTTCATCATAGGACATGCATTCAATTAGATTTTACAACTGGTGAAACGCTTGCAACCATTTGAAACAAATCAGACGCCCGAGAATCGCGCCTCTTGTTTTTGTACATCGGGAAATTCATTTCGTGTCTGACACAGACAAAGCCAGTTACTTGTACATGTGAAATAATGCCATGCGCAAAGGCAACAACACAATACAAACACAAAGTAAGATCGTCATGGAGACATTATTGCTTATATCACTGAGACAAATGAGAAGCTTACGGCGACTGACTATGATATAAGTATAACATTGCATAGAATCAAGTGCAGTAAATATCAATTCGCAAATCTGTACAGTGTATACATGTAACTGCGAAGATCATTTCTAATGAATACATGTACCATAATTACGACGTACCCCATCGTAAAATAAAGGTTTTCTTGCATAATTAAAGTACAATCTACACAAAATATGCGAGTATCAAAACGGACATAATAACGTGTTCAACACAACGACATATTATTCACCACATGACATTGGCACGTGAACAATTACTTTGCATATGTTATAGAGATATGTTTGAAATATGGCTGATTCACTGGATGCGAGAGCGCCCGTGATTGGCACACTGTTGACCATTCATACCTGGAAATTGTATACCACACAACTGTAAAGAGAGGCCATAACTCGGTGGATTCTATACATAGACTTTAGCCGTCACCGTCGTCTTTTAGCAGTCCAAGCTTTCTGCCCAGCCACTTGCATTTCTCCTTGACCTCCTCTTGCATGAGATTAAAGCACATTGCGAGCAGTGACAGACCGAAAGCCAGCCACAAAGAACACGATATGAGTTTGGAGTGAGACGACCACTCACTCATGTCCGTGCCAGGAACGATATCTCCAAACCCAATTGTACTGAGAGTGATGAAACAGAAGTACGACCCTGACACGTAGTCCCACTTTTCCCAGAAAGCAAAGAGTACAGCACCACCGAATATGTATCCTGCAATGATTATGAGACAAATGGATATTGGCACGGCGACTTTCTCGTCGTCGGCGTGGGCCTCATACTCGAAGGGATCGTCCGCGAACTGGCCCTGTGCGGGGTTACTGAGATCACCGAACTCCATCATCTCCATGTCATAGTCCGGGTCGATGTCAAAGGTGACGGCGGCGTCCGAGGAGAGCACGGCCTTGGAGAGGCCTGGTCCACTCTGAAAGCCCTCGTCCTCGTCACTCCCCTCCTCCGTCTCCTCGCCGGACGCCACCTTCTCCATGTAGGACATACTGTCCCCGTGAGCCGTCACAAACGACTCTTCCGATTGGTGAAATGACTTCTGCTTCAACTCCTGGTCATCATCTTCGCTCTCCGAGTCTGACTGCGACTTTTTTCGACGTTTGCTTTGTTTTCTCTTGAAGGAAGGTTTGGTTTGTATTCCCTTTGCTGCATCCGTGGCATCCTTTTTCTGAGTGCCTCTTCGGAAAAGCTTTTTACTTGGCTTGCTCGCCTTCCCCAAGTCGGCAGCTTTTTTGGAATTGGACCGGGAATGGCTGGAGTAAGCAGGTGGTTCTTCATTGTCTTTGGCAGCAACGTCTTTCCTACTCCCCTTGCGTATGAGATCTTTGTCACTGGATTTGTTTTCTTTGTCAGATTTCCCATCCTTGGACTTATCCTTTCTGGATGGTCTTTTGATATCACTTTTATCCTTCACAGCAGGCTCGGCACTTTTGCTTCGACTTTTATCCTTCGGATTCTTGTCTTTCTTTGAGAATCTACTTTTGGATTTATCCTTCAATGATTTGGCCCTTTTCATATCCTTTTTGTCTGTTTTATTGGACTCTGCCAGTTCGCTGTCGGACAAACTTTTCGCTTGTGAGGGATGCGGGGATTGAGTTTGTCTCTCGTGATTTTCATCATCAGAATCATCCAGAATGTCAGTTTCACGAGCGTTCCCTAGTTTGTCCAATATTCCAGAACTGACATGTATGTCACTAGCAGGCGAGTTAGCCAAGTTCGATTTTTTCTTCTTTGATGATTTCCTTGAGGGAGGACCTTTATCTTGTTCATCGTCGTCATCGTCGTCGCCGAGAATTGCTGTCTCTCGCACGTTGTCCGTGAAGTCGATGAAGTCATCATCGAGGATATCGGTCTCCCGGATGTCGGGCTGGGGACTGTGCAATAGTCCGTCCCGCACATTGTTACTGAGCGATTTCTTGCTCTGTTCCGAGTTGGCTGGTTGACGAGGCACAAGAGCCTCACTGGAGTCAAGCGCCGTCTCCTCCTCTGACTCTGAGGCGTCCTCCTCGAAGCCGAGGTTCTCGTCGCCCCCGGGCAGGCCGAGCTGCTCGTTCTCCATGACGTAGTACTCGGCACTGTCCTGTATCGGCATAGTCTCGTCATGAGCGCCATATCTCATCACCTGAGTGGGATCGTTCATGGACACATTTTGCTGAGCGGCCAACTCGCGACGTCGACGCATCGCCAGCCTCTCCATCTTCTTCTTTCGTTCGCATTTCTGGCAGCAGCAAATGTCGCAGCATATTTTCTTGTAGAACAGTCTGAAACTGTCTGCCAGAAAGTTGCCGATGTTCGATAAGTAAAGGAAAGTCAGTGGAATGCCAACAAGCGCGTACAGTATCGTAACCAATCTACCCGTGTTTGTCTTCGGAGCAACATGTCCATAACCTGAAAGTATAAAAGTATATTTATTAACTACACTTGTTACACTAATTACACTTTCCAGGAAATATACATTCATACATGATTATTCTTATTGTCATCATTATCGTTATGTTATTTTATAACATCTTGTTATAAAATTATTATAAGGCAGTACTATTTTGGTATATATCTCTCATCACCTACATGTATGTTGAGGAAATTACTACACTGATAAATCAACAAACAGGGAACCAGTATACAGACTCATAAAATAACCCAGCGTCATGGTTATGGACATTATAAATAGATATGACCCCCAGAAACCAGTTTGCAGAGAAAACAAAGAAATAGACATGCTGACATGCCAAAGAGATCATGATTGAGAGTTCTGGAGGAGCACTCTCAGAACAAGCTGTAGTCCTGGATCAGTTTAACTCCAGGCGTTTGACGTCACGAGACGGCTCGATAAAGATTGCTCTGTATTGGCACCTAGTTAAGGGTGGTGTTTAGCGAGGAGATGGCATGGGAAACCAGGACTTCATTACCAAACTGACAAGGTTTCAAGTATTTTTGTGTAAGTTAGGCCTGTCCCGTTACGGTCGGAGCAGAGATATGGAAGCATCGAGAGAACGTGCGGTGTTCGAGTGCCACGGCGCTTTGTCCACTCCAGACAGCCAAGGGGTCATGTCTTGGGGCAGCTCGAACACTAGCGACTTGATGACGGCGAACTACGTGCACCGGTAGCAGAAGGTCTTGTGTGAAGTTCAACCAAAAAAAACAGGGCCTTGATTAATTGTGACTACATAATACTTCAATGTACAGTATAGACTTTCAATGAATTTACTCTGGCCAGTTCTATCAGCGCCAACAATGATCATCGAATTCAGTACCCAACCTTTTCTTGCTTGTATACATATGGGTTCACAAAAATATCCCGCAAAACTATTTATATGGGTTCTGACTCATCATTTTCCCATCGGTTGTGTAACACCGATCGTGCAGACTTGCGCAAGACTGATAACAAACACGGTTGTTGGTACATTCTGATACCCAAGTCCGCATGGCCAACTCCCGGCAGGGAAAGTCAGAATTGGGGGCACTTCTGTGGCGCGATGGTTACGTTTCCAACTTCTTAAACCAGTACGTTCGCTGGAGTTCTGTACATGTGCGTGTAAGAACGAGACGTCTTGTGGATAAAGAAAGCACTTGTTGATTAGCTTCGCCATGCCCTACATTGTTAGCTCCACACACCTGGAATGTTGCGTCGTGGCTGGGAAATCTCCAGTCCGACACCGAATACCACGGGTGATGATAGCACAGACCCCGGGATGTAATCTCCCGCTAATGATTTCAGGAGAGACCGGATTCATCCCGGAGGGCACTGGTGCCAATCGCTGTGAACGGTCTAAATGGCTCGGAGAAGTTACATACATTTACTCAATAACTCTTTTTTTCGTGTTTTTTTCCTCTTCAAAAATTTTGCCTGTTTGGTTTGGTTCTGGAGCACATTCCACAAGTTGTACATAAATCTACCCACAATACAGCGGCTAGTTTATGAACATAGGCCTATACAGGAAGTCAATTGGTTCGCTGATTCTAAACTATCCAAATCCTAATATTACATTTAACTGTTAGATGTAGGCCTACAATCAATATGTTGTACCCATAGTTGGAATTTGTTCCACCTCATATTTGCGCGATGATAAGATTTACATGTAGGACTCTGAGGCCATACCATATGCATTCTAAAAGTAACGCCTTCTCCGCCAGTAAGCTTATACACGTAGCTGTAGATGCCTGTAAACATTGATGACATTTGACGACATATTCATAGGACGAGCTTGGTGTAGCTGATGGCAGTGACTGCAGATCATCATAATTAATCTGAGAGTTTATGGAAACTGTATTTCGGCCACACTAGCGCTCTGTCCGGGGTCACTCTTCAATCAACACCGATGATTTCCGCCTGTGCCTTCATTGTGAGGCACTTAATTATTCAAGGAACATTACATCGGCTGGCGATTTATTAACCTTTTGACAAGCGAGCTGGAGGAGATTGTTGTTGTAGCACACTTGACGTTAAAATTTATCATACTGGTGATAAATAATGGGGGATATTCATCTGGCGGATTATCGGAGCTTGTGAGATGTAGTTGCCCGAGGCTCCGTACCACACATGAGGGGCTGCAGTACCTGAGCTCGGCCTCGCCTAGGCGGTCTCCTTTAGATCCCGGGACCCGGCCCGCTCTGTCCCCGGGCTATCCACGCGCTTTACGTCAGCACTCTTGATCTCACAAACTTCCCAAGGACATGCTCAGTGATCGAGCCAACATCCTAACACACTATCCAGTCACTTTCATAAAGCTGTGAGCGTAGAACTAAGCCCCGCTAACAAATTTCGGTATAATTGGTTCAATTCCAGATCCTTTACCCAAGGTCGATATCCATTGCACATTACGTATGTATGCACGTGAATATTACCATTATAACTGTCCAGCTCGTATATCCGTGGTTCTGGAGGATGTAGTGGTACATGTATGTAAGTCAACCGTGCCACCTATCTACAAAACGCACCTAACGAGGTGTCCAATGTCGGACAGGAAATCCACACTTTTGAGAACCCAATGTAATACTGGGTTCTTAAAATATACTGGCAGTATATTTATCATATATTGTCAGGCAATATGTGAGCGCGTACACCATTATACATGTAGGCTATTCTATACATGTTTGAATGTATTCTGAATGTTTGGATCAACGGTACAGAATAAGACATCACTGTCTAACTGCATGATGAATTACACAATTACATAGCCGATGTCGGCTTTGTTACCAGGGCATACTGTACATGTACACTGCGTATTAACCTTTGAACTTCATGGCAAATCAGCACCAACGGAAATGTGGTGTTGCACAAATCCCCGACACATCTTTATTGTCTACTTTGACATTCGGGCCCATTTCGGATGGAATTGGCTCGTTTTCTGCCACGGGGCAGTATGATGTATTGGAAGGTAATAGAGACGCACTGCAAAGGAAAGGGGTCAAATCTGTCCAGGGCCAAATTTTATGATGGAACAACTGGCAAGTCGAGGGTGTGTCATCAAGTCCAAACGTTAAGTAAGCTCTTGGACTATAAGTCAAGGTGTTGTACATGTAGGCACCCTATAGATAGAACTTCGGTAATGTATTAGTGAATTACCTCCATGCCGACTGCCCAGATATTTTCAGATAAATGTATTTTTGTCGGCAAAGTAAATGAACCAATCTCCTAACATTTAATCGCCTGTTTCGGCGAGTTGCAAAAGTGGCCATGCACAGGTCATCCTGAAAGTCAGTGCCGCGTTATTTTGTTTAATTTTCAGTGTTCAAGAGTAAATGACGTCTCAAGACACAAGGAACTGAATTTCTGCTATGAGCTGCTACGAACTATGATTTCAGTACAGAGGAGTTGATGGTACACACAGTTCTCCACATCACCGAACTCACCCCTGCCTCTTCGTGGTGTCGGTATCATAAACTAACGTATAACTTGTTATAGGTTCGTGATAAAAACTGATACCTATTAGCCGTAGGTCTGCGTCTGAGACTCATCGGATAAAGATAGAAACCTGGCTGGAAGCTACGATACATTCATCATAAATAGATTATTTACAGCTTAGTACAGAGCGGAGGATCCGGCGATCGAGTACTTGGATCGAGTCCTGTACGTGCCCCCTCGCCTGCCCTCTAGTCTCCAGCCCCAGCCCCCGTACGTACGAGCTATCGCCTCTCGGACCCAGCTGTACCTCCCAGAACCTCCTCAGAACCAGAAGAGAAAGAGGAGCTGTTGGAGGAGAGGCCACCGGCAATACATGAACCATCCAGCAGATACATAAGGCACCTATTAAAACACATACATCTAACAAAGCACTAAATGCACTGTGGCTAATCCATGTCACGTGTCTATATTCATATAGTCACGTGATGACCGCACACCATGTGGTAAGGTACCAAAAATAGAAAGTTTGTGTTTCTAAGCCAGGTTTTGTTTCGTGACTGGATTGTGCCTATTTCCGAGTGGAGAGGTAAATTCTGTGTTTCCTTGAATGTGGTGCACTCATCTTCAAAGGCAAGGTATCTAATCAAAAGGTAATTAGGTGCATAGTGCACCACAGGTTATATTTGCCTGCAATGTGCAAGGGAATGCAATGCGAGGCTTGACGCCTGTTGGCGCAAAATCAGGTGTGTGGTGTCTTATAAACAATTCGCTAGTTTAATTGGTAACAAATCTTTCAATATCCGAGGCCGAAAGCAAAGCCATGAACAAGTTCCAATAATATTTACTGTAGCTTCTAAAAATGGGACTACGAGTTTCCACAGAGGCCACCGGAATTGGCAGTATATGGTGGAATCAGGGCTTATCTGCCTACAAAACTGGCGATAAGGCCATCTGTACCACAGGGGAAAAGCAACTGGTACTCCACGGTGTCTGTTACATGCGCAATAGAACTCTTTTATCGTTCAATCCAACTCAATTACAAATTATTAAAGTCAAAATCTTCGTGTTTTGTGGCGTTGTTATCAGCGTCTATCTCTTGTGCATCCTAGTGTTAAGTGAAAAATACAGCCTTTCTATTTCCCAGGCATATAAAAATGAATACTAAAACTGACATTGCAGTTGCAGATTGCCTAAAGTTTATTACCTGGACTGCAATCGCGTAATGCCTTTTTTGCTACTCCATCACTTGAATGGAGGAAATTTGTTACACCATATTCCTGGACCACACATATCGGTTGTGGCGGGACAACTTCATCACTGTATCGGCACCTGACATGAGATGTAACGTTACGGTAGCGAGTTGTTGGGACGTGGTCTGTGGACCGGTCCTGTCCAGCGTGGAGCAGGCTCCCGTGTCAAGGCCGCCGTGTTCTCGCGCTCCTGCGCCCCGCCGCCGATATCGGTTATTGATGGGCTCATTACGAAATCGCTTTCACCAGTTCCCAAGGCCAGTTTTACAAACGAGGTTACTCCCCGGACCCCGTGGATTCCCAACAGCTGCCTTCGATATCAATTTATGATCACAGAACGGGATCATGTGTGTGGATCATTCGAATTGTAATGTAATTTTTGTACCTAATATAACTAGCTTATTATTGCACCTCGTTCATACGCTTCACTTTCCTAGAGCACAGAGAGTATTTCATCTCGTTATATCATGGTAGCACGCACCGAGAATCTTTTACCCGCTTTCAATTATTTCAGCAGTTACACTTCTGTCGATACAATGGAGAATAGTTCATACAATATCTCTCGTTATATAATAATTATATCTTACAAGTTGTGTCTCACAAACTTATTGCATTGATTCCAAAGTAGCTTGAGGGACACTTGGTCATGCAGAGTTGTGGTAATGCAGGAAGAAGACAGTCAGGTCTAATGGAGATTTTTCTTGCGAGTTTAGGCAGACTAGCTCCCTGAACTTTATCAAGTAACCAATTTATTACGTGCCGACGTGCTGACCAGCTTTATCAGTAAACCGACATGTGAAATATAGACTGTACTGACTTCCTAATGGCTCGTCCGCCCGTGACGTCACTCACGTTGTCATTGCATAAATAAACCACCGTCCAAGAATTGGGCTAGTTCCAGATCAGTCAAACCCCGAGCATTGTGATCACACAGCACTTCCAGAATGAAATTGCTTTATACTTGTACACGTTTACTGGGAAATTTTTGTGCCTGTTGTATTAGACATCCGACCCTTGGTTTTCGGATCATTAATTGTCTTTGATGTTATTTATTATACACAACATAAAACCAGTTGCAGATAACTTGAAGTGTTCCCTGTTTCTTATGAAACTCACAAATATACTTCAAAAGAGTAAGCTAAACAAAAAGGTACTTTACGTCTCATTCAACTTCAACCAAGTGAATGCTGTGTTGCTATAAAGTATTGTGCAGTTTTTGTACCTGTTTTCACCAGATTTCATATTTCATTATTTGAGAGCAAGGGAATCTATCAATCCACACTCTAGTATTAACGGTGCAGTGTTTCTTTTTTTCAAGTGATTTTATGAGTTCCTATATATGTTTTGGCTTAGGTTAACTGAGAATGGAACTTTTTCGTTAAAACAATCGGGCATATTTGTAACAAATCGTGCAAAATGAGTCCCCGAATCTCTCTAGACATTGTGTACAAAGCTCATCAATTAAAGATGGATTACAATCTAGAAACCATTACTCAGGACAACGATTACGTGATTTATAATAGAGTCAATTCTAAATCAATTTACTTGAACTCACTGTGTCATCTGCTTGTAATTATGAATTGATTGTGAAGCAAACATTTCATATATAATAGACACACAAGTAGTTTCTCACTCTGCCAAGTAGAACATTTGAGCCAGGCGTCCCGCCAATTCAGTTCAGTTTCGTCTAATGTGGTAAAGCTAATACTATAGTAAATCACAATGTCAGTGGTACGTGTGGTAAAACTATTGAATCACATTGTCAGTGGTACATGTGATAAAGCTAATAAATCACATTTTCAGTAGTACGTGTGGTAAAGCTATTAAATCACAATGTCAGTGGTACATGTGGTAAAGTTAATAAATCACAATATCAGTGGCACGTGTGGTAAAGCTAATGAATCACAATACAAAATTAGTGGTACGTGTGGTAAAACTATTGAATCACATTGTCAGTGGTACGTGTGGTGAAGCTATTCAATCACAATGTCAGTGGTATGTGTGGTAAAGTTAATAAATCACAATATCAGTGGCACGTGTGGTAAAGCTAATGAATCACAATACAAAATTAGTAGTACGTGTGGTAAAACTATTGAATCACATTGTCAGTGGTACGTGTGGTGAAGCTATTCAATCACAATGTCAGTGGTATGTGTGGTAAAGCTATTACATGACAATGTCAGTGGTACATGTGATAAACCTAATAAATCACATTTTCAGTAGTACGTGTGATGAAGCTATCAAATCACAATGTCAGTGGTACGTGTGGTATAGCTATCAAATCACACTGTCAGTAATATGTGTGGTAAAGTTATTAACCTCCTATCTATGGGAGATTCGTTGATTAAGACAATGACCACTTTGGAACAAATTCAAATAATCATTGTAGCATTTTAACCAGTTGAAACCTGTCGTAGCTAACCGTGATTACTAATACTTATACGTTCACAACTAAGCCGTATATGACCAATACAGCGCACTCCAAGACTTACAACATCGAATTGTAACATACTCGATATTACAATAAGTACAAAGAAACAAACTCTCCACTACTGTGAGTGAACAAAACATAAGCGTTTCATCTAACCACAAACACTCTGGTTTTGTTTCGTTCAAATGCCAAGGTATTTATGATTCATGGCATTATTTCCGAATAGATTGCAATCAAAGTAGGTATTAAATCAAGTTGGCTATCTGGAGTTGGGACGGGTCCCGCCTGCAGAAGGTCAGAGGAGCACGAAATATGGGGTGTGCCGCTGTCGATCTGTTGTCTTCAAGCGCTCGACTTATGCTGAAAACCTCTCTTTGCTACAAGCGGCTCATCAATAACTCACATCCAGCAATAATTCCACACGTGCACGTGCAGGATATGACTTAGATATGGACTGGTGCTGAATCCAGGAGATTCTCAGTAATATGATGACATGACTTCAACTTTGGATGCATGCCCATTCAGAAAATTATGACTGTTTGTTTGGAGGAGGCGCTGTTGTAGCTGAGGAGTTTCCCTGACAACTATCGGTTGAGTAGCAGGGATAAGGTCCTGTTTCAGACCGGGCTAGGCTCCCGGGACGGAACATCTCGCCACTCTCCTGGACCCTGGGGCCTGCTACAGGCGGTCCGAGGCCGTCCTGTCGGAAAACTCCAGGGAGTAGTGATGTAACATCACTTGGTACATCTCCGGGAAAACTAAACATGGAATCCAGACGAAGCTTGTTATGCTCCAAGAAAAGAAATTGTGCAGAGTAACAAAGCAAGATAAAATAAATACTCATTTTTCTCATCACTTAATACCCCGGAACTGTACGCTTGTCAAAATACAATAAGTTAGATGGTTCCACCAGACTTGAACTCGAATTGAGACATTTTCGTTTCGAAGTTGTTTGTTTTCGTGAACTGTTTTCGTATATCCAATTTTCTTCAATATTAACGTGAAATAACATCTGCTGACATTGTGGTTTGACATATTTCCACGAATGTGAATCGTTATGTCAGTTCTGCAGATTATGTAATATTGCAGATTCCGTTTGGTTTTTAGGTCTAGGCTGATCATTCAAGAGATCGTCTAGCCATCATATTGGAGAATACGTTCAGACAGCTGCGAGCAACGATTGGGAAGTATCTACCAATCCCGACTTTATTGGCAGTTAGCATCTACCACAGCAGCAAAACTAGCCAAATACCGCTGACCAGGCATGTGCAGTAAACTTATGTGAACATACCAATCCGCCGTGCCCAACAATCTCTGATGCATCATTCAACATTTGAGAATCGCGGGTCTGAAGCGAATGCGTTGAAACTCTATAACCTGGCTTCAAAGCACATTCTCCTCAGTTGGATGCAGACGAACTGTCCATAAATTCGCCAACGACTGTTGAAGAATCATGCAGTTGCATTATATCCACATTTGAACAGAACTGTGGGTGTGTTTATGTCGCGGAGCCCCCAGTGGCATACCGTGATGTTCCTGAGGGGCAGGTCCAATCACTCGTATAAATTGGTTAGAAACTCCCTGCATCTTCATTGTTAGCCAACATTTGAAACGAGACACCAATAGCTGACTTGAAGATAATGATGAAGGAGGCATGCAAGGCATGACAGTTACTAAATCAAACATCCTAGGTCAACCCCAATTACAGTCCACTTCCAAAGAGAACCCATTGGCACATTACAATTCCTGTACGAAGGTCAAGCACTCATACATTATAACTGCTGACAACGATGGGTAGTTCTGCTGTATGGTCAGATGGTAGGCTACCACGTGAACTGTCTCAAACTAGGACGGATTGGCACGGTTCGTCTGGTCCAGATAGAAACCATACAGAATGCGACCGATAGGGAATGCTACAGCTGTCGACCTTCAGCGATTGGAAAATACACGCAACGTCGACAAAGATTGGTCGACAAATACATATGCATTCACACTACTTTTTACACTAGCAATACACTAGCAATATGCACAGGTCTAAATTTGATACCTAAGACGTCTACACATAAACTGATCATTAAAAAGTAGGCCTACAAGGTAATGCGTACACAAATGGAGCTGTACGTACGAGCCTGGTTCGACATATCATAAGCATCACGTCACTTGACGCATGTGAAACCCACAAGCACAATTGGACATGTAGTAAGTGTTCAACTTGTTGAGTAACAAATGGAATTTCATGAACTTGCAGAAGTTTAGGTGGTGTCTGCACGTGTGAATAGAGACGTACAGATGCTGAGGCGTAATGTGTTCCAGTTGATCCATATTTAACAAGCACACTTTTAAAGTTACGCATCCAAGTTAAATCGGAATGGCAGCCGGTGTTCGCCAAGTACACTGTAGTCCCACGTGATCGAGAGCATTGACCTCGGGAGGATTGGCACACAACGTCGGCCTTCACGTGTAACACCATCATCTGTATTCATCATTAACACGGACCTGGGATCTAGGTCGACAGTCACAGTGGGTAAACGGGCAATTCCATTATGAAACCACACCTGATGTAACAAAGTTTTTGTCTGGTTCACCACTTCTCCCATCGAGACGTCCCGCTACCGAAGGCGCCCATCAAGGTTCCTCAGCCCACCACGCCGGTGCACGCTCGTCTTGTTCAGAACTGCTGGTCATAACAGGTACCTGTCATGTTGACTGTGATTTACCTCGCACCACTGGTCAGTTACTGGCCATTCCCGGATATATTTAGCTTACACGTGAGGCTAGGAAGCTGTAAATGTTCTCTGGATGTTCTCTATAATAACAGCATGCACTCTTCTTTTCTCGATACCTTTCATCCATGGCAGAATACGATATGATAAGTTTTGAGTAACGACCAGGAATTTTTCCCCGCGCGTGTTTTATTTACAAACAAATCCACTTCCTATTATTAAAAAATACAACAGATATGAGACGAGGGCGTATGGACAAGAGGTGGCAGATTCGCTGGCTACCAGATTTGAAACATGTGGCTCTCCATGTGAAACAACATATAACAAACGGCAAAAATACCACCCAAATATTCGGAAACAAGAAGCTTCCCGTTTACGTTAAGTGTATCCTGGCAGGTTTTGTTGACTGCTTACAGTTAAAAAGATGGAGGCTGCCGCGTGTCACTTATGTTTATTAGCCATCAAAGCTTACTTCTTCGAAGTTCATACACTGATTCGATGCCAATACATTAACTCTACCCCGACACAACTCCAACAGACATTGTTTCCACGATAAATCGTTCATATGATGTACTTTCCATATACACAAAATGTAATATGGAATTATGTATAGATGAAGATGATGATTTGCCCATATCCAGCAGAACATTTCAAAGTATAAGTATTGGAGAGCGCACTTCAGGGCACATGTATTGTGTTGATGAGTTTGTTATTTGATGACATTGCCACCAATAGAGACACAGCCACTATTACATTATAGGCAGTAGGTTACAGAGTAGTACAACACATTTTGGTACAGCTGTCTGCAGGAACACTGTCAGAACACGATACACAATATAAACACACAGACGGACGTGTAGCTCAAACAGTCAGATGGAACAACGGAAGTACGGGACAACTGTAATAATACACGGATACCTCGGGCTTATGGAACGAAATCAGATTTGAGAGCTATCAAGTAAACTGTTTGTGGAAATCTGCCACTTCCATTACACACATGGTCTACTGGTCGAAAGATAGAAATGGTGGTGTGTTCTACGACTACATCTATATCAAAAAGACTGTAATCTAGTGATCCCATCGATTATTATATCCAGGTACTCGTCTTGCAACGGCCCAGAACCACGTCAAACTTTTGTGCACCTGGTGTTTCATAGCCCTACATAACAGTCCCACGTAATTACAGAAAGAACTTAGCCGTGAAGAGGCAACTCTAATAGATTATCTTCGCTATTATTAGACAAAGGTCATGCAGATGTAAACAATTATCGTTTACATGTAACGTTTTGGGTGCAGGTTCGTGGAGTTGATAATAAACATTATTTCTGCCAAAATATCATAAATGTATCCCGCCTAACCAACGCAAGAACAGTAACTGAACCAAACATGATACAGGAGTGCTGCAAAGGAACACGGTGAATGTGGGGAGTTGTGAGGTTTCTCCGCATTATGTTTGTTTGACACGGCAGGATCACTAGAGTAAAACAATGACATAACCCAGCCTTGTATCAGTGTCATGTTTACCCTAACTCCTTGTATATTGAATAAATCATTACCCTATTAAAATGTTCAAATTCAAAAATGTTCAAATTCCTTTTTCTGGTTGTTAAGCTTATACATAATTGAAAACTACAATCATATCACAAGAACTGCATGCTCCATCCTCCTGTGCAATGCAGTCTTCCCTGTCCCTCGGTCTCGGAGAGAATACGAGTCCACATGTGCTACTTGTTCAGTTAGTTTGTTTGGAATGGGTCGTAAAATGATATCAGTCGGTTACTGCATCGAACTGCAGAGGCTATTACATGATGTATTGGCACGAGTTTGCGATTGAAACTTCCTGATAACGCCTAACACAACCCATAGCGCCTTGCATAATCATAAAAATCACATACTCGGCTTAGGCTAACTAATAAGCTTCGTTAATGCAACGAATAAAACAGTAACAAAGGATCCAAACGTCACAATACTGCAAACAAAATCAGTAAATACTCCAGGCGATAGCGGAGACAAAACAGACTGCCAGTGTAAATATTGCGGACAAGAATCTGCATGCACGGGGCAGAACGGGAAGAGAGAAAATATCAAGAATTAGATGAAAGAAAAGAATGCAAGAAATGACAAATACAGTCGAGTGCCAGTAGCCGAGACGGCAGTTTGGCAGCACGACTTGGAACGTCTCCATAAAGATATTGTCGTTTAATGGTCTCGCGCCCCGAGACACTAGAATCAGTCAGTACAGGATAGTGCCGAATATTTCCGAACAGTTCAGCCCTTGCTCAAATACATTGCCTCGGTGACATCGGCAGAACCAGTGACGTTCCGTTACAGGGGAATTATTGACGATTGGGCTTGTAGCTGAATGCCAGAAAATCGTTAGGGACAATGTTTTGGGTCACGGCAGACATGTAGTACTATAGTCGTGGCCCCTTCCACGCAGTGAAGTTTTAGTAGCGTTTCATATTTCTGTCAGATTGCCAACTCCAAACTGATTTCGATGATTAGGTCTGATTGAGAGAGCATTTGTGAATGGCTGAGATATTGGACAAGATTTCTCAACTGATAGATCTCGCGCGTTTGTCCTTGTTCTTTCGATCTTGATTTCGAACACGCTAATTTATGTGATAAATCTTCCGGATGTCCAATCGTTTTCTGCATAATTCAAGAGACAAATATCGAATATTTGTTTGAAGATGTTGTTCTATGTTGAGGTTGTCTGGAGATAGATAATATATCACAATAGAAATGCTAGATGTTCTAAACGAAGGACAGTTGAAGTTACATGTAGATTACAAAATCCCACACTTCGATCATTGACCAGAGCATGCCATGAGCAGCCACACGTGTTCAATCCCCTCGTCTCAATTGTTCACGGAGGAGTCATATCCAGTGTTCCTTGGGAGGCCGGCACAGTTTCCAATGATGACTAGCAAATGACCTCTCCCGATGATCACCCTGTGCCTCGCCTGGTCACCCAGCCAACGCTGACGCATACATGCATACATGTACGCGGACTGGTCAATGGTACCCAGTGCGACAGGAGCAATGTCCGAGAGACACAGCTCAATGGCTCTTGTCCGCAGATAATGGACCACTGATAGTGTCCAGTACGTATGTAGGGAAGAGCGGTGGGGTAGGTAATTGATCGGTACAGATCGGACACGGTGTAGGAGGGTTTGAGCCGTGTGAACCGTCTCAGAGGGACATCAGCAAGGCACTCAGGACGATCTCCAGGGACTGGACAATATCTAGTCTCTATTTCCATCTGCCGACCAGCTCTTTCTCTTAGATATGTGTGACAGACTATCACCTCCATCCTCCGAAAAACGACCACAAACTGTCGGAGGTCAAGCAGACAAAAATAGGTAATGCGCAAATCGGTTCGCAATGAAACAGAGGGCGGAGAAACATAAGTTATGTACAACAAATGCTTAATAACATGACCTAGAGGTGAAGGACAAGATATAACCTACGTACATCATCAGAAATATGATCATCACACTGCATGGTCACTTGAGTGGCTTAAATAATGAAGTTTTGGCTCATTTGAACAAAATAAATCTTGTGCCAGCCGGGTTATGTACGAGGTTGATACAACAGTACAGGTAGATTCTGGCGGTTGATGTGTTTGTGATACATGATACCCTTCCCAATATCAACACCGCCGACCTCAGAGCTCGCTCGTACACGTGGCAGACCACGTAAATTATAACAACGGCAGTCGGCCGTTATTTATGACGTAAGCTCGGGAGTCAGAAGGCATCGTCTGTTTTGTAGTGTATTATTCACATTTTAATGGTCTCATTAGTCAAGAGTCTAGGTGTGGCCAGCAATGCCGAGGTCTCGATTCCGTAGAGGAGATGGTGTTTCGTAGAAGCGTGCCATTGGTTAAAGAGTTGAGGTCAAGAAACACACTGCCGCTAGTGGGGTTTTATCGGATAAAGATGTCAGTGGCTAGGGAGGTGTATTTTGGGTAGTAGTCCGACAGATTGGCGATGAATCAGTGGGATCAAGGGAAACAGCACATAAAATGTATACATTAGACGGTAACACGTGTTAATGTATCGTCGGGTATCGGCCGTCTCCGGGAACTGACGTCAGGCCTCGATTTATCGCCCAGCACGGCAGCTTCAGGTGCTTGGGACCAGCTGAAGGCGTGTTCCTGACCGAAAGGTTTATTGTAAAAATAGAGCTGTGATGACAGCTTACCGTACCTATTCTAAAAGTCATAATAAGCGAGTCGTTAGTCTATATTTAGTTCTTTTCAAAGCATGTAACTCGAGTACAAATTATTACAGTACCACATTATGGTGTGTATTTTATCATTTCTCAATATTTGTAATTGACATCAATGTACGAGCCTTTGCCTTATCGACTTGTCTAATACCTTGAGAAGAGCTGTTAACACAGACTTCCGGATCATGTTCGACACAACGGTATGCGACTGCTCACGTCAATCATTCAACGTTGAAGCAGCAGCCGTTACAGGGAAGTAACCAAAAGAGACTGACAGTTTGAAGAAAGGTGCAAAAACTGAACTGGAGTTTCACCTCCAATCAAAATTCTCCAGACGTTTCGGAAGAAAACTCTGTTCACTAATTGAACACAAATTTGACTCTTTTTTCTGAGATATGATTGAGGCAAACCATATTTCTCATTTCCTGTCATTTCACCAATTTATACCTATCTTCTTTTGCTATGGAGGTGGCATTTTTATTTATGCCATAAACAACACATTCAAGTGCGCATTCTAAGTCTATATGTCACATAGATCTCAAACATATTGCGATATACGGTCTGGCCTACACACCAATTGAAATGCCACATACTGTAGAATGAATTTGATATCGTGTGTTTGTCAAAGCAATCTGATGTTCACTGTTCACATTTCGCACCATCAATACGATCCCCGAGGCACCACGAAATATACCAGGTGACCGAGGGTTCCTCACCAACGTGTTAGGACTATCTTCCCTCGTGTGACGAATGTGGCGTATATTGGACTAGAACTGCTCCCATAGGGGGTGAAAAACAGTGGTAATCTCGTATTATGTAGTGATCCCATTTACAGAGATGTGAACTCTTGAAGTGACTTCATATGAGATCAATAAATATACATATCAGAACTATGATAGCACAATATTTTGGCTAGGGTATTGACCAAATTGAATCCGAATATTTTGACTGGATACACTCCACGACCGTGGCAGGTAGTACTTGGCAATGTATACTGTGGCTTTAATTACTGATGCAATACTTAATTAATAATTACAATGGCAACATAGTAATAATTGATGCTTTCAAATTGTGATATCAATCATCTATTGGATCTGACCACTTCTAGAAACTACCCAAGCTATCCGTGTCAATGCCCTAGGCGTTCTAATTTTGGAAAGCCAAAAATTTGGAGATTCTGCCGTAATCTACTGCACGAGTCACGCCGCGAGCCGGAATCTAGTCACACGGATGTGAAATATCAGCAAGTCCGCGTGCGGTTTGTTATTATTTTCTACAATTTATCCATCAATACACAAGTCTTCTTTTCTGCTGATTCGGTTCTCTGTGCTGGATTAGATCTAGATATACCACATTGCGCAATTTTTTCGGAACCCAAGATACATGTTCGGTTCTATCTTGAGAGAAGATTTTTGTAATGTATTACCAGGGTTGAAGATTCTGGAAGTTAGTTTTTGTAATCAGTATCCATTGGAAACTCAATGGTATGTATTATTGACAATTTGTTGAAGATCAATTCCGGCTCATGTGTTGGTAGTGAAGGGAGGGGACAGTTAGCTCCTGGCAAGGATAAATATAACTGATAGGTAAATCTATACGCTTACCATCCTGAAACTTCTAAATATTCGTGGTTCAATTGTATCCTGACCTTTGGAGCGATAATGAACAGGTCCCGTTGAAAGCTACAACAACAATCATAGGATACAGTCCCCGCAACCGGTTTATTTATTTTACCTATTGGCGATTAAAAATCAGGGACAGCTTAGACTAAACAAATATATGCTTTGCTGGCTTGGCAAATACTATCATGTTGATCATGTCTAAGTTCAAGTCACAACTATGTTGAAAAGGTTCTGGTTTGCTTGAAGAGATTCGGCACCCACATGCCACGTGGGTCGGGTTCTTGCTGCCCGTTATAGACATGGATGTCACAATGACATCGCACCTGACCTGTCACCCAGCGCACGTGGTGTCACTGCACTGCCCGGATACAAGAGGTCTGATCCTCCTGATTTTTCTAGTCCTTCCAGGTTCAAGTTGATCTTGAGCATGGACGCTTTCTTTCACTCTAAAATCTAATTGGAACGAAGTATCGTACTTTTGTAGGATTTTCTATCGAGTAGATCAAATCAGTTGTGTTTTATGACACACATGGTTCTCAAACCTGACACCTCTAGCAGAAAATATATGTGGGTAAGTAGTGCACGTTGTGGCGCACGAGAATAACCTCTCTTATCTAGCAGAGAACTAATGTGAAGGATCGTCCGCCTTGGGCTGCGCCGTATCAGAAGCACATAGAACTCAGCGGAGTTCATCGACCAAGAAAACACCACAATAGTCGGTGGAAATGTCTGCATTGCTCTGACCAAACAAAAAATCCTCGACCTAAATTTGGCATAGGAAACACATCAAATG
This sequence comes from Terebella lapidaria, assembly GCA_949152475.1. Taxonomy (NCBI): domain Eukaryota; kingdom Metazoa; phylum Annelida; class Polychaeta; order Terebellida; family Terebellidae; genus Terebella; species Terebella lapidaria. The sequence continues at coordinate 26,221,915 of OX424556.1, forward strand.
AATTGGGCTATAGATCGTATTTGTTCGAGTCTAAAACTGTTGAATATTCATTGTGAATGTTCACAGTTTCGACTTTGTAATTGTATGATATTATGACCTAAGGTTGAAAGAAAAGCAATGATAACGATAATAATATGATCATCAATGATTTGAATACATCCATGTCCTCAGTATTGACAGAGGCCATCTCGGACTTTGCATCGACAACATATTGACCATACTTCAATATTGTCAGAAACCAATATTATTAGGATATTGTAAACTAATTATTGTATGTCCGTGCAAATCCCACTGTGTTGATTGCAAGCGGGGGTTTATTAACGTCTGACAAACTACTGTATAAAACAATCTGAAGGTGAGTTACCATCATGGGGAAGTCTTCCCACATTAGGCATATATTTATATAATTTCAGAGAGGGTTAAATTTGTGCCGTGGGCTCAAGAATATTGAAACTTGTTGGCAACTTATACGAGTGTGGAGAAGACATGCGATGATGTTCCCTGATGGAGATCATGAGGGCATCTCTAGGATCATCAATCTTGTCTGATATCGCCTCCGCCTCTAGGGATATGCCTTGGGATAGTTTTTGATCCATGCCCGAATGTAGCAAAGTTTTGAAACCTCTACATCTCAATCGATATAATAATAGCGTAGAAGGTGATGCCGTGCAGCCGAAAGCACGACTTGTTACACTCCGAAATGGAATCAATCAAAAAGAGCATACACAAATATACATCTATCTTGTGTTAGAAAGAAAACACCGTGTTTACTATCTGTTATGACGTCACTGGATATCGTGCAGGTATAAAACCTGGACAATGAGTCACTTTGTAAAACATGTCGATTGTTCCCACCAGTCTTATCTGACCGGCAACTGATACCATGGCCAGAGACTTTAGAAAACCATACAGTTGCAATCTGCCAAGTACATCTTGCGAGGTATCTGGGTCCTGGTGAATTTTGTGAACCGTGCGGAAAACCGTCGAGCAGACATTGACTGTATATATAAAAACTGGTCCGACTCAAAATTATGTATTTTAGTCCAGGACTGCATGGCCCTATACATGTAGACGATGGCGGCCATGCTTTGTTTCTTTATATTCAGGTTTTCTCGTGGCACATCTGAGGGACAACCAGGTGATTTGGTGTAAATACATAGGCCACATCCAGATGAGAAGAACTATCTGCAGGTTTCATGCAGTGGGGGAGAAATTTGCACTCACCGCCACACGAACACTTCAAACAACAGAGTCTGACCCAATCTGGGAGATCTCAAACAAGAGGTGGAAGTTTACATAAATCAATTAGTACCAGACGGAGCATCAGCTGCTGCAGTATGCACAAACTTTCGCTTTATCAGTAGTAATAAGCGGTTTAGGAAAGCTCTGATGTACAGTAACGGCCAACAGTATATCTTATAATGTAAGTTTCCAACGAGCTACGACACAACCAGGATAACCACATAATGTTGGAAGAAGAATTTTTTGCCGATTCCCATGCAATCCCATACACTGTGGATAAAAACAGCCTTCACAGTGTCTTGGAACAATTGCCTCAAATACATACTATTCAACATGTACTATTTACCAGAATGTCAAATAAATTTCGATACATGTTGATCTTCACATTCAGATTTTGACTTTATCAATGATGTAGTGATTTGATACTTCCAACGCTTTTCACTAACTAATAAGCGTGCAACACAACAAGAAGAAGCTGCTCATTGTTGCTGGCGACCTGAGTATAGGCAGTCTAACACCGACACGCAAAACACAAGCATGTGAAAAGTTATGACATTTGACAGTTGAGGCCAGGAATTTTTGTGGCAAGTAAATTCCTTCACACGTTACACGGGGCAGCCTCTGACCCAAAACGTCAAAGTCCCACTGCCGGTTGCAAGTCAGATGTGCAATTTGATGCTGATTCTCTGCTGAAAGTACAGTGGAGTCAGTGGTTGGTTTACTGACAGACCCTGTAGTCTGGCTGCTTAGCAACTGTGTCACGTGCTCAGTACACGACACTCGACAACTAACCCCCAATATCTTCTCCCAATCCAGGACCTCTAATTCATATCTCCAGTGAGATATCGACTGCAATAAACTTGAGTTTATATTTTCTTCCAATGGTATACGTGTTTGTGTAATTTCAGAATGTGACATAACTACATTATTGAGGTTTGACATTCTACGACGAATACGCTTTATGGACACTTTAGTTTCATCCACAATTCGTGTGCTTGTTTCAAGTTAACTTTAAAACATAAAATGGTCTTCCCCGAATGGTGGCATATAAAACTAAGTGGGTTAACTGTTGTAAACTTATTTCTAATAATAGAATAGGGATATAAGGAATCTGGCCCTATGGTTTGAACGGAACACAAACAACGCCCAATAACAGCGAAGTGGTGAAGGTTAAAAGCTGCCCCGCGGTCACCAGTGGAAATCTTCAAGTACGAAACGCTGTAAATGTGTGAACGTTATCGGGAACCTTGTAGAAGTTGAGAGTAACTGACCACTTAAGGACGTGGCACTTTGGTTTCCAAGAAATACTACAGAATCCCCGATGGCAGAGGTTCTATATCGAGAGACCAGGGAGAGAGGTATCAGAGGTCGTATGTCTCGGACGACAATAGCTGTTGAAAACTTCTCTTTGTGTACACTTGAGATAATCCTCTTGAATCGCGACATCCGTACGAATATAGGCCCCATACTTGTTCACAATGCATGAGTATTCAAAATCAACAGAAAAAAAGAAGTCGAATAACTATAGCAAAGTTCAATATCCTGGCCGACTTTTCATGAAATGGAACTATCCGGAAGGACCAGTGAAGGATCCAGGTATCACACCTGTGATATGATTTTGCTCAAGCTTGAGCAAGACTGACTGACCCCCTATTGTTTAGCGTGTGTAGTCAATGTTTAGTAAACACAATAGATTGAGGGAGCGATGGAACTGGTGGCCAGCCGGTTGCGGGATATACAACACCTTCCAATGTTGAACAGAAACGTACACCTCAGCAGTTCTATAAACAGTTGAACTGAACCACTGAACCTCTGAAATGTCACAGAAACGGCATTTCAGGTGCACCGACATGAAACTTGGTTTTGTTCCTTTTGATAAGCTTTAATCACACAACGAGTTCTGTGAATTGTCGATTCCATTTCAACTTACAACATTACAAAGAACCACACAAACGTCGTTATTTTACATTAGCTTTCCCGTATTGGGATTGTTGATAATTTGATGTACATTTAAGATACTGTTTTTCTTTCTTCACTGCTACTGCATAAACGATTTTAATATTATGAAACGCAAACATATGGGGTTGTCACATATTAGGTAGAACCCACACCTTGCTCCTAGTCAGTTCAAAAAAGTTAGATTCTATCCGAAGTCACATCAAAGCTAGTATATTGTTATTAGTTTACTATTTCTCCATTGTTATTTTTTAAACGCATACATATTTATCACAAAGAGGAGCACAAAATGAGAGGAATTCTGGCAAGAATAGGCAGCAGTTGAAAGTTTGTTTATCTTACAATGTTCTAATGATTTCCTGGAAACTAGCTAGCACAGTTTGGGTGGGTTTATCGCACGTGGATACATAATACAGCACAACATCACTGGATGTACGGTCGATTACTGGGATGATCTGGCGGAATATCATCGTACTCAACCTTCCACACCTGCATTGAAGATAAAAAAAAAAGTCTGGTGAAACTTAAAGAGACTCTGTGTGGGAGTTGCCCACACAATATTGCTCTCCTAGACGGACGCGGCATTCACTGGCAGTCCATCCCGTCTGCTCTAAACTGTGCAGGCTTGAGGATATATCCAGATCTGGGCTGACTTTTTGATCGATTCACCAAATATTTCAACAGAGTTTGTAGTATTCATCAAAAGTTTCATCAAAGTGTTGTCGAGCAGATGGGTCGATGTTTGAAGGATCTAAAGAACACGCCAATTTCGTTGATGTTTGGATGCTCGGTACTACGTACTATGAATCTTACGGATGAACATTGCATGAAAATGATTGGATATAATGCGACGAGCATCGTTAAATGAACATTTTCAAATGATGGCTGGTAATAGCACGGAAAGAGATACCAATGATATACACCTCGCCTGATATGTCACATTAATCATATGTAACCCACTAGACATTCTCTGTTATTATCTTCAAATCTGAAAGTTGGAAATTTTTTATTAGGCTTCTGAATCATCGAATCTACTGCAAAATTGTAGACATAAAGTTCAAACATGAAATTTGTATCTCGTGACCAGGGTTTTATGTACCCAATGGAACTGGATCTTCGTCGCGGGGCGGGGTTCCGTGAAAGGACAAAGAATCTATTTGTGCAAAAACCGAAACTAACGACTACACGTGACGAGTCTCAGTGTTTGCCCGTGAGCAGCCCTAGCATTTTAATTAAAGGTTCACTGGTCGATGGTGCATTCATTAAAATGTATTTCTAATGACTACTTCAGTCGTAATGAGAGGAACGCCCAGCTCAGATTATTTGCTTTAGTTGTGGAGAAATCAAAAGCAATCATTAATCTTTCAACTCACAAATAAGACTATTCGATGCGAAATAATTGCTGTGAGTAACTAGAGCTCAATCCTCCGTACCGTCCTCACTAGACAGTGTACGCGTCAATATATCCAACATCCAACAAGCATCGCAACTTCCAGTCAGTCATTATGATTTGTGCAAATTCAATTTTAGACTTGATTAACAATATCAATTTCCATCAAGGTTAGGTAAATCTCTGACTGTTTCTGACGTACAGATTCATGGAAATGTTTTTCATACAAACCTCCGTCAAACATGTTAGGCCTACGTGTAGCTGGAGAATGAAATTTCATTTGAATCACCTCGTTGAAAGTTGTCTTTTTGCATGCTTTGTGGCACCCAAAAATACCAGTAGATTACAGGAAATCACCTGGATTTGAAGGCGGATTGAATGATAAAATCAACAGTTCCCCAATACAAACATAAACAAAGCTATTCATTGAAATCCTCGCCGCTGCCAAGTCTTGGAGCAGAGACCGGATGCGGTGCTGCAGTCTCAATCTACAGGATACATATGTTCCCCAATATGTCCATTCATCAAAATCTGGAAGCGTAGTTTTTGTTACTTTACACAGGCCCACGTGGCCAAATATACATCAATATTTATACTCTGTGTGGATTATTGTAACTTAGTGCATCATTCATCCCTATTACCGTGGTTATAGTATTTACATACTGCATGGTAGTTCATCTGCTATAGAAGAAAATTGAGGAGGGGGGGGGGGCAAGCAATGGTTTGACGAAGTTAACTTATTTCCACCTCTGCAGTATTCCATCAAAACAATTAATTTTTAAATCATTATTGAATTTGGATGACCGATTTCAATCTCCTGTATTCTCGAAATAAGAAGCTGGCTGCATTGGGAAGCATTCAAAACCTTATAATTCCGATATTCAAACCAGGATGTCGTGCCACTTCTTACTATCAGATCGAATTCAACTTCAGACAATCCACCCAAATACATTTGACGGATTCTATTGGGTGACTAATTATATTCTATAAGTGTTTGTTGTGTCCATTGACAACCAATTTACCTGGGACGAGAAGAGAGTACGTCCAAATATGGAAATCAATCATCACACCTCAGATCTATAAGATTACAATAATTACTCGTGCTATATTCTATTGCAAGTTTTGTCTGACATTCAGTTGGCAAGTGCATCTTTGCAGCAGAGTAAGTTGGGAATTTGGACTATTTCTAGGAACGGTACGGACAGAAGAAGCGATGCTGTAACTTGCACTGTCGGAGATAGGATGTACATGCGCTCGTGTTTTTGAACACTTTACATAGCTCAGCTACCACGTTTCACATGTATTGCGAGTGGCTTGAGATACATCGAAGAGAAAAAAATCCCCCGTATCCTTTCGAATGTTTGCTGGTACCCAACGCCATCTTCTTCACGTCAATCGCCATTATAAATATCGAGCTTATCCATCCACATACAATGCTCGATGAACAAGTTCAATTTATTATGAGAAGCAATATTTACAGAAACCCTGTAGTGTATTATTTGATTCGGACTTTTGTACTCTATACTCTGAGTAGACTTGAATGTATCTGCAACGATTGTTGGTAGATTGAAAACAGGGAGTTTTGTCTTATTAACAACAAAAAGCTGATAGTTCAAACTTAAACCCGATCTAACGAACAATGGAGCAGCATGCCCCCGCGGGCGAGTAACGTTATAAATTGTTGCTTATATTACGGAGTATTGAGGGCTGGGCCTGATATGAACGCTATTGACCCACAAGAGTTTGTAGGAATTGAATAGGACGGACGGCTTAGACATTATGTATCAAGCAATAAGATTGTCCCGCTCCCAAAACCAATAATCCTGTTGCCAAACCCTGACAATGCTTCAATTCAATTTGTTCATGTCTCCCCTATGTATATTGTGAAAAGGACGCAAATTTAATTTGGTAAGTGCTTTCAAATTTGTCTCTATTATCTGGGTCATAGCTGAGTATTGGGTCTTATCTGACAGGCCACGGACGATTACCTCGGTCCGGTATGGTTACAGGGCTTACCTATGGTGGTGATGACGGTGACAGCGTAAAGCAGAGCCCCGGCAAACGACCACTGCAGAGCTTTCTTGTCCGTGTCGTCGTTCCCGTCCCAGCCGGAATCCTTGACGGCACTGACCACCTGGTTCTGGTAGCCTATCAGAATGGCTCGGACCTTGTTGGTGAAGTTGGCCATGGCCTCGTCGTTCTCCAGCTTCAGTTGGCAGGCCTCGTTCAGGATGGTTTCCACAGCCACTTCCCGCTCGCCGAGGATGCGGATCTTCTCCTCGGCCTCGAAGGGCGCCTCGAGGGCCTGGAAGAGGAAACCGCCGCCTATGGAGTAGGCTACGACCATGGCAGCCAGGCCGATGTGCGAGAAGAGGAAGGCAGCCACCTTCTTGCAGCAGCCGACGACCTTCTCTCGCTGGCGCCTGCGCCGCTCCCTGCGTTCCTCGTCCTCCATGATCTTGTCCTTCCAGACAGGGCCTCGACCGTAGCGCGACACCGAGTGCTGATAGGGCTTCACCAGGGCACCCCCGGTCTCAGGAGAGAACGACACAGTGCATTGCATAATACCGATCAGACCAAAGCTGTCCGGAGCACGGGTAAGAACGACAAGGGATGCTCACTGGAGCTCCGGAGTTATACAGGAGGACGCACCGACCTTGTACAGCGCGCCTCAGCATGTACTCGTGCTGTCGCGACACCGCCAGTATCCTCTACATCCGCTTGACTCACAACACACTTGTGTCACATGACTGAGCACAAATACCTTGTCTCCATACATTGATATGTCTGCAAGTAATAATCAACCCCAAATCCTCATGTAGGTCCTGCAATAGCGACCGGACAGTATCCTTCCATCAGTACAATGTAGCACCAAGTGATTGTACAGGTAGCTCCCGCTGTATTTATAATGCGTAGCTGGCGGGGAGCACCTGGCTGGCTCCTTAACACGACACCTATGCGGAGTCGGGACCTCTGGCTCTGGCACGGTCCGGATCAGACCGTACTACCTGATACCAAACTCTCCAGATCTATACATCGCACTCTTCCCGGAACACGGGCCTCGCTCGCTCACTTGGCCGCAGTAATGCAGCAATAAACGAGGTAAACAAGATTATTATATCCAAGGTGGAAGATGACGACTTTTCGTTAATGTGCGCACTTTGTTATCTGGAGTAGCTGTACAAGGACGCTTGGGTGCTTGGTCACATGTTTCTGTGGAAATCGGGTAGATAGCCAATAACACTGGAACAATCAATATGATGTCATTATCACTGGCAGACTTCCCCAGAACTCTCTGCCAAATGTATTTCGTAATCTAACAAACTATGCATAATCCCGATAAATAAATACCCCGTTCAGGGAGTCCAGGTTTTAGTGCACGTCTGAGTTACTCCAGACCCCTTCCACCTGTTCTTTGTTTGTTGTCGATAACAAATCATCAGCGCAGCAGTGTCCTGAGAAATTTCAACAACTGTTACAGTGAAGTTGGTTGAAAGTAAATGACCGATCACTCCATGCAGGAATTGGGAACAAAACAGTAATCATTTACATACTTTTTTATGTCAATCTGTTTCCGCCGTATGTCAGAAGCCAGCAGGCCGGTGGTAAAGTTTCCGTGGCCCTGGGGGTTCCCCTTAGTTTTCTCTCGACGATCGATCGACCGCCCCGTGCAATACTTCTTCAAGTAGTTCAACATAATGCAATGGTCATCACCAGCATTCCGTGAAGCAAAGATTCATCGGCTTCACACCAGTCGGGAGAAATTAACCATCACACTTACCGCTTCGATCTTCTCCTCTTTGTAATAATTGCGTCCAATATTTGAAGTTGTGGTCGACAAGTCTTGCACCAGACGACTGGCACGTGTGGCCCAGCTAATGGCAACCGACTCTCAATTATGATAATTCAGTCCCAAGATTGGCGCTCTTTAGCGTTGAAATCATTTTGTTGGCGAGCGTCAGTTTTTTTTTATGCAAACTTTCTACCACCTGACACTGAACAGTGGATGGGTCCATGTCCGGTTTGGCGGTCAGTTCTCACCAAGTTTGCAGCACTGTGATTGCTTATTGCTGCAGTCGGTGCCTGCTGGTAGCGGGACGGACACGGGATGTGTGGATGGGGGCTAGGAGAGGCCCGCAGTGGGCTGGATAGAGGAAGGGACCAAGGCCTGCTCACAGCTTCGGCGTTAGATGGCGGCGGGAGCCAGCAACTTGGATCCTTTCTGAAGAAGGCCAATATCTGTGACGTCAAAGATCTTTCGGAGTTGATGCTTTCTCGTGCATTTCCTATATATCTCAGTGGCTTCTCCGGTCATCACTGTGCGGTTCCCGGTATACTCCCAGCACTGATATCTTCCAAGGATAACGCATTGTTATTGATATCCTCTATCATCCCATTTCCCTGCTCTTCCAATGTTTATGCATCCCCTCTACCTCCTAAAAATACTACTTATACAGGGTATATGTATACTTAAGATATAAGGACTACGGTGTACTACTTGCTGATTTTTCATATTCTCCTTTATCCATTTCCTTGGTGTCTGTTCATTTTATGCGAATACTATTTTTTATCTTAAAAAATGGAAAAAAATATATATTATCATTTCATGGGATATTGGACGTGACGGTATATTTGACACTGGCGCAGTGTAGTTTTGACATAGCGTGTTTGAGCAGAGATTCCCAGAGGTTAGCACTTACGTGACGGTTCTATTAAACTGGCCGATCAGTTCGGCGCCTCGCCCCGCATCAGCCGCCTCGTCTGTCATCCCACAAACGTCGATGTGGACATGTCACAAACGACAAATTTCATTGTAATCTGATAACACGTTGATGAGGTCGTGACGAAGACGCTTATTAAACAATGGACGGTATCTCTTGCCGAGAGTTTGTAAGCCACATGTTTGTTTGCGTTATAAAACTATATCAAAAGATGCATTGTCCCGTATTGACGTAGGGCATCTATATTTTTGCCTGTACGAGGAAGGTGTCCAAAATAAACAACATGCATGACAAGGAAAAATTATCCCCCGAAAAAAAGGCTTTAAAAAAGAAAGCCTAACTTGTGTTTCAGGTGCATTCTGCCGCCAGTGACACTGAGATGTGTTTGTTCGTGTTGGACAGTGTTAATAAACACACGGTCAGGGAGTGAGGTTTTCACCCGTGGATCAGGGAGATCTCCCTGGTGGATCTGGGCGGTACACGGGTGCAGTTCCTGCTGCCGGGTCGGTTACCATCTGACGTCCGAGCTCCTTCAAGCCCCCTACAGCGATCCGCAACCGCGGTGCTACTTTGGCGTTTGATCTTATTTCCACCAGAAACACCAGCGAACTCGATACTGCCCAGTATTTTTGGAGCTTGGGCAACACAAGTAGATAGCCACACAGCGCCTCGATATCCTCTCATAATATCCTATGCAGTTCTGCAGACGTGGTGTTTTGCGTGCACTTGGTGAGAGCAGGACCTATTGAAATCTGGTTGCCGTTTATGTTTAGGACGGGAGGCGGATCCGGAGACATTGGATGCATGTGTAGAGTGCAAGGAAAACCATGAATTGCCATGTTCAATCTCTACAGTTATGACAAGAAAGTTAAACAGTCAGTCTTACACCCCGCATCAGATGAGTAACCATTTCGACATGTATGGTCAATGGAGAGGATAAGGGAGAAGATGGAAAATTAAAAGCGTCAATAGTGGACATTCCCACAAAGCATACCCGCAAACTATACGACTACTGCGTGTATGCATCAGGCATTTACGGTTTCTTATCAACTTCAGGCAACATCCATATAGAATCGAATCAGGATGTATGAAGGCAATTTTGTCTAGGTGACATCCTTGAACTCCCGAAGTTTATCATGCGACCTGAAAACAAAATGCAATCATACCATCTCATCTGGCAAAACTGAATCGGTTGTTGAGTAATGTATATAAACGACCATATGTATGCCATTAGGGTAGATTGAAGTGGTTATATTATATTATACAGTATATATATATATCAGAAACAGACGCTGGCATTTAATTTACAGCAAAAGGTGATAACCGTCATTAATTTTCTTGCTGGAAACAATTTTGATTGATTGCATGATTTTAGTTTATTCCACATGCATGGAGTCCTGGAGATTTTTGTTGAATTAAATGTGGTTTTCTTATACAAGAAATTGTTTCAGATTATATTATATAACAAGTACATTTGACAAATTGGTGTCGTATTCAATTATTTATTAAATGATCAAACAACCGACGATTTTACATGGAATGAAACTTAGCACTCAGCATATATGATTTATTAACTTATATTTCCACTGAATGGTAATGAAAACGACGTACGGATTGAAAGTTATCACTGAGAATTGGGTACAGAAACTGTACAAAACTTGGGTACAAAAAGCCACACATTGGCAGAATGTAACGAATTGTTACACGATAACTATCGTTATTTGCTGAATTTTATTATTAGAGTTGAACATACCGGGAAATATCGACTCAACGAGGATTAGAACAAGGGAGGTAGTGTGAAATGTGTAACTGGAAATGTTTAGTCTGTACCTGAAATGGTGAAACTAGAAATTCTTATTATTTGTATGAAATAGGAAACATGTTTAAATGAATGGGATATTGAACACCAGTTTGACTGAACGAATGACTACAAAGCATTAACACAGCCGATGCCCCAAAGATTGCTTATTCCATACATCAATCATCATCCCGTATGTAAAATTGAGAGATGTATATGAACGTCATGTTGAAGTAGACCTCCCTCATTGAAAACCACTCTGATAATCAATACAATATGATAATAATTTTGATAAAGTAGGATAAAAAACATTTGGGTTTAATAAATGGATATATGAATAGAGAAATCAAATAGGATTTATCAGTGCAAACTTTGCCATACTCGGCCGATTACTCTGTAGGCATGTCAAGTATTCGACAGATGCATCCCACAAACAAAGATTGATAGTAAAATTCTCGAAGCGGGATATTTCACAAACACATATTCAGATTAAAGACTATCGATGTTAATATCTTGACTTTATCTCACATGTTTTTGCACATTCTCGGTTGAAATAACAAACTTTTTCGACATAATAGAGTAGGTCAAACTTGCAGCATTTCCTTTGGCACTCAAAGATTTTGCTCCTCTCTGAGTACAGACAATGTTTTCTTTGGTTGATATTTGTGATATTCAAATGCAGATAAGAATGAAAGACCGAAGGATGGATATTAGGCACTGTAGATCATTTTGATTTATGAATGAACATCTTAGGTCTACATGTCGTAAGATATCACACAATATATATACTAAATGTTTATTGTAAAATATTGTTTTTTTAGGCATGCCGTCAATGTTCTTCCACACTCTTGAATGTGATAGAGATATCAAGAAGCGACAACTCTTACTGGGATAGTCCGTTCAGATGAGTCAGACTTCGTTCGAATGTACTATTATTGTTCTATATAATCAAATGCACATTATTGCATTCTAAGTATCGATTTCCATATTAAAAATTTCACAGTTGTTTGATGATAAAGCTACTGAATTCATAAGATGTAGACAGTATGAGAAATGATATTTTTCTTCTATTTCAAGAAGAAATATTTCAAAACGAAGATGGAAGAACAGCTTCAAGGTACGCAATTGAATATTTATGCCTCAATTCTTAAGACGGCCTGCGGCTATCACTCAGTGCGCATCCCTCGAACGACTTGGGATCATGGATTCAAAGTTAGAGAAACTAGGGCAATAGCGATAAGGGAATTGGGGAAGCAAATGTGAATACAAGACTCGGTGAAGTTCTCGCGCTTTCTTCTACAAATCCCAACATCTATGGTGTTTGCAGAAGATCAAGACTTGCGATGGTCCGAATCAGCTCTTCAAAAGCCACTGACTTTCACCTGCTAATACATTTTTATAACCTTTTACTCCGGTTGGGCACTGTGGATGCTTTACTTATTTCAGCACACAAGGAGTTGAAGTCTATGAGGGAAGCAGGACAAGCACTTCAGTCTCTTCCTGACTGAATGTCCGCATTTGTCAATGAAAATGACACCAACATCATGAATGTGTCCAAAGTTTACTACAAGTGCACCCCTCACCTCCAGAACCCTCACCCAATGGTGTCAGTTTTAGGCTTCCGAACCTATTGGCCTGGCATTGCGCCCGTCGTCCGTCGTGGTCCGTTGACCAAGTTTTTATCTCAAAAGTTTACGATCGGGTTTTCCTGGAATTTTGCATAAAAAGGGATGTATTTTTTAGGGGTTTTTTTTTCATTCTCACGCTTTTTCCAAAATGGCCGCCATTTTCATTTCCTGACTTTGGCAGCCATTTTCTCGAAAAACTTTTCAAACAGTTTTGAAATTTTTGTTTCATAAGATACCCCATAATGTACCTTTGTGACGTGTATAAATTTCGTTGCCCTGAATCGCCGGTCTGACTGTGGCGGCCATTGGGTTTTTTGACGAGTCGTCGAAAAATATTTTTGTCCCAAATCGAGTTACTAGGCCTATAGTACGTTTTGAGCCATTTCCAGCGAAAAAAATTTTTTTCGCCATTGGAATTTTTTTGCACTTTTTCTTTCTTAATGGGAGCTGTGCGGAGATAGAGCGTGAATATTGGCACATTCAAATGGGAAATCATATACTGTGGTTTGAGTAATGACCTTGAATGTGACCTTCAATGAGCTTGAAAAATAAAAACAGTCATGGCCTTTTGTGGGAAAAAGGTAATTTTTGCTCTACGACGGCCATTTTCTCAAAATTTATTGAAACTTTTTTTTTAAATCATGCATAAGATTCTCCGTATGCACATTTCTGATGTGTGCAAGTTTTGTTGCCTTTGAATCGCCGGTTTGCGTGTTGTGGCCATTTTTATTTCTTGATGGGTCGGCGAGAGAAAAAATTCTACCCGAACCAAACTATTCATTCTGAGCCATTTCCAACAAAAAGAAAAATTACACCATTGATATATTTTTGGAATTTCATCCACTTTTTTCTTTATAATGGGAGCTTTGAGTAGTAAAATTCTAGAACACTTCAGGATAGAGACTTAATATTGGCACATTCATATGGGATATATTGCGGTTTGGATGGTGACCTTCAATTTGACCTTTATGACCTTGAAAGGTGAAAACGGCCTTTTTGCACTTTGGCTGCCATTTCCTCGAAATCTATTTAGTAACTTATTTCTCTAATTGATACATAGGACTCTCTCAATGTAACTCAAGAGCTCAAAATATTGAAACATTTTGGAAGCAACATATCGCGATTGTAGTGGTGACCTTGAATTTAGTTTTGATTGACCTTGGAAGGTCAAAATGGCTTTAGTGGTAAAAAAAACTATGGTGGTAAAAAAACAGTTCTGGCGCAACACTATAAATTTCTCTGATAACATTTTTAGCTCTTAGCCCTTGGGATAATTTTCACCATTGTTATCTACTGGACGGAATAAAAGATGTGGCCTAATATTGGTTAATTTGACTCATACCAGTCCATGATACTCAGAAAATAAAATTTCTGACTGAATTCTTCGTTAGCAACAATAATGTCATTTTCCAGAGGCTATACCCATTTTTGACATTAGAGCGTTGGGGGCGAAGCCCCCAACCCTCTACATGTCTATGTGCTGACTTTTTCATGGAGGTTTCATGCCAACCTATCGACGCCCGTTTTGGGATATAAACCTTTGTTCACCTACTTCAAATGAGGATTTTCTTCGTTCTCAACATAAAATCTCTCGATTTGATGGCAACCTTTGAATATTCCACAGATATATAATGCATAAATCGATGTGTTAGGTTTGAGAAATTTACGCAAAACGGTCAGCTCGTCTGAAAAACGTCAAAATGGCTGAGCCGATGGAAATTCACGTTCCCAGAATGCAAAGCAAATTTTACCGCAATGACGCGTACTTTGGAACGCACAATTTTCTGTGCAGCATTTTGTGTATGCATGTACATGTAACTTTGCGGGTGGCCTTCTTTGGCGTTATGAAGTAAACACAACGATTCGTCTGCGATACCACGACTACATTTACCGTAATCTGACATATTTTATCACTTGAGACGTGTTCCATGCTGGGTTGCGAAACCTTTTTATTTTAAACTGTTCTTTTAATTTGCTCAGTATGTATGTGTTATTTATATCATGATATCAGATGCAGATATTCATCATAGTATCCAATATTTTAAGGATATTCTATTGAGGTTCAATATCATTTTATCAGGCGTATCTGTTTCATTGAGTTCAAAATAAATGTTTACTCATTAGGAATATGATTGAAGTACGCCTATGTGTTTCATCATAATATAGGGAATGAATTGGAATCATATGGGGGCATGATGTGGTTCAATTTTCTTTCTTTTTTTGCAGAAGGGCGGGGGGGGGGGAGGTAACGTTGTGTAAGATACATTCAGCTGTCGTTGTGCTGATGATGTGCTCGAGCTCTAATGTCGTCTCCCGCAGTTAGCTGCATTTTCTTGTTCACGAGTTATAGCTCGACATATACGATTTTTTTGGCATATTATCGATGTCTACTGTGTGTTCTTGTGTGTCCAACCAGCCATCGGTCCGGATCGAGAAATCAAATGCGTCCAAATGATATCTGTTCATTATCACTAAATGTTAGTCTTGTAACAAACGCAGGCCTAGGTAAGAGGTGTTCTCCCTTGAGGATCAGGAGAGTGGGACGTGGATACAAATCTGTGCTCGCCTGACACAATAACCCAACATCAATATAGCCAGATCACGCTCAGCAGAATGCAAGCTAGTACTTTATGACTTGGAAGACGGTTCAAATTATCAAATTATCTGTATCGTTTTGGAAACAATTTTCTTGCAGCGCCTTGATGACTAACACACATCCGTGTGGTAACATGACTGCTGATTTCTGCAGAGGTGTAATTGGCCCCGACAATACAGTTATAATCAGTGTGAGAACATGCGAATGCATTATGGAAATTATCTGATTTGTATTGATATATTGCGAATATAATCCCAATAAAGTAGCAGCCATTGGGACCTTGTCAGTAAGCTAGCAGGCATATTTGATTATATTTATAAATATTGCAAAATCTAGAGAAAACATCGCTTCTTCTCAGTATCAAAGTTGGAAAAATGAAGCTATTCAGAGGTGCTATTTTGCCGAAAAAAAGCCATGAACATCCCATCACAGGTAGAGCAGTGTTTTTGGTGTACATACAAGCAATGCCCTGGGGATAATTAGAGAGCCTGGTCTGACTCCTACGCAGTATAGCACTCTGATGTGTTCAGAGTTGATTGAGACAGGCGGTTCAGCAGGAAGAGCTGACTGCTGCCGAGTATCCGACAGACACAGTGTCCGCCTGTAGTGAACGATATATCAAGCAGTCCGAATACTCCCCAACAATTCAACACCTCAGCCAAACCTACGGTCGCAGTTCTCTCCTATTGTAAAAACACTGGCAAAAACCGCCCGTGATCTGATGCAACGTGGTTGCTCGAAAGCGTCAGTTCAGTGTGTTGTGGTATACATCTATACAAAGGACAATACTTGTACATTAATTCACAAAATAACTCGTTATTGGGTGCAAATAAACTCACAAATTAACTCAATAGTGGTTGAAAAATATTTTAATAGTAGCGTAGAGAAAGCAATCCACATTAATTTTGCAATTGCTTTCGGAGGTTTTAATCAAACTATCGTGGATATACTGCAGACATTATCAAAAGGAACACCCAGCAATGTATGAGCTTCGCCTTTATTTATAATTCATAAAATGAGGTACGAATGGTCATTCTTTGCAAGGTTGTGTGTCTCGTAGTAGGCCACAACTTTTGTACATTTGGTATTTGACACAAATGAAAAATATTGGCCACTCAAACCTTTCCGTACAGTGCTGATGCATCATAACGAAGTTGTCTACTAGTATGCAATGTTGCAGCAAAGATCAGCTGCATAATACCTTCACTTTGATGCATGGACAGTGAAATCGAACAGGTGTATCAAAAGTATTGTGACGTTTGTAGATATGACTTGATGTTGTGTTTTTGTCTGCCCAAAAACCCTGCCTCCTGATCGTATAGACTTTGGTAACTCCCGCTCGTTGTGATTCGAGAGCCGTCACTAAAAGGTGCTCACTATTTTCTGTGCATCACTCAGTAGCTTACCGGCTTACTCAGGCAAGAATCAACTCAGACGTAAATAAATGAAGATTTATCAACATCAAATCAGCAACTTACAATAGAATTGCCGGTCACCCACGTGACGTACAGATATGAAGTTCAGACATGGAGCACTGTATGATCACGTTAAAATAATAGTGCACGAGGGCACAACTTAAAAGAGTTCTTCGCCGAAGGCTTCTCTCTGTCCCTTCCCATTGAAATTTCCCGTCCCGTTTAGTCGATTGGTTTCTCCAGGTAGTTAGTCGAAATTCCGCTGACTCAAAGGCCCTGAAGAAGGAGTCGTCCGCACGGAGGTCGTCCAGTCTCCCCACGGTCGATGTTGCTGTTGCAGTGCTCTCTGAGCGGCCGTCCGCTCGCCCTTTTATAGCCAGGGTGGCTGCGCGCGCATCCTCGTCCGCGAACGACTCTTCCGCGATCGTTACCACGTGGAGAAGGCTGCATCCGCGAACGGTTCTTCCGCGAGTACTCTTCCGCGAACGGTACCTCCGCGAACAGTGCTTCCGCCAGTAGTGCTTCCGCGAACGGTACTTCAGCGAACGGTGCCTCCGCCAGCAGTCTTCTGTAATCACGTGACCGATCCTAACGAACGTTTTTGGCACGCTCCGTTGTGTTGGTTTTGTTACAGTATTACTAAGCAATACGGTAGTGTTACAGAAATTTAACCAAAAAAACGAGTGTTTCCTTGATTCAAAATTCTCACAACCAAGTACCTGATGTACCTATGAAAGTATGACAATGACTAATCAATAAAGTAGTGTTTGAGTTTAACAAAAACCGAACATTTCCTCAATTCCATATATAACAACAAGTACCTGGCGAAGTAGTCACAAAAGTTATGTTCGACCTACATTGTGGTGGCTGGATTCCTCGGTGATCTTCCCATCATACAACGTATAATCTACTGCATATCGCTATCTGGAAATATCATACGAGAAGATGCGTATCTCACTCCATACATGCCCCAATACACGAACACATTTTATTTAATATATAATGCAAATTGATTCGGTTCAAATGCTTATTGCTTGTGACAAATCTGGAATTGCGTAGCGATTTGTTGTCAGGCACCTGCACACTGGACATCCCGGACACAACCAAAGTTGTTATTCTCTGCACCTTATTTCACAACATGGCCAGCTCTTGATTTTGTCTTGTTTTGACTTGCGAAGACGTCTCCTTGTCAGATCCAGGGATAGAAAAGAACTCGGTATGTTCTCCTGAGAGTAGTTTAGGGAAAACCTGAGAATCTTAGGAATCTGAATAATTATCGGTCAATTTCAAGGATACCAACATCGTCGTGGAAACGATTATATTAACACGGTTGATTGATTCTATAAATAGAGGTTACAGGCAACAATATGATGACTTCTCTTCAAGAATCTTGATAGGAATCTAGTTCTACTTGTTTGAAATTAATACAAAAACAACGCACTTCATCACTCGGTTATTTTTTGTCACAATGTAGCAATAAACCGTATATGTGTTGATCACAATCACAACAACGATATGGCAACTTCATTAGCATAGAAACAAACTGTTCGATCAAACTGGGTTTTGAGACCAGAGTGCAAGGTCAATATAGTCTACGTGATGACCGGTTTGTACAGGAGTCGATCCACGGTTGGCTACTCGATGAGTTTTACAATTACACGCCCTCAGTCCTGAGGTGTTTGCTCTAGCAATGATGCACCTACAGCTGTATGTGAACCACCAGTGACGGGTACAGGGTGCAGTGTATCCACCATAAGATCTAATAAGGTCGTTAATTATTTAAACGTCACACATCAGTAGTTCAACAATTAACGTACAAACCACGAACGTGTGATGTGTCAGGGACTTGTCGAAAGTGTCGTTTCGTTTCGTGTACCTTTTGAGCTGCTAATCCGTATCCGTAATCCGTATCGAACATTCCCAAACATAAAGCAACTAAGTTATGTGTATCATTGACATGACCAGCACACATTCCATCGCGAAGTTACATAAAAGGCAACTGTCTCATAATAGGTTACATTCGTAGGTGTTCTTGAATATATTAATGTGAAACGAGCCAAATATCTAGCCAGATAGCCGGAAATATATACATATATGTATATATTTTAATAGAATTCGTTCACACATTGCATATCTCTTTTTTGCCACCACAAAATAACCTGTTCATTACTGTATAATGACCTGCTTTTTGTGGCAATTTGAATTACGCATGAATGGACGATAATAATGTGTAGCCTTCTAAAAAGCCAGAGTAACACCAGACCAAGAAATTTAGTATCAGACTGAAAAGGCTTCATAAACATCATATTGACAGTTAGCTGAAGCTCTAATATAAATTATCAATGCCCGAATGTATTGCACTGTCGACGAACTCAGTCAGAGTTTTTTTGTGTGTGAGGAACACACCCAAGAAGATCATCAGATTTGTATATCACCAGATTTACTCGACTCCACTGTTGCCAGGTATGTACATCATTAGATGGAATACATCAGGATATTTTTGACGTATGTACTATTACTATACAACTAGTAATTCTTTCAAACTAACGGTATACCCATCCCCACCTTTGAATGATATGTTCTCAATTCAAGTAGTTATTTTTTTATTGATATCAGATAAATGTCAAAAGGAGAGCTACATTAGTGATCACACCTTTGACAATATAGTGAATCTACTTGTGCACAAAGACATATTTCAGCTACAAAAAGATTGCCAGCATTTGTAGCAGCGCCAACCTCAACTGTCGATGATCAATACCGTTAATTTTCGTACAGGTAATTAACGTGAAACGTCAATATACACCATGAACTTGAAGTTCAACGCTGAGATTTTTATCTTGTTTTGACAAAATTACAGGATATAATACAACGTCAGTGATTATCACACCAAGTGACTCTAGTAAGTGACTTTGTAGCTCAACTGATAGAGCAGTCGCCTGGCCAACGGAAGGACCATGGTTCGAGTACAGGTCAGGTCAAACCAATTTTTCATTGAAATTACTCTCTAATCATTGTAAACGAGGCCATTATTACATTTCTATATATTGTAATGTTGTTTATGTTTTCAAGTTGATGAATAGAGCAGCCCTTAATTGTTTTTCCACATCTATCTAATTGAATAAAAAATTTCAAAATATTGCCCTGACCAGTATGATTTATTCAATACACATTATCTGAACTTCGAATGAACACTATTAGCCGGCGTTCAGCCCATAATATTTTATTAGCCGATACATGTTCACGTTTACTATTTCTTTGATGTGATTATTCAATGGCTACAATTGAACCACAGTGTTTTGCTGTCTGACGTCACTAGTGCGCAATTTGAGCACAAACTTTCCTCTATAACATGGCTAGTCGAGAGTTATAGTGCAATTTCATTTCTGCTGTTTTTGATAAATTGGACGTTCTTATATCTGAGATCGTTTCTAAATTGCTTTTCTATAAATATAGCCCGGTTCATTGTATTCGTTCACCAACTCAACTTGTTGATGTTATGCTGTTTGATATCCTTCATTGGTTACAATAATATTGATTATAACCCTGCATAAGAGGAAAATACATTATATATGGACAAAAATATATGGATATATGGATAACTACACATTTAAAAATTGCTTTTAGGTGTGGTTATTTCAAAAGAACAGACAATCCAGTGAACGGACATCAACTTAAAGAATATCAAATTTAGAACCGTGGAATCAGCAGTCCAATTTGGTACAATATAAAGTAATGTTTATGTATAAATGGACTATTTTGAAATTTCGCAATGAGAGAAAGCAAAGCAATTCACAGGCACTTGTGAAATTATTTTCCAAGTTACTTTGAGCTACTGAACAGAAATAATGCGCAACTTGTATTTTATGCTCAAACTTTCAAAGATGGCTTGTGGCTATCATTCAGTGCACAACATTTGAACGACTTGGGATCATGGATTAAAAGTCAGAGAAATTAGAGAATAGCGATAAGAGAACTGGGGAAGCAAATATGAATTCAAGACTCGGTAATGTCCTCGCTTTCTTCATCGAAATCCCAACATCTATGGTGTTTGCAGAAGATCAAGACTTGCGACAGTCCGAATCGTATCTTCTAAAGCCACTGAATTTCACCTGCTAATAAATTTTAAAACCTTTTTTACAGGTTGGGCACTGTGGATGTTTTCCTTATTTCGGCACACAAGGAGTCAAAGTATATTGGAAAAGCAGGACAAACACTTCAATCTCTGCCTGTCTGCCGGCCATATTGGTGTCCTTCACCTCTTCAAACTACAAATATATGTCATCAGCTCGCAATTAAAATGACACTTACATCATGAATGAGTCCATGAAGTTTACAACAATTGCCCCCCCCCCCCCCTCACCCAAAGGTATCATTTTTACCAGTCGGGTCTACTGGATGGACTAAAAGATGTCATCGGTAACAAAATATTGGGATAAAGTTCATGCTAACACCCTGTAATCATGAGTAACCGTTATACATTTTTCTTGATTTTTGATACTCGATTCGAGATTGCTGACTTAGCAAATAGCCTACTATGTATGTTTCATGGCACGGATCACCACGTTCGTGTCTTTGTAGGTCCTCATGTTTGTATTGTTGTCTCATACAAGTCAATGATATTCAGGGAATAAAATTTCTACTAAATTCGTCATAGGAACAATAATACCGCTTCACAGAGGTTATAGCCAGACTGCATTTTTCACAAATTATAGTTTGTATTAGGTGTTTTTGGCATATTATCGATATGCACAAGGTGTTCTTTTGTGACCAACCATCTGTTTCATTTTTGAATCAACGAATTTGCTGCAGCACCTTGATAATTAACACCACGGTGTAGTAATATAACTGCTGATTTCTGCAAGATATAATTGGCAATGACAATACATTTATGATCAGTGTGAAAAAATGTGAATGCGTTCTGGAAAGTATGTGATGTGTATTGATGTGTATATATTTGATTTATGTATTGCAGTTCAAAAATCGAAAGAAAACATCGGTTCTTCTGAGAATCAACCCTGGAAAAGGAAGCCATTTGGGGGACTACTTTCCCTAGAAAAGCCATGAACATCCCATCATAGATAGAACAGTATTCTGTTTGTACATACAAGCCATGTCTTGGGGATAATTAGAGATACTGTTCTGACTCCCACACAGTATAGCACGCTGAAGTGTTCTGGGCTGATTGAGACTGGCGGTTCAGCAGGAAGAGCTGACTGCTGCCGAGTATCAGACAGACACACTGTCCGCCTGTACTGAAAGATATATCAAGCAGTCCGAATAGTCCTCAACAATTCAACACCTCAGCCAAACCTACAATCGCAGCTCTTTCCTATTGTAAAAACACTGGCAAAAACTGCCCGTGATCTGATGCAACATGGTTGCTCGAAAACATCAGTTCAGTGTGTTGTGGTCTACATGTATGCAAGTGACAGTACTTGTACAATCATCACTGAAAACCACTCTATTAATCACTACCATATGGGTGTGTCACACCTAATAGGTTGGTAATATGAGATAAATACCATTTGGGTCAATTCATAATTGGATCTGTACAAACAGATAAATCAAATGGGATTTATAAGCGCAAAATTTGCTATACTTGGCCAATTACTCTGGAGGAATATCAAGTATTCGATAGGTGCATCCCACAAACAAAGAGTCATAGTAAAATTCTCAGGGCGTAATAATCCACAAACACATATTCAGAAGAATATAAATGTTGATATCTTGACTTTATCTCACCAGTTTCTGCACATTCTCAGTTGAAATAACAAACTTCCTTGACAGAATAGAGTAGGTCAAACTTGCAGCATTTCCTCTACGCTCAAAGATTTTGCTCCTCTCTGAGTACAGACAATGTTTCCTTTGGTTGATATTCGTGATATTCAAATGTAGATAAAAATGAAAGATCGAAGGATAAGAATTACGCAGTATAGATTATTCTGGTATATGAATGAACATCTTAGGTCTCCATGTAGTAATATATCACACAGTATATACTAAATGTTTATTGTAAATTATTGGGAGATAGTCATTTCAGATGTGTCAGTTTTCGTTCGAATGCACTATTATTAGTTATATATAATCAAATGCACATTCTTACATTCTGAGTAGTGTTTTCCAAATTAAAAATTTCACAGTTATTATGATGATAAAACTACTAAATTCATAACATGTAGACACTATGAGAAATGATATTTTTCTTCTATTTCAAAACGAACACAGAAGAGCAGCTTCAAGGTACGCAATTGAATTATACACAAATTTGTATTTTATGCCTCAATTCTCAAGACGGCCTGCGGCTATCACTCAGTGCGCAACCCTCGAACGACCTGAGATCATGTATTCACAATTAGAGAAACTAGGGCAATGGCGATAATGGAATTGGGGTGGGGGGCAAATGTGAATACAAGTCACGTTTTCTTCTACAAATTCCAACATCTATGGTGTTTGCAGAAGATCAAGACTTGCGATGGTCCAAATCACCTCTTCAAAAGCCACTGATTTCACCTGCTGATACATTTTTATAACCTTTTACTCAGGTTGGGAATAATGGGACACATTAAGCCTAATATCTCACTTAATATTGAGATTAGAGACTAGGGATCAATTGTGGAGATATAGGAAATGATATATCCTGAATATTCTGGTGACCTTGAATTTGACCTCTGACCTCGGTTTCAAGGTCAGAGGGCCATTTTCATCGAAAAATGGCCAATTTTGGACTTTGACGGTCGTTTTCTCAGAATTTGTTCAGTAACTTTTTTTCTTATCAATGCATAACACTCCTCATGTGTACCCCTGTAACACGTATAAATTTCGTTGTCCTTGAATCGCTCGAAGTGGGCCATTTTGGGCCCAAACTCGGCCCAAATGGGACTTTCCCATGTTAAATTCTCTATGGTTTATAATGGGACACATTATGCCTAATATCTCACTTAATATTGAGATTAGAGACTAGGAATCAATTGTGGACATATAGGAAATGATATATGCTGAATATTCTCAGGGTCTTGAATTTGACCTCTGACCTCGGTTTCAAGGTCAGAGCACAAAATGCCTAATATCTTGCTTATTATCGATTTTACAGCTTAGGAATCAATTGTGGACATATAGGAAATGATATATGCCAAATATTCTGATTACCTTGAATTTGACCTTTGACCTCATTTTCAAGGTCACACCACAAAATGGCTAATATCTCACTTATTATCGATTTTACAGCTTAGGGATCAATTGTGGACATATAGGAAATGATATATGCTGAATATTCTCGTGACCTTGAATTTGACTTCTGACCTCAGTTTCAAGGTCAGAGCACAATATGGCTAATATCTCGCTTATTATTGACTTTACAGTCTAGGAATCAATTATGAACTTATAGGAAATGATATATGCAGATTATTGTCATGACCTTGAATTTGACTTCTGACCTCATTTTCAAAGTCACAGGACAAAATGGCTAATATCTCACTTATTATCGATTTTACAGCTTAGAGGTCAATTGTGGACATATAGGAAATGATATATGCTGAATATTCTCGTGACCTTGAATTTGACTTCTGACCTCAGTTTCAAGGTCAGAGCACAAAATGGCTAATATCTCGCTTATTATTGACTTTACAGTGTAGGAATCAATTATGAACTTATAGGAAATGATATATGCAGATTATTGTCATGACCTTGAATTTGACCTTTGACCTTTTTCAAAGTGACAGGACAAAATGGCTAATATCTCATTTATTATCGATTCTACAGCTTAGGGAGCAATCGTGGACATATAGGAAATGATATATATGCTGAATATTCTTGTGACCTTGAATTTGACCTTTGACCTCATTTTCAAGGTAACAGGACAAAATGGCTAATAGCTCGCTCATTATGGACTTTACAGCTTAGGAATCAATTATGAACATATAGGAAATGATATATGCTGAATATTGCTATGACTTCGAATTAGACCTTTGACCTCATTTTCAAGGTCACAGGACATAATGGCTAATATCTCGCTTTTTATTGACTTCACAGCTTAGGAATCAATTGTGGACATACCAGAAATGACATATGCCGAATATTATCGTGTCTGAATTGACCAATGACCTTTTTTTAAGGTCACGGACAAAATACTAATATCTAAAATATATATTGTCCGGTAACCTTTCTTAGCCCTTGGGCTAATTTTTTGAGGAGTCGTCAAAAAACATGTTTGTCTCAAATCGCCTTCTATACATTTTGAACCATTTACAGCCAAAAAAAAAAATTTTCGCCATGGGAATTGTTTGCATTATTTCTTTTATAATGGGAGCTGTACGGAGTAAAGCCCTAGAAATCTCCAAGATAGAGCGTAAATATTGGCACACCCAAAATGGGAAATCAGATGCTTTGAATTTGACCTTCAATGACCTTAAAAGGTGATAACGGTCTTTTTAACACAGCGTTTTGGGAAAAAAGGTAATATTTGGTCTCTGGCAGACATTTTCTCAAAATGTATTGAAACAATTTTTTTTTTTCAAAATCAAGCATAATATTCTCCTTATGTACCCTTGTGAAGTGTACAAGTTTTGATGCCTTTGAATCGCCGGTGTGTGTGTCGTGGCCATTTTTATTCCTTGATGGGTCGGCGAGAAAAAAAAATTCATCCAAATCATGTCACTATTCATTTCGAGCCATTTCCAGCAAAAAGAGAAATGACACCATTGATTTTCATCCAGGTTTTACTCTATAATGGGAGCTTTGCGTAGTAAAATCCTACATGTAGAACACTTCAGGATAGAGCCTAAATATTGCCACATTCAAATGGGATATATTGCGGTTTGAGTGGTGCCCTTGAATTTGACCTTTTATGACCTTGAAAGTCAAAACAGCCTTTTTTGCACTTTGAAATCCATTTTCTTTCAATCTATTTAGTAACTTTTATTTTGGAAATTATGTGATGTGTATTGAAATACTGCAAATAATTCCAAAAAAAGCAGCAGCCACTGGGATCTCGTCAGTGAGTTAGCAGCCATATTTGATTATATCTATATATTGCAGTATCAAAGTTGGAAAATGAAGCTATTCAGGGGGGCTATTTTGCCGAAAAAAGCCACGAACATCCCATCACAGGTAGAGCAGTGTTTTGGGTGTACATACAAGCCATGTCTTGGGGATAATTAGAGAGACTGGTCTGACTCCTACGCAGTATAGCACGCTGATGTGTTCAGAGTTGATTGAGACTGGCGGTTCAGCAGGAAGAGCTGACTGCTGCCGAGTAATAGACAGACCCACTGTCCGCCTGTAGTGAACGATATATCAAGCAGTCCGAATATTCCCCACCATTTCAACACCTCAGCCATACCTACGGTCGAAGTTCTTTCCTATTGTAAGAACACCGGCATAAACCGCAGTGAGCTGATGCAACGTGGTTGCTCGAAAACATCAGTTCAGTGTGTTGTGGTATACATCTATACAAGGGACAATACGTGCACATAAATTCACAAAATAACTCAATAGTAGTTGAAAAATATTTTCCCCCATAAATAGTAGCACAGAGAAAGCAATCCACATTAATGTTGCAATTGCTTTCGGGGTTTTAGTAAAACTATCGTGCATATACTGCATACATTATCAAAAGGAATATCCAGCATTGTATAAGCTTCGCCTTTACTTATATTCATAAAAATGAAGTACAAATAGTCATTCATTGCAAGGTTGTGTGTCTCGTTGTAGGCCACAACTTTTATACATTGGTATTTGACACAATTGAAAATTATTGTTCACTAAAACCTTTCCATATAGTGCTGATGCATCATAACGAAGCTGTCTATGCAATGTTGCAGCAAAGATTGGTTGCAGAGTACCTTCACTTTGATGCATGGACTGTGAAATCGAACAGGTATTAAAAGTATTACTGATCAATACAGTAGTGTTACAGGAATTTAACAAAAAACGAGTGTTCTCACAACCAAGTAACTGATGTATAGGGTACCTATGAAAGTATGACTATGACTAATCAATAAAGTATTTTTAACAGAAACCGAACATTTCATAAATTCCAATTTATTACAACAATTATAACAAGTACCTGCCGAGGTAGTCACAAAAGTTATGTTCGGCGTATCGCACATTGTGGTGGCTGGATTCCTCGGTGATGATCCCATGATACAAAGTCTAATCTTCTGCATATCGCTATCTGGAAATGAAAGAAAGATATCATATCATACGAGAACATGCGTATCTTTCTCCATACATGCCCCGATACATGAACACATTTTATATATAATTCACATTTATTCGGTTCAAATGCTATTGCTTGTGACAAATCTGGAATTGCGTAGCGATTTGTTGGCAGGCACCTGCACACTGGACTTCCGGACACAACCAAAGTTGTTATTCTCTGCACCTTATCCACAACATGTCCAGCTCTTGATTTTGTCTTGTTTTGACTTGCGAAGACGTCTCCTTGTCAGATCCAGGGATAGAGAAGAACCTGGTATGTTCTCATGACAGTAGTTTAGGGAAAGCCTGAGAATCTGAATAATTATGGTTTACTTCCAAGGATTAAACTGACCTGTTGTACACAAGTCAAGTATCTGGGCCTTACTTTAGACCAGTCCCTGGATGGAGAGGATATAGTGGACAAGATAGTAAAGAAGTCGGATGCCAAACTAAAGTTTCTCTATCGGCAAGCTAACTCTGTTAGCAGAGAAACTAAGAAATTGCTAGTATCGGCCCTAATTTAATGTCACTATGACTACGCATGTACGTCATGGTACTCTGGGTTGACTAGGAGGTGTAAACAGCGCTTGAACAGCGCTTACGTCTCATATTAGGTGCACCGGCCAGAACCCATATAGGGGCTGATGAATTCAAGCAGGTAAATATGTTGCCAGTTGAAGAGCGTAACACCCAACTCAAGCTGAATCTAGTTTTCAAAATTATCCATGGTACAGCCCCAAACTTTCTTTCAGATCAATTCAGCTTGATTAAAAATTATCCCTCTATAAACACCAGGTCAAGTGCTACTACTCTGAAAATACTGGTCCACACTGGCCCTTTCGGTGCTACATCATTCATGTATAATGGTATTAAGGCTTGGAATATACTTCCAAGCCATATCCAGTCAACAAACAATCTAGTCAATTTTAAGAAATCTGTCGCATCTTTTAAGTCAAATTGTAAACCAGGAATCCAACAATTTCATTTATTTGTATTTTTTTTTCTGGTTGCCCCGTTTGGCATATATTTAGTTTAAATATCATCTTATACATCATTTTCTAATTATACAATTGTTAATGTATTTTACAAAAAAAAAGTCTACCTTCTACACCTATTCACCAGTTTACATAATTGTTCGTTTTGTTATAATACTGTACTGTATGAGGGTCATGTGATATTTTCTAGAACCACATTGGAAATTTAAGTGTTTTCACTTTCATGTGTTATCCTGGTTTATAATGTCTTATATACATATATTTCTGTTAAATGTTTTACATTATTTACCGAATAAAATCAATCATTTAATCAATCATTAGAGATGATGCCAATATCGTCGTGGAAACGAACACGGTTGATTGATTCTATGAAATTAAAGGTTCGCTTTACAGGCAACAATATGATGACTTCTCTTCAAAAATCCTAATAGGTATCTAGTTCTACTTGTTTGAAACTTATACAAAAACAACTCACTTCATGACTCGGTTACTTTTTGTTACATCACAATGTAGCAATAAATTGTATATGTATTGATCACAATCACAAAAATATGGCAACCTTATTAGCATGGAAACAAATTGTTAGATCAAACTGGGTTTTGAGACCAGAGTGCAAGGCCAATGTAGTCTACGTGATGACCGGTTTGTCCTGGAGTCGATCCACGGTTGGATCCTCGGGGGGGGGGTTAAAAACACGCCCACGGGAGGTGTTAGCCGTAGCAAAGATGCACTTAAATATATATGTGAACCATCCGTGATGGATATCTAATGAGATCTTTAATTACATGAATGTCACACATCAGTGGTCCTACAATTAACATAGAAATCACGAACGTGGGATGTGTCAGAAACTTGTCGGAAGTCTTTTCGTGTACCTTCTGATATGCTGACCCGTATTAGATTATTCCACAAAAAAATCGGGCAACTAAGCTATGTGCATCATGATAATTATGATGTCAAATTATCAAAATCTACTATGGCCATTTTCGTGTTCTGTCTGTATCATTCACATGACCAGCACCTATCTCATCTCGCAGTTATATAATGGGCAACTCCGTCATAACAGGTGTTGTTTTTAAATGTATTGGGTGAAATTAGCCAGACACCTCTGATATAAAAACTATTTTTATTGAAACCATGCACACTCTACATATCTCCACTGAACATTTTGCCACCACAAAATTACTTATTCATCACATATAATGACCTGTTTCCGTGGCAACTTGATTTGATGTGGCACATTTGCAACATA
Source organism: Terebella lapidaria (assembly GCA_949152475.1). NCBI lineage: Eukaryota > Metazoa > Annelida > Polychaeta > Terebellida > Terebellidae > Terebella > Terebella lapidaria. Next base: position 26,251,105 of record OX424556.1, read on the forward strand.
TGCTCATAAATGTACAATAAAAATGTGTAGCCTTGCCAATCGCCGAGTAACACTAGACCCGAAAATCTAGCACCACACTGACTCATATACATTATATTGACAGTTAGCTGAAACTCTTATATACATATCCAATATGATTTATCTTTGGCTGGGGACATTGCACTGTCGATGAACTCAATTATTTGTGTGAGGAACACACCCAAGTATATTTTCAGATTCATAGATCACCAGATTTGTTCGACTCCACTTTTGCCATATATGTATATTATTATATGATGTTATATATATCAGGATGTCTTTGAAGAAGAGGCTCCACCTGGCGATTGTGTCATGTTTGAAACTCTTAAAAAAGGGTTGAATAAATTTTGAAATCCTCATACCACGCTCACAATTCACGAATACCCATTGATGCATCATGAATATGTTATCCTATAGAGCACTAAGATGCAATCGCAACCGTTGCATATTGTAATATTCTATATCGTCAGATTATGTAAGACACTCTAAACGGTCTGATTCTGACATACACAGATATACTACTAGCAATTCTTTTAAACTACCGGTATACCCATCTCAACCTTTGAATAGGATGTTCTCACATTAAGTAGTTGTTATTGATATCTGATAAATTTCAAGAAGATAGCTACATTAGTGATCACACCATTCATAATATGGTGACACTACTTGTGTACAAAAACAGCGTTCAGCTGGGAAAATATTGCCAGCATTTGTAGTAGTCATTCTCGACTGCCGGTGGTTCAACCTTGAGGTGTTTTCATAATTTTGTTTTACGAAATTACAAGATATATTGGCTGCGGTCAGTGACTATCACACCATGGATCCAGTGACTCTGTGTGACTCTATGACTCTGTGCTGGTGAACATATCGTAATGTTATTTATGTTTTCAAGTTTATGAGATAGAACAGCCCTCACTTGTCTTTCCACATATATCTAGTTCAATATTATTTTTCACAATACTGCCCTGACCAGTTGTCGCATCTATCTGATTGGATAATAAAATTTTGAAATATTGCCCTGACCAGTATGATCTTTTTATTATCTGAACTTAAATCGAGCACTATCAGCCGGAGTACAGGCTGTAATATTTTATTAGTCGATACATGTCCATGTTAACATCCGTCATTTCTTTGATGTGATTACTCAATGGCTACACTTAGAACACAATGTTTTGCTGTTTGACGTCACTGGGGTGCTGAATTTGAGTACAAACTTCCTTCTATAACATGCCGGTCGAGAGTTATGGTGCAATTTCATTTCTGTTGTTTTTGATAAATTGGACGTTCTTATATTTGTTTCCAAATTGCTTTTTCTATAAATATAGCCGATAGGGAGGCCATTGTATTCATTCATCAACTAAACGATGTTGATGTTATGCTGTTCGGTATCCTGTTTTATTTATTTACCTATAGCAAAAATCTTCGTTAAGCTTAAGAAAGTCTTTTCTGTGGGAAATGCCAAATTCTAAGATATCTGAATATTCCCAAATTTATTCAGATTCCCATGGGTGGCTCTGAAAATACATCAGGTAACATAGGGTAATTAAAGAACATCACATTTTACAACCGTGGAAATCATCAGCCAAGCTTTACACAATACAAAGCAATGTATTTGAATAAATGAAATATTTTGGAACTCAAATTGTTAAAGATGACATGCGTCTATCATTCAGTGCGCAAACATTAAACGACTCGGGATCATGGACTAAAAGTGAGAGAAACCAGGGAAGAGCGCTAACGGAACTTGGGAAGCAAATATAAACGCAAGACTATGTAATGTTCTCGCCTCCTTCATCAAAATCCCAACATCTGTGGTGTTTGCAGATGATCAAGACTTTACCTCCTAATACATTTTAAAACCTGTTTTTAGGTAGGGCACTGTGAATGTTTTTCTTATTTCGGCACACAAGGAGTCAAAGTCAGGTTTATGAGGAAAGCAGGACAAGCACTTCGTTTTTCCTACCTGATGGTCACCTTCACATCTTTCAAGCACGAATATATATATTAGCACTTTGCAACTAAAATGACAATTACATCATGAATGAGTCAATGAGTTAAATGAACAACTACAGACTCCCCCCCCCCCCCACAGAACCCTCACCCAAAGGTATCATTTTTATCATTAGGATCTACCGAACGGAATAAAAGATGTTATCTTTCTTTTTTGAGCATCCCTATATAGGGATAAGCTAACAGTATATATTCGTGATATTTAATACTCGATTCGAGTGTTCACTTGCTAGATAGCCTACTCTGTCGATTTCATGCCACGGATCACTGCTTACATATGTCTTTGTAGGCCATCATGTAGCTTCATACAGGTTCATGATGCTCAGGAAAAAAATATGACTAAATTCTTCATTAACAACAGATTTTCCGCTTTCCAGATGCTACAGCGAGACTGCAACTTAAAGTGGAATAATAGGTTTTTGGTTTTCTGGTTGAAAGTGATCAATAGCTGGTCCCAGACCAGCTGTACAGTGCAAAAGTAAAAATGCGCACACGAACTTGTCTAAATTTGATATTGAAAATCAGATTTTAAAAATAGTTCCACACGAAATAGTTCCCACAAAATTATTAAAAATAGCTGAAAATATAGAAAAATACACAGCCTTATACACATTCATGCCTTTGTCTATGTTAGCGCAGATGTACACAATTCGTTCACATCGTACGTTTTCACAGTATCTTCAATCTCCACTGCAGGGTCATGCGGGCTATTTTAAAGGTTGTAATGATGCTATATCATATAAAATACGCTAGCCAATTGATTGATAACGAATTTCAAAACCGATTATTCCACTTTAAATCTTTCATGATTTATAGTTTTTTTACGAAGGTTTATTATACGAGGTGTTCTTTTGTGACCAACTAGCCGCCAGTCGGAATCCAGAAAGCAAAAGGGTCCAAATGAGATGACACTCGGTAACTGACGATAATTTTTTTTCAATATCACTAATTAATAGTTCCATAATGAACCGGGGCCAACTAACACAAGATATGTTCTTCATCCATGATCCTACATCGATGTAACATTATTCATCCCGTCGATAAGTTCACGTTCACGTTCAGAAGCAAGCAAGTACTTTACGCTCGTAAGACGGTTCAAGTCATAAAGTTATCTGTTTCGTTTTTTAAATAACAGCTATGCTGTAACACACTGATGCGGAGGTGTGGTAACATGACGGCAGCTTTCTGCAGAGGTATAATTGGCCCTGACAATGCATTTATGATCGATATGGAAACATGTGAATGCATTTTGGAAAATATGTGATGTATATTATAAATATCATCCCAATAAAACAACAGCGTCGTCAGTAAGCTTGCAGCCATATTTGATTATATTTATATATTGCAGATCCAAAATGGGAAGAAAACATTGGTTCTTCTCAGTATCAAGGGTGCAGAATGAAGCCATTCAGGGGGCTATTTCCCCGAGAAAAGTTAAAGTGATTCCAGCACAGGTAGAGCAGTGTTGTAGCGTACAAAACAAGCCATGTGTTCTGTACGGAGCTGATTGAGACAGGCGGTTTAGCAAGAGGAGTACATATAGCTGTCGAGTATCAGACAGACACACTGTCCGCCAGTACTGAAAGATGTATCAAGCACTCCGAATACTCCTCAACAATTCATCACTTCGACAGACAACCCAAACCTACCATCGCAGTTCTTTCCTGCTGCAAAAACCGCGCGTAACAGATCTGATGTATACCGGTGACGATACTTGTACACCTATTCACCGAATCAGAACTCGTTATATCAGAAATCATAAGACCGGTCTTATGTATTTCTGGTTATATATTGGGGTTAGGTTTTTTTCAAACCACATAACAATGTAGTACGAATAAAGCAATTCAGATTTCTGTTGCAATCGCTTTCAAGAATTATATTACCACTGTCGTACATATAAATATTATCAGGAGGCACAACAGCACTATATAAGACTCGCCCTTATTCATAAAACATGGAGTGCAAAAGATTCACCGCAGGGGTATGGACGTAGAGGTATCACACAATAGGCCACAACTTTTATACATTAGCGTTGACACCATTGGGAATTACCGGTATTCGCTGCTCAAACCCTTCCCATACATTGCTAATGCATCATAAGGAAGCTGTCTATGCAATATGTGTATCAACCAAATACCGCTTACAACAAGATCTTAATGGTGACAATAAAAAAGACTAACATTGCGTACAGAGTACCTTCACTTGTATGCATGAACAGTGAAAATTGAAATTATATCAAAGGTACATGTGTGAATTATCAATACTATGGTGTCATCGCAACTTGTGGTATATTGGATTCTTCAGTGAACCTCCAATTATGCTACATCTAATCTTTCGCACGTCGCTAGCTATAAATGGAAGGAAAATATCAGACCATACGAGATCATGTAAAGTTAATTGATTCGGCTTTGCTTGTAACAAATTTTGCTTCCATCGTGCAGCAATTTTTTTTCGGTCACCTGCACACTAGACCTCCTGGCCACAACCAAACCTGTTTCTCACTGCACCTAATTTCACAACATGGCCAGCTCTTAATTTTGCCGTGTTCTGGCTTGTGAAGATGTCTCCTCGTCAGATCCAGAACCCGGCATGTACACCTGAGGGTCGGTGGGAAAAAAACTGAATAATTATGGAATGCCTCAGGGGATAGAAGGTGATACTAATTTCGAGGAAATAGATATTAACATGATAGATTGATTTTATGCAATAAAGGCTCGTTCACAGATATATAATGCTTTCGTTTCCAGAAATTACACTAGGGATCCAGATCATCTTGTTTGAATCTAATACAAAAACAACTCAATTCATGACTCGATCATTTTTTACCATAACAATGTCTCTGTATTGATCACTATCACAATGATATACCAACCTTATCTGCACAGAAACAAATTGTTTGAGGAGTGCTCGGACTGGGTTGTGAGACCAGAGTGCAAGGTCAAGGTAGTCTAGGTGATGACCGGGTTGTTCTGGAGTCGATCCACGGGCGGCTCCTCGAGAGGTTTGTTCTAGCAATGATGCACCTACAGCTGTGTGTGACCCATCAGTGACGGGTACAGTATGTCTACCATAAGATCTAATGAGATCGATAATTACATAGATATAAGTGTCGCACATAATTGGTCCAATAATTAACATACGATTGTTTGACCAAAGATTGTCATAAACTTATCGGAAGTCTTTTTGTGTCCATTCTAAGCTGCTGAGCCATGTTAAATTACCCCCCCCCCCCCCAAAATAGAAACTATAAAGCTAGGTGCATCATGGTGATCTTAACAATGTTCGCACAGCCGAATTGTTTTGATATAGTAAGGCCAATATCGTCCTTCAGGAGGCGACATACTCAAATACGATTAAAACGGCCCATGGATAGATGCGTTGGTCCGGTCCTGCAATAGTACCGCAGCATTTGTTTTAAAATTTTTAGTGTCAACAAGCACATGGAGACAATCACTAAAAAAAATCCAGTTAGATTGTGAAACGTTCTCAAATTTTCTTCATGCCTGACAACCGCAAAATATTGCGAGTACGTCGATAGATTTTACCGATCATGCAGCGGCTTCCCTGGACTTCACCGACTCCGTGGGGTGGCTTGTTGATATCATCATGGCTTGAGCACTATTCCGAAAGTTGTCATTCTTGAATGAGAACGTATTGCCCACCATTCAAATTGTCGGGGGAAAAGTTTGTCAAAAAATATTCATGCACGTACCGGTTCCCTTCTTATCAACCGATGTACCCAGTATACTTGCGATCACGAAGTTTTGAACATGATTGAATGGGTATTTATTTTGCAGCATTTAACGAGAACTTAGAAATATAAAGCATTTGTATTTATAGGAATCTCTTCAAATCTACACAGTCTTCATGGAATTATATTGATATGACAGTCAGTTGGAAACAGGCAAAAGGGGACGGGTGATCAAACACCGCTGACACGGCGCTGTGTCTGTCGGTACTGGTGACAGGGTGCACAATGCATAATATGTTTTATAGCGATTTTTCTCGTTCGATGCAGTTTGACGAAATATTTCACCAAAAAAATGCTGTTTTACAGGTCGAATACTATATGTATAGATGTGAATAATGGAGCCCAAACGTACAAGTTAAGTTTATGTAGCGTGTTAAATTTATATTAACGAGCTATCGTGCTTAGGTGTTTCGAATTGACATGGGTCTGGAAAAGGTCTGGAAATTGTTCCATTTTGAGTCTGCAAAGTCCCTGATCTTGTTATTCACAGAATAGTGAAAACTATGTGACTATAATTGCAGTTATGTCAAAACTACAGCATTGTAGACTCAAATAGACTCCCCATTCCCCACATTGGAATCGAGCTATGCACTGCTGAGAGGCGACACATACATGTCTTTTACTACATTTCCTGACGCGTACTTGTATCCAACTGTTTCATAAACGGTTACATTTGTAGACCAAATGGTAGCTAAAATTCTTATCTACATACGCAATATGATTTGTCATTGTCTGAAGGCATTGAACTGTCCATGTACTCAGAGTTATTTGTGTCGGAAACACACCAAAGGAGATCACCACATTTGTAGATCACCAGCTTTGTTCGACTCCACTGCTGTCAGGTATGTACGCATGTAAGTGGTTAGATGATGACATTAGAACGTTTTTTGAAGTATATTAAACTATGATACATCCCTGCATCTCGGATACTTTGTTAAAACGGATAATAGAACACTAAGTTGCAAAGACAATCCTTGTATATTGTAATGTTTTGTTTATGTCATATTAGGCTATGTGTGAGACGCTGTTAACTGTCTGAATTTGTTCTGCACATATTACATAAAACTAGCAGTTCTTATTAAATCTACCCAGCTCTACCTCTAAATGGTATGTTCTCAGATCAGGTAGTTATGTTTTTTACTGATATTGGATAAATTTCCAAGAGGAGAGCTACATTAGTGATCACACCATTCACAATATAGTTAATCTACTTCTGTACAAATACATTGTCAGACGGGAGTAGATTTCCAACATCTTGACTGTTGATGATCAATACCCTCAATTTTCATTCTGGTCATTAACGTGTAACGTTAGTATACATGTCCACAGGGATACCATAAACTCAGTAGTCTTTGGCTTGAGATTGGGTACTTATGTACTTATTAAACACCTATTGCATGTGTGGGTTCGTTTCGGATTTCTAAATTGTTCTAATAGGTTTGGGCAGTTGTATACTTATTCCATCTACAGTACAGTAAAAACAGCTATAATCCACGCACATTCTGCCCTTGATGTGCTTTGGTTTTAAGTGTTTGGTCGGGCTTTGTTTTTATTCCAAAATATTGTATTTCAGGTTTGTTATTGTGATCATCCAAATCTGGTTGGGTTGCTGGTAATTGTTAGATTCTTACTCACATACATCATAAACTCGAGGCTCAACACAAGATGTCTTTTGACAAGGGTCCAAATTACAATGCAAACTGGCTGTCGTCAGTGGTGTATCAAACCATGGATCCAGTATGTGGCTCTGTATTGGTGAGCTCATTGTAATACATTTTATATATGTTTTCAACTTTATGAGAACAACATCAGCTGATACACGTTCACATTTCTTTGATGTTGTTACTCAACGGCTACGCGTACACCATAATGTTTACTGTCTTTTCGCAATTTGATCACAATCTCCCCTTTATAGCGTGACTAGTCAAGAGATATAGCGTGACTTTATTTCTGCTGCTTTTGATAAATTGGATGATCTTTTATTTGAGATTGTTTCTAAATTGCTTCTATAAATATAACCCATTCATCAACCAAATAATGTTGATGTTATGCTGTTCGATCCTATATTGGTAACAATTGACGTAAAAAAACATCTTGCACTAGATAAAACAAGAACATCTCATGTAGAATGTTTTTCATGAAGTGTAGTTATGTCAAAAGAACAGGCAATCCAGTGAACGGGCATCAACTTAAAGAATATTACATTTTACGTGGGAATCAGCACTTCAGTTTGGTAAATATAATATAGATAAATGGAATATTCATCTTTGAAAGCAAATATGATTTCATTTGTTCTGGCTTCCTTCATCAAAATCCCAACAGCTACTATTTTCATAGCCTTTTTCTTAGCTTGGACACTGTGGATGCTTCTCTCTCCCCGGCAACCACAGAGCCTAGGTCTATAAGGAACACATGACGAGCAATTCAGTCTCTCCCTGTCGAACGGTCACATTGGAATAGTCCTCGTTCAGGTAATCTAAAAATTACATGCATTATCACTGATCTACAGTAGGTAGGTTCTGCATAGCATTCAAAATATAGGTACATGTTCATGACATTGAATAGTAAACTAATCATTAGGAACAATTATCTCTCTTCCTCGAGGCAAAATACATTTTTGCCAGATTATAGTTGTTTATGGGGCGTTTATATGAAAGAGTTTTTTGCGTATTATGTGTATTTACGAGGTGTCAATATGTGACCAACATTCCGGAATTTGATATGATGAAAGAGTATTCTAGATAAACTTGGAAGTGCAACTTCAACATCTTTTAACTAGCACAGAAAGCTATCACCGATTTGCACCTAATATCTGCGGGTGTAATGTTGTGTTATCTCACGACAGGACCCTTCCAGTTCACTTCGAAATCGCCATTTCCAGTATGACATAAATGTCTGTGTGTATCTGTTATTGGAAATGGACAACAATGAATAACATCGTTAATTCAAATGAAATGTCATCTAGTTGGCTAAATAAGCACGATTAGAACGATTCAGTTTCATTTTCGAAATATTTCGAGCGTGGTATTAACACCGTCGTACATATACATTATCATGACGGCCATCCAGCACTTAATAGGCTTCGCCTTCTTTCTTTTTCATGGAATGTGAAACACAAAGGTATTCATCATGGGCATTATATATGTGAATTCGAAAAAATTGGAAATTAATATTCGCCACTCATACCCTTTAGTATATATATTGCTGATGCTTCATAACGAAACTGTTTTTGCAATGTCGCGCCAAAGATTGGGTACAGATTATTAAAAATATGTATTGACTTTGAAACTGAACAGGTATATGAAAAATATGACTAATCAATTAAGTAGTGATACAGAAGTTTTGAGTTCCAACATAACCAAGCATTTCCCCCATTCCGAACTCTCACAACCAAGTACCTGCCGAGGTACTCACAAATAGATATGTTCGGCTTGTCGCTTATTGTGGTGGTTGGATTCCGAATCTTCCCACGATGCAACGTCTAGAAACGAAAGGAAAATATCACATCATACGGGAACATGCGTATCTTACTCCATGAATGCCCAGGTAATTTGTATTATCATTATTTATATAAGATAAAATGATTCAGTTGATTCGTTTGAAATGCTATTGCTTGTGAAATATTTGCCATTGCGTAGCAATTTGTTTTCAGGCACATACACACTAGACCTCCTGGACACAACCAAACACGTTTTCCTCTGCACCTTATTTCAAAACATGGCGAGCTCCTGATTTTGCCGTGTTTTGACTTGCGAAGACGTCTTCTTGTCAGATCCAGGGACACGGAAAAAAATCCGACATGATCACCTGAGAGTTGGGTGGGGGAAAACCTGAAAATCTTATATGGTTTAGCTCCGCGGATTAGAGACGATACAAATGTTCGAAAAAATATAGATATCAACATGGTAGATTCATTGATTCTCTGCAATGGATGCTAATTTCACTAGCATATAGATAATGATCCTCATTCAGAAATTCCAGTAGGAATCTATATCTTGTTCGAATCTAATACAAAAACAAGCACTTCATGACTATATAACATTGTGACGATAATGACAATTCATGACAATCGTTACAATGTGACGATCAATTATAGCGGTATTGGTCGTGATCACAATGATATACCAACCTTATCTGCACAGAAACAAATTGTTTGAGGAGTGCTCGGACTGGGTTGTGAGACCAGAGTGCAAGGTCAAGGTAGTCTAGGTGTTGACCGGGTTGTTCTGGAGTCGATCCACGGGCGGCTCCTCGAGAGGTTTGTTCTAGCAATGATGCACCTACAGCTGTATGTGAACCATCAGTGACGGGTACAGTGTGCAGATCGGATACAGTGTATTTACCATACGATCTAACGAGATCATTGATGACATAAAAGTCGCACATCAGTGCTCACGAACGTGAGATGTGTCAGAAACTTGTTGGAAGTTAGTGATTTTGTGTACCTTCTGTCCTGCTGACCCGTACTTAGATGATTCCTAAAACATACCAAGATGATAGATGTCTGCGTCATAATTATTGTAACAGTTTTGCACTTTGTGATTATTTGAATATAATAACAGTTGTATTACATATAGTATAAATACGTCTCGTTCTTTGGAATAATATTTTTCTGTACCATTGATACTTGATTTTGGAATGAAATGACCAGGAAACATCACATGACACAGTACGTGGTATGCAACTGTTTCATAAAACGTTACATTTGCATATTTCTAAACGAATAAAGTGAAAACACGTTCTGTCATGTCCATAATACGGATATAAATTCATTGAAATCATGTTCATCTAGTGTTTACCACAGTTCATTTAGAAATGAAATATAGTCTCGTAGTTTCCCTGTCGGAAGAATTATAAGACCGGAGTGGTAACAACACAGAATATTGGATTTGATGGTGCACAAAGAGTCGGTTCTATTATGATGGATTAATTTGCCAACATCTGAAACAATGTCACTGCTTGATGTCGATGAACATACAATGTCAATATCTGTCACTGTCCTGTGTTCAGTGCTAAGATGTCTTGTTCATTTGTAAACACATTTTTTCAAACTAGTGCTCCAAGGATCGAAGATTTGTAAAATATACAATATCATTGTTTATCATAGTATGGATCCAGTGACTCCGTTTGTAAACATGTTATGATACGACTACGTTTTTATGTTCCCAAGTTCTTGAGACCGGACTGCCCACAAAAAACTGTTATTGTCCGACATTCAAGTGAACAATATCAGCCGGCGTACTGGCCGTGCTATTTTATTAACTGATTCATGATCGCGTTTATATCCATCATTTCTTTGACGTGATTTATCAGTGGCTATGCTTTGACCAGGCTGTTCTCACTATAGCGTGACCGATAACCTATTGCCGTGGCGTTGCGTCCGTCGTCCGGCGTCCGTCAACAATTTTATCTTTAAAGTTTACGGTCGGATTTTTCTGAAATTTTTCACAAAAATGCCTAAAAATATTTCGAGATGGACGTATTTTTTAGTTTTTAGGTTACCGTACCTATGGTCCGATAACCTATTGGCATGGCGTTGCGCGCGGCGTCCGACGTTTCTGAAATTTTGCACAAAAATACCAAAAAAATATTTCGAGAGGGGGTAATTTTTTGTTTCTTTTATTTTCGCAATTTTTTTCGAAATGGCGGTCATTTTCTCCGAAAAACGGCCAGTTTCTGACTTTGGCGGCCATTTTCTAAAAAATTTGACCTCATTTTCAAGGTCAACTTGGCTAATATCTTGTTTATTATCAAATTTACAACTTAGGACTCTATTGTGGACATTATACAACAAATGATATATGTTGAATGTTCTGATGACTTTTAATTTTCTCTCTGATTCCATTTTCAAGGTCACAGGACATAATGACTAATTCTGTCTTATTACTGAATTTACAGCTTAGTAATCAAATGTGAACGTATAGGAAATCATATATGCTGAATATCTCGTGACTAAATTTGACCATTACCTTTTTTTCAAGGCCACGGGACAAAATAGCTATTATATATATTATCCGGTAACCTATCTTAGCCATTGGGCTAACTTTTTTGTAATTAAACCATACTTGCATTGCTCCCGTGTCTAATCAATGAATCAGGTGTTTCATATACTTCTCATCATAGCTTGGCTAGTAGATAGTTAGACTGTAATTAAACCATTCTTGATTTGCTCTTGTGTGTAATCAATTATTCAGATGTGTAATCGATGTTGTATGTTGGTTAAACCATTGTCGGTCACGGTTGAGTAGTTTTCTGTATGATGTGAAACAGAGAAACCCCTCGAGTAACGGAGTGCACCCTAGACCGTGTTGAATAGCTACCCCCCCCCCCTTGTTCCTCTGAGTTTCTCCATTTCTTCTACTACTGTGTTTGATAAATTGGACGTTCTTATATTCGAGATTGTTTCTCAATTGCTTCTATAAATATAGCCCATACGGACTTCTGTATTCATTCATCATTTAAACAATGTTGATGTTATGGTCTTCGATATCCTATATTGGTAACAATTGATTGCAAAAACATCTTGCACATTATATTCCTCCTTGAAACATCTCATTAAATACTGTTTTTGTCATATGTAGTTATTTCGAAGGCACATACAAGCCAGTGAATGTACATCAAATTAAAGACTATCGGTATGGCACACTTTACAGCAGGGAAATCAGCATTCCAGTTTGGTACATTATATAGTAACGTTTATGAATAAATGCAATATTCATTTATGAAATTGTACATTGATAGACATTTTTACATTTGACATATTTCAGTGCACTATACGATATACCATAACCAAATTGTTCTGCACTGAATATAGAGAATTTGAATTGGCGAGTGAGCATTATTAAATAAACACATCGGTGACAATGTGAATAAATAGATAATACTAACAAGTAAAAACAACACAACCAAATGTGCATCTTGAAAAGTCGAGGCTTCTACACATGATAATTCCGCATATATCAGGATTTTCAGTTGACAAAATGTGTATGTGTAAGTAAGAGACGTATGAAATGTGAGAAACGCCATATTGAAATATACCTTCTTTAATGAAGACCATTCTAATAATGATTACGATGCGAGTGTGTCACACACAACAGGTATGGTGCGATCCATGGATGCGACTTGAATACTTTGTGCATGGATTCATCTAAACAGAAACATTGAATGAGATTTATCAAAGCAACCTGCCATTTCCTGGGATAGTTACCCTGAAAACATGTCAAGTATTCGATAGATACCTGCCACAAACGAAGACGGATATTCAGGATCACATGGCGTGATATTTTCAATAAAAAGCATTCACTCAGATAAAAGACTATCGATGTTATTAATATCTTGACTTTATCTCACTAGTTTTTGAACAATCTCGGTTGGAATAACAAATTCCTTCGACAAAATAGATTAGGTTATGCTTGAAACATTTGCTTTTTGCTGTGTTTGTGTACTGTCAATAGCCACCTTCCCTGATATTTGTGCTATTCAAATGTGAATAAGAATAGCATCAACAACTACATTTGACACACTGCCTGCCCCTGAAGTCGCCAGTGTGTCTTTGGATAAATTATTTGGTTGGGATTTTGTTTCTAATGCAAAATATTGTATTTTACGTTTGTTATTGGCATCAATAAAATCTGACTATTGGTGGTAATAGATTGATACTTACAATCATGGTAATGAAAATTATAAAATTCCTCATAGAATTTGAATAGTTGTTTAGACAGGTTATTGCTACGAAATCTTTTGTTTATCCCTTAAAAAGACTAAAAAACAACACTGCCGTACTGTATGAAATAATGCGCAAGTTGGAATTTATGCCTGAATTCTCAAAATGGCCTGCGGTTATTGTTCACTACGCAATCTTGAACGATTTATAGGACGTTGGATTAGAAGTCAGAAAAACAAAAGCAATAGTGAGAACGGAACCTGGAAAGCGGATGTGAATAGAAGATAGAAGTGATATTCTCGCACTCTCTCATCTCAATAGCTATGGTGTTTGCAGAAAATCAAAAATCAACTCGTAAAAGCCTATAACGTTCAACTTCTAATACATTTTTACAACCGTTCTCTCAATTGGTGTCTTTTCCTGGTTCAGTAATCTGAAAATGCCATGCATTGAGCTGACCCACAGTAAGGAGTTTTTTTGCTCACAATTCACAAGCTAGGTGCTTGTTCATGACATCGAATAGTAAACAAATCGTTGGAAACAATTCCTTCCTTCGCAGAGGCTACGCCCAGACTGCATTTGTGCCAAATCATAGTTGTTCACAAGCCATTTATATAAAATTAATTTTTGGCATATTGTTGATATTTACGGGGTGTTTATAAGTGACAACCAGGCTATCGGTCGGAATGGAGAAACCAAATGTTTCCAGATGACAAGAAACCTCAAAATGTATTACTCTCCAGAATTCGATAGGATGATAGAGTATTCGAGATACAACCGGAAATAAATTTTGACCATCTCTCTCCAGTACAGTAATTCATCACCAATTGGCATCTAATATCTGCAGGTGTAAAATTGTCTGATACCAAGACAAGACCCTGACACCAAAACTACTATTACCAGTATGATATATATATATATATGTCTACTTTTCTTATTGAAGCTAATAACAATATCATACTCTTTTAGTTCAAATAAACGAAGAGAAAATCAGACATGACATCCAGTTCACTTGAAACTATAGTCGGTTTGCAAAAGAGGCATAACTGGGCTCATATCATGACGGGACAAACAATGCTCGTAACTGCCAATGAATTTCGGTACGATATCACTTATTCCTAGTTTCATAGACATACACAACGGATGTCCGACGACGAGTATGATTACGCCATCTCTCCAAAAGAATCAGAACAATGGAATATTTGAATCATATCTGTGTTCGGCTGATGTAATAATTGCTTGCATCTGTTTTCAATAATGGATTTAAGTATGCGGCCACTTTACAGCCCGGAAGACGGTTCAAATCATAACACTATCCGTTTCGTTTCGAGAACAATTTTGCTGTAGCACCTTGATGACTAACACACATCCATGTGATATTATGACTGCTGAATATATTATATGAACTGCCCAAACTCTTGAATGGCGTGGACAGATTTCTGTTGAGGTGTAATTGTCTTTGACAATATATTTTGAATATTTGTATTTGGCCCTGAAAATGATTATGATAAACTAGAAAACATGTGAATGCATTTTGGAAAGTATGTTATGTATAAATATATTTATTTGTGCTTCCTCAGAGACATTTCCTCCTTCGTCGCCGACAGGAGCAAAGCGTTCATTGTGCCCAACCTGAGAATAGCTCATTCGTACCATTACAATTCTTGATCATCTGCAAACACCATAGATGTTGGTCTTACCTTCCCCAATTTCTACCCCAATTCCCTCCTCCTTTGCCCCAGTTCCTCTGACTTCAAATCCATGATCAAAAGTCGTTCACGCCGAAATACACATGTGTCGGTCATATATACACATGCATGTATCATAGACACGCCCACATGCAAGACAATGGATTATAGTATTTCCACAACTTGTTGCAGATAATAGTCACCGTACAAGAAATGTCAATTTCTTGACAGAAGCAGCACATTTGGACTGACTTGATGACGGACTTGTTCAATGGATGTAGTCACACGATAAGCTGTCATTTATTTTAATGGTATTCATGGAACAGGGCATGATGTCAGTCATTAATCGAGTGATAAATCTAATAGATAATAATATATGGATGTAACTGCTCGACCTCCGTTGTTATAGGTCTAGCAGTTCCACCATCAAAAGCTTCGCATTGTCTTGAAGCTAGTTGCAAGATTTCATAAATTCCTTTACATCCAGTTGGATAACAGTTTTAAGACTTTGACAAATGTGATTTGGTGATTTTGCCTATTGAGTGAATAATATAACAAGTACCTGTAATTTGTTGACATTTGCCTGTGATTTTAAGTGATGTGCAATTTCGTTAATTTACATCCACTGGCCTCTGAATTACCAACTATGAACAGTATTGTATGTGTTTTCATACGTTCTATGACGCTACACTGCAAGATGATTTTGACGTCAATTGGTAGCAATATAGAATGTAACAAAACCATGCAACTGCCGCGCTGAAACGTTCGTTAGGAACGGTCACGTGATCTACAAAGTCCACTTGCGAAGACACCGTTCGCGGAAGAACCGTTCGCGGAAGCACGATTGCGGAAGCATCATCAGCGGAAGCATCGTTCGCGGAAGAACCGTTCGCGGAAGCACGATTGCGGAAGCATCGTCAGCGGAAGCATCAGTCGCGGAAGCACCGTTCGCGGAAGAGGAACCTTCGCGGAAGAACCGTTCGCGGACGCAGTCTTCACCACGTGGAGAAGAGTGCGGAAGATACGTTCGCGGACGAAGATGCGCGCGCAGCCACCCTGGCTATATAAGGGAGAGCGGACGGCCGCTCTGAGAGCACTGCAACAGCGACATCGACCGTGGGGAGATCGTCACCGCCACAGCCAAGGGACTCGACGAACTCCGTGCGGACGACTCCTTCTTCAGGGCCTTAGAGTCAACCGGGATTAGACCGACTACCTGGAGAAACCATTCGACTAAACGGGACGGGAAACTTCAACGGGAAGGGACAGAGAGACGCCGCCGGCTAAGAACTCTTTTTAGTTGTGCCCTCGTGCACTATTTATTTTTGAAATGTGATCATACAGTGCTCCATGTCTGAACTTCATATTTGTACGTCACGTGGGTGACCAGCCATACAATTGTAAGTTGATTTGATGTATATAAATCTTCAATTTATTTACATCTGAGTTGCTTCTTGCCTAAGTGAAGCCGGTAAGCTACGGAGTGATGATACACCAGCGTTGGGGAACACCAATTTAGTGACGGCTCTCGAATCACAACGAGCGGGAGTTACATAAAGTCTATACGATCAGAGAAACCAGGTTTTTTGGGCCACACCGAAAACAAGTCATTACCAAACGTCACAACTTGGTGCACGTGACCAGGATCCCCGAGGGTCTACTGCCAGGGAACGAACCTCAGCATCACTCATGTCCGGCGAAAACGACGAAACTGCCCCAGGGAAGACAGGAGGTGAAGAGGAAGACTCTTCGCGGACGGCCTCACTCGCGGACGAGGAAGACAGCGGTTCGCGGAAGCCGACCTTTGCGGAAGAGGGAGACGACCGTTCGCGGAAGACGTTCGCGGAAGACGACCGTTCGCGGAAGACGTTCGCGGACGACAACCGTTCGCGGAAGACGACCTTGGCGGAAGAGGCCGACGACCGTTCGCGGAAGACAACGTTCGCGGAAGACGACCGTTCGCGGAAGAGCAGCTTCACAGCCAGGGGTAGACGGGACGTTTCGACGAGTGAGGAGCAACCAGGGAGGTCGAGACCTTCCATGGGCCAGTCGGCTAGTCAACAGAGACCCCGGAGCCAGACACCCGACAACCGTTTTCTTTTCAGACACAACTCTGGGTGGCAGCACGATCGAGACAGGGAGAGGTCAACCTACCTTGAGAGCGTTAGGAGGGGCCCCGAGTTCCGACGAGTGCTGGGACCGGAGTACGTCAATCTGGACGGGGAGGACGGCGAAATCTGGGCGAGGAGGGATCGGCTACAGCTACCGGAGCAGAGTCCAAGTGTGGCACCTCCAGAGAATGCAGCATTGAGACGGCTTTGGGACCAGTCCCAGCAGCAGTCTGGTGCAACAGGGCAGCGGTCTGGTGTGACGAGTCGACAAACGGGAGTGACTGGAGGACGGGTTACTTGGGCTCCGACCCAAGAGAGCAGCTCGAGAGGGAGAGGACTTTTCGCGGAAGAGAACATTCGCGGACGAGAGGCATTCTTCGGCGACAGGGACGCTTGCAGCCGGGGATCCTTCGTGGATGAACGGGCTCGTGGGCGAGGGGGAGTCTTTGGTGACGAGGACGCTTGTGACCGGGGAGGGCCCTTCACGGACGACCACGTTCGCGGACGAGGACGACTCGCAGAAGAGAGTGTTCGCGGAAGAGAGGAGTCTTCACCCAGACGGCGGCTCGACGAAAGGAGTGATCCAGGCGACCAATCTTCCTTTCCAGTTTTTCAGAATAGACGGGGAAGACCATTCGCGGATGAGCCGGTTCGCGGAAGACTCGCGGAAGATGGCGTTCGCGGACGTGCATCTTTTGTGGAGGGACGTCTCCGGGACATCTTGGCGGACGAGCCCGTTCGCGGAAGACTCGCGGAAGACGGCGTTCGCGGAAGAGGCCTGTTCGCGGAAGAACTTCTTCGGGAGCTGTTGGCGGAGGAGTCCGTTCGCGGAAGGTTCGCGGAAGACAGTGTTCGCGGAGGGTTCGCGGAAGACAGCGTTCGCGGAAGAGAGAGGTCTTCACCCAGTCGACAACCGAGACAGCCAGCCTCCTGGAGAAATCCAGCTTCTATTTCAGTCACCCAGGGAGGCCGGAGACAGCACCCTTTCTCATCATCGGGCGATGAGGGGCCTTCATCTGATGGAGGGACCGACAGCAGCCATGGTTACCCAGGACGGGGGAGGAGACCACCGAGGCGGGGACCGCCGCTGCACCGACGAAGCCCTAGGCCGAGACGGAGGCAGGAGGACTCGTCGTCCGAGGACAGCACAGCCTGGAATCAGAACGGCAGAAGGAACCGGAAGATGCTGACCCCTGACAAGTTCGATGGGACTTCCATAGAGTGGCCGGTGTACCGGGCCCACTTTGACGTCATCGCAGAGGTCAACGGATGGAGCAAGCGGGAACAGGGCGTCTACTTAGCCGGGAGCTTGACAGGAGAGGCGCGACGAATGCTGACCAGCCTGAGTCCTGCAGACCGGAGGGACATCGACGTTCTGACCAACAAGCTGACCCTACGATTCGACCCTGACTGTCAGGAGGAGTCCTACAAGGCGACCTTGGGACAGAGAACCCGCAGGAAGGCAGAGACACCCCAGCAGTACGGCTATGAGTTGCAGCGACTGGCCGGCCGTGGTTATCCGGATCTGAACTCCGCAGCTCAGGAGGCTATCGCCTTAGACCACTTCTGGAAGGGCCATCCAGATGGGGACATGAAGGTGATGGCGCTCATGAGGAAGATGAAGACCATGGAGGAGGCCATAGCGTTCGTGACCCAGTACGAATGTGTCAAACCCAAGCCTGGGAAGCCGGTGATGTCCATAGAGTCGGAGGACTCCGAGCCAGCTCTAGGACGGGTCCTACAGCTATTAAAGAACCAGCAGGGAGGCGAGATTACCACCAGTGGGCAGCAGAGCAACCAGCCGAACGTAGCGGGTCTACCCAGACTTCCCTACTTCAAGGGGCTCTTTGAGAGCCAAGACAGGAAGCTGGATCGACTAATCGAGCTGTGTGAGCAGGTGCTATCCATCAAGCCGAGGGCCGCCACTGCTGAGAACAAGGGACCAAGCGCTAGGCCGGGACCAGATGACTGTTGGTACTGTGGGAAGCCGGGTCATCGGAAGTACCAGTGTCCAGATCGGCCGCCACCTCGGACCAAGGAGGAGCGCTTGAGTCGACTAATCGAGGAGATTGGTGAGCGGAACAGTTTGACAGACGAGGAGTCGGAAAACCAGTAGGGCTCATACCAGCCCCCAACCGTATGGGCCATTGGCAGGTGTGTGCACGGCTTCACAGGCGAGAAGCTCGACGAAGACGTGAAGAACACATTGCCAGGGGGGGATTTTTAGTTTCACAGATTTTTAATAGGTTTTTCCGGTGTGCATCCGAAGTAACTGGATGGGCACAGGAGGAGCTCGAGGATCGAATTCTCGACTATTTGGAGGGCAAGCCTGTCAACACAGACGGGAGTGCCAATGTACAGCAAACTGATGGAGCCGCGGAGCGTCTAATGACCCGCGGAGACGTCGACGAAATGCAGACCGATGGAGCCGTGGAGCGTCTGGGGACCCACGGAGACATCAACGAGGTTTCTGCTAGCAGCAAGGAGAACCAACAGGTTACAACCTTGAGGCTGGAGGCTGCGAAACAGCAGGGACCCCCCTATGCAACTGAACCACAAGCGGCCGTGAAAGAGGAGACGGAGGGCCGGTGGAGCGGAATGACCAAGGGGCCAGCGCAGCAGCTATTGCTGGTGGACGACTCATTACTTATCCGGAGCGGCGGTTCCGAGGGGAGTGATTCCCTTAAGACTGACAGAGAGGACCAGGGTGGTGCATCACTGTGGGTGGACGACTCAGTACTTATCCAGGGCGGCGTCCCTGAGGAGAGTGGCAGCTCTCTTAAGATTGACAGAAATGGCCAGGTGGTGTCGCTGTCAGCCGGTGCCCGAGGCACATTGGCGTGGTATGCGGCGTGCCACGTTATGGGGAAGGCGACTCGTATGTTGGTGGACACGGGTGCCTCTTCCACCGTTCTGGACGAGTGTCTCTTCGACCAAATGGATGACGAACATAAAGCAATGATAAGGCAGACGAGAATAAGGTTACGGGCAGCAACCGGAGACTACTTACAGGTTCAAGGAGAGATGACAGTTCAACTTCTACTGGGCACACGACTCGTGTCGGCAGATGTACTGGTAGCCAAACTAGGGATCCCGGGAGTGTTGGGGCTTGATGTACTTCAACAGATTGGGGGACAGCTGGATCTGCGTAAGGGCGAGTGGCAGGTGGGCGACACTACCGTAGTGATGAGCTCGGGCCACGAGGACGCCGTCTACACACTGGTGACGGAGGAGACGGTCGTCTTGCCACCCTTTTCAGAGATGATGGTGGACCTCAAGCTGACAGGAAGTGAGGGAGGAGTTCCGAAGGCCGGCCTCGTGCAGTCCGCAAGAGAGCCGTTGGAGGACGACCCCCTCGTAGTGGGACGAGCCCTGGTACGACCCCGAGGACGCCTGGTACCGGTGGTACTTCTGAACGCCGGCGCTGGAGCTTGCACTGTGCTGATGGGGACCATCCTAGCCGAGCTTCACGGAATAGAGGCCGTGATCGACCTAGGATTTCGTCCCGATGGAGGGAAAACAACCCAGAATGAACCTAAAAGGGAACAGTGGTACCGGGAGGAGAGCGGGAGGGAGCATGAGCCCCTTACACCAAACTCTACCAAGTGGCGGAACCGGACGCCTGAGCAGCCCGAAACCAGAGTGCACGCCATGCATGCAGAACCGTCGACGAAGACACCTGAGTGCCTGGAGCATCTAAAACCGCTCCTGGAGGGAATGCATCCGGACTTGACGGAGAAGGAGGTGGAGGTCGTCAGTTGTGTCAACAACCGCCGTCTAAATGAAGTCACCCGGAAGGATGCGTACCCTCTGCCTTGAGTCGACGAAAGATTTGACATCTTATCAGAAGGACGACGGAGATGGAGTTCGACAACCATTGGAGCGAGGCTCATCAGCAGGTGTTCGAGGCGCTGCGTCAACCTCTGACCGAGCGCCCCCTGCTGGTGTACCCTGATATGAAGCGTAGCAAGACCCAAAGGAGAAGAGGAGGCCTGTCCGACTCAGGAGGAGTGTCCCCTACCCCTGGAGGACTTCTCTGATGAGGATTTGCTTCCTCCGATCAGCGGAGAAGGATGGAGCCCAGGAGGACCTCAAGTCAACATCGTATGGGAGGTCCCTGTTGAGCCCTTGATGGAAGATCACTATTGCGGAGATGGAGTCGGGATATTCCAGATCTGGGAGGTGCGCCGCCAGGAGGACCCGAGGACGACTGCAGTACCGACCGAGGAGTCCCTACCTGAAGACCGGAGCCCCCCACGACCGGTGAGCCATCGGCTAGAAAGGGTGGCGATGGATATTCTGGAGCCCGGGACCATCAACAATTTAAAAAGGTGCTGGTTTACCCTTGAAACCGACGCCTGGATACCCAATCCGGACGATGTGACCCCAGTCCGGACCCCCAGTGATGACGAGGGACGAGTGGAAAACAGCGGGAATGCAGTCCAAACGATGTAAACGATGACGGGAGCGTTCGCGGAAGAACCGTTCGCGGAAGCAGCGTTCGCGGAAGCAGCGTTCGCGGAAGTACCGTTCGCGGAAGCACGTTCGCGGAAGCAGCGTTCGCGGAAGAACCGTTCGCGGAAGCAAGCGAAAAACGTTATTTCGTTCCACGACAATGCTTTTTCCCCCAGATCCCTGGTCCGCGCCTTTTCTATATAAGCAGGCCGGCCTACGATTCCGTCATCACTTCAACCATGAACACACCAACTCTGCAGATCATTGAGATACCCGCATTTGCAGACGAAGATTTCGGGGACGTTCCAGATTTCGACTTGGCTGACTTTCTGCCCCTTGAAGTCGACAAGATGAGCGACCCACCTACCAAGATAGACAAGCCTGACCGAAAGCGGGAGCGCTCGAGGAGCCGGGAGCGTCGTGAGGAGCCCCGAGGAGGTCGACGGTCCCCTGCCCGGAAGTTGTCTACCGAGAGAGGGCGACGCTGGTGCAGCCCCTGCCGGATCCACGTGACGGCATCCAACTTTAGCCGACACGTGGCGACCAAACACACGCAGAAGGAGGGGCGGCACCTCTGCAAGATGTGCAGCCAGCGATTCGCCCGCCGAGCTGACAGAGACCGGCATGAGACGTCGCATGCCAGCGGCAACACCCTCAAGCCAGGACGGAGGAGGACGACGACCGACACGCCCGTGTCCGACCCCCGAGATGGTCCGACTACTGTGTCTGCCCCTGAGCTGAAGACTGTCAGCTTTGCGGCCAGCGGGACGACCAGCTCCACGCCGTCAAGCCCCCGGGAGGACGCCCCCAGGTCAGAGGACGCCCCAGACCCCGAGGACGACCCCCCGAATAGCGAAGAGGAACCGGAGTCTCAGCAGGAGCGGAGAGAGGCGGAATCCCCGGAGGCTCCCACCCCCGAGGACGACGGACCCCCCGTTCCCAGAGACTCGGCCCCTACCTACAAGCCCCTAGACCTGAGTTGGTACCTCAAGCCCGTTCCGGAGGAGGAGGACCAACTGCGACCGTATGTGGAGGGCCTGGGCAGAGCGGTCACTGCCGGAGAGAAGGCCCTGGAGGACCTGGCATCCACGATAGCCATGGGACGACGCCACCTCACCCAAGCGGAGGCTCGGCTCCAAGCCAAGGAGGAGCAGAGACAGCTCGAGGCCGAGGTGCTGCAGCTGCGAGGGGAGGCCTCTCAACGAGAGAAGAGCCACCGGAAGGAGCTGCGAGCCCACGTGAACAGCTCCGAGCATATACAGACACTCGGGACAGGCTGGCGGAGACGTCCGAAAGCGAGGTGGATCGCCAGTGAAGTGGAGGGAGAGAGCCCTGTAAACAACAGACAGGCAGGAAAAGACGAAGAAGGAGGAAGAAGAGAAAAGAAGAGAGAGAAAGGATCAACGGGGACGTTGATCTCCAGAAAGGGTGGAGTTGTAACAAAACCATGCAACTGCCGCGCTGAAACGTTCGTTAGGAACGGTCACGTGATCTACAAAGTCCACTTGCGAAGACACCGTTCGCGGAAGAACCGTTCACGGAAGCACGATTGCGGAAGCATCATCAGCGGAAGCATCGTTCGCGGAAGAACCGTTCGCGGAAGCACGATTGCGGAAGCATCGTCAGCGGAAGCATCAGTCGCGGAAGCACCGTTCGCGGAAGAGGAACCTTCGCGGAAGAACCGTTCGCGGACGCAGTCTTCACCACGTGGAGAAGAGTGCGGAAGATACGTTCGCGGACGAAGATGCGCGCGCAGCCACCCTGGCTATATAAGGGAGAGCGGACGGCCGCTCTGAGAGCACTGCAACAGCGACATCGACCGTGGGGAGATCGTCACCGCCACAGCCAAGGGACTCGACGAACTCCGTGCGGACGACTCCTTCTTCAGGGCCTTAGAGTCAACCGGGATTAGACCGACTACCTGGAGAAACCATTCGACTAAACGGGACGGGAAACTTCAACGGGAAGGGACAGAGAGACGCCGCCGGCTAAGAACTCTTTTTAGTTGTGCCCTCGTGCACTATTTATTTTTGAAATGTGATCATACAGTGCTCCATGTCTGAACTTCATATTTGTACGTCACGTGGGTGACCAGCCATACAATTGTAAGTTGATTTGATGTATATAAATCTTCAATTTATTTACATCTGAGTTGCTTCTTGCCTAAGTGAAGCCGGTAAGCTACGGAGTGATGATACACCAGCGTTGGGGAACACCAATTTAGTGACGGCTCTCGAATCACAACGAGCGGGAGTTACATAAAGTCTATACGATCAGAGAAACCAGGTTTTTTGGGCCACACCGAAAACAAGTCATTACCAAACGTCACAAGAATATAGAACAATATTTCAGGAACATTATTTAAATACATTCCCACGCCCCTTTGGGTTCTACCTACAGATGCAACTTTGGAGCAATATATCTAAAAGTTAGGAAATAAAGTTGCACTATAACTTTCGACTAGTCATGTTTTAGAGAGAAGTTTGTGATCATATTGCGCACCAGTGACGTCAGATAGCAGAACGTGACGGTACAAGCGTAGCCATTGAATTATCATATCTTTACAGACAACATACCTGTTTGAAAAGATATTCTTCCTCTTTTGTACAAATATTATATTAACAAAAGTTATTGCAATAAATGTAGTGAGGTTTAACTTACTTTTAAAAATAAAAATAAAATAATTTTTCCAATAAAAATAATGAATACCACTGTCACATTTTGAGGTACGCCCTTAAAACGCTAAAAGTTACTATCAGTGATATCAACATGCAGATTGAAGATTAAAGAATTTCTATCAAGTTATTAATTTATAATAACCAATCCTCTTTAAATTCAATCAAATTAATGTTTGTAATGTGTACAAAAATTCATCAAAATATTGATCAAAATTATTTCCCGGAATAAGGGCGTATCAACACCAACGCCCTTATTCCGTGCAACAGTCGATATATAGTATACCACACGTCTGATCGAGAGGAACACCCAGCATTGTACGTCAGTTATCACTCTTGTATCTACTGTGGTAATCAAGCCTCGCCTTTATTTATTTTCTCTTTAATGTCCTAATTTTAGTAGGATAAAATCTATCAAATGTATGATCATTCCTACAAGGTATGTAATTTTTCAGACATTCCACAGAACTCCCATACATGAGTGTTGAAAACAATTGGGAGAAAATTGCCACACAAATCCTTCACCAACATTGCTGTTGCTTCACAAACCTCTATGCAAATGTTCTCAAAGTCTGATTCAATGATTTACTGCGATGTATGTTTACTATATGATGTTAGCCTTTCGCAAACGGTGTTGTGTTGGGCTCCTCGGTAATCTTCCCATGATGCTAAACTTCTGCACGTCGCCATCCAGAAATTGTGAGAAAAAATGCACCACCCAAGAACCTGTACTTTTCACTCAATACGTGCCTCGTTACATACACAATCGGATAATAATTCTCCATATGTTACGAAATGAAGATTTGGTTATTTTGATTTGTTAATACAGCTATGCTTGTCGCACATCACCCTTTGTGTAGCAAATTGTTATTGTTGTCAGGTACCTGCACAGTAGACCTCAAAGAGACAACCAAACTACTAGTAATTATTTGTCGAATCCTACTTCTTATCATGACCGGCTCTCGGTGTTGCCTTATTTTTTCATGTCTCCTCCTCAGGTGATGGATATGATAGAGCTCGGCATCTACACCTGAGGATGGTACGGAGCCTTTAAACATGACTGCTTGTATGCTCCAAGTCTAGTCAATCACATCACCTTCAGAATCTAAAAAAACCTAAATTATTGTCTCCCTCTGAAAATTAGAAACTATTGCAAACAAGTTCGAGAAAATCACATGGATGACTGATTCACAATCGGAGAAATAATTGCTATTCATTATTACCGATAGGATCTAGTTCCACTTAATCGGAAATAATACAAAGCAACTCACTTGATTATTTACCATCGCAAATTCACGATAAATTGCAAATGTATTGATCAAGTATCACAACAATATGCACCAATACAAACTGATCAAGAAGCAGACCCTGGATTGGGTTCTGAGACCAAAGTGCAAGGTCAAGGTTGACTACGTGATGACCTGGTTGTCCTGGAGTCAATCCACGGGTGGCTCCTCAAGGGGTTTATAATAACACGGCGTATGTCTTGGAGTGTTTGTTCTAGCGATGATGCACCTGGAGCTATGTGTGAACTATCAGTGAAGGTCTGGTAAAGTGTAATAACCGTAAGATCTAATGAGATCATTAATTACATAAAATATCACACATCAGTGATCCAACTATTACCACAAAGAACACAAACATCTAATGTGTCAAGAACTTGTTAGAAGTTATTTGGTGTACCATCTGACCTGCTGACCGGAATTGGATGATCCTGAGACAATCATAAAGCAATATAAGACATCTGCTGCACTGTGGGGTTATTTTAATATACTATGGCTGCAATTTTGTTCTTTCTGTCAGCTCATTCTGTATCATCGACACTTGATTTTGGTATGAGTAGCTGTCATGGCCTAAAGTCAATGACCCGCACACATCCCAAGGCGAAGTTGTACATGATATGAAACTGTTTCATAACAAGTTGCATTTGTAGGTGGTCCTACACATATTCAGTGGAATTACGTCCAATACTTTTAGAACAGTGAGTCCAACATAAGTTTTATTATCCAAATCGTGTACATGTATATCTCCAGCAACTAGAAAATCACTTTCCTCACCACCGAATTACTTCTTTTTCATTGTATGATGACGTGTTGTGGTGGCAATTTCAATTGATGTGGCACATTTGCAACACCTGCTCATAAATTGACAATAAAATATATGTAATCTTGCGAATCGCCGAGTATCACCAGACCCTGAAATCTCGCACCACACTGAAAGATATGCCGTATACATCACATTGGCAGATAGCTAAAACTCTTATCTACATATCCCATATAATTTATCTTTATCCCAATGCATTGCACTGTCGATTTACTCAAAGTTATTTGTTTGAGAAATACACGCAGATAGATCACGAGATTTGTTCGACTTATTGCACTGTTGCCAGATACATGTACGTACCTTATCATATGGTGTTGGCCGTTTTTGTCATGAATATTTTGTCAAAACCAAAAGCACCATGGATGCAAAGGCAACCCATGCATATTGTCAAAACTATACATATTATCATATAACGTCAGAGATTTTGTGATACATTGTAAGCTGTCTGATACTAATATACACAGACACAACATTTGAAAAAGTCATACTAGTATAATCTATCCACTTCCACCCCTGGAAAATATGTCATCACGTCAAGTAGTTATTTTCTGCTTGATATCAGATGAAATTCAAGACGTGAGCTTCATCATGTGTTCACGCCACATCTAATAGTTTGATCTACTTGTGCAAAAAAAGCATTGTTCATCTGTGATGGATTAAATAACCAATCCTGGTTGTGGATGATCAATTGTCTTCAAATCCTATTCTGGATAATATAACTAACGGCCATTTCGGCCGGTCACCCATCGAGCATGGGCAGATCATTCGTGGCCATCGGCCAACAATCGGACATCGTAGATACGTCGGCGGAGGCATCGGGAGAAAATAACGCAGAGTTACTTTCTTGCGGCTACCGGTGGAAAAATGACATCGGTAGTGAATCGCTAGCACACCAGCCGGCGACCGGCCATGGCCCCTTCAGATGCCACGGGGATCGACCAATTTTTTCGGCCGACCAATGTGGGTAGCTCACCTGGCGATCACCGCAGGGTATCCTGCCGGGCGCTGATGAATGTCCGGAAGGTGCCCTTCAGATAATCGGTCGATTCGTACATATCAGAGGTCACCAAGCAGGTATCACTAGGGTATCAATACCTGGTGGTTCGTGACCACTCGAAAGATATGGGAAAGATGTCTGACAAACTATCACCGGCGGCCGGAACATCGGTAAATACCTCCGATGTCCGAACATTGGCCGGCAATATGTGCAAATGTGACTCAGGCATAATCTCGAGACTTATCCAACTATCCCCTAGCTAGAGGATCGTTGGTTGAACATTGAGACATCTTCAACATTTTTTATTAGCAAGCGTCTAAGGGACAAATGTAAGAGACATTGATGCTCTGATTTATCGCAACATGGAATTTCGTGATTGACTATATTGTATTACGACCATGTTTTTATGCTTGGGTCATGAATTCGGTCTGCCCATGAAAAACCTTTATATTCTGAACTTCAAGTGAACAATATCAGCCGGCGTACTGGTCGTAATATATTATTAGCTGATACGTTTACGTTTGATATGTTCACGTTTACATTCATCATTTCTTTCATGTGATTATTCAATGCCTACACTCTGACTGTAATGTTTTGCTGTTTGACGTCACTGTTGCGCGAGTTGATCGCAATCGCAAATCTATATCGACATGGGTAGTCTATAGGCAACTTTATTTCTACTCTTTTAGACAGATTGAATACTTAAATATTCGAGATTGTTTCCAAGTTGCTTCTATAAATATAATCCTCCAAATTGACCTTAGTACTTATTAAATGTTCATGCATTTTATCTATATTCTACAGTGGGGTCCTTTAGTCTTAGACCACCCTGAAAATATCACCTTTTCTGAAACCTATCATTAAAATATAATTTATTTCATTTAAGTTATCTGTTATTTATCCTTTCAGTCACTCCCATGTATGTAAACACAATTAACATCAGGTATTCATAAAGTTTGATTGTGCAATATAAGAATATTCGATTATTTTTTTGGTAAAAACACTAAGTTTGAATGTTTTTAAATTTGCTTAGGAAAAATGATGAAATGCGAATAATGACAAGATCGGGGTGCAATGTGGTTGGTGATTGTGTGTTGGTCAACATCAGTTTCATTGCAACCTCTTATCTTAATGTGTATCACAAATAAAGACAAGTTGGTGACATATATATATAAATATGTTACATTTGCTATTTATTTAGGTTTGTTGGTAAAATGTGTTGATTTTACCGAAATAAACCTTCTGGTATCATTTTGAGATACATGTCTATAAATATTAACATAGGATTCAGCTCTTAGAGTCCGCATGTAATAAACACAGTCTTCTATTGTACGCTAATTATGATGACACACTCAAGGTGGTCTAAGACTTTTGGACCCCACTGTAGGACAGAACGATGAAGGAATTGGGCAAGAAAACATGACTACGAAACTCTTTAAATCTCAACAATTTGGCGTTAGCAGATTATCAAGAATTGTGATGGTGCGACCTTTCAAAAGCCATTGACATTCCCCGTTGTCAGAAACTTCTCAGGATGGTTCGGTGAATGCCTTGCTCATTTCATTGAAGAAGGAACAAATATGTTTGAGGAATACAAGACAAACGCTTCAGTCTCTCCCTGTTTGAGAGCCACTTTGGAATCCCCTCTTCTTTCAAGCATTTGTACTTGACACTTACATCATGAATATATTTCAGTAAATATTTAATCTGATAATTGAGAAAAACAAAACACTACAGTTCTCGACTTTCGGGAAAGGTATCTAGAAATTGTATGCATATAGCTGATCCACTGTACTGATTTTTGAACACAATTCACAATCCAGCTACCTGTTCATGATATAGTAAATAACTCGTTAGCAACAATCCTTCCCAGAGCCTACGCCCAGCCAGCATGCTCGTTTTTTTTATGAATGAGTTTTTGTTGTATTATCGATATTAACAGCGTGTCTATAAGCCACTAACAAGCTTATCAGACGGAGTCGAGCGACTATAATGCATCCAAATGACAAGACACTCAAAATATATTACTTTCAGGAATTCGACGATAGAGTATGATAGAGTATATCAAGCAAAGTTTACAAGTGAAAATAAATTATTAACATCTTACTCCAGTGCAGCAGTTCATCTCCAATTTGCCTCTAATATATGCTGATGTATATTGTGTTGAATCTTGTCCCAAAACAAGACCCTCCCAGTGCACATTAACGGTTTTATGATCAGTTTAACCTAAACATATGACCACATGTATCCGTTATCAAAATATTAACAACAATAACATGCATGGTTATATCAGTTCAGTGGAGAAAAACAATATTCATTTAGGTCGTATGATTCACTTATTAAAGATCACTTGCAAGAGACGTCATCAAACCCATATATTCTACGGTAAGATGACAATGACCAAAGCTGCCAGTGAAATTATGTTTGACATTATTCTTAGATTCGTTATAAAAGAAAAAACTTAACAATGCAACGTGAGCAAGCCTGTTGAACAAGTTCGATCTTAGAGGTGTGCGGGTATTTTATGGCCTGCAGAGCGGTCCAAATTATAACATTATCTGTTTCGTTTTGGAAACAATTTCCTTGTAGCACCTTGATGACTAACACACACCCGTGTGGTATTATGCCTGCTAAAAATACGATTTGCCAAATTTTTGCAAAAGCAAAGATCCAGAGGGAACCATGAACCTCATCGTAAGTAGAACAGTGGTCCAGGGGTTCATACAAGTCATGTATTGGGAATAATTAGAGAGACTGGCCTGACTCTCACACAGTATAGCACGCTGATGTGTTTTGTGCTGATTGAGTCTGGTGGTATAGAAGAGGGTTTTGACTGCTACCGCATGTCCGACAGGCAGTCTGAATATTCATTAACAATTCATCACCTGTATAGACAGCAAACCCTACCCTACCAGTTCTTCCCTATTGGCAAAAACTTCATCTCAGTGTACAATAATTCACCTAATCATAACTCGTTAGTCGTTGCATCTCTTTACGCACCACATTTCAAAGCAGCACGAGTAAAACATTTCAGATTGATGTAATCGTTCTCGACTATATTGCAGGTCATCACTTGCATCTGCTATAGCAACCATGTCTTGCCTTTATTTATACTATTCTCAACTTTATACTCATATTGCTCTTTATCTTTTGTGATATAAAATCTAAAATATGGAGTGCGAAGGATGATTCGTCCAGGGGTGTGAGCGTCTGATTCGCTGATAGTTTGCAGTACGCATCGACAGCCATACGGCAGTGTTGAATACAATCATTCGCCACACGTATGATGCCTCCGGATCATAACAAAACTGTACCTTCACTGTTATGCACGAACAAATAGATCATGCATGTATTTCAGAAATATGAGTACCCGATACTTTGGTGCTGCAGAAATGTTATATACAAAATATTTTATACTGGCATTCTAAACTCCAAATACCTGTCGATATAATCACAAATAGATATGCTCGACTTCTCACGAATTGTGGTATGCAATGAGGATTAAGTTTACGAACAGATAAATGATATATATGTATTTTCTAACAATTTTATTCAGGACTTTAGTCTCACTTATTTGAACTTAGACACAGAAACTATTCCCCTCATGAATCGATTAACTTTTTAATATCACAACTTCATGATAAATTATAGTTGCAGACAATTGATCAGTATCTTTATGATTTATCAACTTTATCGGCATAATAAAACATTTTGATCAAGAGGCAATAATTGCACACCCTGTACTGGGTTTTGAGAAACGCGTGCGAGGTCAAATTTGTCTACGGAATGACCTGGTTGCCTCGGAGTCAATTCACAGGGGGTTCTCTGCGAGGTTTGTCCCGATATGCAAAGATGCATCTATAGCTGTATATGAACCATCAGTGACTGTCGAGTACAGTGTATTCACCATCAGATCTAACGAGATCATTAATCACATAAAATATCACACATCAGTGGTCTAACAATTAACACATTTATAAAACACGAACATCAGATGTGTCAGTAACTTGTTGGAAGTCAACGATGTCGTGTACCTTCTGCCGTACTGAACTGTAGTTGATTCCGAGAAAAAAATAAAGCAAATGAAACATCTACATTATAAATACAATTCCGCACTATGGGACTATGTGAATAATATATGGCTGCAATGTGTTCTTTCCGTCAGCTCTTTCTGTATCATCGATTCTTGATTTTGGAATGCATAACTGATGCATAATATTGTTATTGTCATCGCACTCCATGGACTACAAAACTACTTGTTTTTACCCTATGGTGTTTTATGTATTTTCGGTGGCAACTGAAATTGATGTGGCACATTTACAACATCTGCTCATGAATGGACAATAAGAATGTGTAATCTGGTAAATCATCGAATAACACCAGACCACAAAATCTAGCACCACACTGAAAGATATGTCATACATCTTATTGACAGGTAGCTTACACTATTATCTACATATCCCATATAATTTATCTTTGCCTTAAGACATTGCACCCTGGATGTACGAAGTCAAAGTTATTTGCGTGAGAAATACACATAAGTCGATCACCAGACTAGTTTGACTCACTACACTATTATCTGAAATGTATCTTTTATATGATGTTTTATCAGGATATTTTTAGAGGTAAACTGTAATACACACCTGCATAATGAGTATTTTATCAAAATCAATAGTACGCTGAGATGCAATCGCAACCCATGCATATTCTCAAAACTAAGCATTTAGGATTACAACGTCAGGTTTTATGTGATACACTGTAAGCTGCCTGATACTGATCTGTACAGATACAACACCAGAAAAGTCATATAAACTATACCCACTTTCACCCCTGGAAGATATGTCATCACGTCAAGTAGTCATTTTCTGTTTGATATCAGACGAATTTCAACACAAGAGCTACTTCAAGTTTTCACGCCATATCTAATAGAGTCAATCTACTTGTGCACAAGGACACTGTTAAGCTGTGATGGATTAAATTACTTCTCTTGAATAATTGAATTGCAACGCCAATTGACGCCTATACGTCATAATCCCGAAGTTTAACCAAGAATAGGGCTGGAAAGCGGAAGTACTGATCGATGACAAATTCCAATGAATTTATTCGGACTGGGGATAAGCACCTGACGCCTCCCTATCTTTTAACATGGGGTGCATTTAATATGGTGATTTTAAGTATATAAACGATGGCTTTAGTGTATTATAGTAGCCAAACACGATGAAGATATACAAAAACTGTTGTAAAAGATAAAAATTGTCCAATTCCACAACATATACAAGCTTCGAAGAGGCACTGAAAAAAACGGCACTTCGAATAAAGCCTCGCTATAGGAAAATTGCCGGCAGACGGCCTGTTATTCTAATGAATTTTGACACAAAAGTACAATCTAACCTGCTTTGTACTTTCGCTAAAGTTATTTGACACAAGACATGTTATTTCAGCAGTTATTGACGTTGTTAGAAATGGGTGATAATTGGGTTTATCCCCGGCGACGCCTTATTCACGAATATTTCATTGGATTTTATCACCGATCATACTTCCGCTTCCCAGCCCTATCCTTTAACATTATGACGTTTTCAACATTTTTACTGGTAAAGGTCGAAG
The DNA here is from genome assembly GCA_949152475.1 of Terebella lapidaria. Classification (NCBI taxonomy): domain Eukaryota; kingdom Metazoa; phylum Annelida; class Polychaeta; order Terebellida; family Terebellidae; genus Terebella; species Terebella lapidaria. Next base: position 26,284,180 of record OX424556.1, read on the forward strand.
GGACAAATGTGACATACATAGACGCCCTGATTGATTTATCAGACCATACATTCAGTAAGTGATTTCATGATTGAACATATCATATTGCAATCGTTTTTTTTAATGCAGCCTGCCCATGAAAATATTTCATGTCTGAAATTCAAGTGAACAATATCTGCCGGCGTACTGGCCGTAAATATTTTTTATAGCTGAAACATGTTCACCTTTAAATCCATCATTTCTTTTATGAGATTACTCAACGGCTACAATCTAACCAATGTCAATGTTGTGCTGTTTGACGTCACTGGTGCGCAATTTGAGGACAATCTTCCCTCTATAACATGCTTAGTCGAGAGTGCAAATATGTCGCTACTGTGTGCAATTTATATGAGAACATAAAGTGAATTTACTCATATTCGAGATTGTTTCTGAATTGCTTTTATAAATATAAGTCTCCAAAATGGCGTTGGTATTTATTTAATTATATTCATGTCATATTGTTCTATATTCTATACTTTTACCAATTGAAGTCAAAACCACCTTGTGTTGTACCTTCATGGAACGTATGAAAACGCATACAAAACTGATCATATTTGTCATTCTGAGGCTCATCAATAGAAATAAATCACAGCAAATTTCCAACAATTAACAGGTAGGCATATTGCTTCATACAACAGATAAACCATACCGGTCAAAGTCATAATCATAAAACTGGTCCCCGAATGGTTGTGAAGATATTTATGAAATTTCGCCAAGTATCTTCAAGACAATGCATGTAGTTTGATGGTAGAACGGATAGCCCTAATACAAATGTAGGCGAGCAATCCCTGGAAGCTATTATTCCTTGATTAATTACTGGCACCTTGTGCTGTTTCACAAAGGAAATCGAAATAAATGACAGCTTATCCTTGTGACAACATCCACTTAATAGGTTTATCATCTTCAGATTTCCTGATTCAGACACAAATTCGACATATTACATTTCTTGTACGGTGACTATTATACAAGTAGATGAACTATACGGTAATCATTTGCCTTGCATGCAGGCCTACTAATATATGATACGTACAAATTTGTACAATATGGCCGATATGAGTGTCTTTCTGTGTGAACGATTTCTGATCATGGATTTGAAATCAGAGAAAGCAGGGTGGAATGGAATTTGCGAGAAAAGAAGATGAATTCAAGATTCTTTAAATCTCAACATCTATAGTGTTCGCAGATGATGAAGATTTGTGATGGTCCGAATCACCTCTTCGAATGCCACTTGTGCTCAGCATTTATATATCATGAATATATAAGTAAGTACCTAATCTGATCATTGCCCAAAACAACAGTGAACTTCTCATCTACCTGAAAATGTAAATAGATATATATGCATGCATTATACCTGATTGCCAGAAAGGACTTTTGGCACACGATTCACAAAATAAGTGCGTGTTCATGATATGGAATAGTAAACAAATCGTTAGGACCAATTTCTGTCCTTCCCAAAGACTACGTCCAGACTGCATTCGTCACAAGTTTTTATATGAATGAGCTTCTGGCGTATTATTAATATTGACAGCATGTTTATTTGCCATTAACAAGCCTATCGGACTGAGTTGAGAAAATAATCTCAAAATGTATTATCTGTACTAAGAATTTGGCAAGATGATCAAGTGTTCCAGATAAAACTTACAATTGAAAATAAATTATTAAAATCTTTCTCCAGTGCAGCAATTTATCACCGATTTGCACTTAATATCTGCGATGTGTTAAATCATATCCAAAAACATGGTCCTCCCAGTTCATATCAAGATTATTATTACCAGTTTAACCTAAAATATGACCACATATTATATGGTGCAACATTAAACAATAACATGCATTGTTAGTTCAAATGGAAAGAGAAAATTCATCTGGGCCATACAGTTCACTTGTGAATATAGTTGGCGATCATTTGTAAGAGACAGTATTAAACTCATGCTATATCACGACGTATCATGGAAACAACGACCATAACTGTCAATGTGTTTGGCATTATTATTCTCAGATTTGTTATGAAAAATACCTTCCTGGTGCAGGTGTTTAATGGCAATTGTGAAACCCCTTTTCCTCATGAGGAAGAATTGGTTGGGATATCGATACAAGTCGGCTCGTCCCATACAATGATCAATCACACCCTTCATCAATGCTCGTCAATGTTTGATCAAAGCTGAACAAGTTAGAAGTATGCAGGCATTCTATGGCCTGCAAGACGGTTCAAATTATAATATGATCTGTGCCAATATGGAAACAATATTCCTGTAGCACCTTGGTGACTAACACACACCCGTGTGGTATTATAACTTCTGAAAATACGATTTGCCCACATCTTTTGATGACGTGGAACGACTGATTTCTGATTAGGTGAAATTGACCCTTGCAATGCAGTTATGATAAATATAATAACACACGAATGCATGTTGAAAAGTATGTGATGTATATTATTATGCTGTAAATATCGCCAAACTGGAACAGCAACCATATATCATCTCGACATCGCCAGGTATGGAACATACATATTTGGTTAGATCTTCGTGTATATCTTGCAGAGCAAAGATTGAGAGGAAACCATGAACATCCCCTCATAGGTAAAACAGTGTTATATGCGTACATACAAGCCATATATGTCATGGGGATAATTAGAGAGACTGGCCTGACGCTGTATAGGACGCTGATGTGTTTTGTGCTAATTGAAACTGGTGGTATAGCAGAAGGTTTTGACTGCTACCGCATATCAGACAGGCAGTCTAAATATTCATAAACAATTCATCACCTGTACAGACAGAAAAACCTATCATTGCAGTTATTTCCTATTGGCAAAAACAGTACAGTGTACAATAATTCACCTAATCATAACTCGTTAGTCGTTGCATTTCTTTACGCACCACATAGCAAACGGAGCACCAGTAAAACATTTCAGATTGATGTTGCAATCGTTCTTGACTATTATATTGCAAGTCATCACTTGCATCTGCTATGTCAACATGTCTTGCCTTTATTTATACTCTTCTCAATTTTTTACTTATATTGCTCTTTATTTATTATGATAAAATCTAAAATATGGAGTGCGAAGGATGATTCGTCCAGGGGTGTGAGCGTCTGGTTCACTGATAGTTTGCAGTACGCATCGACAGCCATACGGCAGTGTTGAATACAATCATTCGCCACACGTATGATGCCTCCGGATCATAACAAAACTGTACCTTCACTGTCATGCACGAACAAATAGGTCATACATGTATTTCAGAAATATGAGTACCCAATACTTGAGTGTTGCAGAAATGTTATGAGGTATATGTATTTACCATAAACAATAAAATATTTGATACATCCTAAACTCCAAATACCTGTCGATATAATCACAAAGAGATTTGCTAGACTTAATTTTACGAACAGATATATTATATTATTTTCTAACAATTTTATTCAGGAATTTAGCCTCGCTTATTTGAACTTAGACACAGAAACTATTACCTTCGTGAATTGATCTTTTTAATAGCACAATTTCATGATAAAGTATAATTGCAGACAAGTGATCAGTATCTCTATGATTTATCAACTTTATCGGCATAATAAAATATTTTGATCAGGAAGCAATAATTGCACACCCTGTACTGTGTTTTGAGAAACGAGTGCGAGGTCAAATTTTCTACGGGATGACCTGGGGGCTCTCTTCTCTTCACAGGGGGCTCTCTTCGAGGTGTTTATAACAACACCCATTTGTCCCGATGTACAAAGATGCACCTATAGCTGTACATGAACCATCAGTGACTGTCGAGTACAGTGTATCCACCATAAGATCTAACGAGATCATTAATTACATAAAATATCACGCATCAGTGGTCTAACAATTAACACATTTATAAAACACGAACATCAGATGTGTCTTGAACTTGTTGGAAGTCAGTGATGTTGTGTACCTTCTGACCCGCTGAAGCATACTAGTTCATTTCGATAAAATATCAAAGCAAATAAGACATCTGCACCATCAATACAATTCCACACTATTTGATTATTTAAATTAATATGGCTGCAAATGTGTTCTTTCTGTCAGCTCTTCCTGCATCATCAACACTTGATTTTGGACTGTAATGTAATGTAATGTAATGTTTATTCAGAACCAATCACCTACATATTCATATATATATACATACATTCGAAATTCATTTTTCGAATACCATATAAAATTGTGCGTTTGGTCCTAGGAGCACTACAAGACATAAATGTCTGTAACCGTAGTGCCCCTATACATAAATATATACATACATACTGAGGAATGAACACAATCGTGAAAATCAATATGTGAATATTTTACATTTTTTTTGGATCATGATATAATGGTAAAAGGTATACACGAACTGAAAATGTTCGCTGTGAGTTGAAGAGAGTGGGGGCTTTGTGGATATAGTCAATAGTATTGTCTGATATAAAAACATTTGATGGTGCGTATGAATGACGCTTTTGATAATGATGTACGTATATCATTGGGCAAGTCCTGCCATAGTTTAGGGCCTTGATAAATGAATGTTTTCATCATACGGACAGATTCGGGCTTCAGTATATGTGGGTTATTACTTTGCCTAGTGTTATGAGAGTGAATTTCACGATTTGACGTGAACATCGAGAGCAAGGGAGGCGGTGGGCTTTTGTTAGTGAACTGGTACATAAATTTGGCTAACTGAATATTGTACATATCGTTTAGTTTCGGAATTTTCAGTTTAGCAAATAAGGGTGTAGTGTGATCATTGTAAGCTGCTTTCATTATATTCCGGATACATTTTTTCTGTAGTATTTCAATGCGGCGCAATTGTGATTTGGGAGCTGAACCCCATAACATTATCCCATATAATAGGTGAGGATGCACTAGGGAGTAATACAGAAGCCGTAAATTGGCTGATGAAAGTATACGTTTCGAAGCATTAATGGCATACAGACCGCTAGAAATTTTTCGACATATGTGTTGAATTTGCTCGTTCCACGTGAAACATTCGTCTATATAGATCCCAAGAAATTTGGTGCATTTCAATCTAGAAATAGATTGGTTACCCAATCGTAGATGTGTAATGTTATTCGCTTTGTTTTTGGAAATATGCAAATGTGATATGATGAAATTGGTTTTTTGAACATTTAGCGATAACTTGTTCGCAGCAAACCAGTCCGCCAACGAGGATAAATCCTCTCCAATATTGGTGCATAGTTGATTTATATCCGGAGATGAACAGTATAGAGTGGTGTCATCGGCAAATAAAATACACCGCGAGTGTTCGAGAATATTGGGAAGATCGTTCGTATAAATGATGAATAATAAGGGACCGAGAACAGATCCCTGAGGCACCCCGCAGGAGACGTTATGATTAGTGGACACAAATTCCTTGTATGCGACATATTGTTTTCGATTAGTGAGATAGCTTCTGAACCACTCCAAGGCCACACCCCGTACGCCATAATGATCGAGTTTTTTCAGCAAAATTTCATGATCGATAGTGTCAAAGGCCTTGGAGAGGTCCAGAAAGACAGATAATGCTATTTGTTTATTTTCTAATGCTTTATTAATGTGTCCCATATATGTTGCGACTGCATCGATAGTTGAGTGGTTAGGTCGAAAACCAAACTGATTTTCGAAAAGAATTGAATTTTTGACACAAAAAGAGTGAAGCCTGCAATGAACTACCTTTTCCAGAACTTTAGATATTGATGGTAAGAGGGATATTGGTCTATAGTTACCGAATTCGTTTTTATCCTTTGATTTGTAGATTGGTATGACTTTAGCAATTTTCATACTGTCGGGAACAATTCCGTATTGCAATGATTTATTTATTGCTTTATTAATCGGTATTGATATGGACAAATTTATGGATTTTATTAGCTTGGAGCTGATACCGTCATGCCCATAGCTTGTTTTAGGCTTCAGGGAGGATATAATTTTTTCAATTTCACCTCGGTCTGTTGGGGACATGAAAAAAGACTTGCATATTCTCGCTGAATCCAGGTAATTGTGAAACGGCTGATTCGGTGTATCGATTTTGTTAGCATACTTTGGACCAATTTCCGAAAAATATTTACAAAATTCATTTGCAATAATTGTTTTGTCATTTGTTAGTTCGTTTCCTATTTTGAAAGTGTCCGAGATTCCAGATTTATTCGGTGTTTTCCGTATGAGATTATTAATTAGGTTCCATGTACATCAGGAGTCATTTTTTAGGCTTTGAAGTTTATCAGCATAATACTTTTCTTTACAAGTCCGTTTGATTCGATTATACTTATTTCTATACTGTACATACTTGCTGTGTTCTTTGCTATCCTTTGGTTTCCCCAGACATTGTTTATATAACTTATCGCGGGCCTTGGAACTTTTTAATAAAGAAGGGGTCATCCATTTTTCACGTATCATGCACTTACCCGGTATATTTTTCACTGATTCTGGCATAAATCGGTCCATTGCAGACCGTATTGTATCAACTAGAGCGTCATTCGCTTCGCTAACGGATAGATTGTCGAGAAAAGATCAATCAGTACTTTGTAGGAAAGAAGCTAGTTGGTTTATAGTATCATCATCAAATGGTCGATACTTTATAGAAACTATTTGTTTTTCAATTACTTTCCTTTGGCCAAGTGACGTGAAAATTGGCAGGTGATCCGATATGTCAGTTGTTATGATGCCCGATTTAACTATTTCGTGTTTACCAATACGAATGTAAATATTGTCTATTAATGTGGCGGATTCCTGTGTGATACGTGTTGGTTTGCTGATTGTTGGTACTAGTCCAGCGGAGATGAAAGTATCAAGTAGCTCCCGCGTGTATTTATTATCACTGATATCGAGATAATTGAAATTCTGATCGGTCCCAATCATAACGTCTCCGGGAAACGATGCTAATTTATTCAGAACATCGTCAAATCGTTGGGTTTGACGATAAGTAAGTGACTGGGTGGCTGACATGGTCGAGTCATAAGAGGGCGAAGTTGTACATGGTATACAATTGATTCCTAACAAGTTACATTTGAATGTGTTCCAACACATGTAAGTGAAATTAAGTCTGATACCTAAGTGAGACGGAACAGTGAGTCCGACATAAGTTTTATTATTGGAATCACACTCCAGGGACTATAAAATCAAATTCGCCACCACGAAATCACTTGCTTTTTAGCGTATGATGTTTTATGTATTCGGTGGCAATTGGAATTGATGTGGCACATTTGCAACACCTGCTCATAAATGGACAATAAAAATGTGTAATCTTGTAAATCGTCGAGTAACACAGACCGGAAAATATAGCACCACACTGAAAGATATGTAAAGTTATTGACTACCGTCCGCTCTTCGGGATGTAAAGTTATTGACTACCGTCCGCTCTTCGGGATCCTCGAGGATAGTCCTCTCTCATCCGAGTCCTTGCGGACGCGCATCCGCTATTCCGGATCCTCGCGGCAGGGCCGCTCACCGGAGGTCGCGGCGGACACGGTAACTACTTCATCATTAACGGTAACCAGGTAACAGCCCACCCGACACTCCCAGGCCTACGGACACCGTTCAGAAACTAGTTCATCCCTACGGTGTTAACTGGCAGGGCCTGGCGAGCCGCGGTCTGCCTCGGGGACGGAACCCCGTACAGTCCGACATGTTGGCCAGAGTCTCTGTCACATGTCCCGGGAAGGGAGAGAGCTGGCGATCCACAGGGCCGAAGGCCCCCGAGTCAGCAACTCGTCTCTCCCAGCCCGGGCCTCCCCACGGAAATCGTCCCCAGGGCTCTAGGAGCCCACTACTCGCAAACAGGGAACACAAAGCTCATGGCCGAGCCTCGTGTGCGTCCTGTCTCTCGATCTTGGACAATCTCCTCGAACGAGTCGCTTCCAGTGTATATATAATACACCAGAAACTGTAGGGCGCACGCGAGGTTAAATCGATCCATTGTTATAGTTTACTGGAACGTAAATTACAATACGTCGCCGTGGCAACGCACGCTCGAACGGAGCATGTCAAAACAAGGCCAAGTACGAAAAGGCCACATAAATGGCATTTATGTTTACAATCACCTGCCGCGTGCTTAGGGCAAAATCGCCACATTACCCCCTTCTTACAATGTTGGTCCCCAACATGTTCCGCCTGCGCCCAAAACTGCAAAACACGACGAAGGCATCGCATGGCGGACCGAAGGAAGCAAGGTGAACGGTACCCAGAAGTCACGGCGCAACACTAGGACTTTAAGAGTCCCTTTTGGAAGAATGGGGAACTACCCCCGGACTTACGGAGTAAACTATAACGCGCTTTGCAATTTTGAATAAACCCTCATAAACAAGCTAAAATTTTGACCGAGGTGGTCCAAAACCGTGTGATGACCTTGGAAGGTCATCCGTTATAAAAGGACGGTGTGTCGAGTCTTTGGAATATCTTTAAGGTTAGACTTTAAATTTAGAAATTTTGTAAAACGACACACCGAGTGATCAAAAGTGATAGTACCTCTAAAAATGTTGCCGACCGCCCTGCCGGCCGGCTCCTCAGATCCGCAGAACGGGTCTGAGGCAGGGCGGAGCCGCGGAAGCGACTCCGGCACGCCCGCATGACATATGTACATCTAGCAGACACACATACACCTGCGGACAGCTGTCGCAGACAGCTATCAAAGCCAACGCGGCAAGCCGCATCGACTGCCAGTATCTGTATACTGCAACCCGCACAGGCCTGTGTACAGACACGCAGATGGACGGACGTCTGCACTTTCATGCAGCCGCCCGCCCGCCCGCACATCTTCAGCACGGCCCGCATGGGGAGTTTACAACTGACAAAATCACCCGCATCTCGAACACCGGACACGCGGATCCCGCGGAATCCAGCGCCGCATCGACGGACGAAATGCGGATGGCACAAAACAAATGCGCTACACATCTGGAGATTAAATAAATAATCCGGGTTCGACATTGTTGTATAAATATACATGCAACAAATGTTGACAGCTATTCTACACGCGTAGCAGCGCACGCGGAGTCACTGAAAACTTCTGTCCCCGGTCAAAATGACACATTGCTCGAACCAAAATTCAAACACTATAAACTCATGCGGAAACAATCATTTCCCTCCGGTGACTCCTCACGCTCCATGTATACGGGTAGAAAATGTATTTCTATCCCGGGGGACCTCGCAAATATATATTGTAATTAAGATTAGTCATTCGCTTTAGCGTCCGCACCGGCGGTCAATGACGTAAAATTAATCACACAGCAAGGTGGAAATTGGGCTTAAAATTGACAGTAACCACTAACTTGTGGTTGTTACGATTATGTCAGACGAAAACAACAATAAATTGTCATTCTCCAGTCTTTTCGGATATGCACATCAATCCGTCACTGTCAAAATTAACGCAATTCCTTACACCCCTCTTTCGAGAGCGGAAATCTCCCGATTTCTTACTCTCTATTGCACCGGAAAGGAAATTTCACATACTTGTCTCAATTGTGTCATTAATCGAGCAAGAACAGAATTCTCCAGAGACATGCCGCACACTTGTGGCTTATATAATCCACTCACTAAATAATAAGGTGAGATGGAAAATAAACAAAATCACTCCCCATAGCCGCTGGTACGCTTACAGGGCGATCGGACATACCCATGACGTCCGGACAGACAATTGGGCGCCCTATGGGCGGTAGCGACCCGCCCACTAGCAACCCCAACGTACAGCCCGACCGCGGAGCGGTGTCCGGTCCAACCCAGAGCCAATCCAAACGACTACCGGAGCGCGGAACCAATAGATTAGACGCGGAGCCGGCATGGTCCGTAGCCCCTATGGCTAGGGGGAACGTGCCCGTCATGCCGGCGCCCAATCTAGAGGATCCCTAACATGATGAAATCAATAGCCGGCGGACGTCCGGAACTGCCCGCGGACGGAGTCCAGAACGAACGCCCACCATAAATTTGGCATATTGACCTTATCCAATGACAATGATAGGGATTAAAAGCCACAAAGCATGCTGCGCATGTACAATACGACCCCCTTCTTAGAAAGGGGCCGGGGATCCGGTCATCCCGGCCGGACCGCGTATTATAAGGTGCGATCCGGACGAAAATGAGCGTCCCCCACTGCCGCGGCTGGTCCGCACGCGCGGACTTAACAGCCGGTCCATTATAAATAATGGTAAACGGTTTCCTGCCGTAGAAACCTTAAACTACTATAACCACAATTACAGTAGTGGCTCACGGGGGATAACTACACCGAAGTGCGTCATCTTAAAGCGCCGCGGACGCCGGACGAGTCACGCGGACGAACCGCGGACATCAGTCCTCATCTGCGGACACTGTCCCCGCGTCCAGAGCCAGTTCCCCAAATCCGTGGGAAGACGCTTCTCCCGTAGCGGACGTAAATCCCAACCTCAGTCTGGCCATATAAGAGGTTGTCCCGGGACCAGGGGCGTCCGGCCGAATCAGTAAATTCGTCCGGCCAGCGTAACCGTTGTGCGGATTACGCCGGACAGCCGTCCACAAGGTGCGGACAGGCCATCCGCACGTCCCTGGCGCTAGAAACTACAGGAGGGCGGATGCGGAGCGGCGGCGTTACGACATGAAAGTCTCCGCGGACCTCAACTCCGAAGATAGCCACAAAGTAGCCACCCGCGGAGGTAAGTCGTGCGGACTCTCACGGAGCGACCTAAAACCCATCCATAGTATGACAGACGGGTACCGCAGACGCATCCGCATGGGCGGAAGGCTATTCCCACCCATACCGGGCTGGCGCACGTGGTTTCCGGCGTGGCCGCCCGTCATCCGCAGGTACTGGAGGGAGTGGGGGTACCTGCGGATCGCCGTCATCTGGCTGATAGCCACCCAGTCCATCATCTGACGGGTCAGAGAGGTCCGGGAGGCCCACCATACGGCGCACACGCTCGTCCGGAGTCCGCGGATGCTGACCGGACGGATCCCATACGGGAGCATCATCCGGTTCCGCATCTTGAATGAGCGGATCCATGACAAGCGGGCCCTCGTACTTCTTCAGATTATCGATATGGACAACCAGAACCCTGTCCGGATCGGAATCCCTCCGGATCCGGTAGTCCACATCTGTCACCTGTTTCAGTACGGTAAACGGGCCTATCCACGGCTTAGCAAATTTATTGCCTTGCTTAAGCGGCGGATAATAGTAGCGCACCTTGTCGCCTTCCGCAAAAGCTGGCCTACCCTTAGCATGGGCGTCATAGCCTCGCTTCTGCCGGAGGGCAGACTTGTCCAGGCGCGCGCGCGCGAAATCATGGGCGTTCGCCAGGGCGCGGCGAATCCACTCCACGTATTCCGGACCGCACTGGGGTACCGCGCCGGTCTCTGCCGCAGTTGGATACATAATATCCACGGGCAAATTTAGCTCCCGGCCGTACAACATCGCGTGCGGAGTAACTCCGGTCGAAGAGTGGACCGACGACCTGTACGCCATTAAGACATACGGGAGGTGGTCATCCCAATCATTCGCACGATCATTCACAAAGGCCGCCAGCATGTTGAGGACCGATCGATTAAAGCGTTCGACCTGGCCATCAGACTGGGGCCTGTAGGGGGTGGTCCGCACCTTGGTACTGCCTAGCATCTGTGCTAGGTTTCGGAACAGGTTGCTCTCAAATTGCGTGCCCTGATCCGAATGTACCTGTTTAGGTACCCCATGGTACACCACCCATCTATTCACCAATAACCGAGCTACCTCGTCCGCAGTCTGGCGGCGCAGTGGGTAGGCATCGGTATACTTGGTAAAATAGTCGGAAATCACTAGGATGTACCGGAAACCACGCGGGGTGACCCGGTGGGTATCCAGTATATCCAAAGCTATCCGATCAAACGGCGCGCCCGCCTTAACCGTGGTTAAGGGGTGGCGGCCAGGAGTCGGAACTCCTTTGCGAGCTTGACACCGAGGGCAGGCTGCGCACCACCGTTGCACGTCCAAGCTGCTACCAGGCCAATGAAAGCGCTGTTGTAGCCTATGGACGGTCCTCCGGATTCCCAAGTGACCGGTCACCCGGAGGTCATGCAACTGGTGGAGTACTTCTTTCCGCAGCTCCGCCGGAAGCACCAACTGCCATATTGGAGGCAATGGGGTCGGTGGCTCATAGCGCCGGTATAAGAGGCCATCCCTCAAGGAGAGTCGTTCCCACTGAGATACTAGAGACAAGGTCTCCTCCCTGTAGGTCTTTCGCTCATCCTTCGAGGGCTTCTGGCCGGCCTCAAGGGCTGTAATTACCGGTGCCAGAGCTCTGTCAGCTCTCTGCGCCGCAGCTATCTGCGCCGGAGAGTAGCCACCCAAGTAATTAGGCTCCTCATCCGTCGCGTCCGGCTGCGCCGCAGCGGCCATCACCACAGGGGGCAAGGACCGCTCATACTCAGACTCTCCAGAGGACGAGGGTACCCACGAGGAGTACACCGCCGGACTCGAGGAAGACTCGCTGGAGCTGAGCCGCACCTCCGCTTCATATGCGGGACGCCCTCGCCGATATCGGCGGGTCCGCGCGCGGAGATGAGCCCTAGACGCTCCGGCCGCCGTGTTGTTAGAGGGGGCGGCGGCCTGCGGTCTCCCCGGAACGTCCAATTCCGAGTCTGAGGACGAATCCGCGGCTTGCTGGAATGGCGCCATTCCTGCACAACCCGGATTCTTGCACTTATGACAACGGGACAGGCCGTCCGCGTTGCCGTGCAACTTACCAGCGCGATGCTCTATCTGCATGTCATACTCCTGGAGTTTGACGAGCCACCGCGCCACCAAGCCATCGGCCTCACTATAGTTGAGGAGCCATCTCAGCGAACTATGATCAGTCCGCAAGCGGAAATGGCGTCCCAACAAATAGTGCCGGAAACGCTTGGTCATCGTAACCACCGCGAGCAACTCGCGGTGAGTGGTGCAGTAGTTCATTTGAGAGCGGCTCAAGGCCACACTCGCATAAGCTACTACCCGCTCTTGCCCATCCACGATCTGCGAGAGGACACCGCCGAGTGCGAAGTTACTCGCGTCGGTGTCCAGGATGAACTCGCAGTCCGGACGAGGGTGCCGCAGCACCGGGGCCACTACCAAGGCCTGCCGGAGTCCCGAGAAGGCGTTAGCCTGCTCGGCGGACCAAACGAAATCGGCGCCCTTTTCCGTGAGGATAGTAAGGGGACGCGCGATCTCCGCAAAGCCGCGAATAAACCTGCGGTGGTAGCTCGCGAAGCCCAAGAAGGACCTCACGTCCGCCACGTTACATGGCGGAGGCCATTTCTGCACGGCCGCCACCTTTGCGGGGTCTGGTCTCACTCCGGTGCCCGTTACCATGAAGCCCAAGTACAGGATTTCCTGCGCGAATAGCTCGCACTCACTTGGCTTCAATTTAAGCCCTGCTCCGCGGATGCGATGGAGCACCATCTGGAGGTTGGTGAGGGTTTCCTCGAACGACCGGCCATACACGACGACATCGTCGATGTAGACCATACATCGCTTCCAGAGGAACCCTTTAAGTACCATCTCCATGAGGCGCTCGAACGTCGCTGGTGCGTTACAGAGCCCGAACGGCATTACCTTGAATTGGTAGAGCCCGTTCTTAGTAACGAAGGCAGTTTTCGCCCTATCACTCTCCTCCATCTCGACCTGCCAATACCCGGAGGCCAGATCCAGAGCACAGAAGTAGTGCGATCCGGCCAGGGAATCGAAGGTGTCTTCGATGTGCGGGAGAGGATATGAGTCCTTCCGCGTGACATCGTTAAGCTTACGGTAATCAACGCAGAACCTCCACGAGCCGTCCTTCTTCTTCACCATAACCACAGGACTCGCCCAAGGGCTGTCACTGGGTTCGATGATGTCTAGCTCGAGCATCTTCTGCACCTCCTGGTCAATGACCTCTTGGTGCACTATCGCTGCTCGCCGTAGACGTTGTTTGATCGGACGCTCGTCTAGGAGGTCGATGCGGTGTTTGGCAACGTCTGTCTTGCCGACCGCACCATCCGGACCCATAAACACATCCGCATACTGCCGCAACAGTCTGCGGAGCGCCTGGCGCTGCTCTCCACCCAGCCGGTCCTTCGGAACCAGAGATTCCAGATGGTCCGGCAGGGTGAACGGATCATCTCCGGCGGCCGCCGCCGCGCACGCAGCGCGGCAGACCGGATCGTCGGGGATGACACGACTAGACGACGCGGGCACAGCTGTAGCTGCTAGGTACCCGCGCCGCAGCACAACGGGTGAGTCCGTGGGATTCACCACGAGAAGGGGCATCATGCGGGCGTCGGACTTGACCAGAGTCCCGCCCAGCACGAGCCCAGTTCCCTTGGCGAAACTGCTCACCGGCTGCACTATACACGGACGACCTTCGAGGGGCATGCGGGGACGACGCGGCCGCGCCTCGATGATCATCTCGCTCATAGGCGGCACCACCGTGGTGCGCGCCACCCGCATTTGGAACGAATGCACTGGACCCATGCGGAAGAGGTAGTGAGTATCCTCTCCCATCCGGAATTCACCCGCACTGAAGTTAGCGGTGACCCGGTGGGCCCGGAGAAAATTCATTCCAATAATCCCGGCCGCTCCGATGTCTGCGACGATTGCCTCTGTCGGATACACCTTGTCCCCAAGTGTAACAGGCAACTCGACGATACCGTAGACACGGATGCGGTTGTTACCGGCCCCGTAGAGCTGGTAAGGACCGGGATCCCGCAACTCAAGGTTGCGGAGCACGGGTTCCTTCCGGAACGTTCCTATGGCTATGAGGGTGACCTCCGAGCCTGAGTCTACAAGGAACCGGACCGGCTCCCGCCCGAGTGGCAGGAGCAGGTACCAGCAAGTGTCCTTGACCAGTGCGTTTCTTGAACGGTATCTTTCGCACGCACTGGGCCCATTCTCGGAGTCCTCGTGATCCGCCTCAGCCGCGGACGAGCCAGACTGGTCCTCAAGGACCACTTCCGGAGAAGTTATATCTACTTGAGGTTCGTCCAGTTCATCCGTAGGTGGGGCGGCATCCGTTGCCACGGAACAACTGTCCTCGGACGTAGTGTTGGTCGCCACCACGTCCGAGTTCAGTTTCCCTGCCGTGAGGGACGGCCCTGTTGTCCCGCGGGACCAGGCCGGGAGTAGTTACTCCGGCGCGGACTGGGGAGGACCCCCTGGTATCCGCGTGCCCGCAAGCGTTCCAACAACTCCGGACACTTCAGCCAAAAGTGTCCCTGTTTTCCGCAGAAATAACAGGGGCGGTTCTGAGCTGGTCCGGATGTGAACGCACAGCATTCAGCGGGCCCCGGAGTGTCGATCCCAGCGCAGTATGCAATCATCTGCGCAGCGCTGAAATCATACTCGTCATAGTCGTACTCATCCGGAGATGAGGACGGCGCGGCAACCGGTGCCGCCTGTGCGGGCGCCCCTGTAGAGGGTGCCGGCGCACTAACCCACTGCTGGGTAGGTTCCCTGGCGGATTCCCGGACGACCAGGTCCTGCCACGGGGTTACCTGCGATGCCTTGACCGGAGGAGGAGTCGCCGCCTGCGCGGGTACAGCCGAGGCCGGAGCCGGGGCTGGAGGCAACTGTCTAGGGCTGACAGCCATCTCAAGCGCAAGCGCGGAGTCTATTGCCTCCTCCATCGATCGCTTTTCATGGGTGGCCAGCCCGTATGCTAGGTGGTAAGGCTGGCCATCGATGAACTGATCGATCAGCATCGTCTCAAACCGTCTGGAGTCCATGTCCGGAAAAGCTCTCCGGCCGAGTATGCGTAAGCTGTACGCATAGTCTGTCACGGACTCAGTCGGCTGGCGGATACGCGCCTTGAACTCTCGTTCAGACTGCCGCCGATTGGTCGTCGGCGGGAACAGCAGGCGAAGTTGACGAGCAACCTCGCCGAACGTCACTGTTCCCACCGGCAGACACGGCATCACGCGGAGAGCTTTCCCTTCCAGGCTCCCCGCGAGGACGTGTCCAGCTTCATGCTGGGACCATCCTTCGTACACGGCGGTACGCCATACCTGGAGCAAGTAGTCCTCCAAGTCGGCGTTATCCCCGTTGAACCGTTTCCGCCACGAAGAGTGGTCGGGCCCGTCATCGCGTTTGCTACGCGCCCGACGTGCGGTCCCGGCTCCAGGGTCGTCCGTGTACAGCGGCAAGTTCCGTGCGCTTCCTGCGCCTGCGGCGGAGTCTGCCGGAGCAAACATCGACGCCGCAGACGGAGGAGCAGGGAAGCTCACGTTTGCCGCCGGGGTCATTCCCGCTAAAAACCCACTCTGGCTAGGTGCGGGCGGGGCTCCCATCGAACCTACTGGGTAGGCTCCAGAAGGGGCGGCAAAGCTTGGGGCCGTAGCCGCCTGTTGCCACTGCCCGTCCGACACACTGTACGTGCCAGGGTAAGTCGGCCACGCGGCTTGTGCTCCAACCGTCGGAACGGTCGACGCGGTCGCCAACGTGGTGCCTCCGAGCCGCGGGGCAGGCGCGGGTCCCATTGCGGGGGCCACTGGCGCCTGCGGACTCGGCAGGACTTGGGGAGGGGCTACTGGCCCAGACATCCCCGGACTTGAGATGGCCGACGGGTCAACGCTCGAAGGCGGCTGATTCCGCTTGAACAGTACAAGCGCCTCGGATATCAGCCACCTCTCCCTCTCCGTCAAAGGCCCCGAGTTGCCTTGTGACAGCGGAGAGGGGGAACGGTTCCGCCGGTCTGATCGTCCCTGATGGGGCGACCGGGCGCGGTCATAGCGCCCTCTGGGGGCCAGCTCACCAAGCGCATCGGCGAGCTGGTCTACCACATCACCCGGTGCGGACCGACCAGAGCCCATGCCGGAGGCTCGCGAAGGAGCCCACCCGGCCAGGAGTGGCATCTGGTACTGCTGGTCCGCCTGTCCAGAAGTGCCCGCAGTAGTTGGCGCTCGATTCCGGACGTCCGGAGACGTCCCACGGAAGAGTGCCGCTTGCCACGGACTCATTCTGGGCCTGGGCGGGCGCGGCGTAGAGCCGTTGCCGGCCTTGATGACAACTCCTGTTGCGGCCCCGCGGGGCTAGACTCTACGTCCGGAGACGGAGTCAGGGACGCCGGAGTCGACTCCGCAGACTGGGTTCTGTCCGCGGAGGGCTCCGCACATTCCCTCCGGCCGCCGGAGTCACCCGAAGATGTCTCACGGCGGCTGTCGCGCGACCGGGTGTGATCCGCGACATTACCTCCCGTTTCCCCCCCCTTGGGTTCATTAGCCTTATCTCTGGCTTTGTCTCTTTCCTTTGTCATCCTTTGAGATGTCCTTGAGGAGCGGGCGATCCCCAGGGACTAAGGAGGCTACAACGCTGTGACGGTAGGCTGCGATGGAACACTGTCGGACTGATCCTGGTCACGGCACCAATGTAAAGTTATTGACTACCGTCCGCTCTTCGGGATCCTCGAGGATAGTCCTCTCTCATCCGAGTCCTTGCGGACGCGCATCCGCTATTCCGGATCCTCGCGGCAGGGCCGCTCACCGGAGGTCGCGGCGGACACGGTAACTACTTCATCATTAACGGTAACCAGGTAACAGCCCACCCGACACTCCCAGGCCTACGGACACCGTTCAGAAACTAGTTCATCCCTACGGTGTTAACTGGCGGGGCCTGGCGAGCCGCGGTCTGCCTCGGGGACGGAACCCCGTACAGTCCGACATGCTGGCCAGAGCCTCTGTCACATGTCCCGGGAAGGGAGAGAGCTGGCGATCCACAGGGCCGAAGGCCCCCGAGTCAGCAACTCGTCTCTCCCAGCCCGGGCCTCCCCACGGAAATCGTCCCCAGGGCTCTAGGAGCCCACTACTCGCAAACAGGGAACACAAAGCTCATGGCCGAGCCTCGTGTGCGTCCTGTCTCTCGATCTTGGACAATCTCCTCGAACGAGTCGCTTCCAGTGTATATATAATACACCAGAAACTGTAGGGCGCACGCGAGGTTAAATCGATCCATTGTTATAGTTTACTGGAACGTAAATTACAATACGTCGCCGTGGCAACGCACGCTCGAACGGAGCATGTCAAAACAAGGCCAAGTACGAAAAGGCCACATAAATGGCATTTATGTTTACAATCACCTGCCGCGTGCTTAGGGCAAAATCGCCACAGATATGTTATATACATCTCATTGACAGGTATCTATGACTTTTATCTACATATCCCATATAATTTATCTTTGCCTGAAGGCATTGCACTGTCGATGTACTCAAAGTCATTTGTGTGAGAAATACACCCAAGTAGATCACCAGATCTATTGGTCTTACGGCACTGTAGCCAGATATGTACACTATTATATGGTGTTACATTTTTTAGAATAGACTATGATACACTCCTGCATAATAAAATATATTGTTAAAAACAGTAAAGCACCGGGAATGTAAAGGCAACCCATGTGTATTGTTAAAACTATACATATTGTGATATAACGCCATATTTTATGTGATACACTGTAGGCTGCCTGATACTGATCTGCACAGACACAACAATAACAAGAAAATGCAGCTAACTACGAAAGTCAACATTAGAGCTCGAGCAAATCATCAGCACCACGGCTGCTGGATGTATCCTACTCAACCTTAACCCCCCCCCCCCCCCCTCCTCTGAAATAAAATTACTACCCATATCCTTCCCCCCATGATTCCAATTCATTCCCGTATATTATTATTAAAGCATACGCCTAGTTCATTCATATTACTGATAAGTAAGCTTTTATTTCGAACTCAATGAAATAGATACGCTTCCTAAATTGACATTGAACCTCACTTAAATATCCTTAAAAATATTGGAAACTATGAGGAATATCTGCATAATTATGATATAGCCTATTATATGCCTACTTGGCTAATTAAAAGACCAGTTTAAAATATAAACGCTTCGCAAACCCAGCATGCAGCACCTTGTCATGTGATAAATTACGTCAAATTATGGCAAATGTAGCCTTGGCATCGCAGACGAATCGTTTTGTTTACTTCATAACACCGAAGAATGCCACACGCAAGCTATGAACATTTGCTGCACAGAAAATTGTTTGTTTCAAAATACGCGTCATTACGGTAAAATTTGCTTTGCATTCTGGGAACGTCAATTTCCATCGGCTCCGCCATTTTGACGTTTTCAAGACAATCTCAGCATTCTACGTATTTTTCTCAAACCTAACACATCGCTTTATGCATTATACATCTGTGGAATATGCCATCAATTCGAGAGATTTTATGTCAAGGACGGAAAAAAATCTTATTTGAAGTAAGTGTCTCAACGTTTACATCCCAAAACGGGCGTCGATAGTTTGACATGAAACCTCCATGAAAAAGTCAGCACGTAGACATGTAGAGAGTTGGGGGCTTCGCCCCAACGCTCTAATGTAAAAAAAAAATCATATAAACTATACCTAATTCCACAACTGGAAAATAAGTAGGTATTTTCTGTTTGATATCAGATGATATTCAAGACGACATCTTTTCACTCCACATCTAATACACTTAATCTACTTGTGCACCAAGACACTGTTAAAGTACCAGTATAGTGCAAATATGATGTGAACTTATATGAAAGATCTCATTGATCTTTACAAAACGTTCAAAAGTTACAGCACTTTAAAGACTGAAATCAGCATATTTGCTTTTTCAAAACAATTCAGCTAATTAGTATGCAAATGAAATATTCATGACGTCATCGGGGGAAACTGTTTTAATTAGGTACTTTGATACTTTGATATACCTGTGACCGCGTATGGCCCATAGCAACCATGGTTGCTAGGGCCAAAAACTCACTTAGAACTGGGTATGCACAAATGAAATTGGTGCCAACTTGAGCTCTATATTAATTTAATTCATAGATAATCGACAGAAAGATAGATCGTCTGCAGATAAATTGACTTGGAAACAATGGGTAACAATGGCTATAAAGAACGACTGGTAACCATAGCAACAGAATAGGCTATGTGGATATTGACTATGTATGGTACATAAAAATATGCACTAGTCAGATCGCCAGAACCTTCAATAAGAATCATTATATCATGGCCTAAAATATCCTAATTGAAATTTGTTCCCCTCATGACGTCATGAATCCTCATTAACATCTAATTTGCATGATAATCAGTTGCTGAAACTTTTCAAATGACTTCTGTAATGTAGTGCCGAAATGGCAGTTTCGAATGGCTGTAACTTTTGAACGGATAGTGATATTGCCATACCGTAAAGACCATTTTGCTCAGATCAATGAGATCTTTCATATAAACCAATATCATATTTGCACTTTACTAGTAATTTAAGCTGTGATGGGTTAAATTACCACTCTTGGTTGTGGATGATCAATAGTCTTCAAACCCGATTCTGGATAACTAACGTTCAATACAACGTCAATATACGTCTTAATCTCGAGGCTTATCCAAGTCAGCAACTCGAAGGACCCGAAGGCCCCCGAGTCAGCAACTCGTCTCTCCCAGCCCGGGCCTCCCCACGGAAATCGTCCCCAGGGCTCTAGGAGCCCACTACTCGCAAACAGGGAACACAAAGCTCATGGCCGAGCCTCGTGTGCGTCCTGTCTCTCGATCTTGGACAATCTCCTCGAACGAGTCGCTTCCAGTGTATATATAATACACCAGAAACTGTAGGGCGCACGCGAGGTTAAATCGATCCATTGTTATAGTTTACTGGAACGTAAATTACAATACGTCGCCGTGGCAACGCACGCTCGAACGGAGCATGTCAAAACAAGGCCAAGTACGAAAAGGCCACATAAATGGCATTTATGTTTACAATCACCTGCCGCGTGCTTAGGGCAAAATCGCCACAGATATGTTATATACATCTCATTGACAGGTATCTATGACTTTTATCTACATATCCCATATAATTTATCTTTGCCTGAAGGCATTGCACTGTCGATGTACTCAAAGTCATTTGTGTGAGAAATACACCCAAGTAGATCACCAGATCTATTGGTCTTACGGCACTGTAGCCAGATATGTACACTATTATATGGTGTTACATTTTTTAGAATAGACTATGATACACTCCTGCATAATAAAATATATTGTTAAAAACAGTAAAGCACCGGGAATGTAAAGGCAACCCATGTGTATTGTTAAAACTATACATATTGTGATATAACGCCATATTTTATGTGATACACTGTAGGCTGCCTGATACTGATCTGCACAGACACAACAATAACAAGAAAATGCAGCTAACTACGAAAGTCAACATTAGAGCTCGAGCAAATCATCAGCACCACGGCTGCTGGATGTATCCTACTCAACCTTAACCCCCCCCCCCCCCCCCTCCTCTGAAATAAAATTACTACCCATATCCTTCCCCCCATGATTCCAATTCATTCCCGTATATTATTATTAAAGCATACGCCTAGTTCATTCATATTACTGATAAGTAAGCTTTTATTTCGAACTCAATGAAATAGATACGCTTCCTAAATTGACATTGAATCTCACTTAAATATCCTTAAAAATATTGGAAACTATGAGGAATATCTGCATAATTATGATATAGCCTATTATATGCCTACTTGGCTAATTAAAAGACCAGTTTAAAATATAAACGCTTCGCAAACCCAGCATGCAGCACCTTGTCATGTGATAAATTACGTCAAATTATGGCAAATGTAGCCTTGGCATCGCAGACGAATCGTTTTGTTTACTTCATAACACCGAAGAATGCCACACGCAAGCTATGAACATTTGCTGCACAGAAAATTGTTTGTTTCAAAATACGCGTCATTACGGTAAAATTTGCTTTGCATTCTGGGAACGTCAATTTCCATCGGCTCCGCCATTTTGACGTTTTCAAGACAATCTCAGCATTCTACGTATTTTTCTCAAACCTAACACATCGCTTTATGCATTATACATCTGTGGAATATGCCATCAATTCGAGAGATTTTATGTCAAGGACGGAAAAAAATCTTATTTGAAGTAAGTGTCTCAACGTTTACATCCCAAAACGGGCGTCGATAGTTTGACATGAAACCTCCATGAAAAAGTCAGCACGTAGACATGTAGAGAGTTGGGGGCTTCGCCCCAACGCTCTAATGTAAAAAAAAAATCATATAAACTATACCTAATTCCACAACTGGAAAATAAGTAGGTATTTTCTGTTTGATATCAGATGATATTCAAGACGACATCTTTTCACTCCACATCTAATACACTTAATCTACTTGTGCACCAAGACACTGTTAAAGTACCAGTATAGTGCAAATATGATGTGAACTTATATGAAAGATCTCATTGATCTTTACAAAACGTTCAAAAGTTACAGCACTTTAAAGACTGAAATCAGCATATTTGCTTTTTCAAAACAATTCAGCTAATTAGTATGCAAATGAAATATTCATGACGTCATCGGGGGAAACTGTTTTAATTAGGTACTTTGATACTTTGATTTACCTGTGACCGCGTATGGCCCATAGCAACCATGGTTGCTAGGGCCAAAAACTCACTTAGAACTGGGTATGCACAAATGAAATTGGTGCCAACTTGAGCTCTATATTAATTTAATTCATAGATAATCGACAGAAAGATAGATCGTCTGCAGATAAATTGACTTGGAAACAATGGGTAACAATGGCTATAAAGAACGACTGGTAACCATAGCAACAGAATAGGCTATGTGGATATTGACTATGTATGGTACATAAAAATATGCACTAGTCAGATCGCCAGAACCTTCAATAAGAATCATTATATCATGGCTTAAAATATCCTAATTGAAATTTGTTCCCCTCATGACGTCATGAATCCTCATTAACATCTAATTTGCATGATAATCAGTTGCTGAAACTTTTCAAATGACTTCTGTAATGTAGTGCCGAAATGGCAGTTTCGAATGGCTGTAACTTTTGAACGGATAGTGATATTGCCATACCGTAAAGACCATTTTGCTCAGATCAATGAGATCTTTCATATAAACCAATATCATATTTACACTTTACTAGTAATTTAAGCTGTGATGGGTTAAATTACCACTCTTGGTTGTGGATGATCAATAGTCTTCAAACCCGATTCTGGATAACTAACGTTCAATACAACGTCAATATACGTCTTAATCTCGAGGCTTATCCAACTATCCTCTAGCCTGAGCATCATTGGTTGAACATTGAGACGTCTTCAACATTTCTTATTACCAAAGGTCGAAGGGACAAATTCAATAGACATGAAAGCTCTGATTGATTTATCACACCATGTATTTAGTAAATGATTTCGTGATTGAATATATTGCATCACACAACCACATTTTTATGTGTTCAGGTTTATGAATTTTGTCTGCCCAAGAAAAACTTGGGCAGACAAATTTTCCGAACTTCAAGTGAAAAATATCAGCTGACGTACTGTCCGTAATATCTTATTAGCTGATATATGTTCAAGTTTACATCCATCATTTCTTTGATGTGATTAATCAATGGTTAAACTTGGACCCACAAGTTTCGTTGTCTGACGTCACTGGTGCGCAATTTGATCACACACTTCTCTCCATAACACGACTAGTCAGGAGCTATAGTGAAACTTTATTTCTACTATTTTTGCTAAATGGGATGTTCTCATATTCGAGATTGTGTCTGAATTGTTTCTATAATTATAGCCCGACGGAGCAAGGGTATTCAGTCATCAACTAAATATTGCTCATGTCATATCGATATTGTTCGATATCGTATACCGGTATTGATATAAATTGACGTCAATTCATCTAACATAGTTTTCTAGAACATATGAAAACCATGGAAAACTTGTCATGTGTAGTTTAAGTTCACAATTGCAAAGAAGCCGGTGGCAATCAGTTGCCAAACGCAATAGAATATAAGAAAATCGATAAATGGAATATTTATCATTTCTATATCGCATTTCGAATGAAAATAGAACCCAACATAACAACAATCTACAGAACTGTGCTTCCCATATCATTTCATCGTGTATCTTACAAATACACAATAGTACAATAACTAAATCATACTGGTCATGGCTATATTTTAAAAATTGTAAAAAATTGTTGTTCAAAAAGATAGATGTTTAACTCACAAGACCGTTTGCCCTATTGTAACAGTGGACAGTATTTCCAGTATCTCAGAACCTATTATTCCTCAATCAGTCACTGGCAACATGCTCTGTTTCACGAAGGAAATCGAAATAAATGGTAGCTTATTGCGATGACTACAGCCAGATTTCCTGATTCTGTCAAAAACATGACAAATTCGCAATTTATACACGATAACTACTGGTTACAGATCACAGTTACGATTACAAAATATTTCCATTATGAGGTTTTTGCTGGAAATATAGGTTGAAAATATTTCAATCTTCGAAAAAAAATTGTATGTGAAAGGCTTGTAAATGACTTCTAAAAACAGGTTACCGATTAGGTTACCGGATAGGTTACCGGAAAATTAAGGTAAGCCAAGAAAGACCAAGAGTAAAATCAATCGACCTGTAGTTTATAGTCGGCGTCATCGGTCTGTGAGCGGTGGTTTTTCGGCGATTACTCAGTCAATATTTGAGATAATCCCATAGAATTTTGACAGGTATGTAATCTTATGACCGCCTAAATAAGCATACATTTTTCGAGAAGGTTGGATGCGAAGCAAAAAGGTTGGCCTATCTCGTCCATAGTAAAAATCTGGTGAAATCGGCCATGGACCGCTCCCGATCGCCGTAGCATTTCTATAGATATAGTTTTGACGTTTTCCTATTTCGTTATATATAGGCCAAATGGGCTAACTTTTCTGTTTACACACCAATCTCTCTGAAAATTTTTACCCTATTAGGCGAGTATAAAATAACACTCCTGCCAAAATTTCATCAAAATATACGAATTATTGACGGAATAATCGCGAGAAAACCACCGCTCACAGATCAATGACGCCGACTATACCAGCGAATAATTGCATTTTATAATAACTGAAACAAGCTGTTGGAAGTCACCTCTCAGACTTACCATGCTCCGTTACCTACTTGGATCTCAAGATAACACATAATGCAACTATAACATGCATATAACCAAGGCGTTTGCTCATAATTTTTGCTCATAATACATACCCCAAGCTGTATCTACAAATGTTTCGTCTACAGGGACCAGATTACGCTTTCAGGCTATTTTGGAGCGAAAATAGTCACCATTTGAAAAAGAACGCATAAAATAAAATGTTGACGGGCAAAAGACGCAACGCTATGCAATTGGTCAAGGCACTGCAGGGTTTTGGGTCATGTTTATATGATGTGCAAACAGGAAGTCTTTTGGTGACCTGCATTATTACCATATAGGAAGTCATAAATGATACATCTTTCGGTGACCTTGAGGTTGACTTCAGACGACCTTGAAGGCTAAATGTCAAGGTCATGCCTGACCTCAAATGTGTAAATTGGCTTTTACGGACAAAATACTTGTAGATAAACATTACATTTGTATTGTGTATATACGTTGTATATAAAATTACATGCAGCATACCTAATGGTGACACAAAGATAACAGTGCTTGGTAAATCTCAATGTCATATCTCACCTGTGGTGCTTGAACCAAAATTGTTCGGTAACCTATCCTGGCCCTTGGGCTAATTTTTCTGGTACGCAGAAAATGTACGTATGCCAACAGGTCTATGATATTATTATATCATACATCTATATATCTGTGGCGTAAATTGCCCTGTGAAAGTGGAGTTTCAGACTTAAATCTTGGCAATGGTTTTACACCAATCAAATCCATAATAAAATTTCAGGCCAAACAGTTTTCTTGATAATTCCAGCAAATTGGGGATTTCATCATGTTTATGCACCAAGGGTGCTGCAACATGCCGGCAGATCACGAGAATTACACAGGGTATTGGTTTTCCAAAAATAAATTGTTACACTGATCTTAAACTCTATTGTCAAAACATGTTCGTAAACGTTGCCGGAGACACATTTTCTGTATGGACTATAATACGAAATCAAGTTACATCTTCAAAGGTTTTTTTTTTTCGTTAATGACATATTGTCACAGACCGTCGATTCATTTAGGCAAAAAAACTTATACACATCACAAAGGTACATAAGAAGAATCTTATACAAATGTACATGATTTTGAGGAAAACTGCCTGTCATTTCAGACAAACACAAAAGTCATTGTTTCGTTCCACAAAAAAATGTCATTTTGACTTTCCAAGGTCATTCAAGGTCATATTCAAGATCACCATTCAAACCGCAGTATATGATTTCCCATTTGAATGTGCCAATACTCAGGCTCTATCTTGGAGTGTTCTCGGAGTTTACATCGCAAAGCTCCCATTATAAGAGAAAAATAGGGTGACATTTTCCCAAGAATTTGTTTTTGCAAGTTGCATGCTGTGATTCGGTGTCTCGATCATTCACTATCCTCAAAATAGGGGCGGGAACACTCTTATTTTTTATTTGAGAATCGCAAATAAAAAATTAGCCCAAGAGCTAAGAAACGTTACCGGACAATATATATTTTAGATATTAGTATTTTGTCCCGTGACCTTGAAAATAAGGTCATTGGTCAATTCAAGGACACGATAATATTCGGCATATGTCATTTCTAGTATGTCCACAATTGATTCCTAATCTGTAAAGTCAATAATAAGCGATATATTAACCATTATGTCCTGTGACCTTGAAAATGAGGTCAAAGGTCGAAGTCAAGGTCATGACAATGTTCAAAATATGTCATTTTCTATATGTTCACAATTGATTGCTAAGCTGTAAAGTTGATAAAAAGCGAGATATTAGCCATTTCGTTCTCTGACCTTGAAAATGAGGTCAAGGGTCAAATTCAAGGTCATAGCAATGTTCAGCATATATCATTTCCTATATGTTCATAATTGATTCCTAAACTGTAAAGTCCATAATAGGCGAGATATTAGCCATTTTGTCATGCGACCTTGAAAATGAGGTCAAAGGTGAAGTTCAAGGTCATGCCAATGTTCAGAATATATCATTTTCTATATGTTCACAAATCATTGCTAAGCTGTAAAGTCGAGAAAAACCGAGATATTAGCCATTTTGTCCTGTGATCCTGAAAATGAGGTCAAAGGTCAAATTCAATGTCATGGCAATAATCTCTATATATCATTTCCTATATGTTCATAATTGCTTCCTAAGCTGTGAAGTCGATAATAAGCGAGATATTAGCCATAATGTCCCATGACCTTAAAAATGAAGTTAGAGGTCAAATTCAAGGTTATGACAACATTCAGAATACATCATTTCATATATGTCCACAATTGATTCCTAAGCTGTAATGTTGATAATAAGCGAGATATAAGCCTTTTTGTGCTCTGACCTTGAAAATGAGGTCAAAGGTCAAATTCAAGGTCATGAAAATATTCAGCATGTATGACTTTCTATATGTCCACAATTGATTCCTAAGCTGTAAAGTCGATAATAAGCGAGATATTAACCATTTTGTGCCTTGACCTTGAAAAACCGGTCAAAGGTCAAATTCAAGGTCACGGGAATATTCAGCATATATCACTTCCTATATGGCCCCAATTGATTCCTAAGCTGTAAAGTCGATGTTAAGCGAGATATTAGCCATTTTGTGCTCTGACCTTGAAAAAGAGGTCAGAGGTCAAATTTTCAAGATCACGAGAATATTTGGCACATATCATTTCCTATATGTCCACAATTGACTCCTAATCTCTAATCTCAATATTAAGTGAGATATCAGGAAAAATGTTTCCCATTATAAAGCATAGGAGAATTTAACATGGGAAAGTCCCATTTGGGACCCGTCGCAAAAATCAAAATGGCTGCCACGCTCAGACCGGCGATTCAAGGCCAATGAAACTTATACACGTCATAGGGTATGAGAGGAATCTTTTGAAACAAAGATCTCAAAACTGGTCAGACAGTTTTTGTGAAAATGGCCGCCAAAGTCCAAAATTGGCCATTTTTCGACGAAAACGGCCGCCATTTTGAAAAAAATGTGAAAATCAAAAAACTGAAAAATACCTCCCTCTCGAAATATTTTTAGCCATTTTTTAGCAAAATTTCAGAAAAATCCGATCGTAAACTTTAAAGATAAAATTGTTGACGGACGGACGACGGACGCAACGCCATGGCAATAGGTTATCGGACCATAGGTCCGGTAACCTAAAAATTGTTTTGGACAGAAATGGCCCAAAATGGATAGTAATGTGATTTGGGCCAAAAAAAATTTCGCCAACTAGGTGTTATGGTAAGCTAAAAAAAAACAAAGTAGATTTTCCAAAGCAATATACAATTTATTTAGTGTTTTTATTATTTACATGTAGTACTTACTTTATTTATTATGCACGTTGCACATAATGCAATAATCATGGTGTTTGGGACCCTAGAAACCACGGTTGCTATGGGACATATCTCAGGAAAAGTTAATTTGGAGACCAGTTTTAGTAACTGAACACTAATTATATCTCATATCACACTATACTCAGATACTTTCCCTATCTGTGTTCACTTCTTCTTCCGGTCGGGTGATTCTTTGACCACGCTGGTTAACCATGACGCAACTTGTTTACACAGGGTTTTAACGATATCTTTGCGATGATACCCGGTAAATGTTATCGTTGTATAATTTGGCATACTTCGCCTGGGAGTTAAACGGCATTATTCTACCAAATTTCAGACTTCTATCGCAAAAATCGAAGAAGTTGGCTATTTACCCCTATGTTAAATTTCAGCCCAAAACGGGATCTCGAGAATCTGAACATAATTATTCGAGGATCTGGTCCTGTGTTCATCTGCCAGGATTCACAGTATTATTGTAATTTAAGACCAGACGGCACATTGGGGTGAATTCTACACAAATATGTTGATTTCGAAACCGAGCAAATGCACAAAATTGTGTGCGGACCGAGGAATTAAATGACAGGGCTAAATTTAACATTGGGGTAGATTGCCAACTTTTTATTTTATAAGTCTGGAATTCCCAGGTGAAGTATGCCAAGTTATAGAACAATATCACAAAAAAAGCGATTTAGAAAAATCAGAGTATAGCTGTTTGCCTTCTCTGATATCCAGAGATATTTTTTTTGTGTTTTCCCGATTTTTATGTATTATTGTACTTTTGTACATTTTACATGTTTAATCAAATAAATCAAATCAAATTAATAATTTCAAACTTGAATTCACGTACCAGTCACAAAAATTTAACACTATGGATCATATCTTGAGCACGATTGAAGACATTCGGGTTCTGTGAAAACCAGCAAACTGGCATAGATCTATATAATTTGCGTTTTATATCATACAAAACATGATTATTTGGCATTCATTTTGACTCGAGTTACACTTTAGGTCAAATTTATTGAATGTTGTATTGCTCCGATGTTCCATTGCCATTATCGAAATTGTCAATCCTGAATCTACCATCTACGGCGAAAACAAGGACACGTTATGACAGAGTAGGCGCCACCGAGAGCAGTGCTGACGTCTAGTGAATGATTTTAATAATATAAATACATGTACATTATGACTACATCTGTAAAGTGGTGTCATCTAGTGGCCAAAATTGCGATAACAACAAAATCGCACGGCCTTGTGTTTTGTCCTCGGAGATTGTTACGGTGCTGACATTTTCATCGATTTACTGGAAATGCCGTCAACAAACGAACACAGCTAACGATGAACCAGGTAGATGACATGCTCTGGAAACTAGAAAACCTAACAACAGTTGAGATAACTGTTCAGATGCTTTTAAATACGACTGTAAAGTTCTGTTGTTTGGGCCCGATCGGGCCAAGTGAGCCCGGTCCGTGAGCCATCTCAGAGGCTGGCCATGGCTCACGGCGTAAGGTGGCGCCACGTGTATCTCGGACCGCAGGAGTCCGCCTGAGCGAGGAGCGGTCAGAGCCGAGGTGCGGTGGCACGCGTCGTCGTGACTTATGGGGATAGATGCATGGATAGATGCTATTGATCAAGTGACTATCTAAACCATACAGCTAACGTATCCACGGTGGCTAGGCTAGCCTAGAAGGAGACTAGGCCTATACATAGATCTACAGACTACTGAATTATAGCCTACTCTGTTCTAAGGACAAAACTCAAAGTTAGGCCTAATAATAATTGTCACCAATGACAGATCTATAAATTTCTAGATGCAGCAGCGGTTGCTCCACATCATGTGGCTGAAGCCGAACCTTTGTCTTGGAGAACCTGGCGAATCTCTTTTGGGCAGTTGTGTTTTAGGTGGGGGGGGGGGGGGGTAGATCTATATTGACATGATTATGACAGTACCGTATTGGTCCTAATCATAGACATAGAAGAAAGATGGAAGGCTCTCTCTGTTTCTAGTCATTGAGCTTGAGGTCACGAAAAGGTCAGAGGAAGATGGTAGTTACACTTCCGTTGTCAACCTATAACGTCATATTGCCATTGTTCATTCCGACGATCCTCAGCGTGTTGACGTCACGTACGGTATTCAACGTATTTTGACAATTCAATTTTCCCATGAAACTTCGAACCGGAAATAAAGTACCCATGTTCCTCTGGTCACAAGCTCAGGGTCACGGAGGTCAAGTTGGCAGTCCATCTCTCTTCTATGTCTATGGTCCTAATAGTAGCACGGCGTGCCAAAGCAAGACGTCCAGCAGCAGCGCGCGCAAAAATGAGGTCAAACCTGAGGTCGAATTCAAGAAAATCACTGAAAAATATACCTATAGCTTTCAATCCCCTTTATTAAGATTCAAATAACATAAAGGCGTGGATCAGAACACTCTAAGATCTTATTAGATACTCTCACATCCCGAATAAGGGTACATGTAAGGCAATTAAATTTGCTCTGAAAATGCACCCTGTACGGCCTTATTCCGGTCTGTACGCTTATTAAATTAAGACAAAATGTGCAGCCTATACATTCATTGTGATCCTATACGTTTTTATCACCATCGAGATCGAGAAATGTATTTTTGGGGGTCTTTTTTACGTGGAAAATCAGCAGATTTACGCGCCAGCCAAACCTATTTTATTTTGTTTTGTGATCACTCACCAGAGGCGCTGGCTGCCGCTTGCACCCCAGCGCCTCTGGCGAGTTGGCGAGAAACAACAAAAATAGAAAATCAGGAAATGCAGTCACTGTTTCAACATGGGGTAATGAAACCATTTGAGATAACTTTCTTGTTATCTATATTGGTACTAGCATACACATATAGTACTAGTACTGTACAAATGGTCTGGATGTTTTTGTACACATTTGGCACCCTATACTCCTATTCCGGTCTATACGTTTCCATACATTTTACAAATTTGGCATCCTATACTCTTATTCCGGCCTGTACTACTATTCGGGATGTAAGAGTAGGTATAGAATGAATGACAGCTAGTGTTACAAAAATCGAAAAGAGGGGTACCTTCTATTATTAGGGTGCATGCCACTATCAGGACCAATATGATAATACAAACTCAGCAAAGAAAATGCATGTCA
Source organism: Terebella lapidaria (assembly GCA_949152475.1). Lineage (NCBI taxonomy): Eukaryota > Metazoa > Annelida > Polychaeta > Terebellida > Terebellidae > Terebella > Terebella lapidaria. The sequence goes on from OX424556.1 coordinate 26,315,524, forward strand.
CAAGAAAAATACTTCTACCAAAACCATTGGTGGTCATTCTGGAATTTGACTAGGAAACAATCGACAGGTGCTCCCTTTTTCAAGTCATTATGTTGCCGTGCTACACTTATGCTATTAATTAGGGCAGTTCGCCACGAAATGGCCTGATGGTTTTGTCTGAGACAGCGTCGAGTCCAGAAATACTACAACGCACCGTTACAAAAAGCGAAAAATGCCGACTCAGCAAAAAAACCACACTTCAGGCCATATTAATTACTAGACGTCCAGGCCGAAGATGCCTTGGGGCATTTCGACCGAAATTCGGCCAAGGTCAAAGTTCATTCATAATACCCCTTAGACATGTTTTGTAGAGGGAAACGGACATTATTTTTCGGACTCGTCACCCTAGGCAAACATGTCCAATGGGTATAAGGGATGAACTTTGACCTTGACCTCAAATTTTTTGCTGAGTCAGCATTTTTCATTTTCATCGATACATCAGAAACGGTGCGTTGTACAGCGAAACGGACGCTATTTTCGGACTTGTCGGCCTGGACAAACATGTTTAAGGGGTATTAGGAATGAACTTTGACTTAAAATTTTTTTGCTAAGTCACGTAAAGTCGGCATTTTTCATCTTTGTCGATATTTCAAAAATGGTGCGACATAGAGCAAAAGGGATGGTATTTTTGGATTCTTGGCCGTAGACAAACATGTTTAAGGGGTATTAGGTATGACCAAATGAACTATGACCTAAAAATTTTTATCTGAGTTAGCATTTATCATTTTCATCGATATCTTGGAAACGGTGCAACGTAGAGCCCGGGGCCCCGTTACAAATGTTATAAATTAGTTTTATCACCGAAATGCCTCCAAGGCTTCTTCACGACACCTGTTTATTTTGGTCACTATAACGACCTAAATGGCTGACATCATGGACATGAACCTTAGTTTTTCAGAAATATTGAATAAATATTAGTAAGTTAACAAATTACTACATGCCAACTGATTTGAATTTGAAACAAATCACACTGAATGTGTGTATAAAGCTGATGATTTTGTGCGAAACAGATCAATATTACTGAATTGAGTTAACATCAGTTTCACTGATTATGTCTATCATTACCCACAAGAAAAATAGTTTTAAGATGAAAGACATTTATTATTGGAATAAACTAGGCAAAGCTTTTGTGCTGAAGGGATTTTGTAGCTGTAATGGTGATATTAATGAGTTAATTCGCTAACTTATTAAAAAAATTATTATAACATACCGGTATTCCCTGTCAGCCAATGTAGCATAGATGTTGAAAAGATCCACAAGGGGATTGAGCAAGGTTTCATATTGGTCCAGGGATAATAGGGCATAGGGTATACACCAACGCGGTCATCGGCGACCGGAAAGCGTCTTGTTTTTGAACATTTATTTGGTGTGAAAGGTTCTGATTTTACAAGTGTCCTGTAGATACCATTCAAAGGTTTCTGGCAGTGATTTTGACGTGTACAAGTGAAGGCATGATCAAAATGTCAGGCATATGCTTTATGACCTACCCAGTCTACTGCTGATACATGTAAAGGTTCTATTTCCCTATGTTTCTTACCTATGTGTTGTAGGCGCGTCCCCATGGACCATTGCTACAGCCACTCGCAGGAGAACCTTCCAATAGAGGACCTGCCTGCACAACCGCCCCCTGGTGACAGTTCTCCCAAGCAAGCAGACCACTCCTACAGCAATCATCGCGGCAACCTCCAGCACAAGGACCATAGCTACTTCCAGTTCGCCAAGAAGACTCCACTAGTCCACCAGTTCCGGGTGACAACTGACAACGACAAACGCAAACGCAGCACGCCCCTTGTCAGTCGAGATCACACCTACGTCAGAGCACTGCAGCTGAGACAGAACACTACCCTAGAGCCTCCGAGTATGTACATAAAAACTCTTCTCTCAGTGTCACCCATGAAAAATTGCCCATGTAAGAGTAACTATATGTATACCACCTCAGTACTATGATTTGTTCACCACTACTATTATAATTGCACTATATACAAATGATACTAGTATATCATGCTGAAGAAGCCTGTTTTTGTGTCTCAGCTGACAGTCCGTGCAAGGCGAGGACGTGTGATCTGTGTGTTGGCACTGACAGCTGTGACATCTGTCGACGCTGCAGGTTCGCTCCCATCTCGGACCACAGCTACCACTACACCAAAGCGACATCGTGGTCAGACCACACCTACATGACCTTCTCCTGATCCAACCATGCCAGAAAAACGTAAACGAGTCGAGTACTCCAAGAACAATGGCAAGGGTGTCAAGAAGTCTAAGAGCGACTACTTGTCAATATTCGTCAAGGACCCTGGCAACGAGAGCAGTTCTGATGACTCGGACGATGATGGCGGCGGCGCCGGGTCTTTCGCAGCTTTTGACCTCCCAAGCTACGGGAACGCTCTTAACGACTCGGAGGAGTCTGAAGGAGAGGAGACAACAACAGGAAAGTCCTCAGATGATGTAATTGTCATCAGTGACACTCGAGAGTCTCGGCCCGGCACTTCCAAACCCAAGCCCACACAGGCTCCAACAAATAGCGAGATCATCTTTGTGTCTGACCCCAGCAAACTTCCCAAGCCCCTGTCGTTCTCAACGCCCACCGTGATGAACCCGGTTGTGATTGACCAGACTGGGAAGCCAGGTGCTAAAGCAGCACCAGTCATTCTCATGAACCAACAAGTTGGCAAAAGTAAAGTCCCTCACGTGCAGCCAGTCATTGTAACTCAACATCAGCCACAAACTGCCATCAAAACCTCACCACAACTCAAACAAAGTGCCTCAAAAAGTGTCAGTGGCAAGCAGTTTGACACTCATGTGGCTGTGCCTATGTCTGCGATGGGAAAACAGTCCAAAGTAGGCACAGTACAAGTCGTTAGTCCACCAACAAATAAACAGTTGCCACCCAACCAACGTGTTCCTGTGAACCAGCGGGCCAATGGTAGTCGTCCCATGAATGTCAACCAGTTGTTGAACAAAAACCAGCAGGTCAATGTGAACCAACGTCATGTGGCTAACAGGAATGTGAATATGGCGGCAAATGTCAGACAGCAGATAAATTCCAACCAGAGAGGTTCAGTGGGTCAACCCGGTCAAGGCAAGGGCAAGGCACCAATAGCAAATGTCCTAGCGAATGCTGCAGCCTCAGCCGTGGCAGCAGGGATGTCTGCCTCCAGTATCATGCAGCAAGTGGCACAGGCAGCACAAGCTGCAGCAAAGAACACAGTACGACCTGTGGCAATGTCCACTCCCAAAAAACCCTTGCTGGATAACCTCCCCGGCAAAAACATGAACTACAAAATGTCTCCCATCATCCAAAATAGCCCAGCAAATCAGAGAATGCAGCAGCCTGGCATTCGAGTGAACCCGAACGGAACAGTGCGGTATGGTTCAACTGCCAGGAACAATGTGCCGGCCATGAGAGGAGGGAGGCAGCAAGTCGTCAGACCGATGGTTCCCGCATCGAGCAGGAATGGTGCGGTGGAGGGAGAACCTAACTGGAAGCCGTACTCCTCCACGCTTACCAACATCTCCAGGAAGATGGAGCCCGCCAGCGCCAGGAAACTTGGCCTCATCGCCGGCAACCAGCCCAACCTCAAGCAGATGTACAGCATGCTGCGGCTCAAGTTCAGCACCAAGCAGATCTACGACATGTGTCTCTGGGACATGGAGCACGCCAGCGCCAGCCTCATGGAGATAGCCATCAGCAACGCTTTCTCCTAGTCCGTGCTGGGTCAGGAGTGGCGATGTGTGCGTGTGTCTGTGTTGAGGGCAGCTGTTGGATCATGGATCAGGGTGTTGGTCACATTTATATCTTCACAGAGTGGCGTTTGTGCGTGCATCCGTGCTAAGGACTGATGTTGGAGCATGGATCAGTGTGTTGGTCACATTTATATCTTCACAGGCAACTTGAAGGCTGACAATCTCTGACGAGAATGAGCATGAGTGATACTTATCAAGGCACAGAACTTCCCCAAGAGAGGCTGATTGTATTTTCTTCTCACATCAACATGATTATGTAATGAATAGTAAAATCCAATACAGTATATTTTGTAGTTTTCTTTTCAGTTTTTCTGTACAAAGAAGTGTAAAAAGATTAGTAGTAATAATCACCTTAGGTAAACTGATGAAAACTATATAACCGGCTTTATATTGAGACATGGGATATTTTCTAAGTGTGTGTGATTGGAAGCTATGGTGTCTGCTTTAATAAATGTCAAGTCATCAGTAATATAGTTGTTTGTTGATGATCGTACCGGTACATAATGTTACAGGTTATAATGGGTTATCAAATGAACATTCAACAGCGGGAAGCTTTGTAATATTAGTCAGTTTTGCCGCCAAATCACTATTGGATATGGTCTGTTATCATCATTGATGTAAATTATGGAGTTTACGTTTATATTGGTTATGCCAGAAGCACAGAATGATGGCAACATGAGGCCCCATAGAATTGCTGCCAACTGGCAATCGCAGATATTCTTGATAATCCCCCCGTTAGACTGTCATGTAACACTGAAAAGAGTACATGTACTTTGAATTATGAATCATTTCTTAGATAGCTGCATATTGTTGGGAGGGGTTTTTGATCAGTGCACCTGAAATTGATCCTTATAAAATTGAAATTCCAATATTATTCAGCTAGTTTCCTTAAACCATTGCATTCAATACCGTCTTTCACCAAAGAAAATCTGCTACCATAGATAATCCGCACCCGCATTTTGAGGTCATTTTCTCGGGAAAAATCTATTATGGTAACTGTGTGTCCTATAATGATCTAATCAAGATGGGCCTGATCAGTGCATGCAAGGCCTTGAAAAGTAATTTGTGACTCCTAATTTGTTGTTGTGACAAAGTGTTGTTCCCAAGGGATGGAAACAAGTGTGTTCACTGTTCAGTGTGTTCATTCCAGAATCAAGATGTCATTGTGATCATTTATGCAAGGTCTCTTTCAATCAAAATATGAAGACCTGCGGAAGAGTGCTTCGTGTGTAATTCTTGCAAAAATGTCAATTTATTTGTCATCTAACCCATTTATTCATCTGGATCAGTGACTTGCATACACATGTATCTAATAGTTCATGTTGAACTGTACATTACACATCTTTTACTTGTACATGTAGAATATATACCAGATGACTAATCAGCAGTTAAAAATGGTCCCTTATGGGCAAGAATCAGCCGCATATGCATGAAAGAGATTGCCTTGTCTGTTATGGTGTTGTGGTATAAGTGTATAGTTATTGTGTATCCTGTAAATTTCATAATTTCATGTTTGTCCATGCGCATTGATAATAAAGATTATTTCTGTATATGCCGTCTTCCATTTATATTCAACACAATATATTTGTATGTATTTTCAAAGGTAAATTTAAGTCAAGCTTTGGACCTTAGATATACCGGCAGGTCATACTTAATGTATCAATTTCCTATACATCGTGCACAGACTTAGGGTACTGCAGCTCACGGACACCTTGCTTACATATTCCATCAATAACAGAAATAGTTCTTATCAATTGATCAATCTACACTTCTGTCTCAATTTTGAACACTATGTAAAGTTCAAGGTCATCAAAATATACATCATATATGATGTATATGACCCTACATTGCCCCTTGACCACCTCGTTTCTGGTGAACATATCTTGAATTTGAGCACCTAATGTCATGCGAGTCCAGATCAAGGATACCCAAAGATAGCCATATGCATGTAGCACCTCATTCATATGTGCACAATAAACCCTTTAAACCTGAACTGTTATCATCAAGGATTTTGTCTCCGTAGACTAATTTATCAGTGCGTTTTGTGGTGGACTTGCACACCAAAGTCCATCGTGCAGCAGGTCAAGCTAAAAAGGGTGTGTACCATATGGCTTCCTATTTGAAGATCCCACCATAGGATCCTTGATCCCACTTATATACTGTGTCTCGACAAGCCAATATATCGATATCGATTACAGGCGTGAAGTGGTCTTTATATGAACCACTCAAGGTCAAATACCAAGTCACTTTGAAGGTTACATCGGAGTTAAATCAAACAAGCTGCAACCATTTATACTGTACACCAGCTAACTTAAACTCTCACATTTAAGTGACAATTTTTCAAAGTTACATAAATTCCTCAAAATAATCAAAATCCACTGATCTCAGACTAGAATACTGCTGATGGACTACATGTACATGTAAAGACGATGGCAAAAATGGCCGGTGATCTAAGAGCGAGTCTTGCGATAGTATACTAGTATCTCCATTTTTTGTACATAAAACTCTGGACAACCAAAATTGAATCGTAACTACATGTAGGAGACTTGCATCATGATGCACGGCAAAATGATGTACATCATATGTATGCCTTCGATAGTGTAGAGGGGTTGATATGCGTGCGAGGATAGGAGATATTCCGAATGCACTTCTCTACTGCCTGCCAGCTGTTAAGGATCGACAGCATGTACACATTGTACAGGGTGCCTAAATATAGATCACACGATACACAAAATGTTATCAGTCTATAGTTTGCTTTCCAGGCCTGCATGCAGCGTGTCATGTGCAGCTAAACGGGGATTTTTGTGACATAATAAGATATAGCTGAACACTTGTTTGCATTATTTATATAGATGTGTTTGAATCAGCGTACATAAATTAGAAATTGGCACTTCCTGTGAAACAGAGCACGGGTAATTTTGCGAGATGCCAACGCGATACCTGGTGATAACAGCGGATGATTACGGGATCGGCACAGAACGTGACCGAGGTATCGGGGAGTTGGTGCCGTGACCAGGACATCTCTGCTCGTCAATGGTGTGTCAGCTGTCAGCGGCGTCAAACTGGCAACGCAACTAAACATGCCTCTTGGTGAGTCAGCCCTTGGTGCATCGGGCTCTTGAGTCTATTTCCACGGTCATATTACCTTGCATTGACAAATCAAGCAATTACGGTATCTAATCTCGTGTAATTAGGACTCCACCTGAACCTGACTGAAGGAGATCACATTTCGCCCAGAGGAGAGGTGTCTTCTCTCATCAACAGTGAAGGATACTTTTTGGGGATGTTAGGTTTTCCCGAAGCTTTGTCCGCTGGGAAAATTGACCTCTCCCAGGTTGGGCATAAGAAATCACAAAGCATGGTAGTCTGACCACCGTGTGTGTGTTGCTGAAGTTATGTCTACACCTTACTGTTCCAGGTGAAAGTGGAAATTAAAGCACAGATAGCCCGGTTCCAGGAGCTCACTGGGAGCCTGCCTTGCTATGTGGACGGCCACCAACACGTCCATGTTCTGCCAAGTAATTGCTCCTAACGAGGTCCCGACCCCTCACATCTAGAGTAGACCTATACTGCACAAACAGTTGCCAAAATAGTATCCAAATTTGAGGTGCCTGAAAGTCATGGAATGTAGTCAATATAGTACAATTTCAGAAGTGTGTGATGTCTTTGCCTCTGTGCTTGCTGAGTATGGTATCCGCTGGACCCGGCTGCCAGTGGAGGATATGACACACGCTCACTGGGTGACGCCGCCGCTCAGTGGCTTTTTTGATGTCGTGATTCAAAACGCACATGGAGCAAAGCCCGTCTTCATGGCAAAAGGAGTGAGGTATGAAATGTGTTGTTGCCAACAGAAGAATTGCTAAACCTACCAATACAAGTAGCACAAGAAGATGTGCTACGGTTCTAAGTTGTCAGCCAATGTCAAATAATTGAAATATGTACTGCAGGTTCACTGACTACTACTTTGGAATGGCAACTATGAGCAGGCACCTGACCATCCCCAGGATCAAGGATGCTCTGGATCGATTCATACTTACAACAAATGGCGATGACGGCATTAGATCCTGTGAACTGATGGTACACCCTGGATACCCGTGTACCGATGATGTCGGTGGGTGTGGCGATGGACCGGACGATTTCACTAAATCAGACGACAGAAAATACGAACTCGACATCATCACCGACCCTGAATTGGCTACGTTCTACCAGAACAAAGATCTCCAACTTTGTGTGAATCCACCAGAATAAACGTATTCTATATCATGTTTGTTTTCTTCTTCTTTTTCCATTGACGTTGTAGGGTAAATGCATACTAAGTATTTGATTTCACTGAACATGAGCAATAATCAGATAATGAAGACCATTCACCATTGGAGTATAAAACATAACTTGTATGATCTCATACTAGATAGGCAGTATTTTCGGGCGTTTTCTCGTTTGTATTATTTTATTTTCAATACCTTACGATATCACGTATAGCGAGGATAATGTAGGTAATACTGTATAATTTTACAGTACCTTCTCTGAATGGTTTGATAGAACAAAAAAATCCAATTTTAGTTAGGTTCCCAGTCCTTGGTATACTTAGCCAAAGTTGAATATCACCTAAAATAGTTTGATGCCTTGAGAGTTGCAATGTGGTACATATATTTATACGTATAACGGTATCACCACATGCGCAGTTGGTCTTCCGTACACTAATAATTGCTCACATTCCTTGTGTTGTACTGTATAGTGTTTAAAGGATATTGACATCTCTCGTTTGTAGACAGGTATAGAACATATGTTTAGTTCTGTACATGCAGTCTCTACATTTGTTTCGCGAATGACGATTATTGATCTGGATTAAATGATTTCACCATCACTAAGAAAAAATATGCCTATAGTACCGGTAACCAATGGTAATGAAACCAGGGCAGTGGTGAACCAGCTGTGGACTTCACGCATTACGGAAGCCTGCTAGGGCCTTTGTATATGATGTTAGACAAATAACTGATAGAATTATTTTGTGAATTGTGAGAGAAGATATATGTACTAAGTATGCATGTTTGCATACATGTAGAGACCGAGTGGATTGAGCTGGATACAATGATCTTACACACTACACAGACACACAGAATGTACTGTAAAAACACTTTTTTTCGCGGGTATTAAATTTCGCGGTTTTTACCCCCAGGCAATTTCGCGGGGATTTAATTTCGCGGTTCAGTGATTGCCAGTAATCGCGTAAAGAATTTGCAGTTGATGGACATCACAGTATATCAATGCAATTGGTGTGAGAAATGGAAAGTCACAGGAAATCAAATCAGATTTTATTTGAAATTTTAAACACAAACGTCAAACAAGTCATGCTTAGTCTGCAAAAGCTTGAACTTGGTGCAGATGTCATCGGCACCAAGTTCAAGCACGTGCCATGCAGACGCTAGCGACCGGTATCTGGGCACTGTAACTAACGTAATTCTGCGCGTTATGATTAGCAACAGCGTATTGTGCTATGGACGGCCACAAACCTCAAAATTAATTTTCGCGGGAGACTTATTTTAGCGAGGTATTTAATTTCGCGGATCTACCCTTACCGCGAAATACGCGAAATAAGTACCGCGCGAAAATTAGTACTTTTACAGTATGCCAATCTACACAATTTCATCACTATACAAGTCACCTTGCAGTTCGCCAAAGAGAACCGAATGTGTACTGTAAGTCGATGTGTTAGTTTGACTTCATTTATCTGTGTTGAAGGTTCTGACAAGGATGTCCAAACAGTTGGTGATAACAGCGGATGATTATGGGATCGGCACAGAACGTGACCGAGGTATCGGGGAATGTTACAAGATTGGTGCCGTGACCAGGACATCTTTGCTCGTCAATGGTGTGTCAGCTGTCAGTGGCGTCAAACTGGCAAAACAACTAAACATGCCCATGGGTGAGTTGAACTGGCAAAACAAATAGAATAACTCCTGTGGTGTACCAAACTGCAGACAGGAACAATGAGACCTTTTACAGAGGGTTGATAATTTGTCACCGGAGGATCTGTTCGACATAATAATTGTAAAAGAATTCTATGCAAAGCATCCAGGCTTACTTTTCACTGAATGTCATTTAACAGGTCTTCATTTGAATCTAACTGAAGGAATTCCAACATCGAGCATCAAGGACTCAACCCTCATTGAAAAGAATGGATACATGCGAGGAAAAATGGGATTCCGAGACGCGTTATCAAACGGCACGGCCAAGGCTGATCATGTAAAAATAATACATTGTAATAGTCTCCTATCGGTAGCAATGGACTATAGTTAGTTGCACCTGACCTGGTCCGCGAGCAGTGATATTTCAAAAAAATTAGCCCAAAGGCTAAGATAGGTTACCGGACAATTTTGGTTTGGCCATGGCAGCATTGGCAGGTTACAGACCTTGAGATTTACCAATCAAGGTTCGCAGTGTAAATCCCAATCAAGGTCATCCGTATGAACTTCGATGTTACCATTACATGTATGTGTGCGGCATTTGATATTCTATATGTTGGGTGGAATCGTTTAGGCCGCTCAGGTCAATTTACACATTCCAAGTCAGACATTTGGCACTCAGGGTCATCTGACGTCAAGTTCAAGGTCATCATTAGTTGTGCCATATATGTCTTCCTGTTCATAACATGAGCTCTCTCTGCAAGCATTCCATCTACAGAGGCAAATCTGGGCATTTTTTGACCCCGAAATGGCTGTTTTGACCTTTCAAGGTCATCGAAGGTCAGATTCAAGGTCACCACACAAGTCGCCATATATGACTCCCCATTTGAAAGTGCCAATTTCTAAGCTCTATCTTCAAGCGTTCTATGAGTACAGTCCGCACAGCTCCCATTATGAAGGGAAAAAGTGCCGAAAATTTTCTAAGTCCAAAATTTTTTTCAAAGGGTGAAAATTTTTTTTTGCTCTAGAAATGGCCCAAAATGGATACTAATGCGATCTGGGGCGAAAACATTTTTTTTCGCCGACCCGCCAAAAATTCAAAATGGCCGCCACACGGAAACCGGCAGATTTAGGGCAACCAAACTTATACATATCACAGAGGAGGAATATGAGGGGAATCTTTTGAAACCAAAAACTCAAAACTGATCAGACAGTTTTTGAGAAAATGGCCGTCAAAGTCCAAAAGTTAGCGTTTTTCGACAAAAACGGCCGCCATTTTGACTTCGGACGGACGGACGGACGGACGACGGACGCAACGCCATGCCAATAGGTTATCGGACCAAAGGTCCGGTAACCTAATAATAACATGGATCTTTCACCTTACAAACCAGATCGATGCGGAGATCCGCGCTCAAATTACATTATTCGTCGAGATGACTGGGCATCTGCCGACCTATGTGGATGGTCATCAACATGTTCATGTCCTACCAGGTATTGCCATAGTCAGCAGTGTATATCATGCATATACATCCCCTTCAAATCCACACGTAACACAAGTATCTGCCAAATTTATCATGGATCTTGTCAGTGAACAACATATATGAGACAGTGTTCATACAATCAATAAATACATAACATGTATATTGTTTTCAGATGTGAGAGATATATTTGCCTCTGCACTGAAGGACTATGGTATACAATGGACAAGACTGCCTGTGGAGGATCTCACACATTTGGACTGCACCAATCAAGCCAAACTAGATTTCCTAAATGGAGTTGTGAAGGATTCTCTGGCCGCCAGGGAGATATTCACATCATGTGATATCATGTGAGGAGTTCATGTTGTTTTCATTTTATAGACCTATGACTATTGTGCAGTTTATGGGGCATCCATCAGGTCAAATTATCATTTGTTTATTACAGGTACACGGACACGTTTATTGGCATGGCAACAATGGGTGCACAAATGTCGATTAGCAAGTTGGAAATGTTACTGTCTGAAGCCCTGTGTAGCACAAGTGATGATGTCATCAGATCCTGTGAGCTGATGGTACACCCTGGATACCCGTGTACTGGTGATGTCGGTGGCTGTGGCGACGGTCCAGATGACTTCACCAAGTCACCCGATAGACGGCACGAGTTGGAAGTACTTACAAGTGATCGACTACTGAATTTTTATAGGAAGAACAACATTGTACTTTGTCTGCATCCTACATAATTATAACATATATAATAATTTAGAGTGTGAAATAAGTACAATAAACTTTGTGCTGGGGAACCAATTTATTGTATCATGCACCTGGATTTACTGTAACCACAAGAATCAATACAGAAATATAGAGGGTTTTTTTTTTTCACCCGACACTTAACATGCTTAAATTTACATCATTTATCCAGTCATTTTGCCTTTCAAATTTGAGGCTCTATAGCCAATGTTTCTTTTCTGCAATATAAATATACACGATCATCATTAACACTGGTGTAAAGTTGTGACTAGAAAACAGTCGGTGGAAGACATTATACTTGCAACTGTACACAGAGTCAGTAGAAACACTAATGATTACCGGTACATGAAACAAAATGAAGGTAGTAATATGTATACATGTGCGCACAGAAAATTTTTAAAAAGCTTAAAATAATGATAACAATGAATGTAAAACTTTCAGAGATTCAATGAAGTTGAGCACAATGTGATCAGTCCATCTCCAGAGGTATTTCAATCGGTTCATATGTGTTGATGATGACATATCGCGAGAACATGATGTAAAGCAGTCGGTACCACACAAACTGACTCCAGTGGGCGTACATCGCTTGCTGGAAGAAAATCATTCGACATTATATTGAGTGGATTTACTAAAATATGTGCTAAAGGCTAAATAACACTCGCATTTATTTATGTACCAGTGGTAACTTGAATAATTACAATGTACCATTAAAGACTTGAATAAGGAGATGACATACCAGTAATAACATAGTAATGTCATATTATATTGTATACCTGTGATTTCCACACTTGTAACCACGGTGAGGTGAATATCAGGGATGAGGACATATAACTGTAGAAGGTATCTAACACAGACAAATACTTCCTCCATATTGAAACACTGACTAGCTGGAAAGCCTGGAGATCTGTCCAAAAAACACATTCACGATATTCCTTCAATTTAGATTTGTGGTTACAGGCCACATAATGGATAACATGTTGTTTTCAATATGGTGTCACATGTTTAGACTCTCACCTAAAGGACAATCATCTTGATACACTAAATATCTGCAAAATAACATCATATAAGGGGCAATGGGGCATGATGAATGTCACTCGACAAAATCTCCGGTTAAATAAAAATCTTCCATGCATTTAATTGAGTAAATGTCAATAAGAACTTACTGCACACCCAGGTGTACATCACCATGGTTACTGTGACCACTGACACCATGGCTGTCAAACGTGAATATCTGCAACAGAACAGCTTGATTAGTATAGTTACAAATTTAGAGATAATAAATCCGAAAACAAATATATCACATAATCCTTAGCTAAACAATGTCTAATACATCATTATTCAGTATTACAGCATAAAATATCAAATGAAACTACTGTCAAATTATGCAAATGGAAGATTGATTACTGATGGTAGACTTACAACATCTACATCATGCTTCTCCACATAACTTCTCACAATATCGGCGATTAGCTTCTTATCCCACACTTTCCTTGCGTCATCCTGCAGTTCACTAGAAAAGTGAAGCAAAAAAAAAAAATGCAAAAAATTGTTTCAGCAAATTATATCAAATATCTATGCCCAGTACTGAAGGTCATATGACTGAATAGACACACAAATCAATTTTATCGTGAGTACTAGTATTTGTTAACCTCTCTATTGACAGGTCACTGAGCAGAAATGGTTGCATTTGAGTTTACCTGTTATCAACTAGGAAAATATTCCTATGCTTTATGCCAAGGCAAGCACAGCTTTTGTAGAGTTCACCTTCACGAACATGGCCTTTATGATAATAGTCTCCTGAAATGATTGGGAAGTTTATCGCAAATGTGTGGGATAAAAATATCTGCAAATAGTGAATGGGACCTAGAAAAAAATTAGCCCAAAGGCTAAGATAGGTTACCGGACAATTTTGGTTTGGCCATGGCAGCATTGGCAGGTAACAGACCTTGAGATTTACCAATCAAGGTTCGCAGTGTAAACATATGACCTTGGGATTTACCAATCAAGGTCATCCGTATGAACTTCGATGTAACCATTACATGTATGTGTGCGGCATTTGATATTCTATATGTTGGGTGGAATCGTTTAGGCCGCTCAGGTCAATTTACACATTCCAAGTCAGACATTTGGCACTCAAGGTCATCTGACGTCAAGTTCAAGGTCATCATTAGTTGTGCCATATATGTCTTCCTATATGTTCATAATGCAAACATGAGCTCTATCTGCAAGCATTTCATCTACAAAGGCAAATCTGGGCATTTTTTGAACCCAAAATGGCTGTTTTGACCTTTCAAGGTCATCGAAGGTCAAATTCAAGGTCACCACACAAGTCGCCATATATGACTTCCCATTTGAAAGTGCCAATTTCTAAGCTCTATCTTCAAGCGTTCTATGAGTACAGTCCTGACAGCTCCCATTATGAAGGAAAAAAGTGCCGAAAATTTTCCAAGTCCAAAATTTTTTTCAAAGGGTGAAAATTTTTTTTTGCCTAGAAATGGCCCAAAATGGATAGTAATGTTTGGGGCGAAAAAAAATTTTTTCGCCGACTCGTCAAAAATTCAAAATGGCCGCCACACTGAGATCGGCGATTCAAGGGCAACAAAACTTATACACGTCACAGAGGTATATAAGAGGAATCTTTTTAAGCAAAAATCTCAAAACTGATCAGACAGTTTTTGAGAAAATACAGACCAGGTGCAAATTTGAGCGTTTTTCGACCCCAAAATGGCTGTTTTGACCTTCCAAGGTCATCCAAGGTCAAATTCAAGGTCACCACACAAGTCGCCATATATGACTTCCCATTTGAAAGTGCCAATTTCTAAGCTCTATCTTCAAGCGTTCTATGAGTACAGTCCGGACAGCTCCCATTATGAAGGGAAAAAGTGCCGAAAATTTTCTAAGTCCAAAATTTTTTTCAAAGGGTGAAAATTTTTTTTTGCCCTAGAAATGGCCCAAAATGGATAGTAATGTTATTTGGGGCGAAAAATTTTTTTTTCGCCGACCCGCCAAAAATTCAAAATGGCCGCCACACGGAAACCGGCAGATTTAGGGCAACCAAACTTTTACATATCACAGAGGTATATGAGGGGAATCTTTTGAAACCAAAAACTCAAAACTGATCAGACAGTTTTTGAGAAAATGGCCGTCAAAGTCCAAAATTTAGCGTTTTTCGACAAAAACGGCCGCCATTTTGAAAAAAATGCGAAAATCAAAAAACAAAAAAATACCTCCTTCTCAAAATATTTTTAGGCATTTTTGTGCAAAATTTCAGAAAGATTCGATCGTTAACTTTAAAGATAAAAATGTTAACGCCGGACGGACGGACGGACGGACGGGCAGACGGAACGGACTTACGGGCCTTTCCCATGTTAACTTTCCTATCTCGACTGGCCCCTAAAATTGCAAAACTGGCCCCTAAAATCTAACTTTTGGCCTAAACCATGGTTAGGGGCCATTTTCAGCTTTTCCCAGGCCCCCAACTCCGTTCCGTTAGCCCGGACAGACTGACGGACGGACGGACGACGGACGCAACGCCATGCCAATAGGTTATCGGACCAAAGGTCCGGTAACCTAAAAATTAGCATGCTTTTTGTGCATATTCATAGTTCCGGCGACATAGCAACATGCCACACCCCATTGGCAATCGCAGAAAAAGTCCCACAAAAAAAATAAAAATACCACAGCAATATACCTGTGTTGTGCCATGGGCCGATAGCCGCCAGTACGTTTGTGGGACTTGATACGCATAACTGCGTTTTGGAGCAATATTTGTCCATTCTTTTATTGGCCAGTAAATATGGAGTGGAGGGATTCATGCATCATCAGAACTATGAATAGGTCAAGATGTATCCCCAAATAACATAAGCAATAAGGACTCGTAAGTTTCAGTTTGTATATTGGGCCTATCATCTGATCATATACGGACTAAATGGTGATGATTCAAATGATAATGAATTAATGATGGTTGACTCGATAACAATTAACACCATACCTTTCGACAAGCAAAGTATGAACACGTCAAACTTATTGCTGGCAACGTGATTCAATATTGTTGGGGAGAAAAACATCACTTCATCATCTGGATGAGCCGTCACGAACATTACTTTCGTTTTCGACCCAACTTTGGATTTTCCAATGCGAATATTTTTTCTTAGTTTGTTCGTCAGAGTTTTGTCTCTAGATATCACATGCACTACACCCATTAACACGGACAGTAATATGATACCCAGCAAAATAAACGGCATTATTAGTGATTATTCCGATCAACGAGCTCCAGAAACAATGAAACGCGTTTGAAAACAATCCAGAGCAAAACAAACACAGAGAATCAACAAATCCGAAACTAGATTTTTATAATTTGTGGACTGTGCGTCTGTCAGATTGTCATAACGTCATCACATAAGCCTTTCGATTTGGTCAGATCCGACCAGCTCGAGTCAAAATAAGTTTCAAAACTCAAGTGAAAACAAATTTCAAACTATCAGACCTATTTAAGTCTCGATGCAAACTATACTTTGTTCACTTTATACTTTGCTTACAATAAATTCGTCAATAGCACGTTTCGTTATGACTCTTTCACAGATTTGACTTAGGTAGCACTCGCACCAGCAAGCTATCAATGACAATTAAATACCGGATTACGGTAATTTGATTATTATTAATGACACCACACAAGGGGATGGTTTCAGGTACATTTAGAGTCTCTTTCTGATTTTCCTGTGCAAATAACCTGATTATAAAAAAAATCCCATGAATCATAAGCATAAGCTCCGTGGAATATTTCACTTGAGAATACCTTGCTCTGAGATGGGAATTTCAATTTATTGCTAGTGTGCATTGAGAGTATGTACGGTAGGACATGTGAATAACTGTCTTTACCATTTTCCCTCTTTTTAATGATGAGCTAAGTCGACCAACTTCATTATTTTAGTGATACAAAACTTTCGAAATCTTTTTGTTTAAAATGTTGTAGCCATCTTCAAATTCTGTAGCAGATTTATGAAATAATTTAAAGTAAACTGATTTCATGTAGCACAACTTCTATCATGTTCTTGTAAAAATACACTGAATTTATCTCCTACCTTCAACACAGTGATATCATTTTTCACACCACGAGTGAGGACACCCCATTTCGGTTCAGATTTCGGCTTTGCGTTTCCATTGTTTTAAAATGCACATTGAGGGAATTAGATGTTTAGCATTAGGCATAATCACAGTCGTCAACGTGCGCACAGGATTCCTGTAGCGGAGTTACAGGAAGCCTGCAAAAAGCAACAACACAATCTGAGAAATCTGATGGTAGGTGGGTTTTTGGTTGGAAACACATCCCAAACTAGGTTCCAGCAAAGAGACTTAGCAGATAGACTAACATAATGATATTCTTTTGCGTGGTGGTTTCATTTGTTGTTGACACCTTCGTTATTGTTAACTATAAACACATGAAGTGAGATTATTCCTCAATTATCGTCCGATTGCCTCTTTGTCTACATGAAGTCACCATATAATGGAACTTTTGCCCACTGCTAATGTGCATGGGGGTTGATAGGTTCACAGTTGAACAAATTCAACAGTTAATGGGAGGTGACACTCGTCTGTTTGTGCTTGTCAAACAATTGTTTATCGTAGCACACACGAGATATGTGCTGCAGGATTCACATAACAGGCGCTTCAGTATTCACGTAACAGGCGCTTCAGTATTCAAGTAACACTGGATGTAAAATTGCCCCAAAATATATCTTTCCACTAAATTACCTTTGTACACATCAATATAAACACATACAGTGGTCCCTGTAAGATAAGACCTCACCTTTTGCAGGAAAAATGAGGTCTTATCTTACAGGAAGTCTTATTTCACAGGTTCATTTAGGCCTACATGTTAAATTGATTTTTGGGGAATACAAAAAAGACTTTACAGACAGGGAAGTCTTATTTCGGAGGTGTCTTATCTTACAGGGACCACTGTACAAAGGTCAGATTCATGGATTGTGCATTGTACTGGAAAAGTACATGCATATAGGCTGTGATATCCCTGGCTGGATCTCATCAACTGGCAATGCCTTTTCTTCGTTGTAAAATAATTTAGTATGCAAATAGCACTAGATGAAAAATTGCCCCCGAATATCTCTTTCCACTAAATTTACAGCAGAATGACTTATTATGTGTAACAACTGGAACAATATAATAAACTGAATATATACAGTGCTCATCATGTCCTCAATGATATCTATACTGGTGCGTTGCATGGACCTAACCTATCTTACGTGTGTGTTTTTCTTAGCAACTTTCATACAGAGAATTATTATGGCTGGTGACTGTGAGTACTACAGTTTCTCATCAGAGCAAACGGATGACATTGTACAACACTGCATCCAGTCCCACGCCGGTGCCAATACTAATCAGTGAGGTCATGATGAACACTGTATATATTCAGTTTATGTATAATGTACATACATATTACATCGTTCCAGTAGTTAAATATAATAAATCATTTTGCTGTAAATTTAGTGGAAAGAGAGATTCGGAGACAATTTTACATCTAGTGGTAATTGCATTGCCAATTGATGAGATCCAGCCAGGAATATTGCAGCCTATATATGCTTGTACTGGAAAAGTACAATGCACAATCCATGAATATGACCTTTGTATGTGTTTATATTGATGTGTACGAAGTTAGTTTAGTGGAGAGATATATTTTGGGGCAATTTTACATCTAGTGTTACTTGAATACTGAGGCGCTTGTAACGAGAATACTTAAGCGCCTGTTACGTGAACCCTGCAGCACATATCTCGTGTGTGGTACGATAAACAATTGCTTGACAAACACAAACAGACGAGTGTCACCTCCAATAAACTGTTGAATTTGATCAACTGTAAACTAATCAACCCCCATGTACCTTAGCAGTGGGCAAAATATGATACATGTAGACAAAGAGGCAATCGGACGATAATTGAGGAATAATCTCACTTCATGTGTTTATAGTTAATAAAAACGAAGGTGTCAACAAAAAATGAAATTAACACGCAAAATAATATGATTATGTTAATCTATCTGCTAAGTCCCGTTGCTGGAAACCTCGTTTGGGATGTGTTTCCAGCCAAAAATACCCACCTACCATCAATTTTCTCAGATTATGTTGTTGCTTTTTGCAGGCTTCCTGTAACTCCGCTACAGGAATCCTGTGCGCACGTTGACGACTGTGATAATATAGACCCCAACACCCTGGCGGCATTTTTGAAGAATTTTGTTGATATATTAATAACAACAACAACAATAACAACAACAATAATACTGATAATAATTATCAACAACAATAATAATAACAACAACAAAAACAATAATAATATTAACTAGACGCCTTCAGGTCACTGATGACTGCTGGGGTGTATCCCCCGTAGCCCTATCTTTTCTGTCGCCTCACAACTATTAATGGACTCTCAAATATTGATGTTAACTAATTTCATAATATGACCATTTATATTACTACAACCATCAAAATTAACTTGAGCCCATATTAAATGTTTCTTGTCTTAACTATTTTTACTGTGGTCAATAATAAACTTAACCCGTAGAAATAATGTTAACTTATTCGGTTACAGTTATGAAATCTCTACTGGACAAAACCTTTACCTTGTTGAGCCAAATGATAGATGTTTCTTGTCTTAACTATTTTTATTGTGGTTATTAATAGACTTAACTAGTTAACCTAATGTTAACTTCTTCCATTACAGCCGTGAAATATCTATTGGACAGAAGGTTTACCTTGTTGAGCCCAATCATAAATGTTTCTTGTCCTAACTATTTTTATTATGGTCAATAAGAAACTTAACTAGTAATGTTAATGTTAACTTATTCGGTTTAATATACAGTCATGAAATCTCTAATGGACAGAACATTCAACTTGTTGAGCCCAATAATAAATGTTTCTTGTCTTAACTATTTTTATTGTGGTCAATAATAGATTTAACTAGTAAAACTAATTTTAACTTATTCGGTAATATTGTTCTGTTTTCATCAAAATTCTGAACAAGAATGCAGTGCCATTTGCTTTCATAGTACAGGCTAATGGTCGTAATAAATTAGCCTGTTAATATATATTCCATCATTCTGAAAAACAACAGGTTTCGTGTGACTGCCTTTCTCATCTTTCTCATGTACGATTTCACATCATTCGTCGAAATCTCCCACCCGTAGAGCGTTCACAAACCATGTGTGCTAAACAGGCCAATTTGAGCACAAAATGTGTCACCATTCGGCCAATTTGGTTGCTGTGGCAATCAAAATCGATTCATGTCGCGATCTTATCATAAGACATGTCG